>CM053581.1:177980509-178043685 GCA_028627135.1 Pseudochirops cupreus | reverse complement strand
GTTCGCAGTGCTCATATGGTTCCTCTTAGCCGAGCTGACTTTAGTGGGAAGTATCTTTGTGTGCGTTTTGGAGTTCTCGGATTGGTTTAGAGTCCTATTTTATGGGTATTTTGGGGTGGCTATGTGAGAGCTGCGATATGTTGCTACTGCTACTCCGCCATCTTGGCTCCCAAAATATCTTCTTAATGGAGCCAAGTTCCCTGTTCTGCATCTCAAACCACAAACTTATAGATTTGTACAAAGTCACTTTTAATGGCCATGTAATTTATTAGCAGTATCAAGTAATATAAACATTTATAGTAATAAGAACTACCACTGGGCCAAGGGACTATGATTATAGCCATAGAAGGGTACTCACTTTACAATACAAATTAGTGTTGGAGCAGTTATTTTTTTTACCAACACACAAAAGAAATTTTAAATGCAAAACACTCACAAGAGTACATTGACAGAAAGACTTAAAATAGGATTAAGTAACTTAATTTATAACTACAACTTCAGGAGGCTGACATTTAAACCTTAGAAGATCATAAAGCAGTTTGTGGGACTGTTGAATAAGCCTTGTTATAGATTTCACTGTGGCACTGTGGCTCTGCACTGTTAACTCAAAATCTTCATTTGCTGACCATTGAGGCCAAATCAGTACTTGGGCTTTTCCCTTTTGTCAATGGTCTTAGCAACTCATTGCTATGAGTAGATTGGTGAATGTTACCCAAATACGAAAGATACATAATTTTGTGGATTGCTTTTGTTTCATACCTCATTGTCTTTGTAAGTTACAGTGGCAAAACTGCAATTCATCCTTTGTGGCTCACCTTTTACTGGGGAGGGGAATAAGCCTTTGTTTAAGCACCTACTCTGTTGTGCCAGCATTTTACAAATATTTTCTTGTGATCCTTACAACATTTCTGTGAGATAGGTGTTATCTCCATTTTAGAATTGAGGAAACTGAGGCAGAGAATGGTTAAGTGACTGGTTCAGGGTCACAGAGCTAGTAAGTATCTCAGGCCAGATTTGAACACAGATATTCCTCACTCCAGGCCCAGCATTTTATCTACTGTACCGCTTTTTACTGGTGAGGCAACTAGCTGGTATAGTGGATAAAGTGCTGGACCTGGGATCAGGAAGATCTGAGTTCAGATCTGTCTTTAGACACTTACTGGCTCTGTAACCCTGAACAAGTCACTTACCTTCTCTCTAGCTCACTTTCTTTAGTTGTTAAATGGGAATGATAATAACACCTACTCCTAGGGTTGTTGTGAAAATCAAATGAGATCATATTTGTAAAGTGTTTAGCACAGCACCTCACACCTTTCCTTCCTCCCTTCCCTCCCTCTGTCTCATATTTAGCTAGGATGGTACGTGAATGAGAAGCACACTCTCAGTTGCCAAACACATACTTGAAGCCTTTCCAGTTTGATGGGACTTTCCAGAACTTGAGCCCTGCTGGCAAAGCAAGAAGCCAGGTTTATCTCCACACCCCAATTAGCTATCGGAGAAAGACCTAAATTTTTAGGTGACACTGTGTGAAACTAAAATTGTGTATTCTTTTACTTCTGAAGTCCAGGGCAAAATGAATATTACTTTGAAGTATCTGATAGGATTAATAATGACAGTCAGTTTAATTCCCAGTTTTAAAACTCATTGAGAACGATCACATCTCATTCACTCAATTGTCTGTATTATCATTAGGTTCAAAGGAAGTTTGATCTGCAAAATTTTTAAACAACCTTATGCTAATATTAGTGTTAGGTGAAAAAATAATTTGAGTATTTTTTGCAAGTTTTGCTTAATGTAAAATTCTGTTACTACAGAAATTTTGAGATGACAGCTATATTTTTGATACTGCTTATATGATGCTATATTCCTGTTTAACATAATAAGGGATAATATTTCAATGAATTAGCTGTTAATTATATATTTTAAAATTTTTGATTTTTCTGAACTTCACAAAAACCTCCAAATATACACATTTTCTCATAGAAGAACAGAACAGAAAAAGACTATACTTTAACTTGCAAGTCTCTAAATACCTTATATGACAAGATAAGTAAAAGTGTGAGGTAATAGATGATATTTTGAATGAGTAGTTCTGATAAATGCTTCAGGGATTTGAAAGAGAGAGGAAGATCTCTGTGGTCCAGGATGGTAAAAAGTGAGTTTCCATGGAGGAGGTGAGCATTGGGTTGGTTCCAGAATGATAGATAAATTTGAGTTGAAAGAGAATTGTGGGTAAAGATACTTGGAAGATTATTAAGCAAACATAATAGCATCATAGAAGGTACAGAAGTGATGAGTAGATGAACTTGACTGGCCAGAAGGTTCATAGTGATGGAGTATTGAGTTACTAATTTGGAAAAGCACATTGAGGCTAGATTGCTTGAGAGCCTTGAGTCCTAAGGCTAAGGAATTTGGAATTAATTCTGAAGGTACTGAAGACTTTGAATAGAAGAGTGGCATAGTGAAAGCTGAGGTTTAGGAAGATTTATCTGTTCATAGTAGGCAATATGGATTAGTGATGTGAGACCCTGGAGACAGTGGAACCAGTCAGGAGACTGTTGCAATATTCTAAGGAACTAGTAATAGGAATGCAAAGGAAAGGAAGAAGGGATCGGTATAGGGGACAACATAATGGAAGAATCAGTAGGACTTGACAAATGCTTCCCAATGTCTAGGGTTCACTGAAAAACAACAAAAAACTCCTCATCTTCTTAATCTCCTTTTTACTCATTTTTTTCTTTTCTCTTTTAATATGTGGTTTCATGCTTGTTTCCTTATAAAACCCTTTAGACGAATCCTCTGCTCTCACAGAGAATAATCTTATATTTTGAAGGCTTTAAAGAAAATCCATTGTTAAATTTAAGTTTACAGATTAATCCTCTAGGAATTGCAGAGTCATGTGGTGGGAAAAGACACTGGATTTGACATCAGAGGACCTGTATTCCAATCCCAGCTCTCTGCCACTTCCTAGTTGTGTAACTTTGGACAAGTAATGTTGATTCCCTGGCTTTTAGTGTCTTCATCTAGAAAATGAAGGAACTGGATCTTGGCACCCCTTTCTAGTTTTAAATCATTGCTCCTATGAGACTATTGAAATGTAATTCAGTGCTATGAGAATATTGTGAAAATTTTTTTCAACGCATATAATAATGTTGCATCACTTTGTGGGCTGGGTACTCCCTTTTACAGAAGCAGTGTGGTACAGAGGAAAAAGTGCTGAGCTTGGAACCTGAGTTTGAATCTCACCTCTTAAAAAAAAATATTGATTTTTTTTTTCTACATCTCTTAAATTTCTCCCAGGGTCTCTTTCCCTTCCTCTCCCTCCCTCCCCAAAAAAATCTCATAAAAAGATTTTTGTAACAAAGAGAAAGAAGAGAAAAAAAAATAAAACCACATCAATGTATGAAAAAATTCTAAGAAAAAAATATGCAATGTTCCACACCTGTGAACTTTCTATTTCTTCAAAGTAGTGGCAAGGGCTATCCTTTCATACCTCTTATTTAGGGCCTTTGCTTGATCTTTGTAATTTTGCAATATTCATTTTCAGTTGTTTTGTGGTGGTGGTTCTTTACATCTAAATTGGTGTAGTTACCATGTGCATTGTTTTCTTTGCTCTACTTACTCCCCTGCTTCAGTTCATGTAAGTCTTTCCATGCTTCTCTGTGTTCATTTTCATCATTTCTTACTGCAAAGCAATGTTAAATAACATGAATATACTGCAGTTTATTTATTTTTTTACAAGTCAATGGGAATCAACTTTGTTTCAAACTCTTTACAGAGAGTGCTATTACAAAAAATTTAATGCTTATGGGTACCTAGTTATCTATGACTTCTTTGGGAGCATATGCCTATGTACCTAAAGTGGAATCTCTGCATCAAAGAATATGGATATTTAATCACTTTAATTGTATAAATCCTAATTGCTTTTTTGAATGAGCATACTGATTCACAGGTCCACCAAAAGTACACTAATGTTCCTGTCTTTCTTCAATCCCTCCATTATTAACTATTTCCATCTTTCTTCATATTAATCAGTTATTCTTAGAAAATAATAGAAAAGTATTGCTTCTTTGCTAAATTGCTGAATGTTGTATGAAGCTACAGAGTTATTAACATTGAACCCAACTCTCCTGCTGAAATGACTCTTTTGGGGGTTAATTATAGTGATGCTGCTGCTGATAATAATAAAAATAATAATAGCAGCTGGCATTTCTATAGTCCCTACAATACAGGCAAATATCATCTCATTTGATCCTCGTTAGAACCCTGAGAAGTAGGTATTATTATTATTATTCCCATTTTACAGTTAAGGAAACTGAGGCAGACAGAGGTTAAGTGACTTGCCCCATGTCACACAGGTAGTGTCTGAAGTGGATTTGAACACAGGTCTTCTTGGCTCTTGGCCCAGTACTCTCCCTACTACGCCACCGAAGTGCCTCAACAGTTTCTTAACTGCCAACAGTTTAACTTTTAAGTCTACTGAGTTTTTCCCAGTCTTCATTGTCCTGGAAATTTTGACAGTTTTTGATGTTACTAATTACCCCGTTCTCTTATCCGTCATTGTTAGCTTCTTTTTTTAAATTACCCTGATTTTATTAACCTAATTAAATATTTTAAAAATTAATGTTAGTGATAGTGTGATTGAATATGTTTTATTTTTGAAAAATTTGTTTTAAATCTTTGTGATATAGCATTTTGATAGTTTGCTTCTGAGAGTATTTTTTTTTGTGTGGTTCTTGGTTTTAATGGCTTTCAGAGCTGAAAATGAGACCTTACAAAGGTGCAGGGATACAAATGGAAGAAATCAGTTATTATCTATACTTACCAATTCCTGATAATCATTTTTCAGTTGCATCTGCCAATTTTGCAAATATTTTTGTTTAAATTCAGCCAACAAATCTCTATCTTTCTTGATGTTAGTTATTCTTCCAAACTAATAGGATGATGTCATGTTTTCAAAGGAGAGATAGGTTCAAAACTATTCTATCCCTAAGGTTTTTAAGTGTGCAGATATGACAGTTTTTAGGAGTGACACATGTTTATTTTCAGCACAAAAATCACATAATGATGGAAACATTTCCAAACATTCATTTTTCAAGATGCTTTCTCCATACTAGGGTTTTTTTTTTGAAAAGCAGTTACTTTCCCATTCATTGTTAAAAATATCATTACCTTGAAGGAAAAGTTCTCAGTATTTTAAATTTCTTTTCTGTTTTTTTTTAAGTTTGATTGGTATGTTTTATTTTTACATTATAAACATTTACAGAAAGCTCCTACTTCCAAATCACTACTAATTAGGAAAATGCAAATTAACGCAATTTTGAAATTCTACTTCTCATCCGTCAAGGAGGCATAAATGACAAAAAAGGAAAATGATAGATGTTAGAGGGGCTATGGGAAAACAGGCATATCGATGCACTCATTATTGATGAATCTGCGAATGGGTGCAACCATTCCTGAAAACAGTTTGGAATTATATACATAGTTACTAAAGAGTGGCTTCCACTGGCTTTCATGACTCTATTTTCTCCATGTTCTCCTGTTTGGTTATTAATTTTCAATTTCTTTTCCATAATGAACATTGGATTTGTTTTTAAGTGAGAAAATGGAAAGGAAATAACTGCCCAAGATTATCTAGCCAGTTAGAAGAGCCGTGTTTGGAACCCATGTTTCTGGACTCTTTCTTTTTTTTTGCACATTCTGTCACTTTACTTTCATAGTGAAAAGTTTTCATGATGCTGAGTTGCCAAGATTTTGTGATATTCAGAAATAGGTCTTCCAAAAATTATATCTTCTCCAGCCTTTCATTATTTTGAAAAGGCTGGGTGTAGAAGTAGGAGAATTGAATCAATAAAAGGGGTATGGTTTGATATTTTACATGGGGTAGGAAGTTGTAGGGATAGATTATAGGGAAAATAATTGAATTTTAAAAATTTTAAACTCATTTTCTTTATTTAATGAACTTGAACATTAGTAAACATGAGCATTTTAGGATACAATGAGAGAATAGAGAACTGCATATAAAACTGTGAACTTATGCTACATTGTTTTTTTTTTTTAATGTGTATTATATGTAACATGGTAAAAGCATCTGCCTTGATTATCTGCATCCCCTCATGAACTTCCTTCTATCTTTGTGTACTTTTAGAATGTTTCACTGATGCTCTTTTTTGTAATCACTATTACTACACACTCATCTCTATGCTCAGCTTTCCTGCAAATGCAACCCCTTCCTTGTAATAATTAAGTGTAGTCAACCAAAACAAATAAGCACGTTGACCACATCTAAAAAGATATGTCTCATACTGCAATTTTAACTCATTGTCTCTTTGCCAGGAGGTGGGAAACCATGATTACTCACTGCATTGATCAGAGTTTTGGAGACTTAACGGAATTATTTTCAGAAGGTTGTATGTTAAACTCATAAATTTATCTAAAGTTTTCCTCTGAAGTAAAAGAATTCCTTCAATGAGAATAATAGCATTTTCTCATTTAGTTTTTTACACTTATATTTTGAAAACTATCCTTGAGATTTCTTAACTGCTGGGTCTTTAACTCTCAGCAATTGAATTCGGCTTTGTTCAGTAATTATGACTAGTAGCTAGGTCTGCATGTTGTTTGGTTGATTGATTGCTTCCTTGCAAGTATGATTCTTTGCCATGCTCTTTGCTTCTAGTATTCTCTGTGTCTCATAGGGTTGTACTCAAATTGCATCCTGAGGCTTAGAAAGATTTTGCTTACTTTGTAACTGATCATTTTGATTCTTCTTGTAGACTTTGATTATTGGACTTATGGCTGACTTTGCACAGCACAGAGTGACTAGTGTTCACTGTACAGTGATATATAAGTATTTATATCCTGGTAACTATTGTATTTTCATTGTAGGGGAATTTTTTTAAAATGTAGTTTAACTTGAAAATACAAGTTGTGTTTTCTACATCTTGAGTAACATGGAGCATGTTACCATGTGATATTAGATAGTACCTTAGTTATTAGCCCCCTTTCCTCCAGAAATTGCTTTGTATTGCTTTGCATGTACTTTGTATCTAATTACTTATAAAGTAAATATTTCATTCTCCCCAGTAGAATGTAAGCTTCTTAAGGGAAGTAACTTTCTTTCTTTCTTTCATTCTTTTTTTGTGAAACGCACACAGCTCCTTGTACAGTGTCTGGCATATAGTAGTTTTTCAGTTTTCAGTCATGTCTGAGACCCCATGTGGGGTTTTCTTGGCAAATATACTATCGTGGTTTGCCATTTCCTTGTCTAGCTCATTTTACAGCTAAGGAAACTGAGGCAAACAGGGTTAAGTGACTTACCCAAGGTTACATTGCTAGTAAGTGTCTGAGGCTGGATTTGAATTCTAGAAGATGAGTCTTACTGACTCCAGGCCTGACCCACTGTGCCACACAGCTGGCATTTAGTAGGCATATAATAAATGTTTGTTGAATTAAGTTGCGTTGATTATTAGTTTGTTTTAAGGAATATTCTCAAAATAATTAATTTTATTCCAAAAAAAGATCTTTTCTGTCACTGGAATAGTAATAATCTTCATTCAGTTAAGAAAACTAATCTAGTACTCTGAGTGGGGAGCTTGAGATAAACCAGAAACATTTTAGTTCAAATCAGCGATAATACCTGCCCCCGTGCTCATTTTCCCATCACTGCATTATTCTGGTATGAGTCAGTGTGAGAAGGGAAGATTTTTCTGGGCTGATAAAACCTTTTTGAAATGATACGCAAGGCTGGTGTAAGATTAATGCTGAAGTTTGACTGGAAAAGGTTAAATTCTACCCCCAGGGACTGAGTAAAGCAATGCTCTCTTTCTCTATTCTATCACTTTGAAGTCTCTGGCAGGAGAAGTTAAGTATGTAGGTTGAATTTGGTATATTGCATCAAAACCATGTTGCTTTTTCTCAGTGTTTCTCCTGTCAGCTTTGCCCTTCGTTTGGCCAAGTGGACACTCAATGAAATCAGTTTTGGTTCTTGGTACTGAAGTAGGAGACAGTCATTTCATTTTTTGAAACTTTTTATAAATTCATTTTTCAATAGGGCTTCTTCCACTCTTAATAGAACATTTTATAGCTCTGTAATTGAATGAAACCAATAGACTTAAATTGGTTTCATTTAGTGCTCTGAATGTTAATAATGTCATGCTGTGCTAAAATAAATTGTGAAGTAAAAAATACTGAAGCTTGAAATATGGGACAGTGTTAAAAAGCCTGGTGGGATGCTTCTGTGCCTCACATGTTGTTCCCATTGTACAAGTTCCAATCTCTAAAGCTTCAGTCATTTAGTCACTTTTTTTTTTACCAGCCTCAAACTGTCTTAACACTTCCAACTTTATGTGGAAAGTCAATTTTTTCACCTTTTCCCCCCTTTCCTTCTTTCTCATCACTGGAATTTCTTGGCATATTTCCAGATCTCTTTGCCTGGTAACAGCTGTTATAGTATCCTTAGGCAGGAAGAGAGAGAGGTATAGAAAAATGAGGACTGAAATGTCAGTTCATTTTTTTGCAAATGGCAATGGAGTATATAGCAGAAAGATCTGTAAGATTTGTACAATTGGATATCTAGAAGTGCTCTTCCCTTTTTGTCCCTACTTTTTTCCATGGTTTCCCTTGGTATGTAAATTTTTGTTCCACCAAATAAATTGGTATGGTGCAAAATCTGTAAATTAATTTAGGTAGTATTGCCATTTTTTTGTATTGTCATTTTAAACAATATTGGCATTATCTTGCTATGGTGTTGTTGTTTTATTACTTATTTGCTTGGTTCTGCTTTCTTTACGTTGTATCAACTCATACAGATATTCCCAAGTTTCTCTATTACTGTCCCCTTCATAATTTCTTATAAAATAATGATATTCCATTATATTCATATACCATAATTTGTTCCATCACTTCCCAATTGATGAGCATCCTCTTAGTTTTCAGTTCTATGCTACTGCAAAAAGAGCTGCTATAAATGTGTTTGCACATATGGGTCTTTTTTCTCTTTCTTTGATTTCTTTTGGAGTGTAGGCTTAGTAGTGTTATAACCACGTTAAAGCTTATTCACAGTTTAGTAACATTTTGGACAATCAGATTATTTTTTCTTTATTTTTAAAAAAATTAATGAATGATTTCTGTTTCTTACATTACCATAGTATGTATCCCTCTTTTTGCCCCTCCTTAAAAGCCATCCCATATGACAAATAGGGTTTTTTTGAGAGAAAAAAACAATCAGCGTAATTGATTGATATATTAAAAAAGTTTAAAAACAAAACATGTATAATGTTTAACATCTGGCGGACCTCCCATCCCCACCAAGGGGCAGTTTGGGGGTGTCTTCACATTCCTTCATTGGAGCCCACTTGATCTTTACAATTTAGTCACATTTCCTTTTGATTTCTTGGCGTGTCGTTCTTTCTATTTACATTGAATTAGTCACTAGGTGTGTTGTTTTCTTGGCTCTGCTTACTTTACTCTGCATAAGTTCATATAGATCTTTCCCTGTATTCATCACATGCATTATTTCTTACATGAGAGTAGTATTTCGTTACATTCATATACTACAATTTGTTTAGCCATCCCACAGTCTATACAGGCAACGGCTTTGTTTCCAAGTATTAGCTCTCACAAAAGGTGCTGTATATGTTTTGGAGTGTTTGGGAACTTTTTTCTTATCAGTAGGGTATGGTTCAAAGGGTATATACATATTTATCATTTTATTCTTGTAATTCCAAAATGATTATACCATTTCATAGCTCCACTGTGTGTTAGTGTGCCTATTCTCCCATTACCCCTCCAATGTTGTCTGTTGCCATGTTTTGTCAATTTTCAGGGTATGAGACGAGATTTTCAATTTGCATTTCTTTTGTTGTTAGTGCATTAGAACATTTTTTCATATGGTTATGAATACTTTGCAATTCTTTTGAGAACTGTTTGTATCTTTTGACTATCTATTAGGACATGGCTATTAGGCACTAGTCACATGTATACACACACACACACACATACATATACATTTTTGTTTATATATTGTATACATATCTTAGATACCAAACTCTTGTTTTTTATTTTTTAAAATTTTATTTTAGACTCACAGGTCAGAACAAAATACAGAATAGAAAAAAGAAACAAAAACATATCATAAACTTAAATATAAAGAAAGGATAAAAAAGCATGTCATGTGCATAGCAGAACATGAGAGGATTCAAAATATGTATAATAAATTTTTATTTCAAGAAATCCTGTCTGATGAATAGTACACATTGTGTTGAGGATTGTCCATTTTTTCTTTGCTTCCTTGTAAGTTTTCTTTTGTTCTCTGATGTGCACTTTTTTACTTTGTTCTTTTTTCCCTTCTCACCCCAGAAAGTTACAATAAAGTTTAGATATGTTTCTCTACAGTTATAGATATATATATACATACACATATCCCTGTATATGTACATATATAGATATATACTTTCCTAAACATATTCTACTCCTAATCTTTGTTTTTATGTTTGTGCATATCTCTTATTAGATATTACTCTTATTAGAGAAATTTTATACAAAGGATTTTTTTTCTTATTTGACCACTTCTCTTCTTATCCTACATACATTAATGTGCAGAATCTTTTCAGTTTCAAATAATCAAATTATTTTATCTTTTTTAATTGGCCCTATTTCTTGTTTAATTAAGAATGTATCTCTTACCCATATCTGTGAGGGGTACATAATTTACTTCTCTTCTAATTTTTTATGCTATGATCTTTAATATTAGAGCTACATGTCTATTTAGAATGTATTGTAGAGTGTGATATGAGATATTAGTCTAAGACTAATTTCTACCACATTGATTTCCCAACGGTTTTCATCAGAGGGAATTTTTCCTTAGGTAACTTATATTTTCCACTTTATCAAAGACTGGATTATTAAATTCAGTTGTTTCTGAATCTTTCTTGTCTAGTCTGTTCCATTGACTTCTCTGTCTTTTTAAAAGCAATACTGTACAGTTTTGATGACTGCTGCTTTATAATATAGTTTAAATTCTGATGGAAAATTTTATTCCTTCTTCATTCTCACTTCTTTTCATCATTTCTCTTGGTATGTTATTCCAGATATTTTGTTTTTCCAAATGAATTTGGTTATTATTTTCTCAAGCTCTGTAAAGTATACCCTTGATAATTTGATTGGTTTAGCATTAAAGCTGTAAATTAAATTTGGCAAAACTGTCATTTTTATTTTGTTGTTATGCCTAACCATGAGCACTGAATATTCTGCTAACCATTTAGGCTGTTCTTTAATTCTTTAAGGAGTGTTTTGTAATTGAATCTATACAAGTCCTTTTTGTGTTTTGGGAGCTTGATCCTTAGATATTTTATTTATTTTTAAAGCTATTTGGAATAAGATTTCTCTTTTAATTATTGCTTCTTGTGTTTTGTTACTATTATATAGAAACATTTATTTTTGAGGATTTATTTTATAGGCTGCAACTTTACTGAAACTATTAATTGTCTCAGTATCTTTGTTGATTCCTTGGGGTTTTCTAAGTAAGCCATCAAATCATCAACAAACAAGAATAATTTAAATCTCATAGTTGCCTATTTTTATTCCTTTGGTTCCTTTTGTCTTGTTGCTATTGCTAACATTTCCAGTAGTATATCAAATAATAGTCTGGAGAGTAGATATCCTTGCTTCATCCCTTGTTTATTGAAAAGGACTCTAGTATATTCCCATTGCATATGATGTTTCCTTGTGGTTTTAGATAGTTGCTTTTTGTGATGTTAAAAAGCTCCTTCCATTTCTAAACTTTGTAGGGTTTTGAACATAAAAGTGTTGTACTTTGTCAAAGCCTTTTTTTTTTTTGTATCTATTGAGATGATCGTGTTTTCTGGTATGTTTGGGGTTTTAATATGATTAATCATGTTAATTGTTTTCCTAATGTTGAAACCATCTTTCTACTCCTAGTATAAATTCCATTTGGTCATAATAAATAATTTCTTGGATAAATTGCTGTAATCTGTTTGATAGGATTTTATTTAAAAATTTTGAGTCAATATTAATTGATGATATTGACCTATATACTTTTCTTTTTGTGTTCTACCTTTCTCTGATTTAGGTATTTGGACTATATTTGTCTCATAAAAGAATTTTTCTTTCTTGATTTTTGAAAATAATTTGTAAAGTATAGGTATTAACTATTCTTTAAAAGCTTAATAAAATTATCTTCAAAATCCTTCAGGTTTAGCATTTTTTTCCCCCTTTGGTAGCTCCTCTATAGTTAGATCTATTTCTTTTTTTGAGGTTGGGTTATTTAAGATCTCTATCTTGTCTTCTGATAGTTTAGGTTGTTTATATTTAAAAAAATATTCCTCTACTTACTTGTTTTGTGTTCTTAGTTTTGTTACCATATAACTAACTGTGCACAATATTTTCTGATTATTCTTTTGATTTATTCTGGTTTTGCTGTGATTTCACCTTGCTCATTTGCTGTTTTATTAAGTTTGCTCTCTTAATTGAATTGTTAATTTTAATTACTCTTTGTTTTGGGCTTAACAACTGTGGTTTTTTTTTTTTTTCTTTTTCTGGAGACAATTTGTGAATTCTTTCAATGGGAATTTCATTTTCTATGTTCAGAAGTTCTGGACAATTCTCTTCTATTGTTTCCATCATTATGGTGTTAAGGTGTTTTGTCTTGTCTTTTTCTTTGGGGAGACTTATCCTTAAATTGTTTTTATCTATCATGTCTTTGAGATCAATATGTTTTGCTTGCTTAGTGAACATATCTTCTTTTAATGTTCTTGGTTTTTGCTTTTCTTCTTTTAGATTGTCTTTCACTTTTGTGTATTTGCACTCCCAGTCTATTGTTCTATTTTTTGTTTCTTTGTTCAGGCTGACCATTGCAGATTTAAAATTTTTTATCCTGCCCATTATTTTTGCTGTGCAGGACATAAATTCTGCTGTCATAATTCTAATTAAAAAAAAACACTCAGGAAGAGCATGTTGTGGTTCCATGTTAATTTTCAACTTCCATTGAGTCCTCTGTCTTGTCAAATGCGGATTATTTTCCTTTGTTTTACAGTATTTATTCATAGATGCTGATGCTAGATGTTTACTAGATCTGGAGGCCATATTTCCTTCTGTTGTTACTGTTTTTCCTGTTGATTTATATTTATGTTCAAGATCTTTGAGATTTCTTCCTCCTGGCATTTTTGGCATTTTTCCTACCACACCTCCTTCCTTATTGCTCACTTCTTACTCCCTCCTTTCTAATTATGATTTCCTTGGGGATTAGATCTCAATGTGTCTCAACCTCCTACCACACTGGTCAATTCATGGTTCACAAGCCTAGGTTTTTGCCCCAACTGACTTGGATGGTCAGAACTGGCCCCAGCTGGATACCAGGCTTTTTTCACGTAGGCCTGGTGGAGACAGCACCTTAAACACACAGACTCCTATGCCGGTGACATGTCCAACTCCTTCTGTTTATTAGTTTTTTGGTTTGGCGCTGGCAGTTTAGAGCCTGTTGGCACCAGCAATTCAGAGCTTTGCATCATTGGAGCTTCTGGGTTGTAGCCCCTATCAGGTTTTTACTCCTATAGGGCTATGGTCAAGCTGAGGCCTGAGGATATTTACATAGTCTGGAGCTGGGCTTTCTATGACACTGGAAAGAGGGAGGAGGAACTGGGGTTTAGGGATAGATTTTTACATAATCCTATATTGTGTCCTTGGGTCTGCCAGTGTGGGCTGACTGCTGGTAGCATGAGAGGTGAAGGAGGGATACTAAGTGAGCTCAGGGTTAGTGAGTATCATTTCCTATGTTTTGTTTTTAATCTTCTTTTGGATTCTTGGTGTTTCATGGAAACAGCTGCAGTTGCTTTATCTTTGGTGCATAATTTCTATTTTGGGGAAGTTTGAGAGGTTTTAGGGATCAAAGAAAATGTCTAGTCTGCTATCTTGTTGGTCACATGTCCTGGAAGTCCTAATCATAGATTCTTAATGTGGTATACAGGTAATAAACTTCTAGTTATTTGTGCTTCAATTTCTCAGCCTTCTAGTCCTGATTGTGTAACCAACTAGCTATGTGACCTATGGAAAGTCCTTTGCTTCATAACCAATAAAATGTGAGGACATTTAATAACTCTAGGATTCTCTAAAAAAGTCAGTACCAAGGTTTATATGTAACAGGTTTCTGAGAATATCTTTTTCCATGTTCAGTAGTACCTTATGACCATGATAAAATTGTGTAAATGTCTGTATGTATTGTTTGTCACAAGGAAATGAATTGTATAAATTGTTTTTTTCTTTGTAAATTGGACTTCTTAAGAACTTTCTAAAAAGGCAACAACAGAAACAGAAAAGTTATTTATTATTTTTTACTAAAGGAGTTAATTAAATTATACCATAAATAGGTCTCTAAGAGTCTCATTATACTTTTATCAGTAATATAGATAAGAGTGTACTTCATCCCTACCATAGCTAATTTAAATGAAGTCATAGAAAAACACCTCTCATGCAAAGGAAGGTCAGACTTCTTATAACTTAAGCTCTCTGGCTATAAAGGTAAGACGAGGAGAGGGAAGAGACCACTAAATACCTGAAATGGCTGTCACAGTATTCTTGAGACCTTCACATGGAGTGGATATATTTAATAAGCCTTGTGATCTGATTTTCTGGACCATAGGGAGATTAGAAACAGAAAGTTGGATCAGGGCTAAGGAGCAGGTTTGGACCTGGGATCAGAAGGAAGACTCTTAGAGACATGCACAAGGGCATATGACACTTCAACCTTGAAAGACAGGAGATGTAGAAACCAGAAAACACTGAACAGTGTTTCTGTCCATAGATGTTTATAATGATGATTCTGAGTCATCAGGAAAAGGCAAGATTAGAATCTTGGAATCCCAGAGTTGGGAGGGACTTTGGAAGGTCATTTAGTCAAACTTTCAATTAAAGCATGGCTTTTTTTTTTTTTTGACATCTCCACTAAGTGGTCTAGCTTCTATCTGAACAGAATTTGAGGAGTTTGTGGCTTTTTGGAAAGTCATTTTGTATAAAGTGCTCCTCAGACTTTAAAAAAGTTTCATATAACTCTGCTATTATTAGAAGTAGTGATAATGATGTGTTATTTGAAAAGAATAAGAATAATGAAAAAGAATGACTTATTATTTTGTATTTGCTATTCATACACTCCTTTATTCTTCAATATTGGGTATATTACAGTGTTGCAATGAGACCTGATTATTTTTAAATTTGTCTTCCTGAAGAATTTCCATTACACTATTATTGAAAGGAGCTGCACAGATTTATAGGTTTTTCTCTTTTCTAAATCTCTTTCTTATCTGTACAATGGGAATCATAATACTCATTACTCATAATAGCAAAAACTAGACACAACGTATGTGACCAATTGGGAAATGGCTGAACATATTATAATGCACGAATTTAATTGAATAGTAGGCATTGTCCTCTGGGTAAGGAGGGAAGTGTATACATACATGCACACATTTTAGAAGGATGTCTATAGAGTGGTTAAAAATTGTTTCCATTATCTAGAGAATTCACGTCATTTACTTCATTCTTCTACTGCACTGGAGAAATAGGGGACTTCAGTAGCAATGGTTCAGCCCTTCAGGCATCTTGGAGGAAGTTTAGTCTGAGACTCTTTACAGTAGAAGTATTTATTTGTTTTTGGCCTACGGACAAACCAGACATTAAAATATTCTAAAATATGTGACTTCATGCTATGTTTCTTGTGATCAGATAGCACTCAGGGTTACTAAATAACTTCAAAGGGCAGCTGGGAATTGCTGTGAAGATACAGCAGAGCAGTTTCTCACCTGCTGTCTCTGATCACATAAAACACAGTGAGACTCACATTTCTCCCCAGGACACATGTAATAAGGCATGTTGCAACTTGTTTGGTTATGATGCCAAGTAGCAGGGTGATACTGGTGGTCCAGTAATGCTTCAGGATATGTTTTAAATATAACTAAGGATTTCTTTTTTTGAAATTAAAGTAATAGAGCCCATGCTTGAACTGAAATTTTTTTCTCTGGACTTGGATACAAAATTTGCTCATCTAAAAATGTCATCATATGAAGTGTAAAGAATGTCAAGATCTCTCTACTAATGCAGGGCTCCAAAAATTCTACCTTAAATAAAAAATCAAATTGTTTCTCACCTTTTGGGGGGGTTTATTTTGATTTTACATGTCTTTATTTCTTATTATGACTGAGGACTGCAGAAGGTGAAAGCAGCATAGTAGAATGAGAATTGATTTTGGAGTCAGATACACCTGGATCCAGATTTGAATCCTGACTCTGTTACTTTTTACTATTACTTGTGTGGTGACTTTGGGCAAGTCATTTCCTTTCCCTGGGCTTCACTTTCCTCATTTATAGAATGAGATTTTGTATTAGATCATCTTCCAGATCCATTACAGATGTAATCCCTATAATTCTTGATCTATTGTATGATTTTGGAGTTGGTTTTTTTTAAACTTTCTTTTTCAATGAGCAAGCACTATTTCTCTGCCTCCTACTTCCCCTTTTGAAAAGAAAAAGAAGAAAAACAATACCCATGGAACGTATGTTTAATCAAGGAAAACATACTCATTTCCTTATATTCTATGTCTAAAAATGTATAGCTCATTCTACATCTTGAGTCCATCACCAGAGAGCTTCTGTTTTGGGCCATTTTCTTTCAGCTTGTCAGTCCAGATACTCAGAATTCTTCAAAAAGTTTTTCAAACACATTCTCCTCTTAGGCTCTTGAAAGTGATCCTGGGATATAACTAAGTCTAAGAGTAACTATTTCTCACCATAGGTTTAGACATGACATAGCAGAACATAGACAAGAACTTTGCCTAACCATAGCATGTAAAGGAGTGTTTAAGTACTTATTTTGGTAGAGAAACATCTGCTTGGAAGTATTGGACACTGTTTAATTTTACCATTATTCTATCAACCAATTCCAGATATGAAGTGAGCAATCTCATTAGATACATTTTTATGACGTGTACATGTCAGAAGATTTTTACTGCTTACTGGTAGGTATGTTTCCTTTATAATAGCCTTTGGTCCCCATGAAAGGAACAGCAATAAAGTCTCATGGTTCTATTTTTTTTTACATTAATAAGTAAACATTTTGGGGCAGCTAGGTGGCACAGTGAATAGAGCACTGGCCCTGGAGTCAGGAGGACCTGAGTTCAAATCTGGCCCCAGACATTTGACACACTTACTGTAAGCCGTGTGACTTTGGGCAAGTCACTCAACCCCAATTGCCCTCCAAAAAGCAAAAAAAAAAAAAAAATTAAAAATAAACATTTGTTGGGCACCTGTTATGTGAAGTTCACTGTGCTGGGTGCTTTTGGGGATGAATCTATCAAGAAAGTAAGCATACTTATTACATACTTCCTGTGAGTGAGGAACACTGCTAAAACTTATCCCTGCACATCCTTGGTTACAAGAAACACAGTTTATATGGGAAAGGAGAATATCACAATTAATGCATAGACATTCTTAAATACCCAAGTAGTTCTGAGATTTTGTCTATATAGGTACCCCCACCAATAAAACAGACTTCAGCATGCCTATAACTGCCCATCCTGTGTCCTTGTCCTCCCATACATTTATCGTGGAGAATCTAACCAATGTGCTTGAGGCTTTTCTGTGCTATCCCTTTCACATCGTGATAGTACTGATGGATAACAAAGTATAAGGTAGCATATTACAAGTGCCAAGTAAGTGGCAATGGTAAAGCCTGGTGTAAGGGTAAGAGCATTATATCTAGAAGCAGAGGATTTGGATTTAAATGCCCTTTGTGCTATTTACCATCTGTGTGAATTTGGGTGAGTCACCTCATCTCTTTAGGACCTCAATTTCCTCATCTGTAAAATGAAGGGGTTAGATTAGGGTTTCCAAGGGTCTTTCTTGTTCTATTTCCTAAAGATCTGTTGCAGGATTTTAGAGGTGGGAGAGAATATTGCTGATGAGGGCAAACTGGGAAGGCTTTATCAAGGAAATATGGGACATGAAGAAATATGCTATTATGGAACCCAGACTTTTTCCTTTAGAAAATAAAGGTGGCGTGGTATCATAGCAAGGGCTTTGAATTTGGATTCTGAGTGTCCCTGGGTTCAAATCCTAGCTGTTCTAGTGTGGTGACCTTCAGCAAGTCAGAAAAATAATGGGGTCAGGTTAGAGGTCAGGTTAGATGTTCTCTGGATCCCTTTGAGTTCTCATTTCTATAATTATATCTTCAGATCATGTCAACTTAAAGGTTTTTAATTACATTTGTTCTTTTGCAGATGCAGTGGAAAGAACACGAATTTAAAGTGAGACAGTCTAGGTCAAATGTCAGTCTCATGGTGTTAGCCTTGGGCACATCACTTCATCTCTCTAAGGCTTGTCTCCTTTTCTGTAAAACAAGGAGTTTGTACTACGAGGCCTTTGAGATTCCTTCCCATTCTAAATTTGTATGCCAATTAATGATAATAATAGCATGTATATAGTGCCTTAAGGTTTGCAAGGCACTATTCCTCACCACAGCCCTGGGAGGTAGCTGCTCTTATTGTTTCCATTTTATAAATGAGGAAGCTAAGGCAAAGAGAGGTTAAATGACATGCCCAGGGTCACACAGCTAGTAAGGGTCTGAGGATAGATTTAAACTCAGGTCTTCCTGATTCTAGGCCCAGCAGTAGGTGGCCTACTGTGCCACCTCGCTACCTCTATTGTTTTATATTTTTAATCAGACCCTTCTAATGGGTGAGTTCAGACCCCTGTGTTTCAGGAAATCATACATGCAGGATAATAGGCATATTTTATGCATGGTGTTTTATAAGATTCCAATGCTTCCTAATAGACAGTTTTACAAGTTGCCTGGTGCAGACTTCCGGCTGGATCGTAAGATGTTAGCAGTACACCTTAGGAAGGAAAGGGAGAGGAAATCATTCTCAGATGTTAAACTAAAATGCATTTCTAATTGAAAGCATAAAGAAAAGCCCATCCTGTCTTTATGGCATAAGACATGAAAACTATTTTCAGTGCTAGAGACTGACCTTTCTTGTGTGTTTCCTCTTTACTCTGTAGCCATGGGACTCTTAGTCCTTGAGTCTTAAAATAAGTTCTATCTAGATACAGAAAAGAAAAGAGCAGCAGGCTTCTGCTATGCAACTATAGGGTCCTTGGATAAGTCCCTGACCTTTGCAACTTCACTGTCTAATCCTCTGTTGATGATCGCCGTATTTATCTTGCATATTAGTATATTGTGTTCCCCGTTGGACTGTGAGTTCCTTGAGAGCATGAACTGCTTTTTGCCTTTCCTGTAACAGTGCCTGGCACATAGAAGGTACTTAATAAATGCTTGTTGGCTGATTAGCCACTTTCAAGTTACATTAGTTAAACCATAGCATTTTAGATGTAAAAAGAATCTTACAGAGCCTTTAGTCCAGTCTCTCATGGATGAGGAGGTCAAGATTAGCTGTGTCACTTTTTTTTTTGAGGGGGGGAAGGCAAAGCAATTGGTATTTAGTGACTTGCCCAAGGTCACACAGCTAGTAAATGTCAAGTGTCTGAGGCTGGATTTGAACTCAGGTCCTCCTGACTCCAGGGCTGGTGCTCTATTCACTCCTCCACCTAGCTGCTCCTGTGTCAGTTTTTTAAAGCCTGATTTCAGTTTTCTAACTTGCCTAAGACATTTAAGTGTTCTGCATCTTAGCATTTAAATTCAATCTCCTATCCCTTCTTATGGCAGGTATTTGACATCATTTTATTGGAAAGTGAGGCAAAGTGTCAGCCTTGTTATTCTTGTTGTTACTATTATCACCCTCTTTAAAGGGCATTTTAAAACTTAAAGCTGTGCTTTTCCATTGCAGCTTGAGGGAGCAGTGGATAGAGCTTGGGTCGTGAGTCAGGAAGATGACTCTGTTCCTGTTTCCATGCTTAGTAACTGGGGCTCTGAGCTTCTGTGTTTCCTCATTTGTAAAATAGGGCTGATAAGAGCATCTACAACACAGTTGTGGGTGTCAAATGAGTTAATGCATGTGGAGTGCTTTGCAAACTTTAAAGCTCTGGAGGAGAGAGTAAGGCAGAAGGTTTTATGACTTTGCACAGCCCTTATTATTTTAATCCAATTCATATACGAGTCATCACCCCCATGATGTCATTGGCCCTTTTTGAGAAAAGGATAAACAACAAAAACCAATGCTGGTTGTTGTCGTTGTTGTTACTGTGCATCGTTCTACATCTCAACAACCTGACTCCTCAGTAAAAGATGATCTTGCTGAAGGAAAGTGACCTTATTTTCCAATCCAGTTTAGTTTATACTTGGTTTGTAGACTAAGACTGAGTTAGGAGGCTGAATTCATTTGTTGTCAGATTTATAGAGTTCAGTGATGGGTTAGAACAAGGAGCCAGAGTTTCTCTTTTAATCCAAGACTGAGCTGAGCATGTCTTGAGTTTATGAGATTATATATTTTAGTTATTTCTCTAGCTCCATGCAGTCATTTAAAATTACTTAATGCCACTTGGGGATCTAGAAAAATTATGAAAATCCTTGCTTGCTATATCCTTTTCATGTCCTGGCTGAGTGCTGAAGACCATCAATATAGCGATGCAATAAAATGTTAAAGGGTACAGATAACTTTGTAGAACAGAAGCACTCAACAGTTTGATTGTAAAGTGAATTTTGGTGCCTGGGATACTTTCTCATGGACTTTTTTTTTTTTTTTAATTTTTTATTTATTTTTTGCCTTTTTTTTTTGGAGGGCAATTGGGGTTGTGACTTGCCCAAGGTCACATAGCTAGTTTTTGTGTTAAGTGTCTGAGATTGGATTTGAACTCAGGTCCTCCTGATTCCAGGGCCAGTTCACTGCCCCACCTAGCCGCCCCCCTCATGGACTTTTTTATGACATCAGAACATAGATTTAGAATGGAAGGGGCCTTAGTAATCATCACTCATTCAGTTCTCTTATTTCACATTTGAGGGGAATGAGGTCCAGATAAAATTGAGTAACTTGACCGAAGTCACACAGGTATGAAGCAGCATTCAGGATTAAAACCTAGGTCTTCTGATTCCAAATCCAGCACTATTTCAGAAATAATAGAAATATCACTAGCTTGGTGACCAGGAGGCCTGAATTTTAAATTCTGGCTCTTCCAGTGACCAGCGGGGTAAATTTTCAACAAATCTTTGGGATATAATTTCCCACATTTACAATGAAAGGGCTATATTAGATGATTTCCAAGGTTTTATTCTAAGCTTTTACAATTATGGAATAAATTTGTCATGAGAAAAAAAATGAGCGTACTAAATTGGAAACTTTTGTCAAAAAAGGCGTGGATACGGGCATGATATTGGGTTTTTTGTCTTTTTATTTCTGCCTATGTTTTACTTGGGCTGTTAGGGCTTATCCCCCATTAGGGACCTAGGGAAGGTTAGTGACATGTTGGTTACCCTTTGTCTTTTCCTCTCTTTTCATAGCTCACTGCATCCCCCAGTGTCAGAATGGAGGGATGTGTCTTCGACCGCAACTGTGTGTTTGCAAACCAGGAACCAAAGGCAAGGCCTGTGAGAATACAGTCACGCAAGACGCTTCTTCTGCCTCCGCCTCTGGCAGTCAGGGCCCTGGGCCTTCTTCTCGGATCGTCCCAGAGCAGGCTGCACGGCACCCGTCAGCTCAGAAGGTGGAGATTGCCCAGAGAGTCAGCCCCGTGGCTCAGATGACCTTGACTCTAAAGCCAAAGACTTCAGTAGGAATCTCTCAACAGATGCATTCGCAGTAAGCTTTCTTTACTTCCCTCCCATGCCCCAGAATTTCCTATTCAATAATCTGTTAATTATGCATTTAATGTATTCTTTGGAATGACTTCAAGGTTACTGTTCTTTTTGCAGTATTTCCCAAGATTGGGGGAGTCAGCATGATTCAGTGGGAAGAGCACCCCTGGCTCTGGAGTTAGATGGCATGAGTTTAACCTCACTTCTGACTCTTGTATCTGTATAACCTTGCGCAAGTCATTTGACTTCTCTAGGCCTCACTTTATCCATCTGCAAAATGAAAAGGGTCGGACTTGCTGGCATCTGAGTTCCCTTCTAATCCTTGTTCTATGATCCTGTGATCTGTCACATAAAATGTGCTTTATTCCTTTGACTTGTTCAGCTCTTAACTATCTCTTGCATCTAATTTCCTTCTTTACAGCACATACATCCCTATCTAAGTATATGATGTATATTTCTGTACATATCACCTTCAGGATCAAATATAAAATCCTATGTTTGACATTCAAAGTCCTTCATAATCTGACTCCCCTCCAACCTTTCCAGTTTTCTTATACCTTACTCCCTCCCAAATACTCAGTGATCCAACCACATTAGCCTCCTTGCCATTCCTCACACAAGACACTCCATCTCCTGATTCTGGGCATTTTCACTCACTGTCCTCATGAATAGAATCTTCCTTCCCCTCCCCCACATCCTGCCTTCCATGATTTTCTTCAAATCCCAGCTAAAATCCCACCTCCTACAAGAAGTCTTTCCTGATCCTCCTTAATGCTAATGCCTTCCCTTTTATTTATCCTTCATATGTCTTGTTTGTACATAGTTATATGCATGTTGTCCCCCCTGCTCCTGCATTAGATTGTGAGCTTCATGAAAGTGGGGGATGTTTTTGTTTTTCTCTTTATTCTCCAGCTCTTGGTACTGTACCTGGCACATAGTAGGCACTTAATAAATGTTTTCTGATTTTACTTGACTTGTAGAAAAAGTCATCTTTACAAAGAAATTATAAAAGTAATGAAGATACTTGACACATTACCTAAAAGTGCTACTATAAATATGTATAATCAGGCCCCAAGCTGCCTTCTTATTTCTCTTTCTCTCCAAGTACTGTTTACTCCAGGGCCAGGTGTTAATGATGTTTTGTTGAGAGAGAGAGAGAGAGAGAGAGAGAGCAGAGTTCTGATTTCTGATAATCACCGTGCTTCCTCTCCACTTCTCCTCTCCTCCCCCCCACCAAAAATAAGAAGGAAGCGCCACTACTACCCTGAGCTTCCCAGTACTTTCTGATGAGACAAGAGATTGAAAAGCATGGTGATGGTCAGGAACTGGGCCTCTGCTCTCCCTGTCTTTGTGAATCATAGTCCATCCCCCCTGCCCTTGTGGCAAACAACAGTTTGAGAGAGAAGAGATCATGATGTGCTTCCTGGTTACAAATGCATCTTGGAAACACAAACTCTATGCTGTTGGTATCTCAAATACAAGTTAGTTTTTGGGAAGAGATAATTTCTTATTGACCTCAGAGCCAAGTTAAGTGTATCTTTTATTAATACCATGTTTACCTTCTGGTTGCCATGCTGACCCATTTTTGGGAAATGATCATGATTTCTATTTGTAGGGACATGTTTTTTTTTAATAGCTATGGCAAGTAATCTCTAGTACAAAATGGGATATTTGGTAAGACCAATATACATGTAGGTCCCTGGTGGGATCAGAAGGCTTTAATAATGAGAGTATACCAGTTTCTAAATTTAGATTTTTAAAGCCATTAATTCTATTATTATTTATCCTTCATAGATAGTGGAATGCAGGATTTTTCTAATCATCCGGCATTTATTTCAGTTTATAATATAGGAAGCACTCAATTTACAAATAAGTTGTGTTCTAAAAGTTCATTTGTCATTTCATTATTTGCAACTTGGAATACATTTTCCATTATGAACAACATTGTGTATAGTCATTAAATATCTAATTGACCTACAAACATCTATTTAACTAGTAATGTAACTGAAATTAATTTCTACTTCCCCTTTGAGATAAGTCACCAGCTGTCATTACCTGATGGAGTAGTCCTCTTCCTCTTATTCCTCCTCTTGTTTGCCTCCTTTGGTCTTCTGGTGCTCAATCACCCTTTCCCTTTTTCCACTTTTCTTCCTCCTCTTTTGTTCCTGTCTTTGTTTCAATTACTTGGTACTTTGGTAGATTCACAATTTCATTGATGTGAGTACTCTCTCCACTGAAGTTACTTCATTGCTTTTTGTCTTATGCCTTTTCCCACCTAATTTTCCTGATGCATTTTGTTTTTACATTATAAACATTCACAGATTACTCCCATTTTGTGAGAAGTCTCTTGTAACGAAGTAAAACAGTTCAAGAGAAATTGATAATACAGTGACCTCATCTGAAAGTTTACTCAATGTTTCACATCCGTAATATTCCTGTCACTTCCTTCTGTTTTTAAAAATGAGCAGAAATGCCATCCTCATTTGTGTTTTCCCATAAATTCTCTTTGAAAGAAATATCTATGATGCTGAAGGCCTTCCTTTTTAATTTTAGCAACTTGAGGGCGCTCAAATTCTGTTACTTCTATCTAATAAAAAGAACATTTAAAAAACTGAATTCACTTTAGTTACATTATGACTTAAAAATGACTTTTGTGAACTAGAATTAAAATTGAATTGTTCCCCTCTGCCCTGCATTTTAATGTTGTTTCTATGAGAAAATACATTCTGTGGCATCCAGGGAGATGGTGGAATGCAGTGACATTAAAATACAAGTCACCCCTAGCCCCTTCAAAGGGAAGTTGTGGTAGACCGACTGTTGATGTGTATGTGAAATTTCTAAGTTCAGTCTTTGTAAGTCAAAGAGCAGCCATATTCATTTACAGTAACTTGGATCTAAAAGAACCCAGTAGTAAGTATTTCTAACTTTTATAATTAAGAATAATGGCAATGCATGTCCTGAAACCTCAATATAGTCTTTGTGTCCTTGAAAAAACATATGATTTCAGGAACATCGTAACTAGACATCATCCTTGTGTCATTTTTCCAGATTTTAAAAACAGACAACAATTTTGAATTTAATTTTGCTTTAAACATCAGATATGTTATTGGTATTCCTGTTATTTTGTTTTCTCTTCAATATTTTAAAAAGTAAACTATGGAATAATTTGCAAGATGAACCATGTGGACATCAAAATTATCTGCTGTAATTTCATCTATTGTAAAATCCTTGTTTATGTGTATTGCTAATCCAGATTTTTAGGATGTGTAGGTGGTACAGTGCATAGAGTACTGGACTGGGAGTCAGAAAGACTCATCTTCCTGAGTTCAAATCTGGCCTCAGACACTTACTAGCTGTGTGACTATGGGCAAGTCACTTTATCCCTGTTTGCCTCAGTTTCCTCCTCTGTAAAATGAGCTGGAGAAGGAAATGGCCAAAACCCCAAATGGGGTCATGAAGAGCTGGATGTTAATGAAGAAAGGCTGAACAACAATCCAAGTTTTATGTCTGGGAGTAGACAGTGTCTTCTTTGTAACAGTGGTGTAATTTGGTTAAGAATGTAAGATTTTTAGTCAGCCACGAATGTGTTAGTCATGGTACTGTTCTTGGTAACATTTATGACTTTGATAAATCACTACTTCAAATCCTTCATCTATAAAATGTGATTTATACACAGTGATTTTACATTACTATACAAATATATATTAATGAGGGACACTAGATTGGGCAAGGTGCAATCATCTCTGCCATTACACTGTACATAGCATCTTGGAATAGCCTCAGCATCTTGGAAACTTTTTCAGGGCAACCAGAATTATTTCTTCTATAGTTACCAGACATAAAGTCTATGAAAAATATGAAGTGTTTTGATGAATGAAGCACAAAAGATTCAACATTTCACTCTGCTTTTTTTATGTCTGCTGTCCAACAATGCTCATGTCCACTATAAAACACTTTTGTGCTAGCAAAGACACTTAATGTAATGGGTGATCATGGGATTATAGATTTAGAATTGGAAGAAACCATAGAGGTCATCCATTCTAACCTCATTTTACAGATAATAGGATCTCAGATACAGAGCTATGTACCCTAATACCCTCATCTTACTGATAAGATAAGAAAGAGATGTTTGTTTAAATGACTTGCCTAAGGTCACACAGGCAGAGAAGAGATTAAACTTGCATCCTGTGGTGTGTAGTCTTACTCTTCTTGTTCTTTTTAAGGAGTCATTATGTCATGTTTTTGTCCCTTTCTTTGTCCCTCTATAAAGCACCTTCCTCCATGATTGCATGCCATTTAGGAAGTATGTCTCTGAGTTATGGAACTTGACTGTTCTTCATGATGCTGACTTCCTTAAAAAGTATCTGTATCACTTGTGATTCATTTCAATTAAATTTGATTCATCAAGTATTTATTGTTTACTATGTTCAAGAAACTGGTAGGCACTGACTCTACAAAGACAAGCTGAAATATTCTCTACTCATAAATATCTTACATTCTCCTGGGGTGGGTGTGTGCAACATGTGCACATATGAGTCAATACAAAGCACTATAAAGTTATTTCAGGAATTAACATTAGTGATGGAAAGGGGGACAGGAAAGGTGAGATGTAGAAGACAACATTTGAGTTGTCTTGAACTGTAGTAGACATAAGTCATTTATGCATTACTGGCAGACATTGATTTAATCCACAAAATGCTACATGAATGTGAGTCATTAGACTACTAATTCTTGGAATAATCACAAAAGCAGGAGAAGATGACAACAATATAATTTTTTATGTTTTGCTTGATTTTATTTTTCACTTAATAGGCTTTCTCCTCCTCATCCCTTCCTTTCAGTTGATAAGAAGAAAAAAAAATAAAAACAAAGTTCTTATAAAAATATGCAAAGTCAAGCAAAACATATGATCACTTTGTCTATGTAAAAAAACAACAACAACCCGCTCATTCGGAGTGTTGAATCCATTGCTTCTTTGACAGGAGTTGGGTAGCATTATTCATCACCAGTCTTCTGGAATCATGATTGATCATTGCATTGATCAGAGTTTTTAGGTCTATCAAAGATGCTTGTCTTTATCCTCCCTTCCTTCCTTTCTTCCTTCCTTCTTTCCTTCCTTCTTTCTTTCCTTCCTTCCTTCCTTCCTTCCTTCCTTCCTTCCTTCCTTCCTTCCTTCCTTTCTTTCTTCTTTCCTTTCCTCTTTCCTTCTCTCTCTTTCCCTCTCTTCACATAGGGAATTATATCCTTAACCTGTGCTCTGCCCAAAGGAATAGATATTTTAATCACTGAAACCTTGCAAGATATCTTGGGGTTTACTAGCTAGATTTCTTTTTTAAGTACCATGCTTTAAACACAAATCATTCTGGCTCTCATTGATTGGATGGAAAAAGGTCCCAGCCTAAATCTCACTCAGTCTTTATTTGGGTTCTGATGACTCTGTAAATGGCAATTATTTCTGTTTTGGTGAGAAACCCTGAGGGTCGTCCCATCCCAGATTAAATTTTTTTTCACTATGTTGAAGAGGCCATTCTTTGTTTCTTTTCTTACCTATCCTTAATCACTGAATGGATATTGCTTCAGTCAAACTGAGAACTGGGAAAGATCTTAATTTAAAAAAACCAAGGTATACTGCATCTGAGACCATCTCCCCTTGTCTTGATATATATCTTGGCACTGGACCCAGATGGCTCTGGAGGAGAGAGTAAGGCTGGTGACCTTACACAGCCCTGTCTCATTTAATTCCAATTCACTTGCAAGTCATGATATCACCTTTCTGATGTCATTGATCCTCTTTGAGAATGAAGGACAAAGAGCA
Source organism: Pseudochirops cupreus (assembly GCA_028627135.1). Taxonomy (NCBI): domain Eukaryota; kingdom Metazoa; phylum Chordata; class Mammalia; order Diprotodontia; family Pseudocheiridae; genus Pseudochirops; species Pseudochirops cupreus. Next base: position 178,016,123 of record CM053581.1, on the reverse strand, counting down.
GCAAGAACGATATTACTGCATGAATTATTTTCCTGATTTGGCTCAATTCACTCTGCATCAGGTCATATAGTTCTTCCAAAGTTTCTTTAAACACATCTTTTTTTGTTGTTGTTGTTATTTCTTATGGCAGAGTAATATTTCATTACATTCATATAGGTTCTGAAAGCCATGATTATTTTTCACTTCCTGTTAGTGTAACTACTCACATATGTGTTAAACTCCCCCAGTAGAAATTTATTTTCAGATGCCTGTAGTGATGAAATGTCCAAATTTTTCTAGAATCTTCTCTTTCTCACCAATAGATTTCAGGTGGGAAACAAAGGAACATAGCACTTTTGCTTAAATGGGACTCATAGGACCATCCTTCAGTCATTAATGTCTCTTGGCAGATTTTGGATATTTGATACAGGTAATTTACTTGCAAAAATGATATTTGCAACTCTAGAGAGCAAAAACTTTTCCCGTATCTGGCCTCTTTCTTCTTGAGTCATCCTTTGTGAGAAAGTCTGGTTTTACTCAGTGCAGTGATGTCAACTATATCAGGACAGCTCATACATAGCCAGTGCCTCTTTTTCATTCTAGATGACTTCTGTTTTTATCATCTCATGGCATCCTGAAATTTCTTGGGGAGACGGTTGTTTTATTTCTTTGGGAAAAAGGTTGTTTGCTATGGCCTCATACAAATCAAGATTCACTAAGTTATTTTATCTGGTATGAAGCACCTTCTCTTTCATCCTCCAACTCCATTACACAGGGATATTATGTACATAAAGAAATGACACACAAAAGATTCTAGGAGATAAAATCAGTGCAAATATATGATATAATTATGAAGTAAGCAAGCTTGTGACTCCTTATATACTTTGTCTATATAATGCTGGACCATGTTATCTTTCACATTCAGGTTACAGTATCCATTTTCAGTTTCCTGATAGAATGAATAATCATAGGTACCCCACAGTAGGTTGGTTGACATTTCATTTTGGATATCAGATTCCATGGAAAAGAGTCAAGTGTAGTAATTCAATATCATGTAAACCATGGTCTTCCATGTGCTTTATCTATGCTGTGGGCTTCTGTTCCTGTTAACTTACTTTGTAAGTTTATGTGGTGACGTCTGTTAAGGGCAGAATACTTTAACAGAACATTTCATAAGGCGTTCTGCTCTTCCTTATGGACACCACCATTTAAACTCATTCCATATGCTTAAAATCCCTCCCTAGTACTTTTCCGGCATTAGCATGCAGGAAACAGAGTCTGTTAAGAATGGCCCAAAGAGATTAAAACTTTGCTGAGAATCATCTGACATGTAGAAATAGCACACAGCCCCCTCACCCCCCTCCCCCTCTCATTGCCCAGAAGTCCTCTGGCAAAGGCTAGATGATAACTTGTTGCCTATATTTTAGAGGAGACATTTTTTCACATGTGGCTGAACTTGATTGCTGAGGACCCCATATAACTTTGATATTCTATAAACCTTGACAATTCCATGATAATACTTTACATTTGTGTAAAACTTTATAAATCGTTCTTCAGCCCACGTTTTCGTTTGGTCCTCATAATAGCCTTAATGCTTATTAAAACTGCAAAGTGATACCTTCTGTGTGAAGTTTTTCCTGATTCCCATGACTGTTAGTTGCATCACCTTCCTACCTCAATTTACCTTTTCAGTATTTTGTATATATTTATATCTATATATTGTCTCCCCTGATAGAACACATATTCCTTGAGGGCAGGTAATATTTCATGTTTGACTTTGTGTCCCTAGTCTCCTGCATGGTGCCAGGTACATAGGAGATCTGTAATAAATGTTGTTGAAAGGTTGATTTTTCACATTTTATTGTAAGGTCAGAGAATGAGGTTCAGAGTGTTTGTAACTTAAACAGCTAATAAATGGCAGAGTCATTGCTCAAAGCCAATTTCTACTATGATATACTGACTCATCATAAGAATTAAAACTGTTTTGGAAGTGAAGCTTCCTGAAAAAAATATTTAGGTGTTAGAAGTAAAAAATAGATTAGTATTGTTAAAGAAAAAAAGACCATTAATTATTGAATGAATCCTTATCCAAGAAGATTTTACATTTTACAGAAGTAAGTGAGACTCAGAGGAGGTCAAGTGTCTTCTCACAGTTACTAAGCATCAGACCTTCATTTCATTCTGAGGTTGTTTGCTTTAGTGAGGAAGGAGATCTGGAAATGGCGTCAAGAGAGTTCTGGATTTGCCTCTTGCTCCCAACACATGGTCAGACTGTGAGGCCATATTGAAATAATTTAATTTCTCTGAACTCTACTTTCTTAATTTCTAAAATAGTATCAAAGTATGACGTGCCTAAATTTCACAAATCTATGGTGAGGATCAAATGGGATGAGATATATAAAGTACTTTGCTAACTTAAAAACATCATGCAGTTAGTTGATAAACAAACATTTATCAATTGGCTACTCTGTGTTGGACTCCATGCTAGGTGCTACAAGGACAAAAATATGAGTCTCTGCCTTGGAGAAGTTGACATGTTCTGTTGGTAGAAGATGACATGAATGCAGAGAAGTAGATAGAAGGTTATTATTTGGAGTCCTCCAACTTAGGGTCTTCCCATTTTGGAGTCCTCCAAGTCCTCCAGCATAACATGATAGAAGGAATACTAGTCTTAGAGTCAGAAAACTGTAGTTTGAGTATTTGCTTAGGCTTATGCTTTTGGGAAAGTTGGATAAGACTTAAATTGCTTTAAATCAGGATTTTTGTTTGTTTTTGGTAGGGTTCATGGCATGTGATTTTGTTGGTATGGGAAATTTGTGGTAAGGAAACTCCCTCACCTATGCGGACCTATACCTGTTCTGCAACTTATAGTGTTAGAGAGATACATGGGAACACTGAAAGTAAAAGGGACTTGCCCAGGGTTAACCACAACCAGTTCGTGTCAGAGATGGGACTTGAACTTAAGTCTTCATGTCTCTCAGGCTGCCTTTATATCCACTCTTAAGTGCTGATTACTAATTTCAGATGATTGATCTTTAAAATGAGAATCAAGTGAGATAATGTATAGAAAGTGTTTCTTAATCCTAAAGAATTATATAAATATGTCATTGCTGTTACAGCTAGGTCCCAATCAGTGTGAATAATGAATCCTCTGAAGAGCTCACATTATCTGTCACACAGCATATTTCCATTTGTCTAGAACCAATTACTATGTTTTATATACTCATAACTCTGAATAGTGTGAATTCAAATATATGAGATTACTTTTGGGGGATATGTTGCTTGCACTAATTGGTACCTGGCTGTACCATCATCCAGGTCTAGTGCTTTGTTTGGTGCCATTTTATAACTACAGCCTTATTGATGGTATTAGGTACCCAGTAAATATTGGTAAGGTAATAAATACCCAGTTGAATTAAATTGAACTTAAGGTACCTCTGAAAAGGAAAATAAATCATTATTCTGTTATTTTGTTTGGCAGTAAGGATCTGAATTAGGTTTGTGCAAAGCTTAAACTAAATGTTGATGTCAGAAACAATGGCCTTGAAGCAGTTTAAGAACTTTCAGCTATTCTCTACTCGGTTGTCTGTGGTCAAAACAAAGAAATTGAAAAGCATTGGAGACATTCAATATCTGAGCAAACTATCACAGATTGTCCATTATCTGAGCATTAAATGAACATTTGCAGAGTGGAATCACATATACTTACGACTAGAAGAATTAAAATATATAGGGTAAGTATATATTCTCTGTGATATTCCAGTATCTGTCTGTCTCTATTATAGTAAGTGCTTAATAGTTTCAAAGCAGATAGAGGGAATATTACCCTTGAATTTGCCTTGTTTTGATGCAACTGCCATCCTGTGGTATAGTGGATAAAGTGCCGGACTTAGAATTGGGAAGAAATGTATTTGGGTCCTGCCTCTGATATGTGTGTGGCCAATAGTAAGTCATTTAACTTTTCTGAGCTGCATTTTTCCTACCTGTAAAATGGAGATAATAATACACAGTACCTACCCCATGGGGGTGATTATGTGGTATAAGTGAAATAATGTAAATAAAAGGCTTTGCTTTGAAACCTTTTCTGTAAATTTTAGTTGCTTTTGTAATTATTCCCTCTCAAGGCAATAAGTATTGACGGATACAAGCAGTCCAAGTGCTTCGTTGCTTACCTCAGAGATGTTGAGGAACCAAAGACTCAAATACAGTTTGGAAGGATATTTTATGGAGGATTTGTGAAAAGATATGGATGATAATCACCCAGAATAAGAAAGGTTGCCTTTCATACCAGTTGATAGAATGTTCATATTAATGTGTTAATGAACTTGTAGACAGATTCATTTCACCAAGCATTTAGTAAGCATTTAAAGGATTATAATGCACATTATTGTGATTCTTTGATTACTCAGCAAATTATCAAAGCGTGGTGTTAATTACATTCATATATGGATCAGTCATACAAAAACACTGTCAAGTGTTTTCCTTTTCTAGGAATAAAACTCCCATTACTTCTACCACATAGGTATTGCTTAACTTTTTGAAATTGCTTATTATTTGGAAATAATAGCTATCTGTCCAATGCAACAGGAATGTATTTAATGCCTGCTATTTGCAAGACATTGTGGTAGGTGCTAGGCCTACAAAGACAAAACGAAGTAAATTTAACAATAACGTAATAGCATAGCGTCTTAAAAATAATCGCTAAAGAATGCCTTGAATTTGTGGTTAGCATATGTCAGAGTCAGAATGTTACAGCTGCGAGGATCTTGGAGGTCCTTTGATCCATCCTCCCTATTTTATATGCAAGAAAATTGAGGACCAGAGAGGAGAGAGGTGATGTGTCTAAGGCCAAACAAATAGCTTGTGGCAGAGCTGAATGAGGAGTTAGATTTCCTGGCCCAGAGCCCTGGACTAGTGCCTAGCCAGTGCCTGACAAATAATAGGCATTTAATAAATATGAATTGACTGATTACATTTTTTCTACTAAATTTTCGATATGTTTTTGTGTTTCATCACTCACCAAAATGAGGGTGAAACTTTGCAGCCTAAGTTAACGTTGAAGTTTAGAACCTAAATAAAAAGAAAATTTAAAGAACTGAAGTCTGGACCCTTCTCGTTTTCCCTTAGAGTTAATACATAAGGTCTCAAAACCAATCACTAGCAATTGCCCGAGTTCTTTATCAAGCAAACTGAAGCCTGCTTTAATTTAATCATCAGTCTTCCTCTTTTCTAAAAGATAACAATAGCAAAACAGTGCGGATGCTTTATTAGAACAAGTTGCTGATGTCGAATGCTTCACTTCCTTGGATATTTTTACCAACCCTCCAATCTCCCATAGAGGCAGGATTTAGAAATATCCTTATTTTTGTTCTGTGTTGATATTTTCATCATTATTCTTTCTTTCCAAGGAGCTCAGTTTATTTATTTCCTTCATGTTGATATTTTGCCAAACGCTGGTATTTGCAAACTTGATGGACAGCATTGGAAGGAAGGCATCACCCTTTCTAAATTTGTACCAAGTCTCACTATCCAGCATTGAATCCTTCCTAATTGTATTTTTATAAAGGATGTTTTTAACTCAAACAGGAAGATGATACAGACATTTTGAGAATATTTGGACGTAAGTTATTTTCAGAGAAGAAATTTGAAAGGAAACCCCCCTCTGCTTCCTACCCTTTATTCTAGGGACAAAAAATCATGGTGATTTTTCCCTTCTTTTTTTCCCCACACGAAGTACTTTTTCCCCTTGTTCTTTTTTCCTTCTCTTTTCTGTGACCTGCACATTCCCATCTTTAATTGTCTTTTGGAGGAGCAAAGACAAACTTATTTTTAAAATTGGATTTCTAATAAGGCAACATTGCTTTTTAATTTGAAGGATATTTCAAGGTTTTGAAAGGTGACATACTAAAAACTGGAACTGATAAACTTTTTCAACAAGCTATAAATAAGATACAAGGTAAAAATAGAACTTGAAATACCCCTAGTGGTAGAAAGAGCACTTGACTTAGCATCAGGAAATGAGGGTTTAATTCTGACATGCCAAAAAAATGGGCATTAGTCAAATGCTCAAAACCGCAGTTTCCTTGTCTTTAAAACAAGTATAATAATACTTGTGCTACCTAGGGGGATTATTGTGAGGAAAGGGCTCTGTGAACTTCAAAGTATTATACATATTGAAGTTGCTATCACTATTATTATGTTTTTCTATGTGAATTTTATGACACTAATTGAAATATGGTACAAAATTTCTTAATTTCATCATGTGTATTTTAGATAATTTTGAGTCCTTAATATCTTTGATAGAATGTATTAGACTTTATTGGGCAGCAGTATGATAAAGTCAGGTAGCTGCATTCTGTATTTGGTCTCTTATGAAGTACCACATAATCAATTTATACACATCTAGAAAACCTCAAAAGAGACCCTTTATATTCAAAGGCCAGTGGTAACAGGGCATTATTAATAACTACTGAAATTGTTTAGCCCACTTTAAAAATAAGAGAGCTCACATTTATATAGCTTTCCAAAAAATCTTGCATATATTATTACCCATTTGATCTTTATACCAGTTTTGTGAGATAGGTACTATTACTAAGCTCCCTTTCCAGAAAAGGAGACCGATCCTGAGAGTGGCAAAGTGATCTGCTTCAGATTGCACACCTAGTGAGTGTCTGAGGAAGGATTGCAAGTTGGTTCCTCCTGGCTCCACATTTTGTGCTGTATCCACAATGTAACATTGCACCCCTAAATAACTGAGGTTGTTGAAAATTCCAGTTTATAGGTGAGTAAGCTTATAGTCTCATAAAACCTTCATATTTTGCTATTGCTTTGTGACTGTCATTCATACTGAGAATTCACCTGGAAGAAGAGATCCTGGAACTTGCTATTAATTTATAGAGTTATAATTCCTTCTGTAGTGTGTATCTAGGGTAGCTAAGTGGCTCAGTGGATAGAGCATCAGGTGTAGAATCAGGTAGATGTGATTTCAAATCCTTCCTCAGACACTTAGCTTGTGACCTTCAGCAAGTCACTCAGTCCTGTTTGCCTCAGTCTCCTGAGCTGGAGAAGGAAAGGGCAAACCCTCCAGTAACTTTGCCAAGAAAACCCCAAGTGGGGTCACAAAGAGTCAGAAATGACTGAAACAACTCATCAAAACAACGACAACAACAATTGCTTCTCTAACCTTCAACTAGATCCTACTCCTAGAGTTAGGAGCCATGGTGTGAAAAGCCTTAAATGCCAAGCTATGAACATTGCATACTATACCACAAGATGCAAGAGAGTATAGAATTAATTGCTGACTTATGTGGCCAAAAGAGTATTAGACTTAATGAGGAAGGTAATTGGATAAAGTTTAGACTGAGCCTTGAAGGAAGTGTGTAATTTAGCTAGGTGGAGGGAAGAAGGTAGATATAAAACATGAACTATTGTTCTTTTAATGGCAGTAATCCAAATTATAGGCATAATGCCTAGGGCAGGGTTCTCAAACTTTTTGATCTTAGGACCTGTTTACATTCTTAAAAATTATGGAGGATTCTTTGTTTATGTAGGTTATATCTGTTGATATTTACCATATTAAAAATTGAAACATTTTAGTATTATTACAAAAATAGTTTTTTACCTTATGTGTTTCTTGAAATAGCTTTGGGGGCTTCTGGGTGTTCCTCAACCACACTTTGAGAGCTGCTAGCCTAGAGGATAATAATTAGGCTTTACAGAAATAACTTTGCAAACCTAATCCATTGAATGTTGGCAGATATGACACACCTAAACTATTTCATGTATATGTACTCAAAGGAGGGCTAAAGAAATATATTCCCAATTAGAAGGTGAAGGAAGCCTAGTGTAGGAAATGAAGAACTGGTCTTGGATTCTGGAAGACCTACATGTAGGTGCTACCTCTTACACATGCTACCTTTATGGCCATAGGGGCACGTCACAAACATCTCTCTCAAATTAAGTTACAGATGTTACCAATCTTCATTGGTAGAGGGAGCGATCACACTGGGTCTTCCTATACTGACAAAGTGACAGGATTCCTGGCCTTGACAATCTTGCTTCCCACTATTTATCAAAAGATAAACAGAAAAAAATGATCATAAACTATTTTGGTTTGAATTTATATATATATGAATGATGTTTTAAAAATAATTCTGAAGTTTTTTATTGACGTATACATCACCCCTCCAACCTATGTACATTGTATTAATATTAAGAGATAAATAAAGGATAACAATGCATATCATTAACTGGAAAATAAATTCAGAGTTATTACAATCAATGTTAACTACCCTATTGCTCATCATCTTGTCTTGGGACAAATTAAAACACACACACACACACACACACACAAAGACTAAACACAGAATAAATTTGTACTAAGTCTATTCTGAACATATATAAAATTGTTTGAAGCATGTTCAGCAACTTAAAGTCATATTATGGTGAAATTGTTGCAGCATTTTTCAGTTGACTTTGCTACTATTTTAAAAATATAGTGATGCCTCTCTTTAGAAAGTTGGGAAATGTTGCTATGATAGATTTTATATAAACTTCACTGAATCTATTAATATTTAGATATGAAAAATCTGCACTTGTCAGGAGGTAGGTTTTTTAATCCCTATCATCTGGAATGACACCTGATTTTGAGAACACATGACACCACAGGCACATTTTAAAAGGAATTTTTCTTTAGCCTAGATGCCCTAATGTTACTACTGCCATTGACCAGATATTTGTCATATATATGTATGTATAGATATATTCATATATCACATATATATCATGCACATATAGTAGTTTTAGAACATTTCTTTTTATTTAAAAGAGGCATGTTGATTATAATTAGTTTTGATATAGTTTGAAATGCTGTTCTGTTACAACTTTGGGAGACAGAGATCTTCTAAAATGACTAGGCATTATGGTGGAAAATATATGTACCTGAATATATGTTTAGACACATATGTATACATTTTCCAGTTCTTAAAAGGGTCATAGCATGAAACTGTGAATAAAATTCTAACATTTACAATTATGCCATTGGGCAGTAGGTGGCAAGCTTGACTTTTCTTTCTCCTTGGGTTTATTTTTATGCCATGGAATGCTAAAATTTGAAGAGGGTGGTTTGAATTCATTGGAATATGTCATTTCTTGGCAGTACAGCCATGAACCGCCTTTTTTGCTCATGGTGAATAATTGCCTTCCTGTTGGATGCTGGATGCTGAATGCTGGATGCTGAAGTGGCCCTTCTGTTCCCCTGGCTGCAGGTTGATAGGAACCAATACACATCAGCAATCTTTTATTCTCTTGTGATTTCAGCAACACGTTGCTGAGGCCACAAATAAATTGGAAACAAATGGGTTTCCTGAGGTGGCCTCAAATAATTTGTTATATGGGGCATGAATGGACAGCTTGTCCTGTGGAGTGGAGAATCCTTGATCCCTTTTAGGAAGGTGTATACCTTTGCTCAGAATGTGTCTTCTCTTCTTGCTCCACTCCTACCCCCACCCCACCTCTTTATTTTCATTTACTAGATTCTCTGAAATAGAATGGAGAAACCATTAAGCAAAACTGAACAGTGTTCCATATGAGGTTTTTTAAAAGGACAAAGGAAAAACATGAGTCAAAAGAAGTGACTGGAATTGAAATCTTTGGTCTTTTTAAAAATTTTATTTGTCTTTTAGTAGATCAAAGTACTTTTAGATTAAGTGGTAAGATTTATGTGGTTTAAGAAAAGAGAAAGCCCATGTTGAATTTCTGGCTTTTCTGTTCATCTGCTTTAAAAAAAGTCATTTTCAATCTCTTCTTATGGTAGTTAAAAAAAATTTTTAAAAAGAATATTATAGTATAAGAAATAGGAGACCAAGGGGTAAAAGAGAACATAAAGTTCTTTGACCCCCAAGGAATGGGGGTGGGACCTAGTAGAAATGGTATGTTTATTTCTTTTTCCCCCTTTAGAAAGTGAAAAAGATTGTGATTATTCGGGACCCTCGGGTTTGAATTTGTCATATCATGAGTAAATGGCAAGCCTTGACCTTCTTCACTTTACAAAGCATGGACAGTGTCACATACAAGTAGTATGTAAGAGTGGGTCCCAGCAGATGGCAAAAAGCCAGGCAGAGTGCAGAATCATCATCATGGTTATTGGAATGCCTATTTGTACTGGTCTCAGGAATAGCACAAAGCTAAGTATAATTCTGCATTAGGCCAAGTTAGAGTCTTCACTGTGACAAGCCATTGTCTCAATCCATAGGTGGTAACAATCAGAAGTGAAAGTTCAGAGTTGTGAAGAAGTGTCTATGACGATACAAATTCTAATGTACATATGTGTTTATACAGGAAAAATACTTCTTCAGGCTTGTATCTGTGTTATCAATAACTAATGCTGTTTTTGCTTTACAGATCAGTTGATTGTCACTTAACATTTGCTGGCCATGATCACTTACTCTATGAAAGGTTATATCAATGGCCTGTCTTAACACAGTGACTGAACAAAAGATATCAACACACACAGGGAAATGTCTTTTCCAATTGAAATTTAAATTGAGGGTATTTAATGTAGGCTTACTCTAAAGTAAGATTTGTTTCATTGAAAAATTATATAGTGTGCTTGATGACTAGAGTAATAGAACCATAGGCATTTAAGTGGAATTGAGACAGTTTACCAAATGAAACACTTATTCTCATGCTGTTTTTCTTTATGAGGAATCTGACTAACTTGGAATTAGATGATCTAAAGTTTATTAAGTCAGTGCTAGGGATTTGGGTGGTGATAGATCTTGGAAAAGGCAGGACTGGGCATGGGGCAGGTCAGTCGGACCAATGGTGTTTGAAGTAGGATGTATTTGTCAAGGATGGAAAGTTGAGGCAAGGAACATTTCTTAGCAATTCCCATAGGCCAAGCATTGCACTGAGTGCTGAGCATATGAAGACATAAAGAACGGCAAAAGGTAGTCCCTGACCTCAAAGAACTCACAGTCTAATGGGGAGACATCATGAAGACAACTATGTACCAACTCCTGTGTTCTTTTTCTCTCTCTTATACATATATGTATTTATATCTTATGTGTATATTTGTATCTCATATGTATATATGTATTATATCCTCTGTGTGTGTGCATGATAATCAACATAAAGCACCAGCCTAAGGCAGATTGGGAAAGATTTCTTGAAAAGATGGGAAGTCAGGGAAGGTAGAAGGGAAAGATGAAGGAGAGAATTACAGGCATGGAGGATAGGTAGTGCAGAGATCTGGCAACAGGAAGTAAGGGTTGTGTGTGAGCAACAGCAGGTGGTTCAGTTGGCTTAATTGTAGCATCTGTGTAGGAGAGAAATGTGTAAGAAGGCAGAGAAGGTGGCGCCAGGTTGGGAAGAGCCTTAACTGCCAGAGGAATTTATATTTGATTTTAGAGCAGCGGTTCTCAACCTGTGGGTTATGTTGAATTTGTAACAATGAAAATAGATCCTGTATATCAGATATTTACATTATGATTCTTAACAGTAGCAAAATTACAGTTATGGAGTAGCAACGAAAATAATTTTATGGTTGGGGGTCACCACAACATGAGGAACTGTATTAAAGGGTCACGGCATTAGGAAGGTTGAGAATCACTGTTTTAGAGGTTGGGGGGGAGCTACTAGTTTGCTGAGTACGGGGATGACACTGCCAGATCTGCACTTTAGGAAGATCATTTTGGTGACAGTGGAGGATGGGTTGAAGTGATAAGAGACTTAAGTTAGGAAGATCATTTAGGAGGTTCTTATGATAGTCCAAGTGAGAGGGTTGGTGACCATGTGAGTAAAATGAGGGAGGAGGGAAGACAGATTCAAGAGATGCTGTGAAGATGGAAACACAAACAAACAAACCAAGATTTGGCAACTACTTGGATTTGTGGAATGTATGAGAGTCAGGAACAAGGAAGAAGATAGTCAGTAGTCAGGAATTAATCAACATTTATGTACAAAGCACTACCTAAAGTGCTGATCTCTGCAGTTACCAGACTGGATGACTGAAAGGATGTTAGTCCCTTCACCAGTAATAGTGAAATATATAAGAAGGTTTTTTTTTAGGAGAAAAATCCTGAATTTCCTTTTGGACATGTTTAGTTTGAGAAGACAATAGGCAATTTTTGGATGAAATATGCCTAAAGCTTAGGAGGAAAACTAGGACTGTATATATAGATCTGGGAGTTATTATTATTAACCTTTATTTAAAAAGAGGTAATGTGTCAGGGGAGAGAGGGAAGGGAATAGGCATTTAAGTTCCTACTCTGTGTCAAGCAATGTGCCAAGCGCTTTACAAATATTATCTTATTTGATCCTCACAACAACCCTGTGAGTTAGATGCTATTATGACCTCCCCCTCTTTCACAGTTGAGGAAATTGAGGCAGAAGGTCAAATGACTTTCCCAGGGACACACAGCTGAAGCTTAATTTGAACTCATGTCTTTCTGACTCCAGGCCCATTTCTCTATCCACTGTGCCACCTAGCTTCCAGCATAGGGGATAGAGAACTGGGTTCAAGTCTCTCCTCTGTCTTACACATTCTGACTATGTGAGCTTGGGCAAGTCACTGAACATCTCAGTGCTCTAGGCATCTCATAAAGACCACAAGTGGCAGAGGAGGTGCTGATCTGCCTTGATAAAGAGAGTGTTTTCATTTACCCTAGAGTTCTCTATACTTGAGAAATCACAAATTCAATCCATGTCTATTTTTTTTTAAAGAAATGATGAAGTAGGTAGAAGCATAGAAGTTACAATTGTCCTTTTCCGAAATGTACTTTATTGTGTTTTGCATCATTGTCAACATAATTCAATGTATGATACCTTGCTTCACTGATCAAATTCCCTGATACCAAGATATTTACTCCATTTCTGTGATTTCATATGTTTTGGTTTCTCCCTCTAGGGATGGAGATGGCAGTTCTTGCTGAGGCTATAAAAATTCATAGCCTCACAGCCAAACCTAATGCCAAAGAAATTTAAGTTTCAAAAAATTTGTCAGGAAGCCATAGAGAAATGAGGGAGAGGGAGGCAGAGAACTGTGTCTTGTCACTCCCTTCCCAGACAGAGATGAACTGACAGAGAACAGAGAAGTAATGCATGCACCTTCCCAATCCTTCCTACTACTACTTCTAATTTTATCTTTTGTAATAATCTACCTTCTGATTGCCATCACCCCAGGGAGGGCTTATGATCCACTGTTGTTTCCTTTTCTGAGACCTCTCTGTTTTTGGAGGGTGTGTGATTGTGGGTTATCATGGCTCCATTCCAAATATCTAGATGTAATACATTGTCCATTGACTGCTGTTAAACACCATACAGATAGTGGACAAGGCTCCAAATGAATGAATGAGGGCATGGGGTTATGAAGTAAAGGAAGGAACTAAAAGGCCAGAGAGAAGGGGTAAGTAAAGAGGCAAAAAGAAAATTTATCTAGATTATATATTTTCTTGGTTTTGGGCTCCATTGACTTTTTACTGAGTGAGGTCAAATAAAAACTATTCATTGAAGTATTTTTGTCCAAGAATTATAGAGACGCAACTCTTCTTCACTTTATTATAAAAATTTTTAATTTTTTTTTGTATTTTAAAAAAGTGAGTTGACTCCCTTTATAAAGAATCATCATTAAAATCAAGGTGTAAGATACTATCCCTTTGGGAATGTGAACATTTGGTTGCTGAAAGAGGCAGAAAAATAGCTTTTGTGTAAGGAAAAGGGTGAAATTAGCTTGTGAAGAAACAGTCCCTCAGATAAAATATTTAGGAGAGTTGAAGATTGTGATGAGGACCAAATAAATGAAGGTATTAAGTAAGAGGACCTGTTTAAAAGAAGAGAAATGACAGATTACAATGGCTGCTGGGGCAGAGCCTTACAAAAGTAATCATGTATTCTGTCCCACAAATTTACACATTTTGTAAGAAACTTCAAAGCAGAGCTCAAAGTGGTTGCTAAGCATAAGATGAACAAATGTCTTTTTTTTTTTATGAAAGAGACCTGAGGCTTGTACTAGATGTGTGAGCATTATCTTTTTTTTTTTAAATACAATTTTGAATCATCTAGTCTAACAGTACCAGTTTATAAGCAAGGAACTGAGGTACAGAGAGGTCAACATTACGCAGGTAGTAAATTCTAAATGTGGGATTTGAACGCAGGTTCTGTGACTCTTCAAATCTAGCACTCATGGGCAAAAGCAAGAAGGGAATATAAGAATAAAAGAGCTAAAGAACAGGCTTCCAGCGCTTTGAGGTTCTGTGAATCAAGCTCAATAAATATCATGAGCCGTGATCAAGGGGAGAGAAATTACACCTCATTCTGACACAGACAAGACACTAGTGAATAACCCATTTGGAAGAACATTTTAAGAAAGACATTATGTGTATGTGTGTGTAACAGGGGTGCGGGGCTGAGGGTGGTGGGGAGGTGGGATAGGGGAAGGAGTAGGAAAGAAGCTTAAGAAATAATGCTGTCACTTTCTCTTGTTAGGATCAGATCCTTTCTTATAGTTTGTTACAGAGGAGAGGAAATTGAATTCAATAAAATTTAAATGCCCACTGTGAACAAGGTGATGGGAATGCAGAGACAAAAATGAAACAATTCTTGCCCTCAAAGAGATTTCATTCCATTGAAATGTCAGCCCATGCCTGAAAAGCAAGGTATACTCTGACAAAGGCTCTAAGAGCCAGCTTTATATAACCCCTATTTTGAGATTAGATGTGTTGTTGAGTCATTTTTAAATTGTGTCCAACAAGAACGGGAAAAGCTCAAAATGAACTGAGATTAGTAATACATGCTAGGAACAAAATGTATGATGTATAAGAGTACTTTTCAGTCAGGGGAGGATGTAACAAACATCCCCACCATGAAGCAGAAACCCAAGACATAAAGGAAGATAGTAAGAGGGCACTACTGATGTGCTCTGAGTTCAGTTTCCCATACCTGGGTATCTGTATCCCGGGGTGCTGAAGGAACTGGCAGATAAACTTGTCGAACTGTTGTTGTCTATGATCTTTGAAAAATTGAGGAGAATTGGAGGAATCCCACAAGGTTAGAGATGGCAAAATTTTACCTTCATTTTCTAAACGTGAGAGAATGGATTCTATAACTGTAATTGGATGGATTTGATTTTGATTACCATCAAAATTCTAGAACTGATTTTTGAGAGGATAATTTATGTCTTTAGAAAAGGAAGCAATGATCACTAAGAACTAGTTTGATTTCATCAAAAGCAGAATATGCCAGATTAACTTCATTTCCTTTTATGATGGAGTTAAAAGACTGGTAAATAAGAGGGATGCCAGAGACATAGGCGACATGGATTTCAGCTATATATTTGAGATACTTCCTTATGCTATTTTTCTGGACCAATTTAAGAAGCTCTGAAGGGGTTGAGAGTGGAAAAAATTTAAGAAGTCCTGGCACCAGTTAAGTAATAGTAGTTAAGTGGATTCAGACTTGGTTGAATGGCCAGACTCAAAGTGTAGTCATTAGTTGATTTGGGTTACTTGAAAAAAAGGTTTCTAGTGTTGTTCTTCAAGGAGCTCTCCTTGCCTCTGTGCTGTTTAATAAATTTTTTTTTGTGTATTTGTGTGTGAGTGACTTAGATGAAGGCATAGATGGTTTAATTACTAAATTTTGACATAATGAGATACTTGGAGTCGTAGCTATCGTACTGGTTGACGTTAAGTATCAAAACAGTTCTCTGCCTAGAATGTTGAGCTTAGTCTAATTTGAACTTTAATAAGGATAAATTTAAATTCCTTCACTTGGATTCAATAAATCAACCCAACAAGTAAAGGGTAGAGAAAGTATGACTGAACAATAATTCATGTAGAAAAAAGATGTGGTTATTTTAGTGGACTTTTAACTCAATATGAACTGGCAGTGTGATATGACAGTTAAAAAAAAAACAAAATAAAACTGTGATCCAAGTCTTCACCAAAAGAAGCATATTGTTCAGTGCCAGGGAGATGATAGTTCAGCTTACACCATATCTGTAGTAATAATATTCTGTTCTGGGTACTACCTTGTAGGAAGGCTGATGAGAAGTTGGTGTGCATACAAAGAAAGGCAACCATGTTGAGTTGATACATTCAGTCAAGTCAACAAGCATTGATTAAAGTCTTCCTATGTGCCAGTCACTATGCTAAGTACTGGATTTATTGTCTAAGAGTAGAGACATTGTAATATGAAGATCAAGTTAAAAGAATTGGAGATATTTAGTTTGGAGAAGGGCACACATAGGATCGAATATATCTCCAAGTATTTGAAAGGACTATCAGGTAGAAAAAAGATTAGAATTTCTTATGTTTTCCCTGGAGAATAGAACTAAGACTAATAAATAGATAGGAATTGCAGAAAGGAAGATTTAAACTTGGTTTAAGTAAAACCAAACAGCATGCTTCAGGAAGTTGTGGATTTCTTGTGATTAGAAGTCTTCAGTGGAAGCTAGATGACCTGTCTTCAGGAATGTTATATCAGATATGAATTAGAATAGATACTTAAGTCCTTCCTTTCTCTGAGGTTGTATGATTTCGAGTATGGTCCTTTTAGGATATAAATCAAAAAACATATTAATTAGGTAGGAAAAACACTGAGTTGATGAGGTAAGAGTGAGCTGCAGAAGCACTCAAACTATATACCACTGTTTTGTGGTGGAGAGAACAGGAAGATGTTTGGCACTTTGGATGACAGACGCTGGATGGCCTTGGTGGAAAGAAATTTAAAAAAGTTAGTACTTCCTGAAGAGTGGGGTGGTGTTAATGACATAATTAACACCTATTTTCCATAGCAGTCAAAGATTGGCAGAACCAACTGGAGTCAAGATCTATGAAAAGGGGCTGGGACAGTAGTGGAGAGGGGAGAAAAATATTGGTCTTCCTCCAAGTTGAAAGGAAAGCAAATATTTAGATAAGGAAAACTTTGAAAGTTAAATAGTGAAAAGGATATTAGTATCTGGCTAGGAGTTTAAAGTTCTGATCTTTCCAGGATGGAGAAAGAGCTACTAGGGAAAAAGTAGTTATGTTCTTTCTGGGAGGAGTTTCTTATCCATCTTCAAATTTGAGTATAGACCTAGCTGAGGAGAAAAGCTTATTTGCAGATCTCACATGGTTAGATCATCTAGGTGTGTGGAGGCACCGCTTTTGTGCACTACATGGAAAAGGAAGGTAAGAGGCAGGGCTAGTTCAGAATAGACTGACTGGATAGGGAACTGTAACTCGCTTCCCCTCTATAGGAAGGATAGAATGCCTTACTGGGGCCCCAGTGGCTTTCCCTTCATCCTGGATTGTATCCTTATGTTTCCTGTATCTTAAACACTATCACGGAAGTTTGCAACGATGAAGGATACTGAGATAAAAGATAAAGTGCTACACAAAACATAAAACACTATAAATGCTGTTGTTGTTCACTCATTTTTTTCAGTTATGTCTGACTCTGTAGCCCCCCCCTTTTTTTTTTAGCAAAGATACTGGAATGATTTACCATTTGCTTCTCTAGATCATTTTACAGATGAGAAAACTGAGGCAAACTGGGTGAAGTGACTTGCCCAGGGTCACACAGCTACTAAGTGTCTGAGGCCAGATCTTCCTGACTCTAGGCCTGGAGCTCTATCCACTGTGCCACCTCACTGCTCCGTGTAAATTCTAGCTATTTTTATTTGTGAAGAGGATGCCCTTTTTGTCAATTTGTACTAGAGAGCTCTTTTCTTTTTTTAAAAAATGTGACATATTTCTTATGAGAAGGCAACAAACTTGTATTAGATGTTTACTATGTGATTGGCACTGTACTAAGTGTTTTACAGAAGCAATTGTTAAATATTTACATGCTATTTTCAAAAATATAATAATTCTTAAAATGGTTGGATTGCAGTGTATTCACTTTGATTTTGTTTTGTATCTTTGTTGTTTTCTCTTATCTGTTCTCACTGCTCATTGAGCCTAAGCTACTATAAAACAGGCATCACCTTTTACCAGGTGGCAGCTGTTAGAAGAGTAGGCATAGTGCCTAGGAGTTACTTTATCTCAGTGAGGGAAATGCAGCAATTGAATTGTTCTATTGCTACAAGGGTGTGTAAGTACAAGAATAAAAGGAAAGAAGGCCCCCACAAATCGGATTTTCTTATGCTTGTCTCCTGAGGCGGATTGCTCATGGACTGAAAGAATGAGGGGTCCCAAGCTGGGTCACATGTTGTGAGAAGTTGCTGTAGTTTTGTAGCATTTGCCTGTTGGAATGGTGTATAGAAAGCGCTGAGGTGCCCTAGGCTAGAAGGAATTTATTTCTGTTTCAAAATTTCTGTTTGGTACACTAAACCTCTGTCTGACTCAGTCCTTGACATCTTCTTTGTCAGCGCAGTCCCCAAAATGCACATGCACATATTTTCATTTCCTTTTAAAATGATCACAATCTCTTTAAAGGTTTCATTTGAATACTGATCAGTGATATGCCCAGGCTGTTGGAATTTTTAACAGATGTGTTTGTAAGAACAGGCCCTGTGAGGAAGGTTTCTCTGCTTGCCTGAGCCCAGCTTTTCCTAGAGTAAATACAGTTACTATCACTTAGAGAGGTGCCATAATCCACCTGTGTCTGCAAGAAGCAGCCACATGCTAGTGATTACCTCCTTGTGCTTTCCTGCAGGAAGTCATTAAGCCATTGCTAGTACCAGGGCAGATTTCCCAAGCAGGGCACTTGAAGACCACGTCCCTGGACTGCTGTTATTAAAATACTCATGAATCTTTACATTTGGGCATTTATTTTGTGCCAGATGTTCAGGTGTGATGTTTGATGTGTTTGTGGACTTATAGAAAGGAATAAAAAGAAAAAAAAACCTTACTTTAATTCCTCCCTGTTCCCTTACTTATGAACACTGATCTTTTCAAAGATATTTTCTTTTCATGCTCATCTTTCTTAATAACTATTCATTGTCATTATGTTTTACCAAAATGTACTTTAACAAAGTTTAGCTGAACACAAATACAACCCTAATGGATACAACAGAAAACTCATTCAATAAGTTTGCCACTAACAGCCTCCTCCTGGGGGTCTTCCTGCCTCTAGTCTTCCCCTACTGCTGCCCATCCTTCACAGCACTGCCAGATTATTCATCCAGTCACATGCTTTATGTCACTAACCTTCTCAAAGAACTTTTGGAATCATCTATCCAATAAAATCTAAACCTTTCTATCCCAAGTTCAAGGCCTTTCACAATCTGGCTTCAATTTACCTTCACCGCCAAAGCTCATACAACGTTCCTTCATACGTTTCTGTATTCTAGCTGAACTGGACTACTCACTGTTTCCCCAAACATGCCACATGCATTTTTTGCCTCCTTCCCCTTTGATCACATTGTTCTCAGGGCTCTGGAATGCTTTCTCCCATCATCTCCACCTGTTGAAATCCTACCCATCCTTCAAGACTCCAACTCAAACACGACTTCCTTCACTGAGCCTTCTCAGATTCCCTCAAGTCAGACAGGATCTTTCTCTCATTAGAGTTCCTATAGCAAATTGGTTGTCTCATGTTCTTGTCATGTTATGATTTATATTAGAACTGTTTATGTAAGTCTCTTATCTCCTAATGACCTAATAATATGTGTTTTATGTCTTAAAGGTCACAGAAGTCTTGAGAGTGTTTCACTTCTTTTTTTGTCTATGTCAACATTTAGCAGAGTGCTTTGCACATAGTATGTTTTGATAAATGTTTCTTTTTCTTTCTTTCTTCTTCTTTTTTGGAGGGGGGAGGGCAGGGCAATTGGGGTTAAGTGACTTGCCCAAGTTCTCATGGCTAGTAAGTGTTAAGTGTCTGAAGCTGGATTTGAACTAAGGCCCTCCAGTCTCCAGGGCCAGTGCTCTATTCACTGCGCCACCTAGCCATCCCCATCCCTTGATAAATGTTTCTTGAATGAAAGCTATAGAAGTAAGATTTTACAAAGTTGAGTAGCTATAGCTTTGCTACTGTGATAGAAAAAGTGATTAGTTACCTGTTAAGTAAATATTTTGTTGAGGATAAGTTTACCTTTGTGTTCAGGCCTAGGTTTTAGGGCAGGCATACCCACCTAGAGCTTAATACAAGAAGAAAGGAAAGGAAATGATAAGTTAGTGAAAGACATTCTGAAATTAATGAATAGAAAGCTTCAGAAATTAAGTTTTTCTGTTATTCCTTTTACAGATAGCTCTTATCTTTCTTGCATCTGGCTGTTATGGCTGATTCAAAAATATTGTGGACATTTCTTTCCCCAGAGGCAAAAATAGCCTTTGTTTTCCTTTTTATTATAGAGAAAATGTCTTTGTCTCTATCCTTAATCTTATAAAATTATGAGCAATGGGTACAACTATCAAAACATTACTTTGTTCATTTAATTTCACTTGGGAGGCTCTCACATGGCATAATGCTAACGTGTTTGCGTGTAACTATATATGTATTTTTCCCTTCACTTGAGTCAGCTTGGCATTTATACAGTTTCAATTTGATGAATGTAAGGAACGGATTTCTAGGAGCAAGAAGTTAAAGAGCATTTCTTTTTAAAATTTTTATAGATTTTACTGATATATCTTGTTATCACATCATGCAGATTTGGCCCCTCTATCTCTTCTCCGAGAGCCATTTTGAGGAGCATTTCTAATTACTACCAGATAGAAGGGAAAGAAAAATAACAACACCCAGATTTCTTGAATTATCCAGAATGATGACTGGGGCATAAAAGGCATTTGATTTCTATATTGAAATTCTTTTAGATTAATAGCTAGATATAGTATGAAATATAGCTTATAGTCAGAATTTTTACAAATATTTACAAACAAAGCCAGTTATCTATTATACATCATCTTTCTCCCATAATTCTTTATCTTGTTCCTGAGATAGCAAGATGGTACAGTGAATAGAGTTAGGAAAACTCGAGTTCAAGTACTTATTTAGAAATTTGCTGTGTGACTCTGGACAAATCACTTAGTCTCTTGGGTCCTCAGTTTCCAAATTTGTAAAGTAAAGGGGTCAAATTTATCCTCTGAGATCCCTTCCAGAGCTAGAATACATTCTTTGGATTCTTTAAATCACTGTGACTTAGTAGCTAGGTGGCACAATGGGTAGAGTACTAGACTTGGAATAGGAAGACTCATGTTCATGAATTTAAATCTGGTCTCAGATACTTATTAGTTGTGTGACCCTGGGCAAGTGATTTAACCCTGGTTGCCTCAGTTTTCTCATCTGTAAAATGAGCTGGAGAAGAAGATGGCAAACCACTTCAGTATCTTATCAAGAAAATCCTGAATGGAGTTACAAAGAGTAGGACACGACTTAAAAACAACTCACCAACAGCAACTCAGTCATGGATATGTGTATATATATAATTTTTTTTCCCCCTTGATCCATAGTTTATTAAACTTGGGTATATTTGAGGATGGCTTATCACTAGGGGGAGAGAGTAGTGCACAGAGAACAGGGAGGAGGTAGTAGATCTCAAGCTGAAGGATAAGTGGTAGCAGGGAATTGGGGAAGCTGGACCCCCATAAGCACCTGCTGTTCCACTCCTTTCTCAATAATTGCTGCCAACTGGATTACTCCACCACTTGAGCCATCTCGTTCCATGGCCAAAGCAAGAGCATTGGCAGTGAACTGAAGACACTGCTTTTCATGCATCCCCTCTTGATAAGAGGCATCAACATAGCCATAGATATAGGAGCTACCTGAACCCCCAATGGAAAAAGGCTGCCGAACCATCATAGCTCCCATGGGTACTGAGTATACATGCCCCCCCTCATAGGGATCCCAGCCAGCGACGATGATCCCAGCCATGACATCCTCTGGGTAACAATAACACATCTCTTTGAAGAGGTTAGCAGCTGTATGGACCAGGGGGGGTTCATTCAGTTCAATGCTGTGGAAGCTGAGCTGATACGTGACTGCATCGGCCATGGCCTGGGTGTCAGACGCTGAACCTGAGTGGTAGCAGAAGATCCAATCATGGATAGGGGTCAACTTGTCTGTAACTTGGTTGGCAACGTAGGACCCAGTAATTGTCCTGGAGTCGGCTCCAAGGACCACTGCCCCATCAAACTGCACAGCCATGATAGTCGTCTGGGGGCAATAGGAACAAGAGCTAACATTTATACAGAGCCTACTGCGTGCCAGGCACTGTGCTACACGCTTTACAAGCCTGGGAAAAGTAGGGGAGGTTAAACGGCTAAAAGTCTTACCCTCTTCACCTATGCCTAAGATCTCCTCCACACTCACCCTGCCCCCCCCCCCCCTCGCGTCCCACAGCTCCGCGGAGGGAGGAGGGTTTTGCCCCAGCCTCCCCTCCCATTTCATGGATATTTTTTCGCTTGATTTTGGAGATATTTAAAATTTTATTAGGTCTGACTTAGAAAATAGTACTATCTGGAAGAGTGGTCTTTTTAGTATTGAATTTGCTTTATTTACATTTCATTCACTCAAAGAATCACAGAATGAGGGGGAAAAAAGGGGTCACTTCAATTCATTTGGTCCAAATCCTACCCAAATAGAAATCTCTTCTTTAACATTGCTGATAAGCTATCAGAGCTAATATAGTTTGCATTAGGCAGGTAGGTGATGCGATGGGTAGAGGGTGCTGGGCCTGGAGTTAGAGAGACCTGAACTCAAATCTGCCCTCAGACATTTAGTAGCTGTACTATGCTAGGAGCCACTTAATTTTTTGTTTTACTCAGTTTCCTCAACTGTGAAATGGGATCATAATAACACCTACCAAACAAGAAATTTGTATGGTGCTTGGCACGTAGTAGGTGCTTAATAATTGTATTTTGGGGGTGGTTTTATTTTGTTGTAGTAGGACCTGCTAAAGCTCATGTTCCACTGGCATTTAAGCTGAGGCATCTAAGTGAGAATAAGAGCTGGAAAATGTGTTTGAACTTGGCAGCCTATATTAATAGCAGTTTAAAAAAATCACTTGTTGTTGATTTCAAATCCCAATATGTTTGATTTTTAGAACATCATATTTCCAAATATGTTTAATTTTTATATGTTCCTGGAGATAGTGTAGTAGTGGTATAACACAGAGAATAATACATTTTTCCTTTGTATCCCCAGCGTTTAGCACAGAGCCTAGCAGATAGAAGGGCTTAATGAATGTTCGTTGGTGGATCAATAAACCCATAGATCTATAGATATATCTTTATGCAGCTCCCCCTTTTTTTTACTCACAAGAATTGTTTGTTTCACTATCATTTTATTCTCAAGAACTTGCCCCTTCCTCATGGGCTAACTTCTCCAGTAAAATTGTAGGTCCTGCGATATTATCTATTTATTCTTTGAACTCTTTGAAATCAACTGTCCCTGAGATCTAGGGTTTTTATCTCCTCTAATACAAATTATAAAATGGAATAATCACTTTCTCCCAAGATACCCATCCTTTCAACTTTAGACTGCAGACTAGTCAATCTTATCCAATAGCAGTAGTTCTCATGGATTCCTTTACCTAAAAAAAAAATAAAGATGAAATTCTCATCCAGGCAAGCCAAGATTTATCAGCTGCTCTGCTTTTGGCAGACAGAACTCTAGCAGATGTCTAGGCCATTGGAGTCCCGCATCACCACTATATTATGTCTCCATGCCAGGTTTGTGATCTGTTACCTGAGCTCCTGTCTATTTCTTCTTTCTGTCAGGGTGGTTTATAATATAATCCCATGACAACATTGCTTCTTTTTCTTGTTTATTGATCCTCATTCAAATGCTCTCTACCAGGCTTTCATTCTCTAATTCCTAAATTCCCTTACAGGAGAATGTTTTCTTAATCTATAAAGTTATCCCACCATGAATTTTAAATGTTTTGTTTTTTCAAAGGTCTTCAAGTCTGTGCCATATAAGGACCTGTTGAAGAAACTCAGGGCATTAAGCCTGGAGAAGAGAAGACTTACAGGCAGGGGGGTGGGGGGGGGGTTGGAGGTGGGATGATTGATGGTTGTCTTCAAGTATTTGAAAGGCTATAAGGTACAAGGAGGGATTAGACTTGTTAGCCTTGGTTTCACAGGTCAGAAACAGGATAGAAGTTTTAAAGACACAAATTTAGGTTTGATATAAGGAAAAAAAAATACTTAGAGCTATCCTAAAACAAAGTGGTGACCTTCAGAGGTGACAGGAGCCTCCTCCTCAGGGGTTTTCAAGCAGTAGTTGGACAACTACTTTTTGTGTATGTTGCAATAGGCATGCTTTTCTGGATACTAGGCTGTTGAGATCTCTTGCAGCTCTGAAGTACTATGAATAAGTATCCCCAAACATATTCATATTATGAATTCCATTAAGTTATAGTGATTATGACTTCTAGTTTGTCTTCTCCCCCCCTTCTCTTTCTCTCTCTCCTTCTCTCCCTCTCTCCTTCTCTCCCTTCTCTTTCTTTCTCATTCTTCCTCCCCCTCCCTCTTCATTTGGTCTAGAACATGATTTTTATTGATAGAGATTCTGAACTTCCAGTTAAGGGAACTTCTACCAAAGCAGATCATCTCTCACCTCTTGTGTAACTTGTAACAGAGTTGCCAGGGTGCACTGAGAAGTTAAGTGACTTATGATGGGTCCTACAACCAGGAGGTGGGACCAGAAGGAGGTCTGTTTTACTTGAAAGCCACCTTTCCATTCACTCCACCTTGGTGCTTTTAAAGGTTTAAAGAGTTCTTTCCATACAGTAAGTGTCTGATGTAGGTTTTTTTTGGGGGGGTAGGGGAGGAAAGGATTTGTGAAGAAACAGGCTCTGAGAGACTTCAGTAACTTTTCCAGGGCTGCCTAGTGTTTAAAGCAAGATTTGGACCTGTGTCTTCTGATTTCCACTTCTCATCTTGCTTATTACCCACCATCTGATAGATAGCAGAGATCATGAGTTTTGCCAAGGAACAGACTGGGGCCAGGGAGGAACCTACCTAGGGTACAGCCACCAAGGGGAGAGGTATGCCACCTGGTAGCTTCATTTTAAAATTAATCATTTTTGCTAACTTAGGTGCTAAGTTCAGTTCTTTCTATGATATTAAAGGAGCGTAAGTCTTCCTAGAGCCCTTTAAATTTTGGTGTCTTAGAGTAAAGAACTTCTAACCCTGTTCTTTGGCTCTGCAGCCTCTTCCAGTCTATTTTGTTCTCAGTACCATGTACTCGGACTATGGCATTATCTTTTCTTATTCTTGCCTCTAAACACTCCTTCCTCCAGTGTGTATCCTTCATATTGCTTCCAGCATAATCTTCCTTTATGTACAGTTGGAATCATATTGTTCTTCCACTTAAAAATTTCCATTGGCCCCCTACTATCCATTTAGCACATTCAAGAATTTCAAAATCCCCTTATCTTACCATAATCTATTAGTTTTCTACTGTTCTCTTTGCTTTTCCTTATCAAACTTTACTCTTTGTCAGCATTGTGACCTCCAATCTCTTGAACCTCTCCAATTATCCAGGCTATCTCCCCTGTACTAGCTGCTTTCTACTTTTTTATCCATCTTGACTCCTTGGTGAACCAGTTCAACTCTACACTGTCTCCTTCTCTTGAGTCACCAGTTACACCCAGCCAAGTCTCAGCCTTGGATAGCTCCCACCTATATACATGCTGTTGAACAAAGGTGGAGAAAATCATTGGGTCCCCTACAGATTTATTTGATTATCTATATCCACAACTTCAACTGGGCCCTCACTGCTGGTAGACATTCCTGCATGCTTCCCTCATCAACTCACTATCCCATTCTTCGCAATGGTTCTTCCAAACCTTTTCATCTTTCCTTAAATCTCTCATGACTCCCTCTCCCTCTGAGCTGATCTCCTTGTTTCATATTTTATAGAAAAATTAAACTCATTCACTGTGAGCTCACTTGTATCCTGTATCAAGCTTGTTTGTAGATATGTGTTTAGTTATCCCCTCCCTCTAGAGTGTAAGCTCCTTGAGGGCAGAGACTGTCTTTTGCCTCTTTTTGTATCCCCAGTGCTGAGCACAGTGCCTGGCACATGGTAAGCAGTTAATAAATGCTTATTGACTGACTGAACAAAGTTCA
This sequence comes from Pseudochirops cupreus, assembly GCA_028627135.1. NCBI lineage: Eukaryota > Metazoa > Chordata > Mammalia > Diprotodontia > Pseudocheiridae > Pseudochirops > Pseudochirops cupreus. The sequence goes on along the minus strand of CM053581.1, from coordinate 177,990,153 downwards.
GATTCTTTTTCTAATCATTTGAGACCCTCCATGGCCTGGAACTACTTTTCCTTTCCAGCCTACTCTTACATTGCCTTCCATGGCCTCTGTGCTGCAGTCACCCTGGATAACTTTTCCCTCCCAGAGGTACACTTCTGTAATTTTTCTCCCACTGTATCTGAAATGTTCTTCCTTGCTTTCATCATCTTCAGAATTCCTACCTGTCCACTGAAGCTTAACTCACATATTCTCTTCACTAGGAAGTCTTCCCTGGTCCTGCATTTAACAGCCTCACCCTACAGACCTCACATAATATTTTGTTTGCAGCTCTCTGATACACATTACATAATACTGTTGTTATTCATTTGTTTCAGTTGGGTCTGACTCTGTCTTTACTATGCAGAACTTAAAAGCACTATATAAATGCTGTTGTTTAGTAGTTTTTCCAGTCATGCCAGGTTCGTCATGACCCTTTGTGGGGTTTTCTTGGCAGAGATACCAGAGTGATTTGCCATTTCCTTCTCCAGCTCATTTTACAGATGAGGAAACTGAGGCAAATGGGGTTAAGTGATTTGCCCAGGGTCACACAACTAGGAAGTGTCTGAGGCCAGATTTTAATTCAGGGAGATGAGTCTTCCTGACTCTAGACCTAGAGCTCTATCTACCACCTAGCTGCCCTTCAGTTTTGATTATCTATGTTAGTATCTTATTTCCCTTGCTAAAGTCTGCACTCTTTGAGATCAGGGCCTGCATATCATCTAAACTTTCTATCTTTTCCCAGAGCTGATTGTTGATATTTTTATCATGCTGGTCTTACCTATACTTTCTCATTGGATTTTCCCAGTAATCTGATGAGGTCAGCACTGTACACATTTCCATTTTGTAAACAAGGAAACCAAAGTTCAGAGAGGGCAATTGTCTTTCCTACTAAGTGTCAAAGACATGATTTGAACCCACATTTCTGCTGACTCTAGCTTACTTTCCACTATTCTGTGCTGCTTATAAATTATTCTCATCAGGTGAGCTCTATCTGTGGGCACAAGGAAGATGGGGAGTGTGCATATTCCCTCTTTAAAAGGCAATGTTGGTTTTAGAGCATTTAAGAACCCGTGTCACAGCTCATAAATAGCTACATCATTATTTTGATGGATTTGCTATGTTTGTGTCCTGTTAAGTATAATATATGACCATATCTTTTTGGATTTCAGGGCCTTTTCAGGTTTGCTGAGTAGGCTGGTACTTAAGATAATGATTTAAATTACTTCTAATTTATTTGGGTAGTCAAGCGTGGACTGTTTTGAAGCCACTAACAGTGGCTTCAATAATGAAATTCGTAAATCAGGAGAATGTAGATGGAAACTCAAACCAAGCTCAAAGATCTAGTTTCAGACACCTTAAAGTATCTCCTTTTAGAGTTGAGGCATGGTGTAATGATGGTATTTAACATTAAGACTAAGCAGAATAAAAAAAACCAACCAGATATAAAACAGAGAGCCATAGTAGGGAAAGAGTCACTCCAAAAGAAAATCATACGACCTCAGTCTTTGAGAAGCTCACAACTAAGAAGTCATGACCCAGACATATTTATTTATCAATATCCTGATTATGTTATTTATCAAAGTCAGCTTAAAAGCACAGAATCCATGATTGTATGGGAAAAGAAAAAAAATCAGAATATAATGTTAATTGGTTTCCCAAATTAATTCAGGGTAAATGAATTTTGAACATAAGAACTTTTAAACTGAGACAAAGATAAACAATGCATTTTTTTAGGAGAATTCAGAATTCTTACATATCCCCTCAAACCAGAGGAATGCCTTACAGACTTCAAATGTATCTAGTACAAGTAGGAAGGCAGGCTATTCCTAGACCTCTGGTATGCAGACTGGGCTTTTGGTCAGAGAACTTAAAAAAATAATTTAGAAGAAGAGATCCAAGCTCTTCTAGATGTTGTTGGTTCAGGCATTTGTCAGAAATTCTTCCGAGCTCCTTTCTTGCAAGCTGACTTTGGATTATATACTTAGGCCTATTTTTCATCTATATAGCCTATTCCACTTTCAAATACTGTAGCCTGTTATTCATGGGCTGAAACCAGGGATCATTTAAATTACTTCTCACTCTCTTGCATACTAGGAAGAGAATTTGTGTTTCTGAAATTTGAATTAAATACTAAAGTTGACCCTCTCCAGGTTTAAAGGCAGGATATGAGGAACTGAACCTTCAGAAACTAAATTGGAATTATACCTTTTTCTCTATCATTCCTTTTTCTTTTTGGAGTTTTTAGAGCCCTGTAGTATTTTGAGGATATTTAACTCTTGTTACAGGAGCAGTTAGATTTAAGGCAGGGGTCCCACTGATTATAAAATCAGTATAAACAATTTGTGACTTTTGAATTTAATTTAAGATAATTAGAAATTAGAACAGTATACTTTGTTATCTTGCTTTTTTTTTTATTTGGGCCAAAGGTTTGTTGTGTTTGTATATGTGAGAGAACTTTTAAGTGCTATTGGGTTCTGATAAAAAATGTAATTATGTATGAATGTACATGGTGTGTATGTATGCATATGTCTGAAGATGTGCATTCATGAATGAATGAATGGAAAATCATTTATTAAGTACTTACTTTGTGCCAGGCATGGCACTAAGTGCTGAGGATATAAATACATTGAAGCAAGACTGTCCTTGCCCTCAAGGAGCATACTTCCAATTGAGGACTTCAGAGAGAGGAAGAGGAAGCTGGCTTGCATGGAGATGGCACAGTGAAAATGTGGCTTCTGCTCTTTTAATAGCTGCCATTCTACCTGAGTATTATTACAAATTTATGTTATACATTCTCTATTGGACCTTCAGCACAGCTAAGCAATTTTGTTCTACTTCCTTCATCAACTTGCTATCACGCTCTCCACAGTGGCTCTTTGGACCTTTTTATTCCTTCTCAAATTTACCATGGCTCTCTTTATTCCCACTTTCTCTGCTGAGAACCTTGCATCATATTTTACAGAAAAAAATGAGGCCATTCACTGTGAACTCCTTTTCTCCCCTCTTCCTTATCTCCTGTTACTCAAATGGCTTCTGTCACCATCTCCTTCACGTCATTCTTACTTCATGTGGTGGCCTTACTCTTTGGCAAGGCTAAGCCCTCTCCCTGCTCAGGTGATCCCATTCCAACCCATCTCCTCCAACATATTGCTTCCTCTGTAATCCCCACTCTATCTCTTGGTTTTCATCTCTCCCTGTCTATTGGGTCCTTCCATGCTTTTCAGAAACATGCCCATGTTTTCTCCATCCTCAAAAGACCCTCATTTGATCTTTCTGTTCTCATTGTCTCTTACATTTCTTCTGCCTTTTGTGGCTAAACTCTTTGTAAAAGCCATCTACAGTAGGGGCCTCTAACTTTCTCTCCTCACTTTTCACCCATTGATCCATAACTCCTTTATTTCTTTTTTTTCTTTATTTAAAATTTTCCTGCTATGCCTCTATTCTTAGGTTTTTTATTTTCATGCATATGTGTATCTATTTGGCTTATAGTGGTCCTACTCTGCCATACCACCTAAACTGTTTCTGTTAAATGTGATATACTCTTCGATGATTGTATTCAGTTATATGCCACATCCCCCCAATGCTTGCTGGTACTTATGGTCAATCAGTTAATAAAACATCTATCAAGCACCTACTATATGCCGAGATTGTGTTAAGCAGTGAGGATAAAAAGGGCAAAAACACAGTCCCTGCCCTCAAGAAGCTTATAGTTTCAATGGGAGAGACAACATGCAAACAAGCCATATACAGGATAAATTAGAAATAATCAGCAGAAGGAAGGTGCTAGAATTAAGGAGGACTGGGAAAGACTTCAGGTAAGACATGGTGTCATAATTATCTAATTATAGGCGTGAAGGACAGGGATGATTTCAGCAGATGGAAGTATCTGTGTAGGAGCTAGTCGTTTCAGCCCATTCAGATCAAAGGGAAAGGGATGAGCAAAGGTAGAGAGGGTAGAAAGCTTCCAATGTATGGTGTGTTGTCCATCTTGATTAGAGCACAAAATCTGTTGTGTAGGAGAGTTGTGGGAAAGAAAGCTCAAAAAGGTAGATATGACCATAATCTCTTCACAGCTATTTCCTACTTTCTTTATCCAGGGCCACTATGTTCGTTCAAACCATCATTGCCTCCTGTTTGCACTATTGCAGCAGCCTCCTGACTGTCCATTCTACCTTCTCTGACTTATCTGACACAGCTCTCAGAATAGGATAGGAATGGTAATTTGCCCTGTCATTTCATTGATATAGGGAATTCCTAGGTGAGGACATTTCCTCTTTCAGTAAAGATTGCACTGTCTCTTCCACAGCATCTTAATAACTTTGGACATTGAGAGATTAAGTAACTTGCCCAGGCTTGCATAGCCAACATGTATCAATGGTAAGCCTTGAATCCAGGTCTTCCTAGTTTTGAGACCAATTCCCAGTTGTCCTTCTACTGCTCCTGCTTCATAAACACATGCGAAATTTCCCCTACTCTGTGATTTTGTTTACTTTGTCTTTACTGCCTGAAATGTCCCTTCTGCCATTTTATTCTTTTGAAATATTCATTTTTTTGGAGGGGGGACTTGCCCGAGGTCGCACAGCTAGTTCAAGTGTCTGAGACTATATTTGAACTCAGGTCCTCTCGACTCCAGGACTGGTGCTTTATTCGCTGTGCCACCTAGCTGCCCCTGAAATATCCATTCCTAAAGACAACTTAAATGTTCATTCTTCCATGAAACTTTCCATGATTTTCCCTGTCAAAAATTATGTCCCTCTTTGGAACTCTGATGACATTTTATTTATCCCTCTTGTGCACTTACCCTGTTGTGTTTTGTATTATAATTATTTATGTTATCGTCATTTATCTCTTATGCTGGACTTTCAGCTCTTTGACAGTAAAGATTATGTCTCAATTATCTCTCTACCACAGTGTTACACCTTTGGCTTAAATGTTTGTCGGACAGATCATTCAACACAAATTTATCGTCTAACTTGTACTAGGCATAGTGCTAGGCCTGAGTTCTTAATCAGTTGTCTGTGAACTTGATTTTAAAACTATTTTGGTAACTGTACTTCAATATAATTGTCTTCCTTTGTCATCCTATGGATTTTATCTTTTGATTTTTTAAAACATGATTCTGAGATGGGAACCATGGATGTCATTAGACTGCCAAAGGGTTCTGTAACACAAGAAATGGTTAAGAACCTCTGGACAAAGCACTGTACGAAGACCAAGGTCAAACAATTCCTTCCTTCAAAAAGCTTACCTTTTATTAGGGGAAACAACATCTATACATACAGCTACACATACAGAATATATACAAAGTAAATATCATGCAACACCAGCATCTGAGTGGAATAGGAAAGGCCTTCTGTAAGGAGCAATGTTTTTAGACCTGAGCTTTGAAAGAAGCCAGGAATTCTAAAAGTTTAGGGTGAGGAGGGAGTCCATGTGCCAGGCACCGTACTAAACACCTTACAAATATTGTCGCACTTTAAACTCACAATAATTCTGGGAGATAGGTGCTTTTATTATCTCTTTTATTCAGTTGAGGAAACTGAGGCAAGCAGAAGTTAAGCAACTTGGCCAGGGTTATGCAGCTAGTAAGTGTTCCAGGCAGGATTCCATTCAGGTCTTCTCTGACTTCAAGCCCAGTGATCTCTCTGTCCACTGTACCACCTATCTGCCTTTAGGCATGGTGGAGAACCTACACTAAGCCACAGAAGACAGGAAAGCCAGAAGCAATGTATGAGAAATGTCAAGACTTTGAAATTGATCTAGAACATAGAATGTTTGAAGGGGAATTATGTGTAGCAAACCTGGGAAGGTAGGTTGGAGACAGGTTGTGAAGATCTTTTAATTCCAAGTAGGAGCATTTGTGTTTGATCCTAGAGGCAATAAGGAGTCACAGGAAATTACTGAATAGGGATTGACATGCTAGATAAATTAGTATTTGGATGAACTCTGTCATTGATAGGAACTTTCTGTGTTATAAGTGAGAACAATATATCATAGTACTATATCACTGTATGTCATATCTAAATCTATGGATCTTTGTTTGTGTATATTTATGTGGAACATGATTTGGCTTGTATGTTGTGCAAGGTACTTTATAGCAAGATTTTACTGACATTCCTTTACTGCTGGCTAACTATACTTTCTGAGAGAGGTTGGAGAAATGAATTAGCCATCCGTATATTTAAATTCTGTTCCTAGCTCTGCCTCTGATTTTATTTGTGACCTGGGGGAAGCCAGTTTACTTCTCTCCTTCCTTTTACCTTCTACAAAATAGAGATAATAATAGCTCCTGCCTCCCAGAGGTATAATAAGAGTGAATGAGTAAGAGTTTGGAAAATTCTGTGCTGAAAGGCATTCTTAACTATAATATCCTGTTAAGAATTAATGGTTTTTAGTCAGAACCATAACTATTGCTCAGCCTTCCAGGATTGGCAGCCCCCAGGGTACAGAAGAAAGTGTTCCTGATGGTGGTGAGCTGAAGAAGGGCCCTTTGGTTAAGTTTTTCTTGGCAACCTAGAATTTAAACTGATTTTTCATTTTGAAAAAAATTAATAATTATAATAAGGTCTTACATTTGCCATACAACATGATGACCTTCCATCTCATAGAGTTTCAGAAATGTGAATAATGGTGCTTGTTTCAGAGATAAAGGAAACAGGTTAGCCATGGACAAAATTGTGATGTTGGTAAAGCGTATTCTTAACATTTCTTCATCCTTCTTTCATGGACCATGTGCTGCCCCACTATGCTGCCCTTCTCCCCGCAGGGTCTGTTCTATGCTTCTTGTATTCTTGCTTTTCTCTTGTGCAAGTGTATGTGTTGTGTATCCTATTTCCTTAGAATCCTGTCAGGAGGTTGAAGATAATCTGACACTTGAAATGATGATGTCTGAACCTGATTCAATGTGTTATCTCACCTGTGTAATGGATTTATGTTGAATGTGAGATTTTAACCAAAGGAGTGACTAATGATAGAAATCTCTTGTGGTGGTGGTAGTGCTGGGGAGAAGAGAGGTTGGACTTCAGGCTCTTTTGAAATCACATTGTATATCTCTCTACCTTTGTATGAAAGGTAAAGATTCTTCTCACATACATGGGGGTGGGAATGAACCCTGGGCTAGGGGAACATGGAAGATGTAGCCTTTTGGAACAAATACAGATTTCTTTATTTGGCTAGCACTAGAGACTAACATAGCCTCAGGGATATAATAGGTGCTTAATATATTACTTATTTGATTTGGTATTTAAAACTCTGCACAATCTGGTTCCAGACTATAAATTAATTCATCTCTTTGGACCTCACTTTTCTTACCTATTTAAAAAAAAGTCTTCATTTGGACTAGACGATCTTGGAGGTTGCTTCTATCTGTAATTCTGTGTTTCTATGACACAGGAAAAGGATTATTGCTTATCTTTCTCCTTTACTTACTTTAGAGTTCAAACTGACTTCCTTGTTCCCTGCATATGACATTCCAGCTCTTACCTCTGTGCTTTTCCTAGGCTATCTTTTATGTGTAGAATGTTTCACCTCCTTTCCTCTTTTGCGTAGAATCTCTCATTTCCTTTAAGGTTAGCTCAAGTGAGTTCCACCTCCTACTGAAGGTCTATTCCTGATACTCCCAAATGTTTATTAAATTAAAAAAAAACATTTGCCCCAAGTTAGCAGTTTGTTAGAAGCCTAGGGCCACATTTTGCTGTATTTTAGTTCTCATTACAAGAATACTATAATTTTTTAGAGAGTAGTACATATGAGATTGAGGTGAGTTGTGACTGTGGTCTTAAGATCAGTTCTTCTGAGCAATGATCTCTCCTGCTACCTGTCCCTTCTTTTTTCTTTCTTTCTTGTTTCCTATGTCCTAGGCATTGGTAGAGGTCTTCACATGGTAGACTCTTGAAAAATATTTTCTAAATTGAATTGAATTTCTTTGATTTGCACACTTCTATAATAGGGAATAGTCACATAAAAGGTCACAGTGATCACCATGGGTCTCCCTAGGTGTACTAAAAGGCACTTGTGGGCAAGGAGGGACGTACATTTGCTCATTTTTGTCCAATACAGATAGAAGAAAACTGGACAAACTCTAACTAAAAACTGTAAAATTAGTCTTTTCTCCCTCATTTCCTGGAACCTCAGTGATATCCCTTCCCCCTTTTTAAAATCAAAACAGGAAATGATCTAATTTCAACTTTCTGGGAAACTCCTTCACAATGTGTTAACTCTCATAGTTATATTTCAGTTTTTAAGTCTTTTATCTTGAATTGTGAAATGAAAAACTATTTCCTGGTAAAGGAATTTCATATATCAGCAATTGAATGGGAGAGATTTTTCTGGGAAAGGATTGAGCTATATTCTTTCTCTCAAAGTTATACTATGTTTAAAGTAACTCCTGAAGGTAAATCTGCCTTAGCAATTATTAGAGGGCTATCCTTTTCCGTATAGGAGGATGAATCTCGGGAGTGCGCAGAAATTGACCCGTTCACTAAGAGCTGCTGGAGACCAGCTTGATTCCTGAAAACTGTTGGGTATGATAGAATAGGTGCTATCATCCATGACTTTTTGCACAGATTGCCTTGATTGGCCAAGACCTTTCCTCTTCTCCACTTTTTGTTTTAACTCTAATGCCTTTTCTCCCATCCATTAGGACTTTTCCCAGTCCCAAAGATGCCAGGGAAGCAGAGTTTGTTTTCATATATTCTGTTATTTTTTAATGTGACTAACTCCTGTCTGGGCTTCCCTCCCCTGTAGTTGGATGATTATACCTTAGCTTTCTGGGTAGGCAGTTTATAGCCATGTGGCTATAAGACTTGATACCCTGGGCCTTTTAGCATCTAGAAAATTTTGAGAACTGGTGGGTTGGCATTAGGAGCCAGGAACAGGGAGAAGTAGGTATGTTGGTTAAGAAACCATTCGAGTAGTATTTTGGGGGTGGGAATTGGTGGGAAGTATAAAGACAGAAAACCCCATGTCAGAACAAGATCAGCCTTCATGTCCAAACTCTGCCCTATTCTTCCTTGAGGTTCTTTCACTTGTAGGCCCATATTTGGGAGCTATTGAGCTAGGGTATCTTCATACAGATTCTAGTCTTTATATGGCATTTTGTGAACTTTCATTCTTCTGGTCAAAGCATAGACAAATCTCTTCTTCTCTTTAGTTTCCTTACATGAATATTTTTTTTCCTAAACAAGGAGTTTTAGTAATTTATGAGTAAAAGTCAAATAAAACAAATCTTAGAGCATTAGTATTGGTTATAGTCATAGCTCATATTTACATAATGTTTTAAAGTTCACAAAGTGCTTTCAACCCTGTGAGGTGAGTGATGTTATCCCCATTTTAGAGATGAGGAAACTGGGGCCTAGTGAGGTTAAGTGCTTTCCAAGGGATCTATCTTACAGTTTATGCACTAGGAAGCATCTTTTTTTTTCTTTTTTAGGAAGTATCTTAAGAGGGATTTGAACCCAGGTGTTCCTTACCCTGCATCCACATGTAACGCCATTCACCAGCAGATTCCCAAAGGAATGCTACTGTGAACAGCTTTTAGAGTTCAGATTACAAAATAGAGTGAACACTCTGTTTATTCCATTACAAATCAAGACAAACATTCAAAACATTATAATATTCACAACATT
>CM053581.1:177959709-177980009 GCA_028627135.1 Pseudochirops cupreus | reverse complement strand
CACCCAGAGCAACATTCCAATTCTGTCTGTCTGTCTCTGGAATTCTTGCTTATATACACACCTCAGCCAATCCCCTTCTTCCACATCAACAGGGGAGTTCATACCTTCTCAACAGTGGGACAGAGTTTGCACCTTCCACACTTAGCACTTAGCACTACTAAGTGCTAAGTATCCTGCTAAACAGATTACTATTACACCACAATGCCTCAGAATTGACACGTTATAGGACACACTTCCTCTCATACTTACTTTAGGTCTCTACATCTGTGATACAAGAAGGTTGGATTATATGGACTCCAAGTTCTCTTCCTTTTTGTGTATGAGAGAATCAGAGCTCCAGCTCTGTGATCTTCTGATTCTCTTATCACAAATCTTATCCTAAATACTCATGGACTAGTATACATTGCAAAGATTGACTAGTTTTTGCTCCTGTCTCATATGTTTATCTTTTCATGTAGCTAACCACCATGATTACTCTGGATAGGGCTGTCTCATGATAATCTCCCTTGCTGTCTTAATCCCTTTCTTTTCTATGTCAAAGTTAGTCTTCTTTTCATTTGTGGTAGTTTCTTTATAGGGCAGTTATGTGGTGCATTTGATAGAGACCTGGAGTCAGGAAGAACTGAGTTCAAATGTGACCTCAGACACTTACCAGCTGTTTGATCCTGGGTGATTTAACATCTCTTTACCTTAATCCACTGGGCAAGGGAATGGCAAACCACTAGTACAGTGGTTCTCAACCTTCCTAATGCCACGACCCTTTAATACTTGTATGTGGGCGTACCTGCATGTGGGTGGACCCACCTGGAGACGAATGGAGAAGCGGTGTCTCATTTCCTAAGACCATTGCAAATGTGTTTTCCAATGGTCTTAGGTGACCCCTGTGACCCCTATGAAAGGGTTGTTTGACCCCCAAAGGGGTTGCAACCCACAGGTTGAGAACTGCTGCACTGGTATCTTTGCCAAGGAAACCCTAAATGAAATCATGAAGAGTTAGACACCATTGAAATGACTGAACAATGAAAAGTTTTTTCCACACACAATGGTTGTGGTGGCATGGTAAATCTTCCAGCAGCTCTGGGGTATGTATGGGTCTATTAGAAGGACCAAAGATAACCTCAGGTAGGCCTGGGTTCACATCCTGGGTTTCCTTCTTGTATAGAGTTTTTCTTTGTGGATTGAATGGATAGATCATCAGGAATCCTCATAGGCATCTTCGTAGATTATTGATATAATACAATCATCCAGTCATAGTTTAAAATACCTGGAGGTTATACAGCACCATTTTAGACTCCAATCCTTCTTTTCATCTTTCTTTGACCATAAAAGCCCACAGTGTCTGCTCCTAGATTCCTTTTACATCCTTATTTCCTCCGTGCTGAAGGGAGGTTCAGGGGTCTGTCTTTTTTCACTGTCTTTTCCTATATGGAAAGCACCATTCTCTGAAAAGCTATAAACAACTTTCAGACATGTCTAGTTAATTCTGAGGATGGTGTTTGAACATATGAGGTGTTCCTTATAATAGCAGGAGCTAAGAGTGACTAAAATTAAGTTGTATCTGAGTGATTTCCCTGGTGGCTTCATGCTGCACTTTGAACAGGGAAAGTGTAACCCACTTACCATAACCAAGGCTGGAGTTATTCCTGAATCACCGATGTATCCCAGCAGCACTGCCTGGAGCACACATTCTTAAGGTCAGTCATCATAGTATTGGCAAAGAAGTCTTTGGGAGAAGTCGTGGTAGTCATTTTTTTTCGCTTAACTGCCCACAAAAAAACAAACAGATTTTTTTTTTTGCTCTCGTTTTCCCAGTGAACAAGTTAGTGGAACAGCTAGTCATTTCTCCGTTTCTGTGGTTGTTTGTTGCTATGCCAATAATGATTCACTTATGGCCGTGGATATGTGACTGTTTCTAAAGAAGAAGGATCAAAAAAACTAGGGCAGGATGCCTAAGTTTGGCATTCTGAAGCATGGCCCCTTCAGCTATTTTGAAGATTGTTAGACAGTGGGTGGCTAACCATTACTAGTGGCCTCTGGTCTTCTTTTCAAATGTGGGTGGGATTTGCTTAAAGAAATAATTTAAAGGATATGCCCAGTTACTCATGTAAATGACTCTTTTGCTCCTCAGTGTTTGTATATACCTTGGGGGTGGGAGTAATGCCTAGACTTGCTAGCATGCATATTGGGAATGTCCCAGGAAACTGAGGACCACACCTAATTTACAAGAACTGGAGTATCTTTTTCCTTCTTTCTTGTTGTTCAGTCATTTCTGTCCTGCCTAACTCTTTGTGACCCCATTTGGGGTTTTCTTGGCAAAGGTACTTGGAGTGGTTTGCTATTTCCTTCTCCAGCTCTTTTTACAGGTGAGGAAACTGAGGCAAAGAGGGTTAAGTGACTTGCTCAGGGTAAGTGTAAATGTTAAGTGTCTGAGACCAAATTTGAACTCAGATCTTCTTGACTCCAGACTTGGCACTCTATCCTTTGTATCACCTGGCTGCCTTATCCCCTTTTCTAGTTTTCATGAAATAGTATATTGGAACTACAGTCTCAAGGTGTGACTCCTTTGAGGCTGGGCTAGATTTCTGTTCTCTCCATGAGCTGACCCAGTTTTTGCTTAAAGCTTCCTGATGGCAGGGACTTTTCCTTGCTCATTTTTTTTATGCATCCCCCCAGCATCTTTATACAAACTCTTCTTTTTGGTGGGGTATAGTAGGAGGGCAGTTTGGATTCAGAGGAACTGGGTTTTAGTCCCAGCTCTGCTGCTTACTACCATCTGACATTGGGTCTTCGCTTCTGAACCTTAGTTCCTCACCTGTAAATTCAGAAGGTTTGAGTAGATTGCCTCAGAACTCATTCCAAGAGGCAGCTAGCTGGCCCTCTGGGTAGAAGTCAGGTCATATCCAGCCTCAGATACTTGCTAGCTATGTATCCCTGGGCAAGGCACTTAAACTGCCTCAGTTTCCCCATCTGAAAAATAAGGATAATAATAGCATTTATCTCCCAGGGCTCTTGTGAAGATCAAATGAGTTAAGATTTTAAAAGTACTTTGCCAACCTTAAAGCACTAAATAAATGATTATTATTGTTATTATTATTAATTTTTCCCCCCTACAAACTAGATTCCTCTAAGGTAACTTCCAGGCCAAATCTATGATCCTATGAGCTCAAAATCTAGCTCCAACCTCCCTTTCCAAAGTGATCTCACAATACTCCCTTAATATCAACTAAGCCTTCCTACCTGCCATTCTCCATATGTAAACAACATTCCATCTCCCACCCACCGGCCTTTGTATAGGCTGTCCCTTTGTATAGATTGTTTAGGTTGTCCCTCATGCACTTCTTCCTTACATCTGCTTCATGGAATGCCTAGTTCCCTTCAAGGCTCAGTTCACATGCTACTCCTACAGGAGACTTGCTGACCCTCTTCCTCCTTCAGGTGTTTGTGTCCTCCCCCAAAGTTATTTTGTACTTACTTATTATACATGTACTCCTTGAGGGTGGGGATTGTTTCATTTTTATCTTTGTAATGGATGTTGTTAGAGGGGAATAACACTTTAAGCTATCTGAAAAAGGAAAAGAACTTATTTTTACCTTATCTTATCTTAGAAGCATGAGTGTGTAGGATGCTTGGGACACAAGAAGTGGCCATATCACCCTGTAGACTGGATAAGGAAGAGACTGAGTTGCTAGACCTGAAGAGCCTGAGAATAGGAAGAAGGCCAGAAAGAACAGTCAGGGGAAGGGGGAGGGAGCAGGAAAATTATGCTTCTAATAGCACTCCTACTAATATTGTGTGACTGACTCCCCATTAACTGTTTTAGAACAATGATTAAATCAATAATGCATTGTTACTAGAAGTGGTGTGTGGCATATCAATGTATTTTTCTATGACTCTGTTCAGTAACGAAGTAACTTTCAAATCAAAATATCCCTCTCTGGTCAGTCCCCTGACTTCAGCACAGAGACAGTCCTTGCTTTTATTTTTGTTTACCCAGTGCTTATCATAGTAAAAACTTCATCAGGGCTTTTGCATTCATTAATTTTATTATTAATCACTAATAAATCATGAACCCATTAATTTATGAGCTCCTCAAGGGCAGGGAGGGACTATCTTTACATACTACAGTGCTTGGCATATGGTAGACACTTAATGTTTACTGACTCCCCCATAGTTAGTGTCAGTGGTGGGATCCAACCCAGGTCTTCCTGTTCTTCAGTCCACTACTCTATCGCTTTCTCTTCCTTTTTTTTTTCTGTGTAAGTCTTCCCTTCTCTTCTTTCACTCGTACGTTCAAATGTGCTCTTCTGTAGTACCACCCTCTTCTGTTGTAGTGTGAAGGATAGATGGTGGGAACCATTTACACTCTAAGATTTTTCTGGCCTTTCCTAGTTCCTCAGTTACTAGTGCCTTACCACTGAAATTATCTTTATTTATTTTGTATCTGTAATGTTTTGTTTTCACTAATAGTACCTTGAAGGCAGAAACCATCATGTTTTTGTCTTTGTGTCAGTGGGGTATCTAACACAGTACTGGGCATCTAGGAGGTGCTTAATAATTGCTTGTGGCTTGATTAGTTAATTTATTAAACTCCTAATATATGCCAGGTGCTATGCTAGCACTTGAAGATATACATTTAGATACAATATTAACCATATTCCCTGTCTCTCCCAGGCTGAAAGTAAAATAGTCACACATGGGCTTGATCCCATAGCAGATCAACATGGAAGTTTTGATTTGCTCCATTCTTTACCTGAACTGAATTGCCAGACTCACTGGATTATTGCAGGACTTTTTCAAGACACCTCATTGGTTTAGCCCTATTGTAGCTCAAAAATCCGGAGCTCAGGTGACCCACTAGCCTTAATCTCTCTGGCAACAGGGATTATAGGTGCTCCACCATGCCTGCCTAGTGTGGTATTTTATGCATAGTAGGCACTTAATTGATAGTCTGTCCCTTTCTTACATCATTGATAACCACAATGGTGTGGTTACTGATCTAGAATTCCTGGAGAATGAAGTCAAGTGGGTCTTAGGAAGCAGTGCTAATAGTAAGGCTAGTGGAGGTGATGTAATTCTAGCTCAGCTATTTAAAATCCTAAAAGATGATGCTGTTTAAATGTTTCATTTAATATGCCAGAAAGTTTAGAAAACTTAACAGTGGCCACTGGATTGGAAGAAATCAATTTATGTCCCAATCCTAAAGAAGGGCAATGCCAAAGAACATTCAATTTATCAAAAAATTGTACACATTTCACATATGAGCAAGGTTGTGCTTAAGATTCTGTAAGCTAGGCTTCAGCAATGTGTGAATCAAGAATTACCAGAAAATAAGCTGGTTTTAAAAGAAGCTGAGGAACTAGAGACCAAATTGGCAACATTTGCTGGATTATGAAGGAAGCAAAGGAATGTCGGAAAAAAAATGTCTACTTCTGCTTCATTGGCTACACTAATGCCTTTGACTGTATGAATCACAACAAAATGGGACAGGTCCTCAAAGAGATGGGAGTACCAGATCATTTCCTTTGTCTCCTGAGGAACCTGTTTGTGGGTCAAGAAGCAACAGTTAGAACTGAATGTGGAACAACTGATTGGTTTAAGATTGGAAAAGGAGTACAACAAGGTTGTATATTGTCACCTTATTTATTTAATTTATATACAGAGTACATCAACAAAATGGAAGGCTGAACAAATTGAAGGCTGGAATTTAGGTTGATGAGAGAAATATCAACAATCTCAGATATGCAGACAATCCTATTTTGGTGGCAGAAAGTGAGGAAGAAATACGAAGCATCTTGATGAGGGTGAAAGAGGAGAGTATAAAAACTGGCTTGAAGCTTAACATCAAAAAAACCAAGATCTTGGCAATTTGTCCCAACACTTGCTCATAGAAAGAGGTAGAAGAAATGGAAGTAGCATTAGATTTTATATTCTTGGGCTCAAAGATCATTGCAAATGGTGACTGCAGCCAGGAAATTAAAAAAAGATGCTCCTTGGAAGGAAAACTTGGCAAATCTATACAGCATACTAAAAAGCAGGGCCATCACCTTGCCAACAAAGGCTCATATAGTCAAAGATGTGGTTTTTCCAGTAGCCATTAATGTATGGTTGTGAGAGTTGGATTGTAAGGAAAGCTGAGCACTACAGAATCAACGCTTTTGAATTATGGTGCTGGAGAAGACTTGAGAGTCCCTTGGACACAAAGGAGATCAAATCAATCAATGCTTAAAGAAATTAATTCAGACTTTTCACTGGAAGGTCAAATACTGAAGCTGAAGCTTAAATACTCCGATCACATAATGAGAAGATGGAACTCATGGGAAAAGACCCTGATGTTGGGAAAGATTGAAGGCAAAAGGAAAAGGGGATGGCAGAGGATGAGATGGATAGATGATATCTTGGAAACAGTGAAGATGAACTTGGGCAGACTTTGGGAGATAGTGGAGTATAGAAGAACTTGGTGTGCTGTGGTCCATGGAGTCATGAAGAGTCAGACAACTGAACAACAACCCTTTCTTCACTCATAAACCAACACCCTAGCTCAGGTCCTCAGCACCTTTTCCCTGGACTGCTTATTGTAAGAGCCTTTCTTCTCCAAATCAACCTGTACATGACAGCCAACATTAGCCCCTGAAGGCATAGGTCTGACTATGTCACTCCTCTGTTGTTTCCTTGTTGTATATAGAATAAAATATAAACTTCTTAGCCTGGTATATAAGGCACTGCATAATCTAGATCTTACCCACTTTTCCAGCCTTATTTCCTACTCTTTCCCTTCATGAACTCTTTAATCCCATCAAACGAGAACTGGCAGCTTCCTGGATCCCCTCCCCTATAGCCAGCCTGTGTGCCTTTTGCAAGAGTCATTTCTCAGGCCTGCTCTGGTCCTGTGCTTCTTTTGTTCTGTGATTTTTTTTCTTGAATTGGACCTCTGATTTCATTGGTATAGGGAACTCTCAGATAAGAAAACTCTCTACAAATGAAGAGAATAGTAAAATACTTATTATTAGTAGTAAAATATATATTAACATTATATTCTATTTTATGTTTATTTTATTAAGTATTTCCCAATTACATTTTAATTTGGTTCAGGCTGCGCTTAGGAGTGTTGACCCATGTTTGACCGCTCTGGCTTAGAGCACTGGGAAGTTAAGTAACTTGCCCAGAGAGACACAAAAAGCATGTGTTAGAGGCTGGTCTTCAACTCAGGTCTTTCTGACTCTAATACCAGCCAGCTCCATACACCACCCATGGGTAGGCAAACCACAAATATAGCCTATTTTTGTTTGTACAGCTCAAGAGCTAAGAATAGTTTTTTTGTATTTCTTTTTAAAAATGTAAAAAGTCATTTGTAAACATCTTAACATAAATGTCTTTTACATTTTAAAATAAATATAAAACCATTCTTAGCTCACAAGCCATACAAAGACAGGCAGGCTTAATTTGGTTGTTCGCCAGTCTGTGCTTGTTGCCCCTCTAATGTGCCCCATCTCCTTGCTGCCTCCTGATTACCAAGGTGTCTTTTGTCCAGCTTCTAGAACAAGAGATCTGAGTAAAGGTGTCACTGTACATGTGGTTAGTTTGGAGAGATGGAGTTGGGTATGGCATTCCTGTATTACTCTAGCCTTTGTAACTATGCACTGAAAAATGAAGCTAGTGGTTATCAGATTTAGTTAGTCTACAAGTGGTTTATTAAGTGCCTACTATTTGGAAGGCATTGTGTCAAATAGTGGATATACAAAGAAAGGCAAAAACAGTCCCTGCCCTCAAGGACCTTACATTCTAATGGGCAGGATGAGAGGAAGCATGGAAATAAGCTAGATACTATATATATATATATATATATATATATATATATACACATACACATACATACACACACATACACAAATATATGTATACATACATATATACACACATATACACCATGTATGCACACACATATATGTAATATATATGCTATATATACATGTGCACACACACAGAATAGAGGGAAGATAATCTGAGAGAAGACACTAGCACCTGGGAGAGCAGGAATGCAAAATTTTGTATTCAATCCTCAGGGGATCCAAGGGCTATGGTAATTTTTATGGAGCTCCCTTATGCATGTCCTGACTAGACTGAAAGTATTACTATAGAGTAAACTCACACAGGGACTCTGACTTTCTTCTTGCCTGGTTATAATCTGGAGCAGGCTTTATCTTTTCCCCTCTCTTTCCCTCTTTCCTGTCAGGCCAGTCACTCAATCACATCTCTTTCTGCCCTCCAGGCCAGCAACTGGAGCAGGCAGAGTTGTCTCTTGTTTCTCTTGGGCATTTGGCCAGGAGGCTATATCTCTGCATTCTTTCTTTGTCTCCTGAGAGCTTCTAGCCAAGCAACTGTGTCCTTCTGCTTTCTACTTCTCCTCCCTATAAATTGCTGTTTTCCCTCTTCCACCTCTTCACTAGTTTAGACTAAAGCAGACCAAGTCAAAGTTCCCAGTGGCTCTGGTGACTTGCTCAGGTTCCGGTCTTTCTCTATTTTTTTCCCTCTCTGTCCAGGGCTTCTTGGACACAGCTGTTACTCATGTGGGAAATCTGGGGGAAGGGAGGGTGATGGCTGGGAGCTGTCCACAGCTGAAGCTCGTTTGGAGAAACAAGGAGGTCAAGGTTAGCATCACACACCCAGACTTAAAAGGATGCCAGTACGCTTACCACATTGAACATGACAAATTATGTATGAATTCTTTGCTCTGTCTCAAACCTGTCTGGACACCTTGTTTCTTTGAATATTTGTTTGACTTCTGTGTTTACTGCTTACCTCATAGATGCTCACCTTCTCTTCTGGTCTCTGGACCACTGCTAACCAATCTATTTCATGCTTCCTGTTCTGGTAATTTAACCTTGGTGCTCTGTATAAGTAACTGCTTCTTTCTGTTCATTCTTGAAATTAGATTTGGTTTCTGCAGATTTTTCTGTTCCACAAAGGGCTGGTCCTACTTACCCAGAACCAGTAAGACTGTAGCCTCCACACAGGAGGATCCTTGATCAAAATTTGTGGTCAGTCTCATCCTTGACTAACACTCCCTGGGCAGGCAGAGCCAGAGTGAACAGTGCATTCTCCTACTTCTCCCACTCCTTCTGCTTTTTATCCTTGTATTTGGCATTCAGGACAGAGACCATGTATAGAGTCATAGATTTAGGACTGGAAGGGTCTTTGAGACCTAATTGGAAGGATGCTAAAGGTCATCAAATCTAGCCTCCCCTCTATTTACATATGAGAAAACTGAGTCTAAGAGAGGCTGCGACCCAACCAGTAGACCTTATCTATCATATGAATAATCCCTTAATTTGATAGATTATGAAGCTGAGGCCCAGAAGGTTAAAATTACTAGCTCACAGTCCCACAGGTAATAAATAGAAGAGCAGGAATTCAGAAAAAAAGTCTTCTAATACCAAATTACTTTTTCTTTCTATGATACCACTGTGTAAGAATTGCAGGAAGGAAAATCTGTCTCAGTTTCCTCAACTGTAAAATGGGGCTCGTAATAGTACCTGCTCCTCAGTATTATTGTGAAGATAAAATGAGGTCATTTTTATAAAGTGCTTGGTTTATTATACATTTTGCAAATATTATCTCATTTTATCCTCATAATAATTCTGGGTAGTAGGTCATTTTTTATGATCTCCAGTTTATGGTTGAGGAAATTGAGGAAGACAGAGGTTGACTTGTCCAGAGCCACACAGCTAGTGAGTACATGGGACTGAATTGGAACTCCAGAACTAGATTTTGTAATCTAATTTGTTGTCTTTGGAGGATATCTATATTTTTAAAGTTCATGTCAAAAGTCATGTTCTCAATTTATAGAAGTTACTTTTAGAATGGAAGTGTTTTTATGGAAGCAAAAATTTTCCCAGAAAAAACAATTTCTTGTGTTTGTTCATTTTTATTAAACACTTCTGACTTTTGAGAAGAGTTATGTTAATTTTATGAAATTAACTCCTTATAGGACTTGTAGATCCCAGAAATTTCTGTAACTGAAATGAACCTTTTTTTTTCCCTAGTGGTGCTACTTGTAGGATTTTCTGGATTGGTCAGCGAAAAATTATTTAATTTTAGATGACTTTTCATTTTTAATTTTTAAAAGAATATTTCAGCTGTTTGTTGTTATTCTGTTCAGGATCTACATAGTTCCTTTAACATAATGGTTACTCAGTAATTGTTTGATAATTGAGCAACTGAATTTTTCTGCCAAAATTTCTGCCAAATAATTTTTCTGCCAAAATATATTCATTCAAAATTCAGTATTCATTTATTTTGTATTATGTGAGAAGAGAAGCAAAGTTTAGATAAGACAGGGTTCCTATCTTCATGAGGTTTCTGTATTGGTAATATATTAGTAAGTGTTTTGTAATAGTAGATGCAAACATAGATCATGATAAAATAATTCATGATGAGTGTGTTATAGATTTGTAAAACAAAGTTTTATGTGGAATCTGAGAGCAAAAATCATTATAAGAATAAGGGAAGGAGGAGATGACATTTGAGTTGGGCTTTAAAGGACAGGTGATAAGTCAATGGGTAATAATAACAACATGAGGTACGTTAGCCAAATATATCACCAAAGTTAAGCTAAAGTATATCTTCAGCATTTTCCTGATATACCAGTTTATTAGCCCATTTAAAAAAGGAAATGAGATTTGTCTGTCATTACTTTTTCTTGTTTTAGCCATTCTGTGTTTTTGTAATCACCACTTCCTTTTTAAAAATGTTCAGTAATCATTGCTTTAATGATTTGTTGAAGAGTTTGTTTTTTCTTCCAGAAAGAGTCAAGATCAATGGCTTTGCAGCTTTGGCATTTTCATTTAAAAAAAAAATCAAGACATTTGTTTTTCTTCAGTTCTATGATACCACTCCTGTTCTTCACAAGCATTTTAACAGCTTTATGAAGGGTGGGTTAGAGGAGAGAGAGAAGAAGTAACATGAGAAGATGTAACCTTGGTGCTCTGTACACCTTGTACACTAAATAGTACTTTAATAGTACTCTTAAGTAAGCTACTATAATAACCAAGGGTATGCACCACCATCTTCATGTCTCTCTTTACTTTAAGGCCACAGCAACCTCTTTACTCTGGACTTTCACTTCACCCCTGGATTTCTCTCACATTAAGTGCTCTTTATCCCTATGGCATTGTCTTTTGATTGGCTGGTTCCTCCCAGCACCTACATTTTTAGAGAAGATGCCCAAGCCAGTCATGTTTTCATTCCACTCCAGATTGTACTTTTTCCTCTCTAGACTTTCTCTACCATACTCCCATACTCCACAGGGAAGAAGCCAGTACAAAAGGAAGAGATTAAAGAAGGGGAGGAAAAGAGAATATATGATTAATGGACCAAAGTCAGAGGAGATTAGAGGGAGATCAAGAGAATAAGCAGAGGGGTTAGCCTTAGTGAGGAGACAGGTCTCTTCATTTTCTGAGACTGAAGGAGAGGATGAATGAGAACATAGGTTTTGAGATAGGGAGAATATGAGATGAGAAAACTCATGAGTGGTGGCTTCAGTCTTCTCAGTTAAGAAATGAGGTTTTTGGAAGATGGAGTTGGTAGGTTTAGGAGGGAAGAAAAGGTTTTTGAAAGCTGTTTACCCATGACTAATGTGGAAATATGTTTAATATCATTGTGCATGTATCATCTATATCAAATTGTATGCCATCTTAAAATTAAAAAATTAAAACAAGCAAAAAAGCTGTTTAGTAAGAGTTGAGAAGGACTCAATTAGAGATAAATTTGCTTTTTGGAGGGACAATTCATATGGAAGGGGTGTTCTCTAAAAATGGTGAAGTCTTCCAGATGCTTTTTCAAGGATTACATCATATTGATTGCATCACACACCAGCACACGGTAGTGCCTCCTCTGTGATAGCCATAGCCATTCAGAATTGATAAATCCAGATGTCAGCACAGGGAATAACAAGTAGACAAAAGTATATTGCCCAGATTGTGACATGCAATTGGATGGGCAGACAATTAAGTTCATCCATCAGTGTATATGTGTATGAACATACATACACACATATATACGTGTGTATGTGCACACACGTATGTACATGTGTATGTACATGCATGTGGTACAGATACTATAGATAGCTAAGGAACTGGGACTAGAATTGGGTAGGAAGAAGGAGTGGTTGGGTAGCATTTGGGAAACTGCCTAGGCCCCTCAATGATTCCAGGGACATCCAACCAAACTTTAAAATAACATTTTTCCTCCAGTGATGTCATAGGGCTATAGTTTATGGAGTTCCAAAGAGGCACAATTGTGGCTTATCCAAAGGACAATGAAGAGCTATGTGGTGGGTATAGATAGACTGAATGTAGCACATTTTCAGTGATGACATTCAAGGTGTAAAAAACATCACCAAGGAAAGATAACAAATGGGCAGCCTGAATACTTTATTAGTTACTTATGATATACTAAGAAAGCTTACAGGAAGGCTTCCAGTGTATTGGAAGGATATATGGGTCAACATAGTCAAGAATCCCATTGAGTGAGAAAGTGTGACTATTGTGATCTGTATTGTTGGAAAGAATAATCACAATAGGGACACCACAAGTCCATTGAAGTATTATAGTCTGAATGGTGGTACAGATAATTTGAAACAGTGGATAACTGATAAGTCCTTCATATTTGACTTTAGAGTGCATTCCATATTTTGGAAGGCATGAGGAAGAATAGATTTATTTTTCTAATTATTTTTGGCTTAAGTTAATGTTAAAACTAGTTTGCAGAGGGGCGGCTAGATGGCACAGTGAATAGAATACTGGCCTTGGAGTCAGGAGGACCTGAGTTCAAATGTGACCTCTGACACTTAACACCTATTAGCCGTGTGACCTTGGACAAGTCACTTAACCCCAATTGTCCCTCCAAAAAGCAAACAAACAAACCAAAAAACCCCAAAAAACAAAAACTAGTTTGCAGAACTATGCAGATACCTATGGACAAAATGGAAAGGTAACTCTGAAGAAGACTCAGCCCTTTTCAAAGTTTTAAAATAGGCAAAGTTTGCTGATAACAGCATCCTGTTATTTTTCCTACTTTCCCTTTTAATGGCACTATTCCTTACCCCCTCAGGCTATGCCTGTCCCCATTTTCTTTCCAAATTCCTCATATCAGGTCATAGTGATTCATACCAATGCATAAATGACTTCAGAGGCTTAGAGTATTGTCTCTCCTAGGAGCGGTTCCATTTTAATTGGGAACAAAAAGCTTTAAGACCAAGGAAGCAAGCTGCAGAGATAGGATTTTGGGTATCAGTAATTGGTAGGGGAGTTTTTTTTAAAGAATATGATGAAATACAAATTTCTTATCCTAGAGTTCAAGAACCTCTATGGTGTGGATCTAACCTTTCAGTTTTGATTCAATCTATCCTCTTAAAACACTCTTTTCAAGGGAGATTTTCAGGAGCCGAGACGGGAGAGTAAGCAGGAAATCTCCATAACTCTCCCATATTAATCTCCAAACAACCATAAAATTGTGCCCCAAACAAAATCCAGGGACTGCAGAACTAGCAAAAAGACGGGGTGAAATATTAGCCCCCAAAACTTGGAAGATTGACAGGAAAGGTCTGTTTCACCCAGGGAAGAGGGGAACAAAGTCCAGGACAGGAAGCATTTCAGCAAGCCAGCAGCAAGCCCCACTGCAACAAACCAGTGGTGGATCCTGAGCCCCAGTGCAGTGGAGCAGGCAAACGTCAACAGCAGGACCCCCCATGTGCCTTAGCATAGCCAGGGAAATGGGGAGACTCCAGCTCTGAGAACTGTCACATGCATTAGCATAGCTTTGGGCAAATAGGTGGACATTAACCCTACAGGTGGCAGCCACTGGGCCCCCAACACGTGTTTCAATATAGTGCTGGGGAAGTGCAGAAACACCCCCACTGGCCTCAGCACATGCCAGATGCCACCACTAGGACCCCAGCTCAGCACCAGGTCAGCAGCACCAGCCACCCCCCCCCCCAACACTCCCTCAGCAGAGCACCAGACATGAGAGTCCCCCATTGGCCTATGAGCAATATCAGTGCAGCACTAGGTAAACAACCAGGGCCTGTAGCCCATGGCACAGGATGCCTGAGACAGTACCCCTTCTACACCAGGAGAAAACTTAAAAGAAAGGAAAAAGGCCAAAAATAGATGAGCAAAAAACAACACAAAAAGAATCCGACCATAGAAATTTTGGTGACCATATTATGGTGACAAGGAAGCTCAAGACAAACTCAGAATAGGACAACAGTGTCAAAATACCTATGGGCAAAACCTCCAAGAAAAATGGAAAAAGAATTCAAATCCATCTCTAGGCATATGAAGTACTCTAAATCACTTTTAGTTAGAGAAATGCAAAGTAGAACAACTCATACCTATCAGACTGGCTAATATGATAAAAAAGGGAAAAAATCTCAAAATCTTGTAAAAATGGATGCTAAAAATTGTCTTGACATGTGATTAGGAAAAAACAAAATACTATTAAACAAACCAAAAACATGCCAGTCTTTTCAAGACAAATTGGACTTTCACATATTTCCTTTCCTGTAACCATGTATCCACTCAGATCATCTTGGACTCCATCCACATTTCTGTCTGTTGAAATTCTTCTCTTTCTTTAAGATCCAGTTGAAATACTTTCTCTCTCCCTGAGGCTTTTTCTTGATTCCTCCAGCTAAAAGTAATGTCACATTTCTTGAACTTTTCATCTGTCTCTGTTGAACTGGTATTTGCATATATATGTTAATTCCCCTACTATAGTGTAAGTTCCTTGTGTGTTTGGGCTACAATTTTTTTTTCATGTGTATCAGTTTGATGGATCTTCTTAAATCACACGTAGGCAATTGCTAACTCTGGTCAGAAGTGTTTTGGGTGGCAATAGTAGTCATTGAATATTGGAAGTTATTCACTTTGTAAATAATCTGTAACATCTGGAGAACTGGGAACTGACCATATAAAACATGTCTATTTATCATATGTTAGGGTAAAACTGCTAGATGGTTATGTGACCATTTTTAATTACTGCCAATGAACTTTGAATTATTTTTTAACTTATATTCAGAAATCTAGAATTCATAAGTAGTATATTCTCAAATGACTAGTCTTCTGAAAAAGGTGCTGTAATTTCACTGTAGCATTTATGTTGTGATAATTTTTGTTAAAAATTATTTCCTACTTCATAGAAGGTTGGTAAAAGGTAAAACATGATGGATTGGTTAAATTAGCTCAGCTGGCTACGTATTTCAACTGACTTTGAAGTTGTCAAGCTGCCTGTTACCAATTTACCTATTTTATTAGGGGATTTTTTTTAAAAAAAGAGTTATTAAATTTAATATTTCAAGAAAGTGATATAACCCACATTTCTTAGAACAGGAACACATTCTGATAAAAGTCACTTCCAGGTGTTTATAAGTGAAATGTTTTAGCAGACAAATTCTTTTAAGAATAATTTTCTCTAAGGTGATAAATACCTATTTCTTTTTCCAACTACAGTAGCTTTTCCCATGTTATTCCTGTATGTTGTTCAGCCATTGAATTACTTGAATAAATTAGAAATTCATTTGAAAGTTTTGATTCGCTAATAAAAATGTAACCCTTCTGTTTTTAAGGGTATTACTAGCATTGTATGCCCAATTTCTTATTAAAAATTGTGCCGGACTTAGAGGGATCATAGGACTTAGAGCTAGGGAGGGGTCTTCTAGATCCAACTCTTTCATTTTATTAGTGATTAGCAAGTCACTTTACTTTCACATGGTCTCATGTTTGTCATCTCTCAAATGAAGGTGTTTGATGATGTGATCTCCAAGGTCTCTTCCAGCTCTTAATCTTATAAAGCTATGAGATATTTCTCATTTCATGTAGTTTACTCAATGACTGAAGAGATTATGCAAATATCTTTTGTTTAGCAATTTTGTAACTGATAGGTAAGAAAAATTATTTGCATAATGAAGGAAAATGTGTCCTGCATCTCAAGCACAGGGTTACACGGTTTGCAAAAGGATGTGGTTAGAAACATACTGATGTACTAGTGCTGGAAATATGGATTGGTCCAACCCTTATGGAAAAGAATTTGGAACTATAGTAGAAAAATAAGCTGTACATACCCTTTGACTCACTGTTACTATTATTTTGACCCTAGGAGATCAGAGACAGAAAAAAAGGCCCCATATATATCAAAAAAAGTATAACAACACTTTTTATGGAAGCAAAGAACTGAAAATCAAAGTGAATTTCCATTGATTATGGAATGGCTAAACAGATTTTGTTATGTGAATGTAGCAGAATATTGTCCTCATAAAAATACAAAAGATAAAGAATTCAGAGAAATTTAAGACATACATTGAATGGAGTGAAGTAATCAGAACCAAGAGAAAAACTTACACAATTTATTTTACATACTAATATAAAGGAAAGAAAGACAATAATAGAACTCTGACCAATTCGGTGACAAGTTGTGACTTCAGGGGAGTTGATGGTGAGAACATTTTGGTAGAGAAGTGGTGGTAGGAAATGAGGCATGTGTGGTCAGTGTGTTCATTTATTTTGCTTAAATGTACTTTTCTATAAGGAAGCAGTTTCTTGTGGGGTTGGAGTAAGAGAATGAGAGATTGAGAAGTCACAGTGATGTGGGGAAAAAAAGAGTATCATTGGAAAAAAAGAAGACATGGTTCCCGGGCCAATAACTGTGGTGTCTCTCATCTGGTCTTTTCTTCAAGCATATTTTCCAGCATGTGTGCAGTACTTTTCTCCTTCCTACTGAGAAATCTCTTATGTATCTAGAAACAATTCTTTCTTTGACTAAAAGGTAGACTAGACTCCACAGGAGAATTTGGAATTAAGAGTTTGGCATATGGGTGTAGGTCAAGGCTATTTTTGTAGCTACCTTCATAGAACCGAAGGGCAACAGACATGGCTAAGTTTAGAAGGCTCTTTGACAGTCCTTTGGATTTAATTTTAATAAAGTCCTCCAAGATATTACATGTGTAACAATGACCTGAATGTGAATACTGATTATAGATTCAAGTTATGTGAATGACTCACATTTGGACTTTGATTCTTTATTGGTTTTTCTTTTGTTTTGATTTTTTTCATTTTTTCATGTTTATATATGTTTTCTTTCTCACATATAGTATAATTGAGTACACAAATTTATGAGCTTGGTTATGTATTTTCATTCATAGCTTTATCAGTTCATAATTAGAGCTATAATTAGATAAATTATAATATAGAGACCATGATTCATTTATGCTTAAAATATATTTTTAACACCTTATGATTCAATCAATTTGTTATCTCCACTGTGATGTGAGGAATGCAGATAACTGGTTTTGAAGAAGGTGTGTTGTCCCTTTGCAATCAATACTTCCTTTCCTTGGAATTCACTATATCTTTAATAATATATTTTATCATTTTTCTTAGACCCCTACTAAAAGCCTCTTCAGTTTGATAGGAACTGCCAGATCTTGGGCTTCTCCTACAAAATGTTTAAGGGACAAATTTAGTAGTATATAAGCTCCTTAAGGGCAAGGAAGGTTTTCGTTTTTGTCTTTATATTCCCAGTGCCTAACACGTGGTGATTGTTCTTGAATTCTTACTGAACTAAATGTATTGGAATTGAGTCCATGGGCAGCACTGTAGTGCATAGGCTGTCTCTGTTACTGCTTTCTCCAAGTCCAAATGTAAATCATTCACAAACAAGAAACTATAATCAATAGTCACATTCATTCAATTATTACATGTTTAATATCTTGGAGGGATTTATAAAAAATCAATGTAAAGGACAAAGAACTCAGGTATGTCTATTACCCTTTGGGTCTACAAAGGTAGCTGCAAAAATGGCTTTGACCTATACCCTACTTCCTCTTTTAATTATACATTACTTCATTAATCTCTTTTAATGACACAGTAATAGCCACGACACATAAAAAGACCCAAAGAAAAGGAGAAGAAGCACAAGATGATCAGGTGTGAATTGGCTGCTGTTTGGCCAACTGGAGACAATACCTATTTTGTTGAAATCTTAGACCCATTGAAATACTAAAGAAATCATGCCTATACATTAGGAGTGATTTGACATTTACTTTTAATATGAAAACTTACTAGTTCATTATCAAAACTTAGAAACACATTCTTTTTAATGTAGTTTTTGTTCTTGTTGAATTGTTTCAATTGTGTCTAGCTCTTCGTGACCCTATTTGAGGTTTTCTTGGCAAAGATACTGTAGTGGTTTGCCATTTCCTTCTGCTACTCATTTTGTAGATGAGGAAACCAAGGCAAACAGGGTTAAGTGACTTGCCCAGGGTCACACAGCTAGTATGTGTCTGAGGCCAGCACTCTAACCACTATACCATCTTGCTGCCCCTTTTGTGGGTAACCAGAACTATATTCTTAGGCAGTAATTAGCTTTTCTTTCATTCCTCTTTCTGTTGCATCACCCAAGTACAAATTTATCACAAGTCTAAGGGATAACTTAAACTGTTTTAAAGATACATTCTTACTCCTTTAACAAAATTCTGCAACCAAAATAGGTTCTTTTCTTTTGTGGGAAGCACATTTTTCCATCATTTTTATTCAGTTGAATTCAATGAGCATTTGTTTAGTGCCCAATGAGTGCCGGTTACTAGGGATACAAAGACAAAAATAAAAATAGCCTGTACTGTTATTCTCATGCTAAAACGGTGGTGAGATGTAATGGGAAGTTCCTGTTTTGGACATGGTAAGGCTCATTATTTGACTTTGGAGATCAACATGTTAGAGAATGGCAGTTGAGCCATGATGATAGAGTAGCAGGAAGAAGTACAGCTGAACTCCCTACCCCACAACTCCACACAATCTAGAAAATGTACTGAACTGAATCCTGATTGGGAAATCCAAGAAAAAAATCATAATGAGTGATTTTTTTTCCAGCACAGGTCATCAAAGAGAGACAGAGAGATCTGGAGGCACGTGAGATGGGGTATAGCTAGAAATCGCAGCATGGAGCATTTGAGTGCAGGGAAAGGCTATGCAACAGGCCAAGTTGTCCTAGATTCATCACAAAGGAGTCTGTCCTTGTGTAGAGTGCAGGAAAAGATGCCAATGGCCAACTTTGTTGTTCACTACACAGTTCTGGGTCAAAGATCCAGGAGGACTGAAGAGGGAATCTGTGCCTAGAAGTAGCATTTCAGGGTGAGGAGAGATCCAGATCTATAGGCCCTAGACAGTGGGCTCAGAGGAGGAACTGATTTTGAAGCAAGCAGCAGCTGGGCAGCTCAGACTCTAGGAGCAGAGCCAAATGTCATTTTTAGCCTATAGTTCAACCTGAAGCCTATAGTGGAATAACTAGGGAGAGCCCTTAGTTTTGTCACTCTGATTCATCAGAGCTTTCTAGCTGTCTAATGGTGGCTGAGTCCAGCAGCAGTCTATTGAAACTTCTAAGCACGGCAAGCCTACAGGTGTGTTGCTCAGATCCAAAGCACAGGTCAGGAATTTTCAGAACTCAGAACAAAAGGACAACAATCAGACTTTGCCCTGGATCAGATTGCTTTTGGAGAACTGAAAATTGGCAGGTTCCTAGTCCAAGCTATTCCTGAAATTTTGAAATAATACAACACTCAAGACCCCAAGAAAGCAGTAGTTGTGAGACCAGCCCACACATTCCCTCCAGAAGTATTCAGTGCCTGGTCATAACATTAAGTCTGAAGTTAAAAAGCAGACTGGAATAATGAGGAAATAAAAAAAATAAATCCACTATAAAAAGCTATTAATGGTGACAAGGATGTTATAAAGATGTAAACCCAGAAGAAGAGAAGGACTTAAAAATATCTATAAGCAAAAGCCTCAAAAATAAAACAAACAAAGAAAAACTTCATGACTTTGATACAGAGCTTGGGTACAAATTCAACTAGACTTCGTAGAAGAGATGAAATGAAAGCTTTAAAATAGTTAAAAATGCTTTTGTAAATAAATTAAAGCTCTAGAGGGAAAAAAATGGAAAAAAACCCAAAAGCTATGGAAGAAAAAATTAGAAAAGGACTTAACAAGCATTAAAGGTACAAAAGCCTTGCCTAAGCAATAAAGTCTGAAAATAAGAATGAATCAAATAGTTGTTGATGACTCCCTGAGATAACAAGAAATATTAAAACAAAGTTAAAAAAGAGACAGAAGAAAATGTGAGGGATCTCATAGGGGGGAAAACTGATCTGGAAACAATATCAAGGAGGAATAATTTAATAATCATTTTTTAAAAAAATTTATTTTATTAAATTTTTTTTGAGTTACATATTTTCTCCCTGTCTTTCCCCTGCC
>CM053581.1:177911777-177959209 GCA_028627135.1 Pseudochirops cupreus | reverse complement strand
GCTCCTCCGCTCCTCCCATCCAGCCACCCCCGGGGCACAGCCGCGGCTTCAGGCCAGGCTGGTTTTGGTTCACAGTGCTGATATGGTTCCTCGTAGCCAAGCTGACTTTAATGGGAAGTATCTTTGTGTGCGTTTTAGAGTTCATAATTTGATAATCATTGGCCTCCCTGAAAACCATGACCCAAAAAGAATCCTAGACATCATATTTCAAGTAATCATAAAAAAACCCAAACTTCCCAGATCTCTTAAAACTGGAGGCAGATGGAAATAAAAAGTAAATTAGAAATAGAAAGAATCCACAGGTCATCTTCTGAAAGAAACCCTAAAATGAAAACTGCCTGGAACCTGATATACAAAATCCAGAGTTTCCTAGTCAAAGAAAAAATGCTATCAGCAACCATATAGTTTAGCAGCTTGTAAAGAATTGTCCAGTCTGGAATATAATATTTTAGAATGCAAAAGATATAGGTTTACAACCAAGAATAACCTACTCACTAAATCTTGAGTGTAATCCTGAAAGGCAAAAAATGGATCATTAATGAAATGGAAGACTTCCAGACATTCTTGATAAAAATCCTTTCAAATGAAAACAGAATAAGAGAACAAAAAAGACAATCATGAGTAATTGTAAGGGGATAAGCAAGGATAAACCATTTGCATCCTAATACAGAGAGATGTTGAATAATTGGAGTGTGAAAGAAGAAGTCTGTACTAATGAGAAGAAGCAAGTGGGAAGAGTGGACAATGCTTGAACTTCACTCTCATCTGAAGTGGTTAAAACAGGGAAGATTATACAGTTGAGTACAGAAATGTGTTTTGTTCAACAAGGAGAGACAGGAGGAAAAAAGGAAAAGGGAGGCAGAGTAATGGGGAAGGAATATTAAGGGAGGGATTATTTCTAAGCAAAATAAACTCTAGTGATGTACAAAAATATTTATAGCAGCTCTTTTTACCATGAAAAAGAGTTGGAAAAATATGTTTATCAATTGAAGAATGACTTAAGAAGATGTGGTATATGAATGTGATGGAATACTGTGGTGTAAAAATGATTTAGGTCTTGATTTCAGAGAAACTTGGAAAGACTTGGATAAGGTAATTCAGAGTGAATTAAGCAGAATTTGGATAACAATTTATACAATTAACAACATTGTGAATACACACTTTGAAAGACTTGGAAACTCTGATTGACACAATGACCACAGTTCCAGAGATCTCATAATGAAACACACTACCCATATCCTAATAGATGGGGGGGGGGGGGGGCGGTAAGAGTTCAGATTGAGATATTCTGGACATGGGCGGGGGGGGGGGGGAATTTGTTTTGTTTGACTTTACATGTTTGTAACAGAGATTTTGGTTTTCTTGCTTTTTCAGTTGGCAAGGAGAGAGGAGGGAGAAAAGGAGGAGTTTCATTAAAAAATAAAAATTTAAAAATATATTAGAGAATTGTATTTGGCAGTAACAGCTGCACAAGTTAGCACAGATCTTATAGGCCTGGGATTTGGAAGAAATGAGGCCATACCTAAAGTAAAGCAAGCTGTGAAAAAGTGAGTAAATGAGACTGATAATATGACCCGGTACAGTACACTCATTTTACTTTGGGCCAGCATCTTTGCCATTCATGACATGTATTGTTACTCAAATATAACTAATTATGAGAAAGTCTAGTGAAAATATTTTGAAACTTGTAAACTTTTTTGGCACGGCTGATTGGTTTTTCAAAGCAAAAGCACCTACCTTATAGATTCCTAGGATTTTAGGATTGGTGCCAGGGGGCAGAATTAGTACAAATGGGTAGTACTTACAGGCAAACTCATTATAAAGACTCAGAGATGTTCAACAATGAAATGGATGGTCTAGGGTGGTAGTGAGTTCCTTATCACTGGAGGTTTTCATTAAATGAAATGACCATTTGGTAGAGAGGATAAAAAATTTATGTTTCAGTTTAGAGTAGATCTTCTCTGAGAGCTCTGTAAATTTGTTTTGCTTTTAGGATTCAGGTCCCCAGATTAGGAGCTTTTATTTAGCCTTTTAGGAATGAAAAAGAAAAGAGAAATTTAAAGGCAGTACCCTGTAGTAGGTGTTTGTTCCCAAAATCAGGTTGCAAATTAAGATCAATGAGAGGCTACTTAGAATGTCTTGAGGATACTGAGAAAGGGATTAAAGAAAGCTAAACATATCTGGCCAGGGTATTCTCCGGTATATAAGTAGTATGTGTGAAGGCCTGAGTGGCCAGTGGATCATCTCCACACCCCATTCAATTCATTTCCCTCCCTTAAGAGGAGTAGAACTCAAATGTGAGCTGGAGCACTTGGGATTAGAATCCCAGGAAAACTCACTGTTGAATGTTACACACTTTTTCAAGTTATTCTAATAGAAAAATCATAATATATATGCACAGGATGAAGGATATTCACTTTTCTCACTTTGGCTATGGTTACATTAAAAATATGAGATCCAAGATGTAGTTGTTGGGTAATTTTTGACCTAATATATAGGATTTGGTATGCTTTTTCTCTTTTAATTTTCTTTAATTCAACTGTCAATATTATACTTCTATTAATATTACATAGTAGAAAGAATACTGAACCTAGAGTTAGGTGAGATCTAGGTTCAAATCCTTCCTCTGACATTTGTTAACTAAGTCATATAACCTCTATGACCTACATTTTCCTGCTTCTAAAATATGGAAAATAATTTCTGCTGTGCCTACTTTATCAGAATTAGTTTGCGAGGATAAATGAGATAATGTATATAAATCACATAGTCATCCCAAAATCCCCTAAAAATATGAGCTATTATTAATTTTCTCAGAAAATTTCTTTATGGTATTTCAATTGCATTGCATGTTAAAATAGGCTTCTGTATGATAGCCAGCTAACCATTTATAAAATGTATAGGAAAGTACATTCTGAGTTCCAAGTTACTGGCTTATAAATGAACTTTAAGGATCCAGCCCATTCCATTCACTTAATAAATGTTTATTGAGTGTCTACTATGCACAAAGTGCTGTGGGGCATACAAAGATGCCTAAGACACTGTCCCAGACCTCAGAGAATTTACTATTTATTAAGGGAAATGGACAAGGTGTTGCACCCAGAATTGAATAAAAGAGGGAAGCAGGTTGGATTGCCTTTAGAAAATTACACTTTCTTTGAATGATCCCAGATTTCTTCCTTTTGAATACCAATATTCTTCTGGTAATGTTAGATGTCTGTAAGTTACAGAATTCTACAATCTCTGTTTTGAGGTTGAGGGCTATAGTCACCAAAAGGAAATGTAAAGGTACATGGTAGGCATGAGTAGATTGCAAAGTATAGATGGCAAATTTTGCAGGAGAAGCAATATAAAGGGTAACATCAGAGAGATGTATGACTAGAAAAACTACAACAAAAAGACAGGGAAGTCATATATTGAGAAAGAGGGATAATCAGTGGGCAGCTAGCATGCTCCAATGCCAAGAGAATATAAGGAAGCACCCATAGTATTGGGTGGATCTCTTGTAATAACCATATGGGAAACACAGATGAGAGTAGCACAGTATGGCTAGTTATGATGGGTGTTGCTCTCAGTGTTGTTAGAGGGAATACCCACATTGATGAGATTGGAGGTCTATTGGAGTATTAGACTGAAGGAGACATAAGTTCAATATAAGTTGGCCTTTGAGTTGGGCATGGAAGAATGGGTAAGATTTCTTTCAATAGATATGGGAGGGAAAGGGGAGATTTCAGAAGGTGGAAATGACCTGAATAAAGTTATTACTCTCTGCCTCCAGCTTCTCCATTTCCTCACATAGTTTTCAATTCAATTCCATTTAACGAACATTTATTAAACACTTAATATGTGCTAGGCACTGTGCTAAACATTGGGGATACCAATAAGAAAAAGAAAATTCCTGCCCCCAAGTAGCTTACAATCGAATGGGGGCAGAAAACGTTCACAAAAGAAAGGCGAAAGACAGGATGAGGGAGGGTTGGGGGCCATCAAGAATGGGGGCACAATTTTCTGTAGAGTGAAAAACAAGCTGCACTTCAAGGTTCTGAGCCTACTGTAAAGGAAGGCTTTGGGAGCCTATTGCTTTACCTTTTAGCTCACCAATCAGAAAGGAAAAGCAACTGAGGGGGTTGAGAAGATCTTGAGTATTCAAAAACTGAGTCATCTGCATGGTGGTGAGATTTCAGATGATCAGTTTATCCTGGAGGAAGCATGATGTTCTGTGGAGTGGAATTCTAGCAAAACTGCTTATAGACTACGCTTGATTTACATACCAAGTAACACGGTCTACTGCAACTACTGACATTATAAAAATGGTATAAAACCATTTCCTGAATAACAGGACACAACAGCTCTTTCCTTTCTGCCTCCATTTTCTGGAGTTCCATTTCTACTTTCTCATTCAGCGTATAATTAGAGGTGTTATAGCACAGATGTCATGGTTTCACTGTCATTAATGATGAACGAAGATGTTGTGATTTAGTTGTATCATGTGACCAACTCTTTGTGATTCTATTTGGGGTTTTCTTGGCAAAGAGTAGAGTGGTTTGTCATTTCCTTGTTTTCCTTTCCTGATTTTACAGATGAAGAAACTGAAGCAAACAGGTTAAATGACTTGCCCAGGGTCACACAGTTAATAAATATTTGAGGCTGGATTTGAACTCAGGAAGGGGAGTCTTCCTGACTCCAGGCCTGGCACTCTATCCACTACACCACTGAGCTGCCATGTGCATAGACAGTTATATATAAATGATGGTGAATCTGTCTGACTCCAAGTATTTGTGGTACTTCCAATTTTGTCTTTAAAGGCTATTTGGATGATCTGGTTTAGTGAGGTCTTTTTAATCAATCAATAAGCAAGTATTAACCTATTATGTCTCAGGCTCTGTGACTGGTACTGGGATTGCAGGCTTGTTTCCTCTTCTGTAGCTTTTCATTGTTTTATAAAACATTACTGCTGATAATCTTCCCTCATTTTCTCCATAATATTTTACAAATGAGACTGTATTCTAAACTGGCATTGCCTTTGATTAGTGCTGTGAGAGGCAGGGTGTTGGAGTGTAAAGAGTGGAGAATTGAGTCATATTTACAGCAGTAACAGTTAAATTCATACTTGTAGACAATTTAAAAACTATGATTCTTAACATTTTTTGTCCTCTTTTTTTCTGGATACTCCACTACTGATGTTTGTATCTGTGCAATGAGTTTTCTGTTTCTGACCCATTAAAAGGGGAAAAAGAAACAAGGGAAAAGTATTTTAGGGAAATTTGATAAATATATGATTATTGTTGTTAAAGAAAAAGATCTGATTTGCATGCCCGGATTGGCTTCTGTGCATTAAAAATTTGAGGTTGAGTCAGGTTTCCTTATTTAGTACAAGTAGTATATCTGTGGAAGACAGAAAAGAGAAAACTTTGAAGTGATAATACTGGAGATTATTCAGAAGAAAGGTCTTTGATTATCATGAAGGTACTGCTCTTGCTGTAGTTTTTTTTCCCATTACCTCTTTTATTGAATAGGGTATGTAGTACCCATAATTAGCAGGGAGGCCCTAGTTATATGCAACTCTTGTATCATCAAAATTTCTTTGTATTTAACTTTCTTGATGAATAGCATTCTCAAATATATTCTGTGTCTCTTTACCTTGGCAATACAGTGGTTAAAGCTTAAGTCAGTTTGTTTCTTTCTTTTTTTTTTGTGAATCATGGCAGGTACTAAATAACATTTTAAAATGAAATTGGTGGCATTTTAATAAACAGGAAGTGCTAAATTACTGATGAGTCATTTTTCACATCATCTGTCTGTATATAGCTAGACCACCTTGTTAGGCAAGAATCAAAATCAATGTCAAACATGAAAAAAAAAAGGATGAAAATGAGGAGCTATAGCATGTAATTGAGCCAACTCCTGCCTGACCTGTTTAAACAATCTCTTGACATTGAAAAATGGGAATTGAATAGCTGTTGACACTATTACAATTTCCTATAGAAGTTTAACCCACATGATTTTTTTTCAAAGAGGCCAAAAGAACCCAAAATCACAGAATCATAAAATTTCACACTTACAAGGCTACTTGGTAACCTATAGCTAAAAAGGCAGCATGATTATTAAAAGGTGGAGAGATATAAAATAATAACGTGACGGAATAGTAGGATAGTTGGATGAATGAGTGGAATATGCATTTATTAAGTACCATCTATGTGCCAGGAACTGTACTAGGCACTTTACAAATTTTATTGCATTTAGTAGGGTGAAGCAAAGAATTTTTAAACCTGGACATGTTTGTAGAAAACAGGAAGGAGCTAGAACATAGGGAAAGACAAAATTACAAAGAAAAGTAGAATGATTGCTGGGGTAACTGGAAGGGGTTGGTAATGGGATTAAATACATAAACAGAAAGATTGACCTCGCTAAGGAGAAGGGCCACCTACCTCTTCATTAGGGATTAGAACAAAACAAGAGAGGCTGGAGGATGATGCCAAGGGTTTTGAAATGTAGAATACTGGGAAGAAGGAGCTCATGGCAAATGGCTTCAATTTTCTCATTAAAGTAAGAAAGGAGGTCTTCTGGGCTATTGTGGAGGGCTTGAGGAGAGAAGGAAAGGTTTGGAAGATTGTTATAAAATCTTTATAGATTGTATAGATTTCATTTTTATATATTTATCAATTACAGAAGAGTAAAAGGATTACCTCCCTTTAGTGAGGATCCATTTGTGATTAGGTAACATAAATTTGTAATGGGCCCAGTCAGAATGATTGTGTGACTTCTTTCAACTGGTACTAGATATGAGAAAGGATATGATGAGTAGGACCAGAGAAAGGAAATTCTTGACTGGAGTCTGGCAGTGATGATAAGAAAAGGGAGTAGGGAGAAGGTAGAATTCTAGAATGTGGATAATGTTTCCTTGAACTTGAAGTTTAAACCATAGGATCCAGACTTGGAAGGGAAGAAATTGAAACCAGAGCAAGAATAATAGGGAGGACAAAGAGGTTTAGGGAGGCTGGAGTCAGTGAGGATGAAGAACAGGTTTAGGAATATGGAGGTACATGGAGAAACAGAAGGAAATGTAGAAGCTTATGATCAGAGCAATTTTAGAGTTGTTCGTCATTGAAGTAGAGCTCTTAAAGTTAAGGTGATGACTGTCTTTTGTATGAGTGATTTAGAGGAAAGGTGTGGACTTAAGGAAATTGGCATTCAGAACTTTTGCCAATGAGCTGCTCTCTAATGTTATACTTATTAAATAGATTTCTTGACACAAGTGTAAGATTTTACTTTGATCTGTATTAAATGTCACCTTAGTAGCTTCAGCCCAGTTTCTTCTTTTTTTTCCTGTGAAGATCTTTTCGGCTTCTGACTGTCATCTGTTGCATAGCTAGCCCTCCTAGAAATAACTTCATTAAGCAAAACCTTGATTTTCTGACCAAATGGAGAGATATGACTTTCAAGGGCATCATTAGTTTAGGTTTATATCTTCATTTGTAAGACTGTCTAGATGTGGATTGTTGAAGATTATGAGCAGTATATTCTCATAAAACAGCAAGAAGACATGAAGGGAAAAACTAGTTTGCAAAAAACTTTGCAAAAAATCCAAATCATATTGAGGGCATTTAAGTATGACATTTTAAAGAGAACAGTAAAAGATGA
Organism: Pseudochirops cupreus; assembly: GCA_028627135.1. Classification (NCBI taxonomy): domain Eukaryota; kingdom Metazoa; phylum Chordata; class Mammalia; order Diprotodontia; family Pseudocheiridae; genus Pseudochirops; species Pseudochirops cupreus. Next base: position 177,951,571 of record CM053581.1, on the reverse strand, counting down.
AAATTGGAAGAGATCTATAAAAATTTTTACTATCAACTTTCCTCCATTGATTGCAGTCACCATATATGGACTCAACATTGAAGTTTGACTTCCTGAAAAAGTAGAAATGGAGTAAAAGAACATCAAGGAAAGTGAGAAGACATAGAGCTCCATGATGAGATAATACAATATTGAGAATAATGAAATGTCATCTCTCAAAGTATTGAAAAGGGGAGGAAATCAAAGTCTTGAAGAAATTTCATATCTTTCTGTTATGCCCCCAAAAGGCAACTGAGAGACTATTATTAACTACCAACCCACATGTCTACTTTCTCATCTCTACAAAAACTTTATGAGAATATTATATAATACACACACACACACACACACACACACACACACACACGTAATGATGATATACTTAATAAAGGTTTAAGAGAAGTATGGGCAGGTTTTCACAAATGCTATTCTACAGCAGACCACACCTTAACAGTTATATAATTGACTAAAAGGTGTAAAGGATATAAGATCCTACTGTACATACCATTTGTTGGACATTAAGAAAGCATCTGATTAGGGAAGCAGGATGCCTCATTAAAGGCTTTCCTACAATATGTTTCCCATGTATGTGTTAAAACCATGCAAGATTCTTTGAAAGACGGAACAGTACTGATAATTTGGTTTGATGAGCCTCTGATTATTTTTAAATTAATTTTTTCAGTTATCAAGCTTTTAGTTTTTTCTTCCTCCCACCTCCTACACCCAATGGAAAAAAAAAAGACAAAACCCTTGGAACAAACAAGTATAGTCAAGCAAAACAGATTCCCATACTAGATGCGGTCAGACATGTGTCTCTCTTTTTGTACGTTCATCTATTACCTCTCTGTAAGGAGATTGATAACATTTTTCATCAGATCTCTGAAATTATGATTGGTCATTGTACTGATCACAGTTCTCTAGTCTTTCAAAGTTGTTTTTCTTTACAGTGTTCTTAGTATAGTACAAATTGTTCCAGTTCTGTTTACTCCACATGTATCAATTCATACAGTTTTACTAGAGTTTCTCTGAAACTTCCCTCTTAATTTTTTCTTATAGCATTATAGTATTATCTTATATTCATATACCATAATCTGTTTAGCCATTTCCTAATTGATGAATACCTTCTTAGTTTCCAGGGTTTTTTTTAGAGCCTAGAAAAAAGAGAGCTGCTAAATGTTTTTGTATTCATAGGACCTTTTCCCCCTTCTTTGGTCTCTTTGAGGTATTGGCCTGGTTAGTGGTATCACTGCATCAGAGTTATGCACAATTTAGTAACTTTTTGTGTCTCTCTGATTATTAATAATAAATGAAGAATAAAGCAGGGAGATATATGCTCGCCAAAGGTAAGCACCTTCTATCACAGTGGAGTACAAATGGAAGAGAGATTCCTTATAAATGGTGAGGGTTTCCAATACTCATTTTTGGATGACATCATGATTATATCAAGACTGAGAATAATAGAGCTCTCAAAATGTGATCAATCCTCCAAAGAGTTCAATCTTGCTATCTGCATAAGAAAAACAAAGTGATTGAAGAATGACTGTTGTTAAGTATCATAACAGTTAGATGAAAAGTCATACAACTATGGTTCATGTCTCTGCCTTTGTCTCTCTAATCTTAGAGATTGTAAATGGATAATAAACTGGTGCTCAAATGGAACAGGAGGAGAGTGGGTCCCATTGCCTTTGGAAAACTTCACTGGACTTTTAAGGACCCTAAGTTTCTTCCTGGAACAAAGGCTCATCTTTTTTATTTCTCAGCTGTAACCTCTGAGTGCTTCTCTGTTATCCTTATAACTTTAAGAGAACTAGAATAAAACCCCTTGCACATCGCAAGGAACATTTGTGGTGGTTTAAGGGAGGATATAGTCAAGAGTCATGGAGGAGGGAGAGAGTATAGGGTAGATTATTAGGGAATATTCATATAGATGGGATTACAGATCCATTGAATTGGTGATATATATATATTCAGGGTTTGTATATATAGTTGTAATAGATAGCATAAGATATTTGTTGTGTCTAACCTATACTAAACCAGCAACCTATACTCTGTTTTTTTGAATAAATTCTTGATGTTAACCTTTTTGCCATCATCATCATTATTATTAATTTATAAAAAAAATAAAATGCAGAATGTGAACATTCAGTCACATGGCCTTCAAGGGAGGGAAATGTAATTCTCTTTCTACAAATTTAACTGTTAAATCAAAAGCTGAATAGCCTGTCCCTTGAAGTTTTTTGGTGTTGGCTCCTTAGTGAATTTATTACCTTTAATGTCTTGATCATTGTCTTTCGACTTCAGAAAAGTATTTAGAATATTGTTATTCCGGTATTGTTAACCACTTACACCTGGCTGTCAGATTAAGCCCATTCTCTAGCTCATAACAGCATCATACTTGCTAAGGAAAAGAGGGAATGTCACTTTTCATTTAGATAACCATCACAGTTTTCCTTCTTAGGGAAATATCCCCATCTTGTGGTTCTTTACATTGCATTTCTGCAAATATGAGCAGAAATGGCCCTCACTCAGATTTTCTTTTTGGCAAGGGGAAAAACAAATGAAGTCTTTTTCAGTTTTTGCTGTGGGGCTGGATATTTAGTTTTGGAGTGCTGGTTAATCTAGGCTTTACTAAATATACTTGACATTTGCATCCTCACTTTACATTTGTAAGAATATTTTCACAGCTATTATCTCATCTATTTTCCTCACAACGCTGTTTTGGATTATTTGCCTCATTTGATAGATAAGAAAATTTAAACATAGTACATGTTAAATGCTTATTCAAGGTCACACAGCAAATCAGTTTCAGAAATGGAATTAAGACCTAAGTCTCTCTTGTGTCTCAGTCCTGTGTTCTGTCTTCCAGAACACACTTGAAAAGGTTTCCTGACCTTGGACTGCCAGGGTCTTATAAAACATTCATATAGACTCTCCAGAGAGAATAGGGAAGGACTTATAAGGGGTGGGTAGTCAAAGTGTTTCTAGAGACTTTGTATTAGAAAGTTATTGCTGGCCAGTCTAAGTGTTCTCTCTTCCCTAAGACTTTGGGTAGCTAATGGCATAGCCTGAATTACATGTCCTTAGGAAAACATAAGAACACTTTTATAAACAGAAAACTCACCCAGAAATACTAAATCCCTGTGGCCCTTTGCCACAAAGAGCTCTCACCCTTGTTCTTCTTTCCAACACACAAAGAGGACTGTAATTTTGGTCTAATAGAGAGCCTGAAACATTAGCCCAGAGCTTCTAGAAGTCTGTAATTTTATATGGTGTTCATAGGCAATGGAGAAAGGTTTGGTGCCCTTGCTATCATCATTTAGCAGTGTTCAAGTGCCTTCCTGCCTCCACAGATGAACTGTATTTCTTCCCTTAGTAGTCATAATGCTACTTTCATCTTACAGCTCTGAGGATTGTAGAGAAGTATATACATAAATAATGGTAATTGCTCCAAACCATCATTTCAGAAATTTGGTTTCAAATTTAAATTATAAAAGTTATGAAACATTAATGAAGTTTGTAGAAGCATTGTTTTGCCTCTCATTTATTTGTTCAACATATTCTTCTGATTTGTTGTTACACACTTTTTATTTCCTGACTGCTAAAAATAAGGGAATATTAAAAATAAGGCATTGAATGGGTAAACTCTAGCCTAAGTGAAGGTGCAGTGATCTGGCGATACATCTATAGATCTTGACTTAATTTTTTCTTGTCCTTAGAAAATTAGATTTATATTAAAACTTTTAAAATAACTTTTGGAATTATCTTAAATTTTCTTAAGTGAAACATCTTTAAATTTATTGATATGATCTAAATGAATGATTTCTATATTTTGGGGAACAGGTGACTTAAGGTCCAAAATTTTAATTTCATGTAGACTGGCAGTTTTCTGTAGCTTATATTCTTAAACAGTTGCTCAAAGCACTTAGAGGTAAAGGGACCTGCTTGTAGTTACAGCTTGAAGGATGTGTCAGAATTAGGTCTTGAACTCAGATTTTTCCAACTCTAAGACTGGTCTTCCCTCCCCTTTACTGCACCTACATATGGTCTAAGATTTTTAAAATCAAGGTCTTTCACTTCATGACATTGATTACATTTATCTGTCGGTGAGTTGTTGCAAGGTACCAATGGTCCTTTCCCCTCTTTTAGAGTCAATACCTTCCTGGAGGTTGCTTCTTAAAACAGATGCACATAAAGTGGAACCCTGACTATGCATACATACACACACACACACACACACACACACACACACACACACACACATATATATGTAAAATTATTCATGTTTATAAGAGAAGGATATTGAGAAGTAAAATGATTTCTTCCATGTTCCATTTGAAAGCACAATGCCAGAATATTAAGATGGTGACAAAGTGACATCTTTAGGCATGTGTGTATATAAGAGCTGATTTTCTTCAGTATGTAAAGTTCAAAATGTCTAGAAGAGATGAAGGGATTCCTTCTTCATTAGAAGGCCCCAAATCAATTACTTCAAGAAGATACTGTCATGCTGAAGACTCTCTTGGGCAATCAAAATTACCTGCATGATGAACATTTTCTCCATAACATTTTATTTCTTTACAAAATTTAATGAAATTTTGAAGCAAATGAGAGGCAGTGTGGGTTATTAGATAGAGAGCTGGCCTCATCATCAGGAAGACCTGGGTTCTGGTCCTGCCTTTGCCACATGTTCACCCTGGGCAAATCCCTTATTGTTTCAGGGCTCCACACAACTTTCCCATTGCACTGATTGCAAGAGCCAGTGGTAATCTGCATTGATAAAGGGAATTTCTTCCCTGAGAGTTCTCTATCCCAATGAAATCACTGATCTCTCTCCCTTTCCTTTCCCTTGTTCTTCCCCCTTCTCCTCTTCTTCCATCTTCTCCCATTATCAAGCAAATGCAATTTAATGACTTTAAAGAAATGTGCTACATTCCTTTATATTTATTACTATAAGTGGTTGAACCATAATTTGAACCTGGATCCCCTAAATCCCAATCCAGTACTCTCTCCATGGCACTATACTGCCTTTCAAATTTTAAATTCACTAAGATCTATTTTTAAGTGACAAAGAAGCAAATATAACTTGAATTTCTGGTATCAATTTAGTTCAAGGTAATGTTTGGTACTAGAACTATTGCCTTTAAGTTTTGGTTTTCCATCCAGAGGTGTGTATAATTTGCATTCATTCATGTTTTGATTCTAGTTAACGTGAAAATGTTGATTCACAGCAGGGTTCCTTTAGTGCAGGAGATTCACTTCAAACCTTGAGGATTTTCTGCTGTATTTTGTTTGATTGTATTACAACTCCTGTTGTGGGAAGGGAAAAAATGTTCTTACCAGAAAAATCCAAAAAGATTTACTCAACCGTAAGCCTGTATTCGCTGTGTAATCAAAATCACAACTTAATTTCTGTTTCTTTAAAAGAGTATGCAAAAAGGCCCTTCCAGTGACCTACCATATTGATAGATGGTACTTATCATTACACTCCAGTTCCTAACCCAATAACCTATTTATTTAAATGATGGCTACTGTCATAGCCAGGTCCCAGCATACCAGCATGTTGTTAGAAAATATACCATAATTAGCCTTAGGAAGAACATAGTAAGTGCAAATATAATGTATCATTTTTCAGACTCAGCAAACAACTTAAAAAACATATTAACCACTAATGAGGACAGCAGACATTGGTTAAGTAGACATCCCTATTAATTTGGGAATCACCTTATATCAGGCTATATCTAAATTTTCCGATATTTAATTGAAATGAATCTTTTGATGTTGTTGGACATCATCTGAGACATCTCTAAGTATTTTATTTTCTGTGGATTTTATTTTGCAGCTTTATTGTTTATTCATAAAGCATCAAGACTTGAGATAGGCAGTTTAGTTTCCTATGGAAACAGAGTCCAGAGAGTGGAAAAATTAGAAATTTTGGTGTTTGAGCTGTCTTGTTCACTTTCTGTTTTAGGCATTGTGCAAGAGGTCATTTTTGAATAATTAGAGGGAGAGGAAAACTCTTTGAAGATGTCCTTTGTGATTGTTATCCTCAGCTTGAAAGCTGAACCTTTTCCCCAAGATTCTTCATGGCACATGAGTAACTCAGTGGGGAAACAGGTGTTACTGTCCCAAGCCTGGTGGTGGTCTGACATTTTTGTAAAGCAGATGCAATCCAGGATGCTTACATATTCATGCTTTGATATCCAGTACTTGTTATTTCAGTGTCTTCTCAATTACCTTATGCACTTGTGACAGGTCAAGTTGCTCTGCTGATGGATGGACTGGAAAGTTTTAAAAGAAAAAGTGGCAGCAGTAACATGGGGAGATTGGTATGCGGCAAGAAAGAGAGAAGGGACTTGTGTCTTAATGGTGGGATGGGGGACAGCAGAGAAGCAAGATTTAGAAAGGATTGCCTTGTCAAATTAACTTCACTCCCTTTTGCTAGCAGTGAGGGCTGAGTCTGGGAGTGTAGACTTACAGTAAATAACATGACTTTAGATGAAGGCTGCCTGAGTCAGGCTTGGCTTCTTTAGTCTAGACAGGACTTTTGATGCCAAATGCTGTTCTCGTTGCTGCCTGTCAGAATTGTTTGATAAAAGCAGTCCTGGAATGCTTTACCTAAGTCTAACAGCACTTTTATAGAACCAGATTTTTTATGGAACCAGTTCTTTCATACCAAGTGAAATTTATAAGTTAAGATTTGTTCTGTGTTTGATGTGTTTTTGCAGCCTCCATGAACACTGCTGAGGAAATTCTACAGATGAATGAAGGGGGAATGTGCTCCAAACTTGAGAATGACTGATTTGCATTTTTGCATGTAGTTTTTATAACATTACAATGTGTAGAAGTAGAAAAAAATCACAAAATCTCAGAGTTGAAAGGAACTTCAAAAATAATGTTATTATGAGGAAGTTTTTCCTTACTTTAAGCAGAATTCTGTCTGTCTGCAACTTTCTTTTACTCATTGATCCAGAACAATCCTAATCCCTTTTCCACATGACAGCCCTTCAGATATGTGAAGACAGTTTTTATGTTCCCTCATTAGGTTTCTCTTCTTCAGGCTAAAGATCCCTAGTTCCTTAAACTAATATTTGTATTTTTAGTCTAGTCTTCCTTATGGTCGTCTTCACCTGAAGACACTCCAATTTATCAGTCTTTCCTACAATTTTGTCCTTGAAATTACAAAAAAATGTTTGAAAAATCTATACTGTGCTATCTCTGATTTGAAAAATTCATAAACTGAAAAAAATCTCACATCCCACTTAGTATCTCAGGTTTCCATTTAATAAAAGATTGGGGCTAGAACATCTCAAATAAATCTGTTGCATCTGGTTGCATTTATTCTTTCTGTTTTCTAGGCCATCTCCTGCATGACTACCAAACTGATATTCTTAAAGCACAGGTCTCATTTCTTATCTCTAGGACAAAATGCAAATTCCATGGTTTGCCTTTTAAAGCCCAGCATACTTTTACAAGGTTATCACAAATTTATTCCCCCTTTTGAGCACTGTGGTCTAGCCAAACTGGCCTACTTACTAGTTCCTTGTGGATGATAGTCTATTTCCTTTCTGACACATTTTCTGCCTTACTTCCACCCAACTGGAATCTCTGACTTCCTTCAAGACTGACCTCATATGCCACCTTCTGAAATTGAATTGTTTAAATTCTATTTTTTTTCTGTTAATTCAGGTATTTTATGTTTTCATTTGTTATTTATTTTATTGGTATATAGTCAGGCAAAATAATTTCTAATAGTTTCATTTATTTCCTCACTTATTGTGAATTTTCTTCTTTTTCGTTTTTGATGCAAGCAATTTAGTTTCCCTTTTTATTCTTTGTAATCAAATTAGGCAATAGTTTATCTTTTTTTTAAAAAAAAATTGCACCTGGTTTTTTTGACTCATTTAAAAAATATATTAATATGTTCTTTATTATTTTGGTTTTTAAATAGGTTTTTAAATTTGTTGCTTTTCTAATATTTCTAGTTGTTTTTCCAATTCATTAATCTATTCTTTCTCATTTTATGTTAGTAAGATATATTTAGATCTAGAACTTTTCCCTTAAGGGTTACTTTGTATTTTGAAAACTTTGGTATATTGTCTCATTTTTGTCATTATCTTTAGGTAAATTATTTTAGTTTCTATAATTTGTTCTTTGACTCACCCATTCTTTAGGATTAAGTTATTTATCTCCACTTGATTTTTAATACTTTTTCTTACATTGACCCTCTATTTAATATAATTTTTATTTCATTGTGGTCAATAAAGCATGTGATTAGTATTTCTGCTTTTCTGCATTTATTTGTGAGACTTTTATCTCCTAAGACATGATTGTCTTTTTTTCAAGGTACTGTTCACAGCTGAAAAGTATATTTACTCTTCTGTTTCCATTCAGTAATTACCAAAGATCTATAATACATATTTTTTCAAACTCGTATTTAGGTGTGCAACTTCTTGTTTATTTTTGGTCAGATTTTATTTAGAGCTGATAAAGGTAAATTGAACTCTCCTAATATTATAGTTCTATTTTGTTTTACCTTGTAATTAACTTATTTTTTTCTTGTAAGGAACTGCTTAGAAACTGTTTCCTGTTTGGAAATTATGGCTTTGGGTGCATATATGTTAATGATTGAAATTAATTTATATTTCATGTTACCTTTCAGGAAAAAATGCAATTTCTGAATTTATTTCTTTTAAGTGTATTTTTGCTGATGTCTTATCTGAAATCATAATTACTACTTTGCTTTTTTTTTGCATTCTGTCGAATCATGTTATATTTTGCTTCAATCTCTTAATTTAACTCCATGTGAGTTCATGTTTCAAATGTGTTTCTTATAAACAAAATATTGTTTGATTTTGTTTTCAAATTCATTCTGCTACATTCTTCCATTTTATGGGTAAATTCATTCTATTCATATTCAGCATTGTGATAATTACTTGTTTCCCTCCATTTTATTCTCTTCTACTTTTTCTTCTCTATGCTGCTAGTCCCCTGTTTATTTCACATTGTTGTTCATTCTTTTACCCTCTTTTAACTATCCCTTCTCCAAGTTCAAGGTTTATTTTGCTTATAACTTATCCTTCCCTGAAACTATCTTTTTTATATTTCCTTCTTCCTATTCCTATCAGTATTCTTGTTAAGTTTCAGGTACTGCTTTGCTAAACTCTAAGAGTGTATATGTTTTACTTTTTTTCCCCTCTTTTTACCAATTTTGAGGACAGTGAAGTTCAAGTAACATGTTTCCCCTACTCCTTCCATGTTAATATGAAATTCTACTTGCAAAATGTGTTAAGAAGTTTCCTAGTCTTTTCTATTTTTACCAAATGCTTCTTTCCCCCTCCTTTTCTTTTTTCTCATAGCATCATCAAAAAAATGTCAAAACTATTTATAGATCTTCTGTCTCAATTGACTATCTCTATGACCTCTTGTGACTCCAGGATTCGAAAGAACCCTTTAAATACCCTAACCTACAATATAATGTAGATAGTTCATTCTTTTACAATGCCCTATAATAGCTACTTGTGGTTACCTTTTTTCTTTTTCTCTTGACTCCAGTAGTTCTATTTCAAAATTCCTTTTCAGCTCTGTCTTTTTCATTAGAAATTTTTAAAAGTCCTCTGTTTTAGTGAGGATACATTTTTTTTGGTAGGATTATACTTTAGTTTGGTGGATAAGTTTTTTTTTTGGTTGCTGTAGTTATCTTTAGCCTTTTCGACTATCTCATTTTATGTTCTCCACTCCTTTATAGTGAGTAGAAGCTGGTAAATTCTGTGTAATCCTGATTGTGATTTGTTCTTATTTGAATTCTTTCTTCCTTACTGCTCACATTATTTTCTTCTTTTGTCTGGAAGCTCAGGATTTTGGCTAGGACATTCTTGGAAGTTTCCATTTTGGGGTTTCATTGAAGAGATGATTGGTTGATTCTATTTTCCCATTTACCTCTTATTCTAATATGTCTAGGCAATTTTCTTTAATGAATTTTTGAAATATAATGTTCAGGTTCTTTTTTTGTGGGGAGGGGCATGGATTTCAGGTAATCCCCATGATCCTTAAGTTATCTTTCTTTGATCTATTTTCTAGATCAGTTATTTTTGATTTGAGATATCTTACATTTTCCTTTATTTTTTTCATTCCTTTGATTTTACTTTAAGAATTCTTTGTTGTCTCCTTATCCCAGTAACAAACTTTCTAATACTTAGAAGGGACCAAATAGAAATTAATGCCTTTTATAACTTTTTAATCTTTAGTCCCCACTCCTTCAACAAAGTGATATCTCCAAGAACTCTAAAGAGACTAAGGTTGTTGCTAGTGGAAACATTTGAAAAAAAAGAGAAAGAAAGGAATTGTACAGTTAGGACAACCCAAACTTTTTGAAACATTTTCTTGGCAAAAAATTTGCTGGCAGTTAAGATATGCCTGCTGAAAGCTTTTATTTTTCATTTTTTAATGCTTGTACCTTCCCACGGCACTTCATTTGCCAGTGTGGATGCTGCCAAAGTGTTCTCTTGGATACATACTTAAGACCCTAGGCAATGGGTGCATGTTATAACTCAGATAAATAAACAAAGATTACTTTTGTTCCTTGGGTCTAAAAAAAGGCATGTCATAATTTCTGTTGAGGAAAAACAATGGTTGTGAAGCTGTGGGGAGCAGAAGCCAACTAATTGAACTCCACAGAGGAGAGTTATTATATGAATGTAAAATTACAGTAATAATAACTATGATGACCATGATCTCATAGGACTGCCTTGGTGTTTATTGAATGTCTCTTGATAGAAGTACATCTTGGCAATGAGGAAATCGCTAGCCCTTTTTATTTGCTTTTCAAGTATATGGACAAATTGGAGCTTAGGACTTAGCGTCACCAGTGTCCCATCTGGGTAGTTTCTTTTTTGGGCTGAAAGATGCAAAATGAGGTTTTAACAAGATAAATGGATCCTGGCAATAAAAGACTAAGTGTTAGCAATGCCAGTTAATGATATATAATTTTTAAAAGACCTTTTATAATTCTTAATATTTTCAAACTATTACACAATTATTTTTAATGGTAATTTTTCACAGTCACCTTTGGTAGAGAGAGTCTGTATAGCCATTCATCTCTTTTCTAGACCCGAGGAGTTTAAATGTCTTATGATGCATAGTACATTAGAGGAAGGGCTAAGATTTAGATTTCTTTGCCCACAGGTGTCACTTTACCCCTAGGACTCCCTCTCTCTGATATTTCTTTCCTGCTCAATCTATAAAAGGTAAAGTGATGTACTTGATAGAACATTCCATTAGGAGAAAGGAGATCCACATTGAAATAATAAAATAGATGACTAGGTGGCATAATTGGTAGAAGGCTGGACTTGAAGTGGGGAAGACCTGAGTTTAAATCCTGCCATGGACATTTTTTTAGCCACGTGATCCTGGGCAAGTCCCTTACTTTCAGTCGTAGTTTCCTCACTTGAAAAAATGAAAATAATAGCACACAACCTACAGGATTATTGTGAGGATCAAATAATATACATGTACATATAATAATATACATAAATGCAAACCATAAAACATAATACGAGTTGTGACGGTGACGATGATTATGAGAAAGTTAGACTAGTTCATCTCTAAGGTACTTTCCAGTTGGATGAGCACAGCTTTTCATCAGTGGAGTTATTACTGGCCTTTCGAAGAAATCTAGAGCCCCAGACTATTATCACACAAATTATAGATTATCAAGGGAATTACATAAAGGCACTTACTATTCTTGGCTTGTAGTGTCCTATGAGTACCACATAATGATGTTATTTCACTTCAGAATGTATTAGGCCTTTTTTTTTTTACCAGTTCCTCAGTTACTAGAAATGTGTTGAAATCTTCTGATCTTGGACTTTAATGGAGGCCAAATAGAATTCTTTTAATGAGATGACTTGCACATGGCATTTACTGAGCTAATATACTAGGTAATGCTATCTCTCCAAATGAAATAAATTACTTTTAGTAAGTTCCTCTGAAGAGCACATCCTTTCCCCCCCTTTTTTCCTATTCCATTACTAAATGTAAACATGAATAATAAAATTTGATCATTTCCAACTTTGTACCCTTACACTTGTTCCCTTACAAGGAATAGTTGCTATGAAACGAAATACAAAACAGATCCAGGCTACTCCCTAGATAATCTAATTATTTAAAAAATTAACATGGAAATGTTTCTGTCCTGACCTATGTCATATATAAAAATCACAATGTAATCCAGACTAGTGATCTTGGATGAGAGAGGTTTTTTCAGGGGTGGGGGAGAGAGATAGTTGATCTGAACCTGTGATTTAGTTGGTACATCAGAACTCCCTGAGTTTATGGTCTTTTTCTGAATGTAGGTCAGCAACTTTAACTTTCATTCTAGAGAGCTAAGTCACTTGCCTCTGGACACATAAACAATATTTTCAAGAGAAAGGATTTGAACGCAGGTCTTCATCACTGCAATGCCAGTCCTCTGTTCGCCATGCCATGCTTCTTCTATATATGTGAAGATAAAACTATATTCTGTTTTATATTTGTAGCAGATTGTCCATTCATTTTATAAATTCACTGTGTAAAAAGAAAAGCTGTATAGGTCCACTGACTCTCTTTGCTTTGTAATATCTTCTATGTAGTAAAGGCCATCCTGTCTTGACCACCATCCACACAAGGTGTCTTTATTGAGGTGTCCTAATTGCCTGTGAATGTTTTCATTACCTTTAATATGAAGACAGTAGTCTAATGATATTTCAGTATTCTTCCCTATATTGAATATGTGATCAATTTCAGTACTGGAATCAAGACCAGCCTTATGGCTTCAGGGACACCAGGAAAAAAAAAACCAACAGATTATTTTCCTCCGAAGTACTCCACCTGAAGAAGCAGAGAATTCCCTTCTCAAACTTGAATTGCCAAGTGAAAGCTTTATCTTTTAAAGTTAAGCTTTTGCATGTCTACTAAAACCAAATATACCTTTGGAAAGAATAATTCTTTAAATAAGTATTTTTATCACAAGTATGATAAAGATCATAGGAGAATCAATTTAGAGGGGGGAGTTATCTTACAGTAGAGGAAAGTGAGGCACAGAGAAGAGTGAAGAGAATTACCTTGGGCAACACAGTGATTATGAATTAAAACTCGGAAACTATAACTAAGCTCAGGTTTTATTCAGAATTTAGAGGAGGCAATAAGAACATGCTATGGGGGCAAGAAGGCTTTTAAAACTTAACCAAAGAGTTCTTTGCTTTACAAAATAATTAATTGTAAGGATTCCTTTTTGTTGGATGGAGGAATTCATGGACAAGGTTAGAGTTATTCTATCAGCATGAGGAGCTGCCATTATGAAAAGATGTATGTCTGTAGCTTAATCAACAAGTATTTGTTAAATATCTACTTTGTGCTAGGTACAAAGCCAAAAAACGAAATCAGTCTCTGACCTCAAGGAGTTTACATTCAATCAAGGAAGACACTATATGTAGTGTGTGTGTGTGTGTGTGTGTGTGTGTGTGTGTGTGTGTGTGTGCATGTCAGCCATTTATGAGTCCATAGAGCAGACAATTTCTAAATAAGCCCTATATAGTCATTTCCCTCACAAGTCAATTGAGTTATGATCTTAGGATGCTCAACATTTGTGTGCATGTGTGTGTCTCATCCCCTCCCCCCATTCCTGATGTCCAACATTTGTGTGCATGTGTGTGTCTCATCCCTTCCCCCTATTCCTGCTGGGGGATGTTGGATAGGGAAATGATTAGTGGGGACTGATTAAATGTATACCCCCCCTTCTTTGACTACAAGTTCTTCCTCTTTTCTTGTTTTAAACACCAACTTTTGCTCAGTGGAATTCCAGTTACAAGTAGTGTCTGTGCTTCTGTTCTGTCATCTTCTCTGTAGTATAGTTGTCCAAGAGGTCTGAACAGAAGAAAGGTAAGGAGAGGCATAGGCGGGAGAAGGTGAGTGTGTGTGTGTGTGATATAGTACAGAGAAGAAGAAGAAACCAGGAAGAATTTGGGTTCAGGTTCCTTCTCTGACACATAATGATTTATATGACCCAGGGCAAGTTATTTAATCTCTTGGTGCTCTAGCAAGTCTTTATGACTATAAGTTGAAGAGAAAGTGCTTGCCTGCATTGGTAGAGGAAGTTTCCTCACCTAGGAGTTACCTACGCCAATGAAACCACAGGTTTCTGGTCCTAAATATACAAATTTGGAGTGGATAAGGCCCTATGGGGTGGAAGGAACAGGTGGACCTAGTGTATAAGGTGACACTTAGACTGAGCATTTAAGGGAACTAGAAATTCTAAGAAGTTCTGGGGAAGGGGGAGTAACTTTGGGGGTGAGGGAAGCAATACAGGACAGTTGATACCAAGGCAGGGATATAGGAGAAAGTGTTGAGTCTAAAGAGCCTCCAAGAAGGGAAATTTTGATGAAATATAGAAAACGTGAAAGGGAATAATGGAAAATAAGGTTGGAAGGGAAGATTGGAATCAGGTTGTGAAGATTTGACTTAAAGGCTTAGAAACTTGCCTGAGGAGCTCTGAGGTTAAGTGACTTGTTGGGTCATATAATTAGTATGAGTCAGAGTGAGGACTTGAAACCTGGTCTTCCTAACTGGCTGGCCTTTTATTCACTGCACCTCATTTAGTGACTCTCTCATACTTTTAAATATTAAGTTCAAAATGCATATAATTGATTTACTTTTAAAAAATAATTTGTACACAGCTTTTTAAGAGCATTTTTGTCACATCAAGTGATTCTTTTTTGCACATATACATTTGAACAAATTCCCAGGAATTCTGTAGTAGAAATAGGACAGAGTAATTGCAGAATAAAACTCTCTTGTTATAGAAAGGAGCATAGCAAAGTATTACTGAGACCTTTACTAAATTCTCTGAATAGATCTATACATTTCAAGCTGAAATTGGACTTTGTATGTGGACGTTTTTACTCCAGGGTTTGTAATCCAGTAGGAAATGGGTCGTGGATCCAGAATAGACAGCTAGATGTCTTGAATTCCTCCCCCATCTCAGGCAGTTTTGCATAGAGTAATTCTTCAGTTTGCTTCCAATGTGTCAGAGCAGGCCAGATTTTCCACTGGATATATTGGCTTGAGAAGAAATCGGCATCTCCAGCCTTAGTAGACCTTGCAGGCCCTGTAGGGCTGGGGATGTTTTGTTTCGGCTGGATCAAGCCCTGAAGTAGGATTGAAACAGATGTTAGAATTTGGTTAAGTGCTTTCAGTATTTATTACTTAGGTGACCTAGTTTAGCAGCATTTATAAGAGAAAAAACAACAAAGGCCATTTGGGAAAAACAGAGTTTATTGAACTCACCTTAGGATTTCAAAATTCGTCTTTACAGAGTTTGTATTCAGGGCTTTGATTTGGTCTGATCACTGTTCCATTAAAGATAGGGAAAGCACAACCACAAGAAATTCACTGACTATTCTGTGGGCAGCTAGGTGACCCAGCTGATAGATCTTTGAGCCTGGATTCAGGAAGGCCCAAGTTCAAATCTGGCCTCAGATACTTCCTAGTTTTGTGACCCTGGGCAAGTCACTTAACTTCTGTCTTTCTCAGTTTCTTTACCTATAAAATGGGAATAATCACACCTACCTCCATAGGTTTTTGTGAGGATCAAATGAGATATTTATAAAGCACTTAGCATAGGTCTTGCCACATAGTAGGTGCTCTGTAAATATTAGCTATGCTACATTTTAAAATGACATTTTTCACATTACTTTTTAAATATAATTTTTGTGTTCTTTTGACCTCAGTATTACAGAAATGTGCATTTTTGTGTGTGTACAGAGTGATCATCCATTTACTAGCCCTCTTTGCTCTGGAAGAATATCCGCCTGAAACAAACTTATTCTTTACTTTTCTGACAGTATTTAATGATGGCACCAAATGGAAAAAAAATAGCAGCCTTGGATAGGACTAGTTGGAAACAGCTGAGGAGTTGGAAAAATTTGTTTCTAGTATGCTTCCACCTCTCCTTTTTTGTGGCCCTTCACTTCTTCTAATCACATAAATATCAAATGTTATATTATGTATCTTTTGTTGTATCACTGAGCCAAATAATGGGTTACTTGGTGTTAAGGGAAGACTAGTACCTCTGGTAAGAGAGCTTGCTGAACCCTTCTCAGGGTTGCTTTCCACCTTGGTGTCTATCTGTCACCCAACTCACCCAACTCTTACCTGCGACTCCAAGAAGCTGTAGCATGTACCAAAGCCACAGCCCAATAAACTGTTTCAGCAGATGGGCTAAACCAGGTTGAGGGTAACCAAGGGGCCTCAAACCTTTTGGTGAGTTGGGGGGTATCTCCTTCAGATGTATGAAGACCTCCCTTGGCAGAATAGGCAGATGAAAACAGTTTGTTCCAACAGCCATGATGGTTGTGGAAACAGGCAATAGGGAGTGTTAAGAGCTTGGTTAGTCATGAAAGACACCATGGTCATTCATTGCATCCTAAGCCATTACCAGTTGTCTTGACTTTTGTCTTGCCATTGGACTTTGATGACTGGAAGAGAGAGTGAAGTACATCTCTGCCTCACTTAAATCCAAATTATATGTGAATGAAAAGACATCACCCATACCATTTTACCTACCTCAAAGTCCTGTGGTGATGAGCAAGTGATGATGCAATGCAGCAGGTGCAAATACACTGGGAGCTGTAGTCACAACTTTTGCACCACTGATACATGGAATTTGCATATGCTTATGGATAACATGAAATCCAGTAGATCTGAAAGATGAACAGTTCTTGTTTGGAGAGAACTCAGCAGGTATTGCATCCAAAATATTGGCCCTGTGTGAAACAAGGCTGGTAACTGAAGACCAGGTTACTGAAACTGGAGTTGGAAACACTTTTTCTGAAGTGGCCACAGTGATAGGGAGCACTGTGGAAGCTGGCATAAGTTTTGTAATCAAACTAATCTAGTCAAGAAACTTGTATGTCTCCCAAAAGGAGTTAATGACAGACTCATGTCAATGCAATTACCACTTGAAGGAAAGTGCCGTGCCACATCATCAATGTATATGGTTACACCATGATATACCCTGATAAGGTAAAAAGAAAAATTTTATAAAGACCTGTAGCCCCTTGTCATCAATGTGCAGAAAGAGGACAAGCTTATAATTCTGGTAACTTTAATGCCAGAGTAGACACAGACTATCAGATATGGCAGGGAGTCCTTGGGAAGAATGGTGTTGGAAATCATATACCATCAGGAATTTTAGAGAAAGAAAATACTATGCCATTACGAATCTCCCAATTAAGATGGTTAGTGGCTAACATAATTTATCCCAATGTAGAGATCTCTGGTATTTCAGTGAATTTGATTTATTTAATTGAAGGTATTCCAATAGAAAGAGCAATGGCTCTGGAATCTGGGGACCCAGGTTCAAATTCCGTCCATTCTTACTTCTTTTGTCATTTGTGTCATTACCTCCCTTGGCTTAATTTTTACTCAGCTATAAAATGGAGGTGTACTAGGGGTCCTATAGCTATGACCCATCCATTAATGTAGATTGTGACCTATTCACATGCTCATCTTATGTGATGTTTGTCAATGCCATCTCTTGAATACTCTGAATGACCACCCCAGCATGCTGGCAGATGTTTCTCTAGATCAGGGGTTCTTTACATTTTCTGAATGAGACCTTTTTTTTGGCAATATGGTGACACTTTTAGAGTAATGCCTTTAAATGCACAAGATAAAATAGGATTTTAAAGAAAATCAATTTTATTGAGAAATAGTTTTCAAAACGGAAAAAAAGTTCTTAGACCCCAAGTTAAGAACTCCTGTTGTAGAGATAAAATTTATATGATGTGGTTTGTAGAAAGTCCAGTACTTGAAGCACTATATAAAGCAAGAAGGAGGGAAGACAATCATTGTCTTGGGGATAGAAATATTGAGCTGGCTACTGTATCACTGTAGAGTTGATGTCTTACTCTACAATGGAAGTAATAATGTTTGTACTACCTCCCTCACAGGCAGTTTGGAAGATGGAATATAGAAGGGGGAGAAGGAGAAACAGTAATGTATTTTTTGCAGTTTTTGAAGACCATCAAACTTAGTTGTTATGAGAATTGTGAGGTTGATGGAAGTTATAAACAAATTGATAAAATGACAAATGCTGGAAGCATTAAAATGAGAATATAATCAATTTTATTTTTTTGTGATGTTCTAAGGTATTTGCTATGTCTAGTTCCTTCTAAGTCTCTTCTGATTTATAGGTGGAAGATTAGGGAGTAATTTAAAAGTCTCCAACCTTTTTTTGTTTCTTAATCCGGAGCCCTATTTAACCCTGGCATTTGGGGTGTGGGGCAGGGAAGCATCTATCCTTGATCCAGCATGTGTTAGCATATAAACTGCATTTATTATTCCTTTTTTCTTTCTTGTTTCAGGAAGCTATACAAAGATAGAAAATAGAGGAGATTGTTTAGTAGAAATAGTTGATATCACACAAGATCATGAACTTAGAGCTCAAAGGAATTTTAGAGGTTAATTAGTCCAACTTCTCTTATCTTATAGATGAGGAAACGGAATCCCAGAGGAGTAACATGGATTGTTGAAGGTGACATGAATAGTAAATGGGAAAGTAGGGATTGGAACCAAGGTCTTCTGGTTCAAGTTCACCGCTCTTTTCATTGTTCTACAGTTTTATTCTTGAATTTCCTTTCCTGGCCTCCTGTTAAGTAATTGATTCAGCTCAAGATTTTGATTATTTTATTCTTTAAGCCTCTGAATAAAGCCAAACATGATCACTTCAGGAATACTTTCATTCTTTGTAGTTAGAATGTGGTGCCACAAGCAATACCTCTTTTAGAATGAAAGTTAGCCAAAGGAAGACAATAGAGTTTTGCTGTTTGCATTTTCTTCCTCCTTTAAAATTTTTTTTTTTACCCCTTTGCTCTTCTTTCATTTTGTGTCTATAATGGTGATGTTCCATCTCCTATATTGTGCTTTTCACTCCTTTATGGGACATTTCAAAGCACTTTTCATCCTTTTTCATCTCATTTTTTTCTTACAGGGTTTTAACAAAGTTGTAAAATGGGCTTAAATAGTATATGCATTCAAAATTTTGTCCTTGCCATCAGATAAAGGAGAATATAATAACATCTTAGGTTTTTTTGGGGGGTTGGGGAGGTGAGTCTGGGCCTATGATTTCATTGGTGTGAAGAACTTCTTTGGGGGAATTCTCTGTCCAGCTGTGTAAATCAGATAACTGTTAAGTATTTTACCACTTGGAACCTTTCAGAGGGTTGCTTGAGGGCAATGAAATTGATTAAGTGACTTGTCCAGGAATGTTTGAACCAGTATGTGTCAAAGGTAGGGTTTGAACCTCAGGTCTTTCTGACTTGAAACTGGCTCTCTATTCATTATGTCACATTGTCTTTTGCTTCTATACATTTCTTTTTCAACACAAGAAACTCAATGTTATCCTTTTCTCCTTTTTCTCTCTTATGTGTTAAAGTTTAATTGATCCTTCTAGCTACTTCTTCTAACTAAATATGTGATTATATACTCAGCATTTGTGCTGTCTCAAGGAGTTTTTATGCCCAAGACCACAGTCCTTTGTTCTTTCTCTCTGGTCTTTAAAAACAACAATAGCAAAAACAACAACAACAACAATGCACCACACACTCCTTTGTCGCTCTAGTTTGTGCACTCTGCCTTTCTCTTAATCTTGACCAACTGAATTAAAGATCTTCACTGTGGTACATTCAGAGACCAGCTGCTGCTGTTTCTCTTCCTGTACATCATCTTGTGTTGGTGAGGTGTTGTCTCTCTGGTCCTGGAACCCTCTTTCTCATCAGTAGATTGTTATGTAAAGTGCTCCACACAGCATCTTTGCTTTGTCCTAAATTTCTCATTTGCTGTAGGTCCTCAGAGTTCTTTAAAATATTCTATTCTTGGGGTACATCCATTTTAGTTCTTTAGAATTAAACTCTCCTGAAATATTTTTACATACAGTTTTCCTTTTTCAGACCTTGGCCTTTTGCCTTTCACTGTTAATGTTTCTTCATCATGGTTTTCATCCTAGGTGTCCCCCCCCCCCCCCGAATAGATTTTCCCTTCTCTTTTTCTCAAAAAAAAATTTTAATGCTTTTTAAAAAATCATGGTAATTTTTTTGGTATATAGATATGTTATCCTCCCTTTCCCATCTTCATCTGCATCCTCCTCACTTTGTAACAAAGAAAGCAGTGAAGCAAAATCAATTGACATAGTGACAGTGTTTGCCGTTTTATGCAGCATTACCCACGCATTGTTCCCTCACTTCAAGGAAAGGAGGGAAGTGTATTTTATCTCTTCTGTTACGCAAAGGTTGGTCATTAAAATAATTACATAACATTTGGGAATAGCTGTTCTTTTTAGCCAAGAATTCTGTTCCCATTAGCCTTTCAGTATAAACAGTTAGAATTTGAAGTTTGCCCATTAATCTTTTATTATAAACAATTACAATTTGAAATTTCTCTGCCTTTTCTTGAGGGTTGTCACCTCATGTTTCTTCTTATCAAAGCATAAAAACATCAGTTGGTTTTGCATTGATCATTCTTTTTTACTTGTGATAGATAAGTGAGATGTCTCCTGATTGTGATCTGGAATTCTACAAAAAATTCTGTATCAGTAGCAATATAAGCATTGCTAATATAAGTTTTGTATAACTAACATATAGGAAAATTGGCACCAGGAGTTGCTTGTATAGTGTTACTCAGTATTCTGGTAACAACTTCTGAATTTACCACCTTTTCATTTTTTTTTTCTTGCTTTAAAAAAAAATCATTTCCTAATTCCTTTGTTCCTCTTTCTTTCCAAAGTTTATGCCAGTAATTCTCACCAAAATGTCCTCTACACTTACTGGTATATTATCAGTGTTATCATTTCTCCCCTTTTCTCCCACTCATGGTTTTATACTTTATTCTTTTGTCTCCAGCTTCTCTGTCAT
Organism: Pseudochirops cupreus; assembly: GCA_028627135.1. Lineage (NCBI taxonomy): Eukaryota > Metazoa > Chordata > Mammalia > Diprotodontia > Pseudocheiridae > Pseudochirops > Pseudochirops cupreus. Next base: position 177,930,611 of record CM053581.1, on the reverse strand, counting down.
ATCCATTCTATATTTTAAGGCTTTTCTTCCTTTCTTGTTTGCTTCTTTCCATTGTGACCTTCTTATGGGATCATAGATTTAGAGCTGGGATGGACCTCAGAGGTCACCTAGTTTAACTCTCTTATTTTATAGAAGAAGAAACATCTGCCTAAAGAGTTTAAGTGGCTTGACCAGTTATAAAGAGAGTAAATGACAAATCTTGGATTGAACCAAATCTAGTACTCTTAGCATTGTATGTCACTGCCTCATGAAGTCTCATGCAAGCCTCAGCAGTTACAACTTATTTTAGATTCAGAGATCAAGAATTAATAAAGACTTTGGAGGTCATCTGGTCCACTCTTGCATTTTACAGATAAGGAAAATGAGGCATTTGAAGGTAATGTTACTTCATCAAAGTCAAACAGGTGGTCAACCCTAGAGATGGTATGTGAACCCATGTCCTCTGACTACAGAGACGCAGAAACCTTGCTCTTTCTACTGTAGCATTCAGGTTCTATTATCTGTCTATGCTATGACTTGAGCTTTTCATATTAAATTTGAGATGGATGTCCTTATGAATGAGGTCACTGGCTATAAATGTAACAACAAACTGTACTTCATTCTTTTTGTATAAAGTGGAGATGGATCTCCCTCCTGGGTGAGAAATGATAGAAAGAAATACCTCTGTCCTCTACAAGTTATCAGGGAGAATATAATCTTTAAAGAATTAAAGAAGAGATTTAAATTGAAAATGGAAAGAAAACTCGATATAAAGAAGCAGAAAACCCCCACCTATGTCATTATGTTGAAAACTTATACAGAAAAGGAAGGAAAGGACCATTGACTATTTGGACTTAGGTAATAGATTTAAAACTCTCCCTTATCAAAGGCAGAAGTAAAGCCCCTCAGGAGGAGGTGTCTTGTGCTCCTATAGGAGACAGTTATCCCACACTGATTCTAAAATGAAAAAAAAATCTAGTAGTAGTTACTGACTCTCTGGACAAAGATAGCCATAGGCACTCAACACAAGAATAGTAACTTCTGCTTTCTTTCTTCATGACAAATAGAAGTATTTGCTGCCAAACCTCACATGCTATCACCACTTTCTGGACGCTTGCCTGTACAAATCATGTCCACATATTTGGAATGTATTCACAAGATCACGTATCTAGAGTTGTAAGAAGGGACTTTAGGGGTTGTCTAGTACAACCACACAGGGGAGTGTCAGAGCCAGGTCTTGAGTCTATGTTCTCTGACTTGAAATCCAGAATTCTTTCCTCACCACTGCTCTGCTTCCCATTTCATCTCTGCCTTTTCAGACTACTTATCCAACTTTAAGGTTAAGTTCAGGTACAGCCTCTATGTGGCCTTCCTATCATTCTTTATCCCAGTCACTAATGCTGTCTTCCTTTTCAAAACTTGATTGAACATTTGTCTAGTTCTCCCTTTACTGCCATAACTCCTTACATTGATAATTGACACTAAATTATAAAATCCATGCCCACATCATATCACATTCCTTGTAGATGTAAAATGTTTGAGTCCAGGGCCTAGTATTTATCATTGTATCCTTGGTGCCTGTCACAGGGCTTTCAAGGGTGAGTACTTGATAAATGTTGAGTTAGTGAGTAAATGAATAGATGCACAGGAAACTTGTTAACCAAAGTATGTGACTTTCAGAAGTGATGTCGTTGGGTTCTAAAGCTCAAAAAGAACAGTGAATGCTAAGCATAGGGCAGAGCTTAATGAAAAAAGCCATATTGTAGGCCAAAGAAAAATTAAAGAAGGACTGTGGAAAGGATTGTAGATAGGACAATGATAATTGTTGTGCATCCTTTGTTTTCAAAGAGAGCCAATGACATCACAAGGTGTTGTCTTGACTTGTGCATGGATTGGATTTAAGTGAGATAGAGTTGCAGGAAGTCATCAGCCTCACTTTCTCTTCCAGAGTCATCAAAGTCCTGTGGCAGAAAAAAAGTCAGGATGACTGATGAAGGCCAGGGATGCACTGGATGACCTTGGCATCTTTGTTATCTGACCAAACTCTAAGTACTCCACAGCACCTACTTCCATTGCCTTCATGGCCATTGGAACAAATTGTTCTCATTCTCCCATTCTTCTTGAGGGAAAGCCTTCACATTCTTGGGGTGGATGCCCCCTAATTCACCAAAAGGTTGGAAGCCTGTTGGTTACCCTCAACCTGGTTTAGCTTGTCTGGAGAGACAGTTTTACCAGGGTATGGCTGTTGTGCATGCTACAGCTTCTTGGAACCACAGGTGAGAGTTGGGTGACAGGTGGACACCAAAGGTACATGAACAGCCCTGAAAAAGACTCAGTAAGCCCTCAAAACAGAGGCACTCCCTTAATACTCCATATACCCCAGTGATAATGGAGGATAGTGAGAAATTACAACTATACTCTTATTTTGCTTCTTTTTTCTTGATTAAGGAGAATGATCTTCAGAATAGGAAGGATGAAAAAAAACTATTAACCAGTAGAGACAACATAAATAAAGAAATAGTAATAGAAAATCTAGTTGCTCTCAATGAGTCTAGGGTGGGACAAACTACATTCCAGCATAGTGAAATAATGGGAAGATTTAATTTTTGAAAGATTGTAGAGAATGGGAGAAATACTGCAGGACTATAGGGGACAGATATCTTGATTTAAAAAAAAGATGATACTCTTTGTAGACTTCATGTCAATGAGCTTGAATTTACTTTCTAGGAATATTCTAGAATAAATTATTAATGGAATATTTTTAAAAGAATTTTTAAAAGGAAGGTCAATGACCAATAAAAACCAGCATAATTTAATCAAGAACAGGTTGTGCCATATTAATATTATTTCCTTCTTTGACAGGTTGTCACATTGCAATAGGGGATGCTATAAACTTACTCTACTTGAACTTTAGCAAAATATTTGACCATCTCTCTTGTGTTCTCTTTGTGGACTTATGGACAGTAGAGGACTAGATAAAGTAGAGTATAAGTGTGTGCAGGGCAGATTAAAATTTGTAAACTGATTCATGTCAGCATGGTGGGAGGAGGTCTCTGTGAGAATGCCCCAGGAACATAAATAGTTTGTAGCTCATCTGTATTTGGCTGTTCTCAACATTTTTTCTGATGGCTTAAATGAAGCTATGCATATCTAATTTGCAATTGACTCTAAACTAGAAAAAATAGCTAATACTGTGGGTTAGATTTGGTATACAAAAAAGTTTTTTTTAGCTTAGAATCATGGTCTAAATACAGTAAGTTGACATCAAATAAGGATAAATGTAAAGCTGTATACTTCGATTCAAGAAAATCACTTATGTAAGTATAAGTTAGTGGAGTTGTAGTTAGAAAATAATTTTGGTGGAAAGAGTTGGGGAGTTTAGTGGAATGCAAGCTCAATATGTGTCAGCAGCAACTGTCCAAAAAACTGAGTCAATATTAAGCTTTATTAAAAGAGGTATAGGGTCCAGATCAAGATGATCTGTACTGTATTCTGTCCTGGTCCATCTACATTTTGAATATTGTGTTCAGTTCTGAGTACCAGATTTTAGGAAGGACATTATTAAATTGGAATTCTCCCAGAAGAAGGTACCCAGGATAATGAGATTATCATGTTAGTGGGAGAATCACTGGAAGGAAGACGGGATGTTTAGCTGACAGAAAAGAAGGCATAGGAGAGGTATGATAAATGCCGATAAGTATTTCTATGACTATTATGTGCAAAAGAAATTAGACTCATTCTGTCTGGACCTAGAGAGCAGAACTAGTTATAATAGTTGGAAGTTGAGGAGATAGTTTAGACTCAAAAAATTTTCTTATAGCTAGAGATTTCCCAGAGTGAAATGGGCTGCTTTGGTAGGTGGTGAAATTTTCTCTGACTAGAAATACTCAAACAGAAATGACAGGTTGTTTGGAATGCCCTTTTGGAAAATCTTGCTCAGGTATGGATTGGACTAAATGATCTTGCAGCTCTGAAATTCTGTGATACTCCTAATTTTCATTAGTTGATTGTTTTCTACTCTTTAATAGCCTGCTCCTGAGACTCATGTCTCATTCCCATCTGCTCTTCTCAACAGCCATAAGAAACACACATCACTGGGAAGGTCCTTAGAAAACTTAGGTGATTTGAGTCTCACCATCCCCCTTTCTCCTGCATCTTTATGTCTCTTTCCTCTCCTTTCTCTTGTTTATAAACATTGGCATGCTAAATGTGTGGCAAATTTTCTGTAGACTACTGAGGGCTCCTGTTTGTGAGTTCTAGGGGGCCCTCTTTTCTCAGAAAGAAAAGCACCTGTGTTTCTGCCAAAATCTCCCACTCCATTCACAGATCAAATACTGATTTTGGTAGCAATATGGAAAATGTTAGACTGTCCTTCGGCTAAAAACTCCCACTTAAGAAAGTAGAAACACAAACAGTTTGTGACTCATCTTTTTTATTTTAAGGAAAGGAATTTTGTACCATTGCATTCCTACTGACTATAAAAATCCATGACTTTCCACTATCTGAAATCTTGATGGGATCCTGCTGCTCTTCTGCCAAAGCTCTTCAATGAAGCTGTCTGTAACCACTGCCTCTTTCCTCGTTATTCTCTTTTCCAGGGGACTCATCCCTGCTCTGCTAGACGAATCATGACTTCCTCATTGCAAAATCCAATGACCTTTCATCCATCTTTATTCTCCTTGGCCTCTCTGTGACATTTTTATACAATTGTCCATTGCCTCCTGCTTGAAACTTGTCTTCCCTGATCCTACACATCTTGTGTCTCATACCTGTCTGACTACTCTTTCCTTATTTTCTTTTCTCTTGATCTTAATATAAGCTTCTATTAGTGGCATTCTAATTTTCTCTCTCTGCTCACTTCCTTGATGATTTGGTTGCTTCGTAAGACTTCAGCTGCTGCTTCTGCACAGAGAGCTTCCCACTTTACATTTAACCTGTCACTTAAACCTCTACCTTTCTCTATATCTCAGTTTCCTTATTTAGAAAATGAGTATAATGATGACATTTGTCTCCCAGGCTTGTTATAAGAATCAAGTCAAATGAAATTTTATATATATACATATATATGTATATACACATACTCATACACTTATATATAAAGCAATTGCAACCTTAAAGTGGTATATACATATGATCTACTTTTATTATTATCTAAAGGCTATCAATCAATTAATTAATCAATTGCTTGAGTTAGTCCACCCTGACCCACCTGCCCCTCTCATCCAATTCAGGGCAAAGGATTTGGGGCATTGGCATCTGTAAGGAAGTTAAAATTCAAGGGTTCTCAAAACCTTGAGCATTTTTATTTCAAGTGCTTGCATTCCTTATCTCTTCCTGTCAACTAGTCTCCCTTCTTGACCATGGATGGAGTTGAAAAATTGCCTTCCAACTCAGCTGTTTCTGTCAGATCATGTTCTTGTATGTCATCTATCATTCCAGAACATCACCCTGCACCTGAAGGTCATGATTTAATGGGATGGCATTGATGAAAGTCCCAGATCCTTTGCTCTGGAACTTCTGACCTTATGGTTCACTGTACCTCTTAAATCAGGAAGTCCTTCACAGATATTGTGGCAGCAATCTGGCCTATCTTGTTTTTGTTTTTTTTGAACAGTTTAAATAGTCCCAGCATAGACCTCAGCTCCTTGATCCAAGATGGAGATTTTTCTTTCCCCTACTGAAGAGTTTACTTAATCTTTGGAGCATTATTGGCTTTGTTTTGAATTGGACATGACAGCTCTTTCTAGGGGTCTGCCGAGGCCATCTTGCCTGACTAAAGAGAATTGGATTTAATGAGCAATCTGAACATCTAATGATACTTACTACATTACCCTACTTACTGTTTGTACACAAACACCTTTTCCTCACCAAATAACAAGCATATACGGAAAAGTCTTTGCATTAATACCAAAAGAAATAATAACAAAACAAGTAAGAATGAGCTGGAACAGATTTATTTAATCTTTCTGCTACCGGTTGCTCTTGATGAGAGATTATATACTGTTTATAATGCTCGTGTCCAATCATCTGAAGCTGGTCTTCCTTACTGGCTTGTCAGGGTGCTCTTTCCTCTCCTGCTTGGCTTGAACTTTCTGCCATTAGGCTACTCCTTTGAGTTATACCAAGAAGGCAGGTGCATGTCCCATTATCTGGATTTAATGAACAAGTCAGCAAGTATTTGTTATGCATCTACTTTTAGTTATAGTCAGTTGATTCTATCGTGGACTGAGGATGGGAGAAAAAAAATCTAAAAATCTAAAAATTCTCATAAATGTACCCTGGAGTAGATTGGTAGAAAATCAGAGGAAGAAAAACTGTCTAGGAGAATTCAGGACTAAATAAATTGGTTAAAAAAAAAATGAAGCAGTTATGTGCAGAAGTCCCGGTCATGTTTTTGAAAATCTAGAGAGGTGATGATTAAGATTTTGTTTATTTTAAGGGCTAGTCATTTTAACTATTGTTTTTTTTGAGGCTTCTAGCTTATTTCTGTAAGAGATAATTAACCTTAAAAAGTTTTAATGGAACAAGGTTACTTGCAAATGTGTACATAATATGTTACTCTTATTCAACTATTTAAAAAAAATACCCCAAAGAAAACATTAATAAAATTTGTCTTCAAAGAAGCATCGTCTCACAGTCAGAAGGGTCCTTAGAAATAATCTGTTTCAGCCCTGTCTTGTGCCAGAGCTTCCCTGGAGCTCACAGCTGCGTTGCATCAGAAGAGGAAAGAAAGGTGGGGTCATGGCCCACACATCCTGTCTGCTGAAGGGGATGCTTCTGAGAGAAAGGCTCCAAGGAAGTCAGTCTTGCCTTGACAGATGCTATTCTTTGGACTTGTCCTGCTTCATCCTCTCTAACCTCAGTTTCAATCTCTGCTTCAACTTTTCCTCTTTGATTACTTCACCTCATTCTGCCTGCTCTCATGCTAAACAAAATTTCAATGAACCTTTTTATTTTTTCTTCCCTTTCTTATCTACTTCAGCTCTTTGGTCTTCTAGGGTTCTGTTGAGTGACTCAGATGCCTATAGGTGACAAGAAATGAGTAAAGGGACAGGGGAAATTTCCAAGTGCCATGATCTTCCATCTTTTTCTTCCTCTAGACTTATCGCTCTGCAAACATCTCTTGCTGTGGGTTCAAACTCCCATGGATTCAGGGACCTCCAAGAACTTGACAGATATGACCCTCTTACAATGCTATGTGACTTTATTCGTTGTAGAGACACTTGCTAGCCAATGCCCGAAGTCTGGATTCATCTTGCATGAGATCAAGACCCTATGGGTCTGGATGGGAGAGGGCACTCAGCTTCTCAACTAGAATTTCTTTGTTATATTCAGAGTCAGGTGACTGGCCCTACATATCTCAGACATTAGCTGGGGGTTCAAGTAGGTCAGTTTCCATTCTGTCTGCTTTAAAACAGAATACTAATGGGACTGTGGTCACAATGACATCAGCCTCAACCACAAGCCATGGACACAGATCTTTCATCTATTATCTCTCCATCTCTCCCACCATGTCTTTTAGAGTACTATGTTTGACTATGTTTATGCATATGTGTGTGTATCTCATTTGATTTAATTCTCGCTATTATTTTCTTAAATAACATTTCTTGTTTTAGGTGAAGACCTTTTGTAATGATACCCTGAAACTTCTGTATAAACTACCAAATGGTATTGTAGTCTACTCCGTACTCCTTTTTATAGAGGCTGGCATATTCGCTTTTATGTGTGAGGTTTTTAGGGTAAGCTGTTAGTTTCTTAAATGTCATGAATTATAGGCTAGGACATGCAAGGAAAAAATGATTCTGGAATGGAATTTATGTTCCTCTCCAAGTTTAACTCATTTCTTATTCTTTTATTCCTAGTTAAAACATTTATCCGTTATTTACTTCCTTGTCCTCATTTTTTTTTCTTTTTGGTTTCCAACAGAGTGACACCCCTTTCCTCACAGAATTTGATGATTCATCACGGTCAGATGCAGGAGTATGTGCTCAAGCCCAAGTATTTTCCAGCTCAGAAAATGATTTCAGGAGAGCAGTCCACTGAAGGCTCATTACCTCTACGAATGGGGCAGGATCATGTTGTATCACCTTTTCAGTGTGAGTACACTGCCAGCAATATTCCAAAAGGAGAGAGTCAAGTTGTGGAAGGGTTTGATGCTCTGTTATGGCTCCAGTGTATCAGGCCAGAGTAAATGAAAAAGAAGTAAGAAAAAAATTCTGAAGTGAATTCTTTTATTGAAAAAGCATCAGAAATTTAACATGGTTTCCTATTGTAAGACAAGGCAGTTTCCTTGGAAGGCAGAAAATAATAACCTGAATCACCTTTAATGATATATGACTATTTCTGTGTGATGCCTCTGTTTCTGAGAAATGCTTCTCAGTGTGGAACAGCTCTAGTGCTTACTGGTTGTGGGTGTTGGGTCTGGTTGTCTCTGAGACTAGCTTACATTGACAAAATAGCATCTTCAAGAAAATAGCCAAAACACATTCCTGGGTAAGGTCTAAAAATTCCCTGCATAACTCGGCAAGGTTTGCTTCAATTGGAAAATTTCTCTGCCTTTAATATGTTAATTATCAGCACATTTTTGGTAGATTGAGGAAACAGTGTGCAGTTTTACTCTGTATTTGTAAAGAACGATTGTCTCAGTGCCCAACATGGTGAATATCCTACAATGTGGGAAGCTCCAGGACAAGCTCTGGCTCAGAGGGTGGAGAATGTGATGATTTGTGGTTTGGGTATTACCAAGTGTCTGCTGGCAGGCATTGCAGAAAATGTTCCTTCAGAGAAATGGTAGACCGTTCAACCAGGAGAGCCTGAGGCCTACGTTCTAGTTCCAATAACTTCCTGATCTGCCCCAGTTTGACTGATTGCATAGACCATAAGTAGTGAAAGAGAATGTGAATTGTGAGTTTGAAAGAAACTGTCTTTCATCACTGAGAAAAGCATGATTTGCAGAGATTTTCTTCTTACTACTATTTGGCACTCAGAAACTTTGAATTCATTTTGGTTTCTAATTTTTTGGGAGGAGGGAAGGAGTATTCAGTAATGGATATAAAATTATTATTCTCTCCATGTCTGGAAATTTAAAATAACTTTTGTTGTTGAGTCATTTCAGTCATGTCCTACTCTCTGTGACCCCCTTTGGGGTTTTCTTGGCAAATGTACTGGAGTGGTTTGCCATTTCCTTCTTCAGCTCATTTTACAGATGAGGAAACTGAGGCAAACAAGGTTAAGTGACTTGCCCAGGGTCACATTGCTAGTAAGTGTCTGAAGCTGAATTTGAACTCAGGTTCTTGTCTCCAAGGCTGGCACTCTATCCACTCTGCCACTTAGAAGCCCAGTTTAAAACTAAATCAACCAACATTTAGCTTGAGTGCCCGTGTTTTATGTTTTGAGAAAATTATTCTTGATGTCCCTGTCTAAAGGGAAATAGTCGTAAAGTATTACCTAGGTAAGTGTTTACCAACCTTAATCTGTCTCTGTGTACTTGTTAAGCAAGTAAAATCTTTTTCTTAATGTAACCTGAAAAATCAAACTTAAGAGTTTTAATTCCTACAGGCTTTATATAAATTAACTTCTACTAGGAAGTCTCTTAAATTGCAATGTGGAATAATAATTCAATGACAGGTAACAATTGACCTGACAAGACTATAGAGTCACACCAATGCACTAAAATTGGGTTGTGAACAATTATGATTTCTAGACATTCCCACATTCTGTCAACTTTATCAGTTAACTAGTGAATATTTGTCAAAGTTGTGATAAGAAAATTTTAGGACGCCTGGATATGAAGAACTAAAAGTAATTATGGATAGCCTTTAATGTCCAGCATATGTTTGTCACCTAATCTTCCATGATGTGTTGAGTATTTAGACATTGTCAAAGGATTTGGAGACCTTCACCATGAAGTATATTATTGCTAAAGAGTCTGATTTGAGAAGCATTGAAGGATACAATTATAGGAGCAATTCATTAATAACAATTTTGTATTTCATTGACCAAAGTTCTTTCTGTGCTCTTTTGCCTTACTCAACAAATGATATACATTGGTCAGCTGGAGAGGGATGGAAGAGGGAAGGCAGTTTAAAGAAAGTTTGGCAAGATACCCAAGTTAGCAAAGTCATTTTATGGGCATTTAAGGATAAAAATGGGAAGAAAGACTACAAAGAGAAGAAAAATGGAAAAGACCTATAAAGTCCACTGTAACAAGCTATTTTTTTTTTTTTACCACCAAGGCCTGTTGACCTGCCATACTCTGGTCTAACATCATTGTCTCAAAGGGGCTTCGAGAGGTTTCTAGGTGGTATAATAAATAGGATTCTGGGCTAGAGAGTCAGGAAGACCTAATTTCAACTTCTGCTTTAGATAGTTACTCGCTATATAGACCCAGGCAAGTAATTTAACCTTTCTTTGGGCTTTAGTTTCCTCATCAGTAGAACAGATAAAAAATAGCACCCCTTTTTACAGGATTTTTGTAAAGACGAAATGATATTTTGTAATATATGAAAAGTACTTATACACCTTAGAGCACTGTATAAATTTTAACTACTTTTATTATTGTAGTACCAAAAAGAATAGAAATAGAAAAAGCCATCTAGATTGGAGTGTGCGTGTGTGTGTGTGTGAGTGTGTGTGTGTGTGTTGTGTGTGGAAAGAGAGGGAGGAAGAGAGAGACTGTGAATGAAGAGTTACTTGAAGAAGAGGAAGATAAAAAAAGTTGTGGGGAAAAAATCTCAGACTATATACATACATACACATATACATTATAAAATTCATATTATATGTGTATAGTCTGAGTTTTTATAGCAACTAAGGACACATTAACTATCAGCCTATATACCTACTGTGACCACTATACAAAATCTTTATGTGACTTATCTATATACAAATCTTGAATGTGATCACTTAAAGTATTATTAGGGAACAGACTTTTGTAAGTAATATTTAACAATGCACCACATCTTGACCATTTTGCAGATTGTTTGAAAAGTGTGTGGAGAATATGAGTTGATATTTTCTTCTTGTTGGTGTAATGTTAATGGGATAATAAGATCTTCTCTGTCCATTAATAGGCCTCATGTGGAGCCCACTGGGGGAGGGAATTGCCTAAGGAGGAGCTTAGAGGGAAGCTTGCTTGTAGGAAGGTTTTCACACCTTTTGCTAATTTCTAATTAGTCATTGAGTCAAGAGGGTGATGATGCCTTCTAACTCTGAGAAGTGTATATATACTCTGAATTGGTATTTTGCTTTGGGTGCTCACTTATGAGAAGGATCTTGTAATTCCCTGGTTGATATTCTAGGGGCTGTATGTTCAGAGCTCCCCAACTGCTCAGATGTAAAGGCTCTCTCAATCCAGAGATATATGTAGTGTATAACTATTGCTTTGATTCACACAGTCAGAGCCCTGTCTATTGCTCTTTATTTCTCTGTTTGCATTTTATCTGTATTTTCTTTGTATTTTTTCTGAAGTTCAGGGTGCTGGCTTTTCCCCTGAACTAGTGAATGTAATTAAAACAGACTGTTGACTCTTTAAACAGGTATCTTTCCTAGTAAAACAGATCTTAGAACCTGTGCTAGCAGCCATCCTGGGTATGCCAGTGTGGTTGCCGCTATAGTTGGCTGATTATAAAAAAAACTTTTGATTCAGTAGAGAAAAAAGCCACCTTAAAGGTGCATTTCCAACAAGATATCTCCCATTCCTATGTCAAAATTATTCAAGATTTCTTGAAAGACATAACAGAAATAACCCTCTCCAATTACTCTCAATTAAAAAAATTAGGTGAAACATAAAAGACTGAGATGTATTCCTGCCAAAGATGTTTGCCCCTGGGATGAAAGAGATCCAATTTGAAGAGGGTCTCAGTTGATTAGGTCATCCAGGTGTTCTTGTGTGTGGCTGATTATATCAAGCTCTGGAAAACTGCAAAACCTCTTGGAAAAGATCTGTAATTCTCTGAGAAGTTTGACTTGATCATTCATACAGGAAAGACTAAGTGGATGAAAAATGTCTTTTATCCTGATCATCATATACATTTGAGTAGAAAACCTGTGGAGTTTGTCTTTTGGTATGTATAACTGGGATATACATACAGATGAACAAGTTGACCCAGAGTTGAACAGGAGGATGAGAACAAGTTGAATTGCTTTAGGAAATTGTAAGGCTATTATAAGCCCCAAGCTTCTCATGGAAACAAAGACCCATCTTTTTAATATTACAGTTCTGTTGACATTACATTATGCTAATCATATATGAAATGAAATATTCTCTGAAGAATTAAAATTAAATGTGATGTGGAAGGCAATAGAGAGGAGCATAGTGGGTATGAACAGGTTATGTAACTTGTAACCAATAAGCTTGGAATGTTGAAGAAGAATGGGAATAAAAATGTCATCAAGGAGATATGTGTATAAAGCTAAGAACCAGTAGCTTTCCAGAGAACTGCTGCTGTGAACAGCTTTAAGGTTCTCATCACATAGTATAGTGAACTCTCTATTTATTCAGCAGTAAACTAAAGCAAAACATTCACAGAAACCAAAGTACGTTATTCACAATGTTATAACATAATAACTTATGACTAAAGTGGCTACATAGTTTTCACCAATGTGGCCACATGGTTTTAAACAAAAGATATCATTCAGTAAGGCCTTAACTCAATCATCATCAAGGAGCAAGCCTCCTTAAGGGACCCAAAGTACAAAGGTCAAAATTCTCCACCAGTAGGTCACATTGTCTTAATCTCTCAGTGAAAAAGTCTTCTTTCTTCTTGACTGGAAATTAGTTTCTCAATCATCCTTAAGAGATACAAGGTACAGAGTTCTCCCACCCTTAGGCCACAGTAAATCATGATCTTCTCAGTCAGGATTAAGTACCCAAGGAGAGGCCTTTTCATCAAGACTGGAGGCTGGCTCTCAGATTCCATGGTTCCTCTTCCATGGGTCCAGTTCCTGCCTGAATCTACCCAATTGTCACCTAGATTCACAGGTAGGCAGCTCTCAGCTCCTCATCTAGTTCCCATTCCATATTGAAGCTCACAGTGTCCAGTCCATATCAAGTCCTTCACAGTTTCTGTTTCTGGGAAGACAAAGCTTAACAGAGTCAAAACAACATTCATGCACATTGCTGGCACCATCATCAATTCACTTTCTGCCTGTGAAATCAACATAGACTCACAAACAAAGTCTGAGAACTCAACACAAATTGTCAGTACAGTTCCAGGACCTCTGAAACCCTTGTCCAGGACTTCTGTAAACAGACAACAAGAAAATCCTCTTTCAGGGCTTCCAGTAAGGCTCCCAGGGCTTCTGTACAAAGTATTATAAACACAAATCAACACAGACAGAACAAACAGAGTGCCGGTATACCACAAGTTTTGTCCTTCTCAACTCTGCTACCACAAGTGTTCCCTTCTCAGTTCTGCTCTCTTCCAGCTTGTGCTCAGCTTTTTATATGGTCAATTAGCTCCTCCCTGTTCTGCCCACCTCTTATGTCCTTCCTGTTTCTCTCTTTGGCAAGTCCTTCCCACTGTGAGTTTCACAAGTTCTGTTTCTTAGCAAAGACTTGATATAATCATGGGCAAGGCTCAACTGAAACAAGGTGCTAAATACTTGTTTGCTTGCCATTACAATGTGATAGGAAGAGAAGATGGACTGGTCATGGAGATGATAGGCAACGACAATTTGAATGCTCCACAATATCAGGAGAAAATAAGGAAGGCCTCAGATTATTGGATGGGCCTTCTGTGGCAGACTAATAGGAGGACATGTCCAAGAGTCATATAAAATAAGCACGTGTGAATGGTTTGTTAGCTTCATTGTTGGAGAGAACTCTCAAATTGATAACATTACAGATCCATCTGAATATATTTCCTTGTTTCTATAATACTCTTCCTTTAGATCTTTTGGAGTCAGTGCCTTTCAAAGAACTAGAAACTAAGTGTTTCCCATCACTTGAGGAATGACTGAACAAACTAAAGTATATGGATGTAATGTAATACCATCGTTCAGTAAGATGACAAAAGTGACAGTTTTGGGAAGACCTGTATGAATTGATGCAGAGTGAAATGAGTAAAACCCAGGGAACAATTCATATAATAACAGCAACAGTATAAAGAAAAACAGCATCAAAACTCTTAAGAGCTTATATCAATGAGATGACCAATCAGGTCTCAAGAGGACCAGTGACTAAACATGCTACCCACATTTTAATGGCTGGGTGATTGACTCAACACAGTATGAGACATATGTTTTTGAACATGCCTGATGTGCAATTTGTTCTGCTTTATTATGCATATTTGTTTCAAGGATTTTGTTTTGCTTTTTTGCTTTTGGGGGAGATAGGGAAAGAAAACAAAAGCTTGTAGCCCTTTTGCAAAACTGTCTCTGTTGTACTGCAAGTATATACACATACTTTTGTACCTTCATATTATGTACAACAATAATTTATTAAAACTGTCAAATATACTACAAGGTATTCTGCAAAGCATTGAATATACAAAGGTAACAACTAAACACTCCATTCCTGAAAGGATCTTACTTACATTCTATATTTCTTGGCTCCAGAAAAAAATGTTTCCTTATTTTGATGTGTTTCTTTGTTGAATTCTAGTTGTAGAATCATAGAAACTCACGCCTGAAGTGGGAATCTTTTGTGCTGAATTCTTACCAAGGATTTATCCAATTAAATACCTACTGTTTAGAATGAATGTTCCGTGATTTGCTCTGGGCATCTGAAGATGAAAAACAGCATTGTACCTGCCCTCTGAGAGCTTCCTTCAAGGAGATAGAGATACCTATATCTAGAGGCAGGTGATCACTTCTAGCTTTGAGGATTAGGGATGACAACATTGACAAACTAGCATTTAAACTTTTTTTAAAAAATGAGTTGGTACTTACGAAAAAGTCGTCATTTCCTGGTGATTCTTCCCACTTGCTAGTAGACTGTTTTTTGGAGACAAATATAGTTAATAAAAAAGTTGTTACATGTCTCAAAACATGTGTCCTAGGAGTGGCTAGGTGGTGCAGTGAATAGAGCACCAGTCCTGGAGTCAGGAGGACCTGAGTTCAAATCCAGCCTCAGACACTTAACACAAAACTAGCTGTGTAACCTTGGGAAAGTCACTTAACCCCAATTGCCCTACCTTCCCCCCTCCAAAAAGCAAAAAAAATCCCCCCCCAAACATATGTCCTAATATTTCACACATTGTCCATCACCTCTTTACCGACAAATAAAAGCATGTGATACATTAAAGTACTCTGAACCCTAACTGTATTGAACAAAAATATTGAAGTCTTTCTTGTTTTCTTTTATACCATCTTAGTTATATAAAATTTCCTTCTGTTTTTTCTCAGTTATCTCTGTCTCAGTTTATATGTCTTCTCCAGTTTTTCCAAATTCTTCATATTTGTCATTATTTGTTACACAAAAATAGTCTAATACATTTACATACTATAGTTTGTTCAGCTGTTCCTCAGTATATGGCACCCACTTTCCTTCAGGTTCTTTTGCTATTATAAAAAGTCTTAATATTAATATTTTTGTGTCGATAGGAACTTTGTTCTTGTCTTTGACCTCATTTGGGAAGGGGTATGGTATGCCTAGTAGTACTATTATTGGCCCAGAGAGTTTTATTGTTCAATGATTTTTAAAGTGTAATTTTAAATTGTCTAAGCTTTTAAGCTTTTAAGTTTTAAAAAAGAAGATATTAATGACTAGAGATGAAAGACAGGGTGAGAGCCTATTCCAGGCACAGGGGGAGGTGTGTACAAATGCATGGTGGTAAAAGAGGGAAAGAATTAATTGAGAAATGATTAGTGATTAGTCCAGTTTGGATAGAGCATAGAGTACATAAAGGGGAAGATGATAAATAGGGCACCATAGGTTGGTTGGAACCACATTGTAGAGGGCTTTGAACGCCAGGCTAAAGAGTTTGTATTTTATTTATTAGTCATTGGGTTGGCAAGGTTCATAATCAGCAGAGTGATATGATTATACTTATACATTAGGAAAATTACAGTACTTTGAAGGATGGATTGGAAACGGGAGCAACTAGGAGGTTATTAATGTGATCAGGCTGCAGGTTAAGTTTTAAAAAAATGTTACACATATAAAGAATATTAAAGATATCATTTCAGAATCTGGATATAGGTGATGGCTTAAGCATTTTATTCGTTTTTCCATTACAAAGTCTCACTTAACTTTGTAGCGCACTGAGTTTGGGTGTATTGTCCAGTAACAATTGCTTTCCTCCCCGCAGATGCCAAATTGATAATACTAAATCATAGTTCTGACCATTATTACTCCTCTTCTCAAGAAGTTTCAATGGCTCCTTATTACTTAGGATAAAATACAGACTCTGGTCTGGCATGTAAAACCCTTTATAGTCAGCCTCCAACCTGTTTTTCCAGACTGATTTCACATTTCATCCTCTTACACATTCAGCATTCCAGCCAAACCGGCATTCTTTGTTCCCAGCAGGCAATATTCCAGCCCCTAAGCTATCCCCCACACATGGAATCCTCTGCCTCATCACATTCTCCTTTGGAATCCTCTGCTTTCCTCCTGGGATCAGCTCAGATGCTGTATCTATCCTATTCAAGATATTTTCTAGCTCCCCAGGTGTTAGTGCTTCTCCCCACCCCAAGTTGTTTCATATATCCTAGATGGTAAGTCATTGTGTATGTATGTACATACCTAAATACACACATGCATATATGTTAAATAAGTTTTATATTATACATATACTTCTATATACTCATAAATTACATATATTCAACCTTATTTTATATCTATCACTCATTTTTCTACGTCTGTCTGTCTATCAATTCCTTCTACATGTTGCTTCCCTAGTAGTGTATCAGCTCTCTGAGGACTAGAACTATTTTTGTTATTATTTTTGCATCCTTGGTGCCTAGTTCAATGCCTGGTATGTAGTAAATGCTTCATAATGTTTGTTGAATGAATGATCAGTGAAGTCCTTAAATATTTGACTTTTATTTTTTCTTTAGAGCAAGAGATCCATTTTTAGCTTTCAAGTGAATTGATGCAATGGCTGGATCCAGATGGAATAAACATTTCTAGTTCTCTAGAAAACATCTGGAGCAATATGTTGTCAATTCCTTGTATTTGGGCTGTTTTAATGGTTTCAAAAGTCTTGAATTCCTATTTCTAATATGATAAACCAGCTCCTTCCTAAGTTGTTTTTGTGCCTACTCTGAGGACTCCACAGAAAAAAATTTGAGAACCTCTAGTGTAGAGAATAAGATATGTTCTTAGTTATTGGTTATCTTCTATTTAAAGAAGAAAAACCAAAATGGTACATTTTGAAGTATTTAGGATAACTCCTTCAATTATTTTTGTTTTCAAAACATTGTTCTCAAGCCTTTATTGACCTATTCTGTGGTAGATAAGATTGTATTTTAGAAGACTATAAAGATAATAAGTTCCTTATCTTCATTATCCTTTGTTTTGGTGGCTTGCCACAAATTTCCCACCCATTCTGTTCAAACTTATTTCATGCCATTGGGGAAGATAGTGAAATGATTTAGGTTGAAGCATTATCACAGAGATGTAATCCTCACCTCATACTTCAAGAATGCTGGCAGTCATACAAGTAGAGACTGAGGAACAAACTATATGAGGGTATAAGAAGGACACAAAAGATCATAGAAGACCATGTTAACTAAATTCATAACTGTGGAAAACTAGAGGGCTAAATAGCACGTTTTAGTATAAAAAGATAATACGGTGTCTGGTACATATGGAAGCTTATTAAGACCACTGCTTCTTTAATATATCGATATCAATATATTAAGAAATAATTATTTCTCCAGTTTAAAGTCCTTTAGTACTTAAACTTCTAGGAAAAAAAATACCCTCTACTAAATCTTTTTTTCTTTCTTTTCTCTCTTTTAAAAAATCTAATTACTTTTTGACAGAAAACAGTGTAAAAGTCTAGAAGGAGTTTTTAGGCCAGGGAATATAGATTGAAGGAGATAACCAGATTTAGAGTGGGAGAACTTTCACTAGATTATTCAGTCAGTGGTTTGAGAAGTGATTTTCAAGGATAAATGGACACTTTAAGGAAGGATTGTTCTATTGGAATACTATTAATTGAACTTTTACCTTGGGCTCTGGAAATATGTTCTATCAATGTATCGTGAATAGCTAACATTCATATAGCACTTTAATGTTTGCAAAGCTCATTAACAGCTCATTTTTATCAAGTACATTTTATATATGTGCAGGCACTATGCTAAGTATTTTACAATTAACTCATTTGATCCTCATAACAAGATGAGGAAACTAAGGCAAACAGAGGTTCACAAACAGAGAACTTGTCCAAGGTCACACAGCTAGTAAGAGTCTGAGGCTGAATTTGAACTCCGGTCTTCCTTACTCCAGGCCTGGTGTTTTATCCACTGTACCACCTAACTGACTTTATTGTGAAAAAACTTTTTAAAATTTTTTTTTTTTAGTTGAGCAATGCTATAGATTGCAGTTCCTAAATAGTTTACGTTAGAGCTATATCCAAAGGTATGAGATGAATGCTAGTTTGGAAATCCTCCAAGAAGGAAAGCCCATAGATTGGAATAATTTTAATTAATCAAATGGTTTCGACAATCTCCTGCCTAAAACACCAAACATATTATTATTTTTCTTTGACACCCACCATAACCTCTCAACAAATACTTGCTGATTAATTCAAGAGGTACTTTTCCAGGAGACATAAAGGGCTTTAAAAAATAAGGAAACAACAGTATATATTATCATTGAAAGGAAAGCTAGGAACAGAGGACTAGGGGAAAAAGTCGTGTTTAGCATCCTTTTGTTCTTTCGTTCCTCTCCAGGCCGAATCT
>CM053581.1:177850920-177911277 GCA_028627135.1 Pseudochirops cupreus | reverse complement strand
ATAAATACTGAAAATTAACCCACTAGTCTGTTAGTGTAGTTTACTTCTTCACAATTGCCACTGGCATTGTATCTATATAGTTTTAGTAAAGACCTTTCCCCAAGTGTAGCTTCCATGTAAATAGCTCTGAGAAGTGCTTTTCTCATTCCTGTCACCTCATGTGTGCTGGTTTGTTTAAGTTACTGTCCCCATTTTACAGATGAGGAACTAGATCCAGAAAGAGAATGAGAGGTAATACTGTTATTCCTTCCATTTACTGACTTACTGGTCTTATGGGACCTCTCAAGGGAGTTAGATTGAAAAATAACAAGGTGTCAGGGAAACTGAAGATATGTTATGTCGATAGACTTGCAATGCAAGGAAATATAATGACAGTAACCACAAAGGAAGAGAACTTTATTCTTTTCAGAGAACATGTTACTGAAGAAGGTACCTTCAGTTCCAAAATTCTGTTCAAGCAGAGGTCAGTGCGTGATTTTTTGATGACATTGTAACAAGGACTGATTTTTCAGTTTAGAGTTGGACTTGACCTCTGAGATCCTTTTTAATTCTGGAATTCTATGGTTTTCTGATCACTATCTTGGAAAAGGAAAAAGGAAAAGAACCAAAAAATAACTGATGTAAAAAGAATTAGCTAACAGCTGGAAGACTTGCAAAGAGCATTATAATATGCATAGTAATTAATTTTTGTTTAACTGGCAGCTAATTGTCTTTGTGATTTTGGTCAACACTTTCAAGGGCATATAACTGTGTAGGATGGAATGAAATAAAGAGAAAGACAATTCAGACTGAAAAATTTTCTAATGATGGGATGAGTATAGATTTGGCAGTAGTCTCCCAAATGGAATAGCTGAGTCTATTGATTGGGTAATTTAAAATTGGGCTACAGAGTGGTTTGCATGTATTTTGGTCAAGAAAGGAAGTTAATGACATCAGTTTTTTATATGCTTCATTTCCTTGATTCTGCAATTTTCAATAGCTTATAAGTTTCCATACTATTAATTGGTGTCCCAGACTTTCTTCTAGTTACTCTTTCTGTTGTCTCTTTTTTAAATCTGGAAATTATCTTGACATTTGGGAAAACTTCCCATTTTCAATTAGAGCATCTTCAACTTTTCTTCCAGAGTCTTAGAGTAAAAGCGGTTGCAAAATATATTTTTATTTTCAGTTGCTCTAGACTTTCACTGACTGTGTTGCAAGATTGGACTACCTCAAGAGAAAACCAATGTATATACTTGTGGCCTGGCAGTCTGAGCAGCTCCAAATGCCTGTTTAATCCTCAGGTGGTTGTGGTTTCCTCCCTTGTACTGTCCTTCTGCTCCTTTATTTATTCAGAAAAGCAGAATTTAAAGTTTATAAAATGCAATAAGTCATTTCCCTCCACACGTCTGCTTTTGGTGCCAGATGGAAAAAAGTGTTCAAGCACCCTTTAAGAAAACAGCAACATGCTGATGGCATTAGGTCCTCCTTTGAGATCTATAATTTCAGGGGATTTTCTTTGTCTTTTTGGGTGTTCCTTCTTCATAAGCACAGCTGTATCTCTGTTCTAGCATGATAGCATGAATATTTTCTATGGTCCTATCTGTCTGTCATCCATTTTTATAGTTAATCTCCATCTTATCGCATTGCTTCAGAGAAGGTATAACTTGAGGGCCTATACTTTTTCTTTGGATTCAGTGAGGCCCCCAAGAGAAAGAAAGTGGAGCTACTTCCAAGAAGAATGGGTCTTGAGATGAAGTTGTCCCCTTGTCATGGTAAAGGGCTCCTTAGTTGCTGAGTAGAGGGTGTGGGAATGCCTGAGAGTAGCAGCTCTGGGCCCTAATCTGGCAATGATGTCAGTCTCTTTGCTTGAATTTCATGTGCTGTGCCATTTATCACTGAGCTATCTCTCTTCTCCCCCTTCCACTTCTACCTCCACACTTCCCAACCCAAGTAGGACCTATTTAATTTGGATTAAATATGGGTTGAACTGAAATTTTTTGATTCTGTGAAGCCTTTTTACTAACTTAATGCACTAGCTGGGACTATACAGTATCTGTAGGAGATGCTCATGGCTTTCCTTCTATGTTAATGGATCTTAAAGAAGGTGCTCTGATTCATAATAGTTCTGGGTTCTTTGGAATTTATATAAATCCATCTCCGTGTCTACTTGCTAGTGACAAAACCCAAAGTGGTTTGCTTCTCATTTGAGCTTTAGGTTTTGGTTTACTAATAGCTCACTGTGGGGCATTTTTAGGCCTCATTACTCTCATCTCTCAGCTGAGGATTTTGGACTAGAGAAAAGGTGATCTACCTTTTTGGTCTTAGGCTCCTTTATACTCTTAAAATTATTGAAGACCCTCCCCCCAAAGTTTTTGTTTGTGTGGATCATTTCATTTAT
The DNA here is from genome assembly GCA_028627135.1 of Pseudochirops cupreus. NCBI lineage: Eukaryota > Metazoa > Chordata > Mammalia > Diprotodontia > Pseudocheiridae > Pseudochirops > Pseudochirops cupreus. The sequence goes on along the minus strand of CM053581.1, from coordinate 177,908,897 downwards.
GTTTGCCATATTACAAATTTAAAAGTCTTAGTATTATTATCCAAATAGTTTTGACTTCTGATACTCTAAAAAGGCCTTGGGGACTCCCAGCAGTCCCCAGAACACACTTTGAGAACCATTGTGGTAGAGGATCTCCTCTGAAATTCCTTCCAGTTATAAATCTATGATCCTCCGATCTTGGAGGTTTCATTCTAGTTCATAATTCTTATTCTACGACTTTCTATTTTGCACAAAACATTTTTAGTTTCTACTGAAAATTAGCACATATTAAGCATGATCTGTGGGGAATTCTTGAAAAATCTGATTTGAATTAGCCTAATCCCAGGGAAGAACAAGTTGATTTGCAGTTATCCATGGTGTAGCAGTTCAGAAGCAATTGTAGTCTTCATGGCAAAAGTGAAAAAGCAAAATATTTTTTAGAAAAATGTTTAGTATTTCATTATAATGGCAACATTTTATGTATCATGAACTCTGACTTTAGCTTCCTGGTCTTACAGAAATAGCACTGGCACAGTGGGTGGCATTGAAGAATATCTGTTAAGATACCCAAAAATGGAAAAGAAGATAGTCTTGGAAGCAGTAAACAGACGAATCATGTCTATCTTTGAGTGCTGGATAAGCCTTTAAAATAAAAAAAGGAAATGTTAGTTCAACAAGGGTTCATAGAAAGTTGAAGACTGACTAGAAGGCTTTTTCTGTGCATTTTCATTTACTTAGTGACATTTCAAGAGGATTTAAAAAAAAATTCTAGTCACTCATATGTTTAACAACCAGATGGTTTTGGGCTCAGCTTTGACACTAGCTGAGTCAGCTTGGGCAGTTCACTGAATTTCTTTAACCTCAGTTTTATCATCTGTAAGATAGGAATGAGAGAAACCATACTTTCTACCTTATAGGGTTGTTCTAAGGGCAGCATTTTATAAACTCTAAAGCATTCTGCAAATGTGAGTTATTATTAGTTATCATTATTAAGAAGTCCCTGTTCTAGGCCTAGCAGTAAAAACTCTGCTCTTAAAAAGCAACTGAGGTCGACTTCCGGGAGCCAAGGTGGTAGAATAAGCAGTAAATCGCCGTATTCACCTCCCATATTCACCTCCCATATTCAACTGTAAAATAGCACCCTGAAAAAAAAGCCTGGAACAGCAAAACCAGCAGAAAGACAGAGTAAAACAATCTTTTAGCCCAAGAAGTTGGAAGATTGCCAAGAAGGGTCTGTCCCATTCTGACAAAAAGGGAAAGCAGTCCAGGATAGGAAGCATCCCAGTAAGCCAGCAGCAAGCCTCACCTCAGCAAACCAGCAGGGGATCCTGAGCCCCAGTGCAGAGAAGCAGGCAAACCCCAACAACAGGACCCAGCACCCTATTTGCCTCAGTGTAGCCAAGGGAACAGGCAGACTACAGCTCCAAGAACTGCCATGCACCCTGGGCAAACAGGAAACCTCCAGCAGCCAGACAGCTTTGGGGAAACACAGAAACACTCCACCAGGCTTCAGCACAACCCAGACACCAGCCACTAGGACCTTGGCTCAGCACCAGGTAAGCTGCCAGACCCGCATGACCTCCAGCAGTAGCAGTACCAGCTACCCCCCACTCTGCCCCTTAGCATCAGACACAAGGGTCCCTCATGGGCCTAGGGACAACATTAGTGCAGCACCAGGTAAATACCAGGGCCTGTAGCCCCTGCACAAGAGACCTGAGACATGCCCCTTCCACCCTAGTGGTAGTGCTCAAGTTTAAAAGATAGGAAAAAGGCCTAAAAAGATGAGTAAAAAACAACAACAAAAAAAGAATGTGACCATAGAAAATTATTGTGGTGACATGGAAGATCAAGGCACAAACTCAGAAGAGGAAAACAATGTCAAAACACCTATGGGCAAAATCCCAAAGAAAAAGGGGAAGTGGTCTCAAGCCCAGAAAGAACACATGAAAGAGCTGAAAAAGGAGTTAAAAAATCAAGAGAATTAGAAGAAAAATTTGGAAAAGAAATTCAAATATCAGGGAGCCACAGGACTTAGTAGCTGCAACATTAAAGGATCAGAGGTCATGCAACAAAACCAGAATTGAACAAAAAATTTGATCTCAAATATCAAGACCCAAGAGAAGACTAAAAAAATTTTAAAAAGGGAAAAGAAAATGTAAGGGATTCAATGCAGCTCAACTGTTTACATCCCTAAATGGGAAGATGATATTTGTAATTCTTAAAAATTGTACCACTAATAGTACAGCTAAAAGGAATATACATCGACAAAGGTGCAAGAGAATCATGAAAAGCTTGGAAAAATAAAACAACTGCTTAAAAAGTAGAATTGGCCAAATGAAAAGGAAGTACAAAAGCTAACTGAAGAAAACAACTGCTTAAAAGCTAGAATTGGGCAAGTGGAAGCTAATGACTCTGTGAGACATCAAGAATAAAGCAAATTGAAAAGAATGAAGAAGTAGAAGAAAATGTAAAATACGTCATGGGAAAAAACCCAACTGAATTAGAAAATAGATTCAGGAGAGAAAATATCAGAATCACTGGACTACTGAAAGTAATAATCAAAAGGAGGACCTGAACAGCATCTTTCAAGAAATTATCGAGGATAATTGCCCTGATATTCTGGAGCCAGAGGGCAAAATAGGCATTGGAAGAATCCACTGATCACCTCAGGAAAGAGATAAAGAAAGAGATAAAGAAAGAAATAAAAACCCCAAGGAACATTATAGACAAATCATAAACTTTTCAGGTCAAGGACAAAATACTGCAAGTGGCCAGGAAGAAGCAATTCAAATATCAGGGAGCCACAGGACTTGGTAGCTGCAACATTAAAGGATCAGAGGTCATGCAACAAAACCAGAATTGAACAAAAAATTTGATCTCAAATATCAAGACCCAAGAGAAGACTAAAAAAATTAAAAAAGGGAAAAGAAAATGTAAGGGATTCAATGCAGCTCAACTGTTTACATCCCTAAATGGGAAGATGATATTTGTAATTCTTAAAAATTGTACCACTAATAGTACAGCTAAAAGGAATATACATAGACAAAGGATACAGGTATAAGATGAATTTGAAGGAATGACATAAAAAATAAGAGAAGAGAAAGAGGAATACACTGAGTGAAGAAGGAAGGGAAAGGTAGAATGGGGTAAATTATTTCACATGAAGAGGTGCAAAAAAATCTATTACAGCAGAGGGGAATATGGGAGGTGAGGCAGGGGGCATCGTTTGAACTCTCATCAGTATTGACTCAAAGAGGAAATAATATATACAATCAGTAGAATATAGAAATCTGTTTAACCCAAAAGGGAAATAGGAAAGGAGATTAAATAAAGGGCGGGGGGACTGACAGAAGGGAGAGCAGATTGGGGAAGGTGGTAGACAGCAAAATACTAGTGAGGAGGGAAAGGGTGAGAGGAAAGATAGGGCAAACAGGATGCAGGGAAATACACAGTTAGTAATTATAACTGTGAATGTGAATGGGATGAACTCTCCTATAAAACAGAAGCAGAGAGCAGATAGATCAAAAATCATAATCCTACAAAATGGTGTTTGCAAAGAACACTCTTGAAGCAGAGAGATACACACAGAGCAAATGTAAGGGGCTGTAAAGCCAAGCATGAGCAGTTTTCCAGAGGATGGCTACTGTAAACAGCTTTTCAAGGTTCTGATTACAGAGTATAGTGAACACTCTATTTATTCAATAACAAATCAGAGCAAAACATTCACAGAAAATCAAAGTGCAGCATTCACAACAACTTATCACTAAAATGGCCACATAGTTTTCGCCACAATGGTCATATAGTTTTGAACAAAGTATAATCATTTAGTCAGTCAATCAGTAACTCAATCATTCAGTCAACTCAATCAAGCCTCCTTAAGGGTCACAAAATACAATGGTCAAAGTTCTCCACTCATGGGCCACACTAAGTTAAAGTATCAGTCACTACTCAGCAGTCTCTTAAGGGGTAGTGTAAAATACACAAGCTATCTACCCCTCAGTCACAAATAAGTTACAATTTCAAGGTCATAAGTAAATTGCAACTTCAATCAGTCACTACTCAGTATCCATGGAGAGATCTCTTCATCTTGACTCCAGGCTGGCTCTCAGCTCCCCTGGTTCCCCTTCCATGGTCCCAGCTCCTACCTGAATTCACCAAACTGTCACCTAGATTCAAAGACAGACAGCTCCCAGCTCCTTGTCCAGTTCTCCATGCAGTCCCTGTTCCATACTGAAGCTCATAGTGTCCAGTCCACCTTAAATCCTTCACAGTCTCTGTTCCTGGGAAGTCAGGCCTTAATAAAGTCACAAACAGACAAAATACCAGCACCACAGTCATGCTTCCTCTCTTTTCTGCAGCTCTGGCTGGTCCTTGGAAATCCTCAGCAGCTTGGCTGGTCCATGGACTCAGCAGCTCCTCAGCAGCTTCTCAGCAGCTCTGGCTGGCCCTCGGACTCAGCAGAAATTTGAGCTGGTTCACAGAATCAAAATCATTTCAGCCAGGTTCTCAAAATAAAAATCATTCTCTCCAGCCTGGGCCTCTCTTCCTCAGCCTCCAGAACCTGGCTCCAAAAAGATCTGAAATTTCAGCTAAGGCTTCTCCTTATATACCTATTAGCTCCTCCCTGTTCTGCCCCTTCCTTTTACATCAGCAACTTCCTGTTATGTCAGCAACAGGGGTTCATACCTTTTGTTTCTTAACAGGCTTGATCTAATTAATTTCAAACTGGGTGCTAATTACCCATTAGCTTTGCCAATACAAAAAGATCAAATTTCATTACTATTACAAGAGCCAGAGGAGGATCTATTTATGCTTCAGCTGAAGTAGAAAAAGCAGCGGTAGCAATCCTGACCTCAGACAAAGCAAAAGTAAGAATAGACCTGATTAAAAGAGATAAGGAAGAAAACTACGTCTTACTAAAAGGTACCATAGACAATGAAGTAATACCAATATTAAATATATATGCAGCAAGTATTGTAGCATCCAGTTGTTTTTTTTTTTTGGAGGGGGGAAGGCAATATAATTGAGGTTAAGTGACTTGTTGAAGGTCACACAGCTAGTAAGTGTGTCAAGTGTCTGAGGTTGTATTTGAGCTCAGGTCCTCCTGACTCCAGGGTCAGTGCTGTATACACTGTGCCACCTAGCTGTCCCCATCCAAATTCTTAAAGGAGAAGTTAAATGAGTTACAGGTTCATGACTGAACAAGAGATAGAGAGCATTACAAAATGTAAAATAGATAATTTTGTTTGTAATAAATTAAAAAGCTTTTGCACCAAATACCCCCCTCCCCCCCCCCCATTTCAACCAAAATTAGAAGGAAAGCAGAAAGCTGGGAAATAATTTTTCCAGCAAGTGTTCCTAGTAAACACCTCATTTCTCAAATATATAGAGAACAGAATCAAATTTATAAGAATATAAGCCATTCCCCAAATGAAAAATGGTCAAAGGATATGAACAGGCAGTTTTCAGATGAAGAAATCAAAGTTATTTATAGGCATGTGAAGAAATGCTCTAAATCACTTTTGATTAGAGAAATGCGAATTAGAACAACTCTGAGGTATCACTGCATACCTATCAGATTGGCTAATATGACAAAAAGAGGAAAATGATAAATGATGGAAAGGATGTGGGATAATTGGGACACTGATGCACTGTTGGTGGAGTTGTGAATTGATCCAACCATTCTAGAGAGAAATTTGGAACTATGCCCAAAGGACAACCAAACTGTGCATACCCTTTGATCCAGCAATGCCACTATGAGGTCTGTATCTCAAAGAGATCATAAAAAAGGGATAAAGACCTACATGTGAAAAAATGTTTATAGCAGCCCTATTTGTGGGTGGTGAAATATTGGAAATTGACAGGATGCCCATCAATTGGGGGGGAATGGCTAAACAAGCAGTGGCATATAAATGTAATGGCATACTATTGTGCAATAAGAAATGTTGAACAGGCATATTTCAGAAAAACCTGGAAAGACTTGTATGAACTGACACAAAGTGAAATGAACCAGGAAAATATTGTACATAGTATCAATAATATTGTGTGATGATCAAGTATAAATGACTCAGCTCTTCTTAGTAACACTGATTCAGAATGTAAAGTATAAAGGACTCATGAGATCTCACATCTAGATAAAGAACTAATAAACTCTCAATGTAGATCAAAACATACTTTTTCACTTACTTTTTTATTCTTTTTCATTTTTTCTTTTGATCTGTTTCTCAGCTGTGGAAATATGTTTTACATGATAGCATATGTATAACTTATATCAAATTCCATACCATTTTAGGAAGGGGGGAGGGGAAAAGAAAAATTTGGAACTCAAAATCTTGTAAAAATAAATGCTAAATGTAATTGAGAAAAGAACAAAATACTATTTGAAAAAAGGCAACATACCATTTGGTTAGGGAGACAAACCAAGCAGCATTATTGATTTTTATGATATGGTTCCTTCTAACCAGATTTTTGGACACTCCAGTTTAAAAAGTAAGTTTAGATTGTTGCATTTCCAACAAAGCATACAATTTCTGTTTTAGAAGCTCATTTCTTGACCTTAGAGTGGTGAGGATTGTCAAAATGAGGCTAAGAAATAAGTCTTAAAATATGTGCCTTGAGAAACAAATGTGATATTCCAGTTGCTAAAAGAGGCTCATTTCTGAATCTAGTAAATACCTGATCTTTTACAAATAACACATTCCACTTAGGTGTGAAAATAATTTTTAAAATGTGTCTTTTAAATAATTTTTTTTAAAAAAGGGTCTTACAACGATTAACATCTTGAACTGTAACCTAAACTAATACTTTCAGTGGATACTGTAAGATACTTAGATATGGACTCAGAGGTTATTAAGATTTTGGATTCAGGTGACTGCTTATATTTTCTATTCATTCACAGAAAAACATCACTTTGTGTCCCCTTGAGCTGATTAAATCTTGGCTTTTTGGCATACTCCAGGTCTTCAAAACTTGTAGACACAATATCATTAAAACTAGTGACCTTTTAGAATGCCACAAGCACAGTTAGTTTTTAGTCTTCAAGTAAGGTAAGAGGAAGAAAGAAGGAATTCTAGATATATTTATCTTAACACAATTGAATTTAAGAAATGTTGTTGGGGAGAAAACACAGAAAAGGCAACATGGAATAATGGTAGGAAAAGGCAGTGGATTGCATGTCAGGAGACCTGGTTTCTTGTTCCAATTTTGCCCCTAATATCATAGTTAAAAACTTGACATTTGAATTATATGAGAAATTGTTTAAAATTTACAAAGGCAAATCCCAGTCCACATTGGATAAATGTTCAGAGTGAATGTATATTTTCAAAGGAGGAAACACAGATTGTTTAAAAAAATAATTATACTGTACTAGTAATCAAAGGGATGGAAATTAGATCTTTGATGTACACATACCTATTACAGTTGTAAGCAACAATAACAACAAAACTTGATACCAGTGAAGTTGTGGGGAAATGGATACACTCATTCATTGTTGGTGGAATTACAAATGTGGAGAATCATTTTTAGACAGCAATCTGCCTTCATGTAGTAAAAGTTACAAACATAATCATCTCCTTGACCTACTAATTCCATTGTTATCTATTCAAATGTCGATGCAATGGAAAGAGCACTAGGTTTGGAGTTGGAGGATGTGATGGAAGATTGGAAATTTGGATTCTAGCCCAAGTTTTGTCACTGACTTACTATGTGACCCAGAGGAAATCAGTTAACCACTCTAGGTCTAAGTCTCCTCATATGGAAAATGAAGAGGTTGAATTAGATGATCTCTGAGGATCCATTCTAACTTTTAATCTAGTCTCTGAATCCAGTGGTTTTCATAGCAAAATTACATAGTAAGAGAATGATTAAATATATTGTGGTACACTGATATAATGGAATACCACAATGAAATTAAGGCTGATGAGCATGAGAAATATAAAGAGAACTAGAAAACCTTTATGAAAAAACAGTAATATGAGCCAAAAAAAAGGTTGTACCTCAATTATAACCATATAAAAAACCATATAAGCCAATTATAACCATATAACCAATAAAACCATATAAAAGAGTTAATGAGAATTATTAGACAAGTAAATAATCTTTATAAAGACAGTAGAATGACTAAAATTATATCTTGTACATGGAAATGAATGTATTTGAATGTACTTAAAGGCAAGTTTAGTTGTATTTATTTTAGCTTTTAGTTTATAATTAATCATTTGAAAATATTATTGACATTGCACAAATGTATTATTTATGTTCTTTCTATTGTTAAGTCATATTTTCCCCAAACTGACCCCCAGATCAGGTCCTGCTTGGTGACTAAAGTACTTGTTGGGTGTAAGGCTTATTAGCTCCTCTAAGGTACCATAAAACATTATATATTACACTTTCAAAGATATTTTCTTTCTTTCCAGAAATTGAAATCTGGTCGATTTTTACATTTCTATTGCAGAATATTTTCTCTCACTACATGAAGAAGAGAAGCATTAAGGGAAAAAGGGGCAGGCTTCAGAAACATACCAAAGGATATAAAATATTCTCTTAAGGTTCACAGCTCAGAGGTATGAATTCACAAACGGAAAAAAGCAGGGAAAGAAGGGAAATACATAAAATTTCCCAGATAAGCCTTTAATTGATCATGGCAAAACTAAGCAAAGGCAAAATGAGAGCAAACAATGAAGTGTCATGATTTTAATGAAAAGTATCCAGATCTGGGATAGAGTTTCTTGTTTTTATAGCCTCACTCCAAATTTGTACCCCAGCCAAAGTCTCACTGAGGTACAGGCCAGAATGTGTTAGTCTTTTTGGCTAATTGCAAAGCACTTATATAAATCCAAACCAGAAATTTAGCATCTGAATCTGGTGCTCTTGGATTTCTAAGTTGCTTTTAGTGAATTAGAAATAATGTGGTCATTGGTAGCATTCTTTCTCAACCTGTATTAAAAATGGATGATCCTTTTGGCTCATGCTTGTTCAATGAGGGCATGATATCCTCTGAAAATTTGATACATGGAAGAGATCTTTCTAGGAAAGTGGTTGTAGAACACTGTGCTTCCTTGATGACTCTTCTGTTATTCTCAGTGGTATATTTAATACAAAAGGTCAGCTTTGCTTTTGTTATCATTATGTTAGGTTTTGATGATTCAGAAAAAATGTTCCGTAACTTTTGCAGAACTCCCAACACTCAATCTGCACCCACCCATACTCTACTTTGCTTTGAAATTTTCATGATCATGAGTGTTGTTATTTGATAAATAAAACAGATTCTTTTTAAAAATTCATAATTGAAAGCTGAAATATCGTATAATTGTTCATTTCAACACAACTGACAATTGTTGCTGTAAAGGGGCTAATATTTACATACATAATTATTCATCTCCCTGTTGGGTAACGATTGCATATTTATATTACCTATTCTAATGAATCCTTTTGGGGTTGGAGTATTCAAACATCGTCAAGATTTGGTAGCCATTAAAAATGTAGATGATGGTTTTAAGGGTGATGATGTATTGAGATTTATTCTCTGGTTCAAATATACTTAGACACACTCTCCTCCTCCCTACATGTATGCCCATAATATATGGCAAAGTCATTGTGTATATGTGCATGGCACATAGTAAATGCTTAATAAATGCATATTCACTCATTTATTCATTCATATTTACTTATTTTTGGTCTGGACCTTTGAATTTTGTTGTATGGAATACCCTTTCACCAGTGTAGACTGTCAACTCATCTGTAATATAAAAACTTGGAGAGTTGTTGTCTGGGGACACTGATAGGTTAAGTGACTTACCCATGAACAGCTGGGTTTCTTTTTTTTTTAAACCTGTATAGCAGTTTTCTTATTTTTTCATTTCACTTCTTTAGTTTAACATACTTTTACCTGGAAAACTTGAGGCAGAGTGTTATAACACATCTGAAGATTCTTATCTCCGAAAGTATTTTACATCAGTACTAGAGATCTCATTTGTCTTTTCCTTCTGACAGGATTTCTAGGAAGAGAAGAACTTGATAGGATAACAGATTATTGCAATATCATGGATTTACACAGCACCTTTCTTGAGGATTTCAAAGTATTCTGTAGTTCTTAATGGTCTTAATATTTTATTATTCTGTTGTATTTCATTCTTTGTGACCCTGTATGGAGTTTTCTTGGTAAAGATTTGCTGGAGTGGCTTTCCATTTCCGTTTCTAGTAGATTAAGGCAAACAGGTGAAATGACTTGCCCAGAGTCACATAGCTAGTGTGTGTGTGTGTGTGTGTGTGTGTGTGTGTGTGTGTGTGTGTGTGAGGTAGGATTTGAACTCAGGTCTTCCTGACTCCAGGCCCAGTGCTCTATCCACTGAGTCACCTCACTATTATTTTAGGTGTATTTAAACAAAGCCCAGAAAGTTGAATAAGGAAGATCTGTTATGCTTAATGTCATTTTGTACATCTTTCATCCTTCAAAGAATTAGTAGTTTTTAGGTACTAATGGACCATATATGAGAGAACTAAGTATTAACTCAATTTCTCTAACACCCTCAAGAAACAACCCATGAGGGAGTGGCTAGGTGGTACAGTGAATAGAGCACCAGCCCTGGAGTCAGGAGGATCTGAGTTCAAATCCAGGCTCAGACACTTAACACTTACTAGCTATTTGACCTTGAGCAAGTCACTTAACCCCAATTACCCTGCATTCCCCCCTCCAAAAAGAAAAAAAAGAAAGAAAGAAAGAAAGAAGGAAAGAAACAACACATGACCTGATTGTGAAACTATCCCTGAAGGTTATTTAGAAGGATCCATTTGATGGGAAGTTTTATAAGTTTTGCCATGGAGAGGTTGCTTCTCTTTCTTGAAGGATATTGCCTGTGCTTTCTCCTTGTTGTTTAAAATGGATAAATCCTAATATGCTGGCATAACACTTTGGATGAATATTGAGGGAGTGTATTTGCTCACAACATTTGATGTGAGTCTGGACCTTGTGCTGTTTATTCCATGACTACTTTTGTCTGTTGCCCATATTCTGGCCTCCTGAAGAATTGATGGCCACTGAACTGATTTCTGCTTGTGGTATTCCTGTCGATAACACTTCAGATGCTCTTTGAGTTTCCTTCTGTCTCTTATGATTAGAAAGCAGGAATATGTATTTCTTATCTTAGAGACATATTAACTTTAACTTAGATTTAGAAAAAAACACATTTCAGCTTTTTTCTCTTTGGAAGGAGAAATTTACTTCAGGGTTAACAGAATCTCCAGGTAGAATGTCGACTCTTTAGGTCTTTAGAGCATCTTCACTGACTTGACAGCCCTATTGAACAGCTGAATTTGTGCCATTCTAGCCAAAGCCCCATGTTTCAGAATACCTGCTCAAGATTTCCCTAGAGGGAAAAAACCAAGAAGCCACTTAAATTATATCCTCAGAAGAGCACGTAAATTGTGCCAAACTTTTTCTTATTGATTCTTGATGGAGCTGGATATACTTTACTTCAGACCTGTAGCTTATGATCCCCAGGTATGTACCACTAGAGAAATGAACTTCATTCTGGAAGTCTGGGAAATCAGTTCTATTCCAGACTTTCAGTGTGACCTTGGGCAAATCTCTTATTCTCTCTGAGCCTTCATGTCTTTATCAATAAACCAATGGAGTTGGGCTAGATCATCTCTAAGTTCTCTTTTACCTCTACATTTCAATGATTCTTTGATCTCTGCTAAATGAAATAGCTGCCAGCCTTTCCTTTTACTCCTGCCCCATGGCCATATCCCTCCCTTAGTAGGAATCCACTAATAATGATAACGGTAACAGCAACCTCTTTAAGGATTGTGAAATGCTTTACAAATATTATCCCATTTGATCCTCACAATGACTCTGGGAGATAGGTGCTGTTATCCCTGTTTTATAGATGAGGACACTGAGACAGACAGAAGTTAAGTGACTTGCCCAGGGATCACACAGTTATTTTAGTATCTGAGTCTGGATTTGATCTCAGATCTTCCTGACTCCAGGTCTCATGCTCTATCCATTATGCCATGTAGCCACAAAACCACTAGGCTTAATCCACATCCACATTCTACACTCCCTGATAGACCATCAATGGTACTATGGTGCTTTGGGCATCAATTTTATCACTTAAAGTATGGATTTGATTTTTAGTGGGTTAAGAAAGAAAGGCTCAAGACATTTTCTATGAAAGTCCTGCTCTGTGCTATGTTGTGGCATGCAGGTGATTGCTTTTTGAAGGCTATCCCAAGGATGCACAGAATATGGTAGGTACTTCCATGCTTGAAAGGCTTTTCATGAATCCCAGATGACAGATCTGTCATCAGGCAGAGAGTCTAAACAAGTTCTAAGAGACTCATCTCCAGACCAGTAGTCACCAGGTGATGCACTTTTGTTTTGTTTTGTTTTGTTTTGTTTTATTTTTACCAATAGAGGACTGCATACCAAGATGCAAGATAGGTTGTGATCTGCATTGGGAGGAAGAATGCTCACACTAATGAAATCCTAGATATTTGAAATATTGGCACTCATAGGCAGAAGGAGAAAAGTTTGGGAGCATGGTAAGTTGTTTTTTCAAGTCAGTTTACTATTTACTGAATTATGGTTAGGTAGGCGAAATAGAGTCTGAAGGGTGGAAGAGGCACTAATGATACTGAAAAGAATTAGCATTTAAATATACATCAATGTTTCAAAGATCTTTCATTTCCTCAGTCTGGGTACTCTTTCTATTGACACAGATTACAATCCATCTGCAGCTTAGTTGGTGGTCTTTGAGAGACCTTTTGTAGTTCTTATGGTAGAAAAATTTTCCTTCCTGTGGACAATCTAGTGACAGTCCTCATTCAACATTCTGATCTTTGGACAAGCTATCACCATACTCCTGGTATTTAAAACCAAAATTAATTATAATAGAGAAATAAACAGGAGACTGAGAAAGAAGAGGACCTACTGAAGACCTGTCTATTTGAGAAATAGAGTGCTTTCTAGCAGAATAACTTGTAAAACACCAGAGAAAAAATGAAATAAAATATTCTTCTGCCTTCCAAGAAGAAGTGGACACTGTAAAAGTCAGAACTGAGTCACATAAAACTGTCTTTGCCTTTTGAAAGTCCAGATGATTCTAAGCCAATTTTTTTTTGGCAAAATAGTATTATAAGTTTTTAAAAACAATAGACTGAGAGAATCTCAAGTGCCTATTAAGTGACTACTGTAGACTGGGAGGAGAAATGAGAATAATGATTAAGGGCTTGCTTTCTTTGGATGGCCAATCTCTGCTTCACTAAGTAAGTATAATTTAGGTGAAGGTATGAACATCTGTATGGCAGCTGCTGGTACAACATGTTAGTGCCAGAGGAGACAAAATAGTTGGCACAATATCTCTAATTTCAGTATTGTACCAAGAGCCAGAAAAAATACAAATTTATATTCTTTTGAAGTGGGAAGATATTATCTTGTTTTTTCCTGAGTTTAATCCTACTCCCTGACCTCTTCCCACCCTACCCACAACAACCACAAAGTAACCCATCAACAAGAAGCCTATATCCTACAGGTATCATACGTATGGTCTGAGAACTGAATGTGTTCCAGTTTCTTTGTGGTACTGTTGAAAAAAAGAGAAGCTAGACCATATGGATTTTTCTGATTGTAGAATGAATATGCCTTTTTTTTTACCCTCTTCCTCATCTCTAAGATAAACTTGCACAGACAGTTTTTTTGAAATCATGTAAGAATTTGGGGTAGAAGTCATGTAAACAGTTGAAACATACTTTGTGGCTGCCTGTTCATTTGTCATGATAAGGGTGTTGCACTTGGGTTCAAGAGACATCAGACCTTGAACCCAGGCTCAGCTAGTTATTATGAGATCTTAGATAAGTCACTTAATATCTCTGAGTGAAACTTAGCTTCATCACCTGTAAATGGGGATAAATAATATTTTCTTTACTTAGTTCATGAGTTTTTTTCTGGAGACATTGAATTTAACACATTTTCTTAGCCCCAGTCTATGCTGGTCACTATGCTGAGGATATGAAGACAAAAATGAAAGCCCCTGTCATCAAACATTGACTAGAAGGATACACAAATAGCTGCATACAAAGCAGTTCTGTGTGTGTGTGTGTGTGTGTGTGTGTGTTTGTGTGTGCACATGCAGGCTTGTGCATACAAGTCTGCCTCAAGGCAGAGAAAAAAGGAAAGCTCTTGGGAGGAGGTTAACTCCTGAATTGAGCCTTGAAGGGAAAGAAAGACTCTTGGAGGCCACAGAAGCAAGAAATGGAATTCTGATTTTGAGAAACAGGGCAGTCCAGTGTGAATGCAACCTGAAGTTCATGAAAAGAGTCATCTGAGATGATACTTGATAAATAGACTGGAGCCTGATGTTGGAAGGCTCTAACTGCCAAACTTAGAAATTTGTATTATATCTTAGGGGCAACAGGGAACTATTGTGGGTTTTTGAGCAGGAAAGCTGCAAGGTCAGAGCTCTGCCATAGATGTTTTTTAATAGTCATGTGGATGGTGGATGGGAAGGAAGGGAATGGAACCTGTAAACTTTAGAGTGGTGTATAAACATAATTATTATTGAAGGGCACACAAAGGTCTGACTGATCCCAAATGTCTCCACAGTCATCAATTGTGTGCCCACATTCCCACCATTAGGGTCACCCCTTTGAATTAAGATGTCTGTTGCAGTTTTAGGTCCTGAGCCAAATTTGAATCGCTGAGAGCTTATAATTGTTCTGAAGATTTCTAAGAAAAAGACTTTCTTTGTAACTTCCTGGTTGAATATAGAGTAGGATGGGGAGGTAGTAGGGGTGGCTTCTTTGGTGAGGGAAGACTCCTAGAAATAGTTAGCTTCAGCATTAGATTCTTTCCCAGTCACAGCCATGGTGGAGCAAGTTAGACCTTAGCCACTCAGAGCAGCTCGAAGATGCCCTAGCCCTCTTTGATTAATACCTGACTTTCTGGAGAGTGGGGAGTGAAGCTATAGGGTTGGCCTGGAAGACACCATATGTTGCTCACTTACAAAGTCTTCTATTTTGGTTAGACAGGAGACATTAATTCTGTTTTCTAAGATAGGTGCTAATTATTGTATTTCCTTTTTTAGTCTGCAGCACTATAAAGCATAATAAGTATCCAATCTAAAGTCAGAACAGGAAAACGTTCAGTCATTGACTTCGAGGCATTATTTCTAGAAAGATGACTACTAAAATGTAAATGCCAATGGAGGTAAGATTTTTGCCCGTTAGCACCCAATATTAGTTAAGACCAATCACCAGATGAGATTAAAGCCTTGAGGACGACCATAAACAATAAATCTTGAGTTGGAAGAAAAATGGACGATTGATATAGCCAGTCAACAATCATTTATTAGGAGCTTGCTAGTGCTGGGAATACAGCTACAAGAAAAAAGAAAAAAAAGAGTCCCTGCCCTCAAGGAGTTTATATTCTAATGAAAGAAGACAGCACATAAAAAGAAGCTGAAAACGAGAGTGGGAAGGAAGGTACCCAGTGTGCGTGTGTGTGCGTGTGTGTGCGTGTGTGTGCGTGTGCGTGTGTGTGTGTGTGTGTGTGTGTGTGTGTGTGTGTGTGTCTGTGTGTGTGTGTGGGGTGGAAGTGGGGTCTGGATTGTAGTCTGGTGAGAAATGAGCAGATGAAGAGATGACTGGCCCTGGTGACTTCCTTAAATGGTGTCTGTGGGAGGAGCCATTCAATTAGACAAAAGCTAAAGGAGTTGAGAGTATGACTTCTGAGGTGTGAATTCAAAGGCTGAAATGATCTTCCAGGATGAAGGGGTTTCTGGGCCATGATAGTAAAGTCCAGATTATGAGAAATATATATGGTAAGGGGAAGAATGGAAAACTTTGGATGTTGGAAGGGCAGATCTGAATTAGATGACCCACTTTGTGGTCCTAGATGTTGGTACATGAAAGGATACTTAGAGGTAAGGTCTATTGAAAGCAGATTTTACTTGCTTTAGGAATTTACTTCGGGCTCATAATCCTGGCTGTCACAATTCTGATCCTTTTTGTAGAATTTAAACTCCTTGAGGACAGGGGCTGTTAACATTCTTTTGTCTTTGTATTGCCTATCCTTGTCATATGGTATGCCTAATGCTGGTTGAGGCTTTAACTGAACTGAATTCCTAGGGGTAAGGTTAGCAAATCAAAGTTACTACCAAATACCTGAAGGAATGTGTAGACTGGATGAATGTTTATTGAAGTGAATAAATCCTCCTGCCAAGTACACCCTTTGCCAAGGACAATGTAATCTGAAATCTGTTGATGGGCTCTTTACAGTATCTAGTTTTTTAAAAGTGGGCCATTTTCATGTTCTGCCTAGAACTTTGAGCATTCCCAGGTAATGTTTTAACACAGAGGCAGCTCTTAGCACTTTGTCCTGATCTCCCTGTTGTTTCGATAGATGGAATTGATAGCCAAGTAAAATCTATTTTGCCTAAAGTCCGATGAAGAAATAACGCCATAGACTTGTGAAAAAAAGAAATTGTGCCCGAGCAGCTGCGTCACAAGATTTGATCACTTCAGACCTGAGTGCCAGGAGATTTGAGACAGATGTTCTCAGACACGCTGCATGCCTAAAACATTTCCAGGGGTCAGGCTACAAATAGTGACTTACTAACGGTAGAAACAGGAAAAGTCTGCAAGAGGAGGACACAAGATTTTATTCCACACTAGGTGCATGGCCAACCTCTTTACATTACATCTGCTTGTCAGGGTTGGCTATTTAATCTCTCGTGCCCTGGCTATTGCTCTTTGTCTGCCTGTGAATAAAGTACAGCATTGTGATTACTAATCCCACTCTGGTGACTTGACTTCAAATGTGGTTTTGGAGTGCATCCCAGAGTTCTGTTTGCTAAGCTTCCTACTCCTGTTTCAGAGACACCACTGGATACCGAGCAGAGAACACTGAAGGCTTCCCTCCTTCCTTAAAAACCTGTCGGGGTTGCGTGCTCTTTTTTTTTTTAAACCTTCGAAGGAAATTTAATGGATACTAAGCTGATCTGTTTGTTTTTCTTTTTCTCTCTGCCTCCGCTCCCAGTGAGTAACCACACTGGCCGCATCAAGGTGGTCTTTACTCCAAGCATCTGTAAAGTGACCTGCACCAAGGGCAGTTGTCAGAATAACTGTGAGAAGGGGAATACCACCACTCTCATTAGTGAAAATGGGCATGCGGCAGACACTTTGACAGCCACAAACTTCCGAGTAGGTAAGTTGCTTCAGAGGAGTAGCTCTCTTTAATGTATAGATTTCTATGTTATCATGGCATTTATATCCCCCTTGCTCCTGCCTCCTTGCATTAGAGGATCTTGGTAATAAGTAAGTACCAGCATACTGCTTTTAGGGAAACTTTTTTCTTAGCTTTTTGAACTGTTTTCAACAAGACGTTTTATTTCCTGGAGGAAGGAAAGCTTAAAATATTCCCTGTTGCTATTTGTCAGTGTGGTGATCGTGTATGTGTTGGGATAGACAGAACAGACAGAATTTAGTTTTGGACAGAAAACAAGTGAAGGCTTAGATTGATCAATTTACAAATATTTCAGTCAGATATTGTGCAGAGTTTGTTATATTCTACCCAAGGAATATTTTGGGAAAAGTTTAATAGATGACAATGAAATTTGACTTCATGATACTGTCCTTAAGGACAAAACTGCTGGATTCCCATTCCAGAAAAGAATGGCATTTGATCACTCTTGTTATGTTTCTACTTTGCACAGTTCAGATTATGTTAAGAATTTAAATGTCGTGTGGATCTCTTTCTGGAGAGACTGATGCAATTTCCAGTATTGTTAATTTTATACAAGATGTGAAAATGTGAAAAATAACAATTCCTTGGTGAGTGATAAGTTTTGAGTTCTAACAAGTTGCCTAAGAACCGTGGTGCCTACTTAGGAGGAAAAAACCTGTTTTCTGTAAATTCAGAGGGAGAGCTAATCCTTCATTTTTGGCTCACCAGACTACTGTCATCCTGTCTCCTGGTGTGCGATCCTGTATGTTTATCATAGGAAAATTTGATTTGCCATGTGCATTCATATAATCATAGTTCTATCCACATTATCCTTCTGGTTACTGAGCAGAACTACCTGTGTGTCAGACATTGGATACAAGTCATGTTTAACTTTTTGATGGCAGGGCACTAAAAGTCTTTGAGGAGAAAAAAACAAAATCATTTTTCATCAAGATGACATGAAGTTTGAGCAAATTCATTCTTCGCTCTTTAGTTACTGTACTGCTGTGTTGTCTAAGCATCCTCCCTGGTAGTATAGATCTGACAAAAGCAGGCATGTGTTTTAAGGTCCATAGGCTATACATACTCTTTTGTAAGACCCATGCACTCATAAGTCATGAATTTCCTGTTTGTAGAATTGAATATCTTAAAAAGGATGCAGTGACCAAGCAGACCTTACAAATTATGCTAAATTAGGGAGGCAGTATGGTGTAAGGGGAAGTGTGCCATCCTGGTGGGAGTCAGGATTCCTAAACTCTGCCACCAGCCAGTTGCATGGTCTTGAACAAATCACTGAAAATCTCTGGGCTTTAAGTTTCCTTTTCTTCTAAAAAACAAGTGTTGAGCCAGGTGACTTTTAGGGTCTCAATTCTTAAATTATTTGTAGGATATTTATAATTGTGTTAGTAAGAAAAGGTGTGGTTTCCTATTTGTTTATTTTCTGAATACCAGGGAAAGACAGTTGTGGATTTCATGCATTTCCTCCCCATTATTTTATTTGGAGTTCTTGTCTTCCACTCACATCTCTTCTTTTTCAGTAGCAGCTGCTGCTTCTTTTCTTCTTCCTCCTCTTCCTTTTTCTTCTTGCTTTTATCACTGGTTTCTTCTACAAGAATGAAAAAGGAAGGAGGTAGAGGCTAGCTTCCTATTTGCTTCGAAATGAAATATTTGAAAACTTTGAGAAATAGTGGAAGTGTACTTGTTAAAGCTTGTAATATACCTTCCCTTCTGGCTTTTCCCCAGACATTCAGAAACATTATACCTGTAGTTTTTTTTTTTTAATGCTGAATAAAGCCAGTTAAAAATAGCAGGCCACAAAAACTTTTACCAAAAAGGGGCTGGAATGGTATTAGAAAAGGCATGTTAATAAATGGTTTTATCTATTCAGATTTGAGAAATTTTGAGAAATATTTTACTTATATGTATACATGTATGTATATATGTGTGTATTTTTATTTGACTCCTCTGTACATTTTTTTTCAAATATTTTATAGATTTCAGAGACAAATCTGGAGATAGTTCTAAAATACAGAATGTAATTTTTGGACATTTTATGTTTTTAGTTTTTACAAACAATAGAATTTGATGTGCAAAGATAGGCTTTGAAGAATAAGGAACAGACTGCAGCTTGCATACCCTCTTGCAGTTATGCTACTAGTAATTTTTCTAATTTATGAATTTCCTGTATTTATGCATGTTATTGAGTGGATCACTTTAAAAGCTTCTGACATTGTCTCTGATGTGTATCTATCTGGGAAACTGTGTGGTCTGAGAAATTTAGAGCCAATGCACAACTCGTGTATTTTATTTGAGCCTCTGTAAAAAGGGACATGGGCAGGGTAACAAGTCCAGGTGATATTGGGAGAATAGAAATAGTAATAGTAATAGCTGATCTTCATGTCACACTTATGTCACAATATCTCCAATGTAGATAGTCTTAAGTTTTATTTCAATTCTTACAAATGGGGAAACTGAGGCCAAAAGAAACGACTTGCACAAGGTAAAAAAAATCCGGTGGTAGAGTTGACCTGGCATACAAGTAAACTTAGTCTTAGTCTGTTAGCCACATAACTCCTTGGTTGGCTGGAGTCTACCAGTAAGAATCAGGAATTTATATTAAAAAAGACCATAAGAAATATGTGCAATGGACTTTTATTATGATGCCTTGTCTCTCCACCTGATTTATGATGACTGTGAGACCAATGACAATAAAATGAGAGAGGTCAAGTCTGCTGCTATACAAGAATCAGCATAGTATTTCTTTTGTGATTGGTTACCCTCATTATACTTGGACTTTCCTGAGGGATCAGTGGGATAAATGATGCTGATTTCTTACCATCTTTATTATTTTATATTATGTATATTTCTCAGTGTTTGCATTATAATGCCCTACTGTACTGTAAGGTGGGGACCATATATTATCTAAACTTTGTCTCTCTCTCCAATCTTGTGCATAATTGGCACTTAATAATTAATAAAAAGAAATAAATTAACTCAGAGATTGAGTGAGGATGAATAAAATAACTTATGCTTACAGCTTCTCAAAATGTGACGTATAAATACAAGGTATTTTTATAGGGTTACTATAATACCTATATTTTTAATTATTAAAAAGTTCACCATATAGAGATCAAATCTCTCTACTTCATTATTCATTTCTTGATCCCTTTTCCTTCCCCCCTTTCTTCTTTTCCTCTCCCTCTCCCTCCCTCTTCTCTTTCCTTCTCTCTCTCCTTCCTCTCTCCCCTCTCTCTCTTTCCATCTTCTTCCCTCACCTTTTCCATCTCTCTTTTCATCTTCCTTCTCTTTCTCTCTTCTTTCCCCTCTCTTTCTCCCTTAATCTCTTTTTCTTTCCCCCTTTTTATTTCTCTTTCTCCCTTCTTCCCTCTTTCCCTATCTTCTTGTCTTTTCTCCTTCTCTCTCTCTACTTCTCTCCAACTCTCACCACCCCCCACCCCAATCTCTCCCTTTTGTCTTCTCTCCTTTCCCTCTTAATATATGTCATGACTGTTCTCATCTGTGGCAATCTGTTGTCTGGCCCTTGGGACTATTTTTCTTTAAATAGGAATTGCCAAAGACTGACAGCCTAAGTGTTACTTCTCTAATGAATTCTTCTGATTTCATAGGGATTTCAAGGAACTGACCTTCTGTTTCTTAGGCTTTTGCAGAGTCTTATGTTTCCTAAAGAATCACTATATAAAGTATCTAGCACTGTATGAATAATTAAACAGATATAAATAATAAGGATATTTCTTCTTCCAGTTGTAGTAGTGATAGAAATATGCAAAAAATATCTACATGGAATACTTTATTTGGCACTCGTTCTTGGAAGGAATTACTGTTGCCCAAAATAATGTGTTGAGTTCAGATGGCACTTTTTTACTCCTACCCCTTCTACCCTAAGGAGTTTCCACCCTTTCTCATTTATCTTGACACTTTTTCCTTGTGAGATATGGAAGGTTACAAATATGATTATTCTACTTTTTTCAGATGAGGAAGTCAGCACTTTAAGAGCTTACATGGGTAGTTTTGAATATTATGTGGCAGCTTTTGCTTCAGCTTTAGATCTTTGAGTCCATGTGTGTACTCTTTACTAGGTTTACCATCTCCCATTTAAATCCCACAAAACTGGCTTAATACCATTAGGTTTTATTACAAATAAATATAGTTTAATATTGCTAAGTTCAGCAAGTAAACAGCTTCTTCATCCTCATAGCTGTTTCATATAATGGGCAAAGAAAATAGCATACCAAGAAATTTTTTGAGAGGCAGTGTGGTGCAGTGTGAATGGTCCTGGCTTTGGAGTGAGAAGATCTGGCTTCCCCTCCTGGCTTTGTGCCATACTACCCAGGGGATCTTGGGCCTCAGTTTCCTCCATTGTCAAATGAGGGGCAATATTGAGCATAAATTAGCATTATTCTTCAGGTTATAGAAATACAAAATATTGGAGATGCAAGGGACCTTAGTAGCTATCTAGTCTGAAAAGGCATTCCTTCTAAAACATACATAAAAATAAGTCATTCAGCTTATGCTTGAGGGTATGCAGTGAGAGGAAATCTATTACCTACTCTACTTATGGTCAGCTCTAATTGTTAGGAAGTTTTTCATGACATAAAGCCTAAACATGCTTCTTTTCAACATCTATCAATGGGGTTCTCCTGGGCCTTCTATCTGGAGTCAAAATCACACATGTATTACTTGTTTCACATGGCATGCCTTTGGATCCTTGATTACAGTTATTGGATCAGTTCTGACTTTTCTCTTTTCTAAGCTAAACATTTCTAGTTCCTTCAACAGATCCTCATATGATGTGAACTCAAAATTCTTCATCATCCTGGCTGTCTTCTTTTGTTTGCTCTATAGTTTTTCTATGCCCTTCCTAAACTATGGTACCCTGAACTGAATAAAGTAGCCTAGCTCATATTTTTTTTAAACTCTGGAGAAACTTTGTAAAGCCAGTATTATCAAGGAGAGGACAAGGTCATACTGTCTAAGCCAACGTTGTAACCTTGTAGTTCTTTTTGAGACGTTAGGGCAAATCATGATTTGATTCATTTAATGACATAATTGTTTTTAGAAATAGAGCTCTAGTGTACAGAAGATGACTTGTTGCCCTCCTTCACTGAGGATGAAGCATAGACATTTACTGAAATTGTATGGCACTGATAACTTTGGTTTTCTATTAAGAATGAGAGAGAGTTTCTAGGCAATAGTTTAAGTTATTAAAGACATCTGTGGAGTCCCTTTCTCCATTATACATTTAGATAAATCTCATCTATTTGGGATGAATTTTCTATGCTTAAAAACTCAGAGGGATGTTGATAATCTTTCTCTATTTCTTATAGTCTATAAAAATATTATTATAGAATGCATTCTTTCCTTATAATCTTCATTAGAATGCGGGGGGAGTGGGGGTGGCTAGGTGGTGCAGTGAATAGAGCACCAGCCCTGGAGTCAGGAGGAGCTGAGTTCAAACCCGGCTTCAGACACTTAACATGTACTAGCTGTGTGACCTTGGGCAAGTCACTTAACCCCAACTGCCTTGCCCTCCCCCCTCCAAAAAAAAAAGCAAAAAAAAAAAAAAGAATGCAGATAGGGCAGCTAGGTGGTGCCACAGTGCACAGAGTGCTGGGTCTGAAGCCAGGAAGACTTCCTGAGTTCAAATCTGATGTCAGACACTTACTGGCTGTGTGAACCTGGGCAACTCAATTAACCCTATTTGCCTCAGTTCCTCATCTGTAAAATGAGCTGGTGAAGGCAATGGCAAACCACTCCAAAATCTTTGCCAAGAAAACCCCAAATAGGGTCATATGACTGAAATGACTGAACAACAACAACATACAATGCAGACTATTTCGTTTACATGCTAAATATTAAGTAATGATACAAATGCATATTTATAACCTATTTACCTTTGCATCACCACTTCTTAATGTAATAAATGTCACTAAGTAGAAAAACTACCACCCAAATAATACATACAGTGCTTGAGCACCTGACTCCATGGATGCAAAGGTATTTTTTTTTTTTTTGCTTTTTGGAGGGGGGAAGGCTGTGCAGTTGGGATTAAGTGACTTGCCCAAGGTCCCATGGCTAGTAAATATTAAGTGTCTGAGGCTAGATTTGAACTCAGATCCTCCCTACTCCAGGGTCAGTGCTCTATTCACTGTGCCACCTAGCCACCTCAGCAAAGGTATTTCTCAGAATGATGGACTGAAAGGGGACTAGCTTCCTTGTAAAATTTTGCAGGAAGACTTGGATTTTAAAAGTTATGTTGTGACGTAACTATTTTCCATTCCTTTACTCAACTGTTTCACTTCCTGGAGTTTTATCCTGCTTCTTCCTGCTTAATCAAATCAGGGTTTCTTAAACTGTTTCCACTTGCGACCCACAGTTTAAGAACTGCTCGGGTCTCCCCACCCACACTGATTTTCCCATTCTTTTAGTTTAGAACAGTAATAAGAGCTGACATATTTATAGTACTTGGAGTTTTAGAAAGTGGTCTTTTGGTCCTCCCAACTCTCCTACTACAAGTAGTAGTATCCTTGTTTTACAAATGAGGAAACCAAAGCTCAGAGAGATTTAAGTGACTATCTCTTGGTTACACAGTTAGGGTCAGAGGTACAATTCAAACCCAAGTCTCTTCTCATTCCAAGACCAGGGCAGTATACTATGTTGCATTATTCTCTGTTGCTGTAGATGTATTCATATTATCTTCCCCAAAAGATTATAATTCCCCAGGAAGGGACCATGTTTTCTTTTCCCCTACACTGCTGAGCCTAGTTATTGGGAAATAGTAGGAATGCACATAAAACAAAACAAAACAGCAGTAATCATAACTGACATTTGTCTAGTGATTGAAGGTTTGCAAAGCATATGTTATTTGAGTTTCACCCTTATGTTGCAAAACAGTTACCAGCTGGTATTATTAGCCCCATTTTATCAATGAGAAAACGGAAGCTCAGGTTACCAATGATGAATTTAAAGATGCCACTCTTTTCTCTGGTAGACATCTTAATTATAATGATTTTGATTTTGTTTGGTGTTTAGGGGATTTTTTTCTAGTGTCTTAGACATGATTTAACAATAATAATAAATAACCACCATTTCTTTAATACTTTCCATACATAATCTGCTTAAATCTTTATAACACCAATCTGATATATGTATTATTAGTCATAGCCTCATTTTACAAAAGAGGAGCCTGAGGTTCAGAATAGGTAAGTCATACTTAAAGTTTCTGAGGTGAGATTCAAACCTAGGTCTTCCTGATTGTATGTCCTGTGCAATTTCTTCTACATCCATTAATCTCTTTCCTCATAAACTGCACTCACCATACTGGGTTGCCATACTGGACTTACAATGGTTGTATAAGGGATGCTTAAAAGAAATAGTGCAACTAACTCTTTTTGGACTTACCCCAGAATCTCTTGCTACCAGTCACAGATGATTGTTTACATACTCATGTTTGTGCTTGCCCTGGGCGTGCAGATTTAGACTGTGCTCAGTGTAATTCTAAGTATCAGCCTTGTGCAGAAGGTATCATATGGCATGGATGATGTGGTACAACCACACCCTCTTTGCCTTGGAACGTTCCCCTTTTTGAGGGATTCACTTGCTTACACATGAAGCCCATGCAGATTGCCAACACTGCTGGCAAGGATGTGAACATTAAAACAGTGTAAGACATTTTGGGACCAGAAGCTATAGTCAGGAGGAAAAATGATTACCTTAAATTGATTTTTAGACATCTTCAGTGATACGCAATGATATAATTTATTCTTCTTTTATGATGGATGTTTAATGCTACAAAAAGGCAGCTTTCTCTAGTATTCATGCAACCAGTGCTGATATTGAAGAAATAGTTGCATTATTGGGGATATGGATTTAAACATCAAATATCAGAAATGTATTTATGTGGTATAGTATTGCCAAAAGCCCTATGGTTTTTATCAGTGTAAGTACAAAAATTGAAACTTTTATGCTTTAATGGATAATTCTTCATGATTTGCTGTAGCCAAGCCAAAAAGGAAATAAATTTGTTTGGTAGTCATCACTTTGTGACAAACTTCTCTGAACAGAGATCCACAGTTTATTGCTGGACCCTCCCTCCCCTCTCCTCCACCAAAAATAAACAATTTTTTCCCTTTTACAATTTTTGTACTTTTTGTATTTACCTCTTTGTGTATGTGTTGCTTTTTTTCCAGTAGAATAGAATATAAACTCCATGACCGCAGGGGCTCTTTTACTTTGTCTTTATATCCTGAAGATTCTGTATAATTCCTGGCACATAAATCAGTGCTTAATAAATATTTACTGAAAGGACAAAGAAAAAAAACAAATGGACAATATGGAAAAGTATCCATTTGGTAGAACCTGCCCATGCTCCCTTGGCATTGAAATTGAGAACCCAAGGTCACCTACAGGCCACAATGAGGAATACATCTAGACACATTCCAAGACTTTTTGGCATACCTATTGTGCCTATTTTTTGATGTTTAGCAAAACATGTTCTAAAATCTTGGTGTTATCTTTAATATTTTGTATCAGCTTTAGGCAGCCAAAAAAGACTCCTCATTTTCTCCCTAAGTATTGGAAGAAGGAATAATAAATTTGTATACGGTTTGGAAGGCTGTCTTGGAACTAACATCATGGGTGATGTGAAAATGTTTTTGAGGGTAGCCACACAGTCATCTTTAGGCTTTGCAGTCCAGGAAAATAAAATAACTACCAAATGGAGAAGGATAAAGTTAACAGGGAAGTTTGCTGTAGATTTCATTCCCCAAAGTTATGTGAGAAATAAAGCAAACGAGAAGAGCCAGAGTTATCGCTGCTGCCAAGTTAATGCAACGCTGTCATTGATACAGTTATTAAGACTTGGTTTTCTCTTTAGTTGAAGGGTTTGGACCTCAGGAAGAGTTCACTGCTTGACTTCATTATCTTGACTGAATTCGTATAGTAATTGCTGAAGTAACTGGCATAGGCTCTAATATGAGCTCTTAAAGTTGCGGAAAAAAACTTTATCCTGCAAACAAGAGATTTCTTTACCAAACTTCAAAATGTCCATCAGATTTAATAAAAGTTCATGCTGGGGGGTTGTGGGTAGTTTCAATATTTTCCTAGTACAGAAACCCAGCCTAATTTTCATCAGATTTTTCCTAAAAGAGGTAAAAAAGGAAACTTAGATGTGAAATGCTTTTGCAGTGAGGGAAGGCAGAGCACTGTCCTTTTTTTCTCTTTCTGACAAATTAGGAAGCCAGCTAGAACATTCCTAGTTTGTCTTATTTAGCCGGATTAGAACCCGTCACATTTTGCCACTACATCCTCCCTTTCTGAAGAAGGGGTGATTTATGAGCCTTTTGGATCAGCTTGTGGTATTAATCATGTTTGGGGCCAGCGGTTTTATTGGGTGTACACAGAGGGTAATTAGAAGCATGTGAGAATCTTGCAGTGCCCAGAGAACCACACAAGTCCCATGGAGGAGAAAAAAATAACATGAGGGCCAAAGCTGTGTACACTTGATAAATAAATGAATTAATGCTAGATAATAATTTACTTTCTGCAATGCCATTTTTGAAGGATAATTTAAGCTCTTCAGACTGAAAAATTCTTTTATTGCAGTATTCTTACTGTACAAATTATAGCCTTATTTGGTGAAATCCTTCTGATTGCCATTCATACAGTGATTTTCATTCTCCTTCTGTTAAATTTCATTGTATTTGATTGCTTTTTCCCTTTATACAGATGAAATATACCTTCTTTTTAACCTGATAGGTATTTAAAAAGTATAGAGTTTTTTTGAGCAAGTTAAATACCTTAAAGGAGATTATGTAAGTGACTTTAAAATCCATGGCACCCATGACTACTTGATTTGCCTAATATAGTGTCTTGGGGAACATGGTCAGGATTCAAGAGTTTGCTCCATATCTTAGTTGGTTATTTGAAACTTGAACTGCTCCAGTGGTGGCTGAGTTTGAAGTACTTGGTCATACAGCAATGACAGCTGCTAAATCTGGGCCAGGCAGATGCTGTTCTTTTCCTCCTGACATGGGGCAATAGGAGAAACTAAAGTAGACAAGGAACCTAACAATTTAATGGTTGCTGGTGACTGGTTTCTTTCATCTCCATCTGCAAATAACATGACTCTAGGAAAAAAATCCCAATTTCCTTTTCTGTGAAATGAAGGAATTGGGTTAGATGGACTTTTAGTTTCTTTCCAGCTCTAACATCTTTCATCCTAATGAATGTTGAGGTAAACTCAATGGATCATAGAATTAAGAACTGGAAATGGCCTTAAAAATTATCCAAAGTCTTTCTCTCCCTCTTTCTCTCCCTGCCAGTGGTGTATCCCAGTTGTATGTGGGATGGGTTCAAGTGCTGAGGCTCCTTTTATTTGGAAAAAGGACAAAAATAGATTTCCTATTTTTATTCCTTCCTTATCATTGTGACTGCAAGGCTTCCTGGATATACAGAAAGATTTGGTAATACATGTTGAAGGATACTATAAGTAGAGCTGTCCCTAGGGCACAGCTCACAGGGCATGTACATGAGGAAGGATTATCTAGATCTGATTCTGTGATTGGATAGTCTATCAAGGAAATCGCCTGAGAAGGGAAAAGTGGCTTCACTAGCTATTGTGAAAAAGTAACCTTGGGATTGTAGTCAGCCTATGACCTAGGCAGAACAGCTAAGACTGCCTCTCCCCAATTTTAAACCCTTATTTAGGAGCTATTATTTAGGGTGACTTCACCCATCCTTGACCATCAATACTTGTCTCACTTTCTCAGTAGCTCAATGAACTATTAAATTTCTATTTGTAACTCCCTGTCCCACTCTCTCCCTCCTGAACTTGCTAAGTACTGTTGAGAGCTGTAGTCAGGATCTTTTCATCTTCTCTCAGTCTATCACATTTATTCTGACTTCACTTCACTTTGGTTTAATTAAGCGAATGTGTTTTAATGACTATTAGGAACTGATAATACAGATTTTGACTCTGTTCTTCTAGAATTTTGATTCCTTCCTGTTACCATATTGATCCTAGAGTAAGCCATTTCATTCATTCATTCATTCAAGAAGGATTTATTAAACACTTTTTATACTTCAAGTGCTGTGCTGGTTTTGGAGATACAAAAGCAAAAATGAAATAATCCCTTAAATGACCATTTGGACAATGCTCTTTTCTTTAGTTTTGAAAAATCTTACCCCCTTGTTTTTCTGTCATTTCCTCCTTGTAATGCCCAAAGCTAAGTATTCCCCCTCAACCCCTTGCTGTACCTCTCATGTTAGGAAATTTCCATCTCTGTTCCTATCTCCAAATTATAAAGTGCCGCTGGAGAAAGTCATGAAACTTACTGAATAGGTCCACTAAAAAGTCATGCTCTCTATCCTCAACTGGACATTCAATGCTGCAGGGATATACTCTTATTTATTCATCTCCCTTTGACACATTACCAACACATTTTAGAGAGGACAATTGCTGTTCTAAACCTGATTCTGACCAATAACAATAAAGTAGGCAAATAAAGTGAAAGTGATTTTAACCTTGGGAGGAAGTGACCAGTCAGTGGAAAAGTAGTCAGGATGGGGAAAGTCACATGGTCTTGGGATGTGCAGGATGAGAGATGAGAGCTCATAACCTACATACCAAGGTCATATGCTGAGGGAGAAGAGACTGGGCATGAAATTAAGGGCTGGAGGAGAAAGGAGTTTTTGTAATTACACATATGAAGAGTACATTGTGAAGAGAATCTAAGGATTTATCTTTTAAAATATAAATATATTCACAGCGAAAGCATTGCAGTACAGTAGCAATATTAAAAATGTAAATGCCTGGAAAATTCTTCTTGAATAGGAGGGTGAAAGAAAAAAAATCCAGAAGCAATATTGTTAGAAGACCAAAATGTTAAGAGCAAGCTCTAAGGTACTGAATTATACAAGTCAGTATATGTTTATATGTGATCACGAAGGGGAATGTAAAAGGACTGAAGGACTCAGATGAATATTTTAGCTAGGATCAGACTTGAGACAGGCTTCAAGACAATCTGAGTGTCATAAAACTTCTAAGTTAGAATTTCTCCACGATTACTTCTAGATGGTGGCATTGACCACTCTTTTAAAAATAAAATTATTTGTTATAAAAATATTGAACAGCAATATAATAAGTTGATCTTTGTTATCACTTATAATTAAATAAATCAATTTAATTCCTTAAAATATGGAAACAATTTTTACTTTGCTTCCTTTAAGTCTCCATCAGGATTTGATGTCTGCTTGTTGCCATTAATTTTCCTATCTACATGGTGGTTTTCTCATATTAATGTATTCTCTATTATTCTGGTTCTCCTTTTTCACTCTCTATTATTTCATTAAGGGTTTTCCATATTTATTTTTAAGTTTTATATTTGCCAACATTAATTTCACCACAGTGTTACATTACATTGATATATTACAGTTTGTTTAACCATTCACCTATTTTTGGATATTTCTTTTTTAAAATTAATTTATTCACTTCTAGTTTACAACATTCAGTTTCACAATCCTTTGAGTTTCAAATTTTCTCCTCCTCCCTTTCCTCTCCCTTCCTCTATTTTTGGATTATAGGATCATAATTTAGGACTGGAGCAGAAATCAGAGGCCATCTCATCCAGCCCCCTCATTTTACAGCATTGAGTTGCTTCCAGGGTGGTTTGTTTTTTGGCCATAATCACATTTTTTATTTGTTGTTTTGCTTTTTGGAGGGGGGAAAGGCAGGGCAATTGGGCTTAAGTGACTTGCCCAAGGTCACACAGCTAGTAAGTGTTAAGTGTCCGAGGCTGGATTTGACTTCTGACAGCAGGGTTGGTACTCTATTCACTGCGCCACCTAGCTGCCGCAATAATCACATTTTGTTAGATCATAGGAGGGGGTCAGATTAAGGAAATTTAATGGAACTTTCATAACCTATTGATCTTGTTATATAGAATGATAGGGGTTAGAACTGGAGAAAAGCTTGGAGGTTATAGAGCTTTCAACCAGTCATCTTCTGATTTCCAAATACTTAGTCCCTGTTCTTCCCACTTCCCTCTCTGCCCCAGTGATTTACACATTACCTACAAGCCTCTGGCTTCTTGGAATTCTTCACAAAGTCTCCAAATCTCATGTCAACAACTTTTGAACATCATACAGTTTGCTAACAGTGTGGTGCTTCTAGTGCTCCTTGCATGGAGAAGACATGCAGTTACAAAAAAGGGGAAAAAACACAGGCCCTCAAAGGAAGACAGACTGGGAATTTGAATTTTCCTCCCTAACCACCCTCAGCTGTTGTTCCCCTCTCCCTTCTTTACAGCACACAGGCAGGCAGGAAGCTCATTTCTTTGGAGACCATAGGTCAAAGTGAAATGGAAAGACCTCATTTGTGTTACTCATTCTCCCAACAAGACCAGATCCAGTGAAATGAGAATTTGAGGGATTTAAGACTTGTTTAATCATGAACTTGTACACACTTTTGATTAAGAGAACATTTCAGTGCACCAATGGAACACCCAGAGCAGCAGCAGCAGCTTCCCTTTTCTTGGCACTCTCTTATGTCCTGCATGGGTCCTAGGTGTTCCTTATAAAGTGTGACTGCCTGCTTGCACTCAAGGGTTTTATATTTATGAATAATGAAGAAAATGGGTCTCTCTAGACTTCATTTAAATTAATGATAATAGTCCCTGAGAACCTGGAGTGCTTGGAACAAAGTGAAAATCCAGCTTGTCTCGCAGCCACAATAATCAGCAGTTAGGTCAAGCTAGAGCTGACAAAAAGCAGTTGCCCCCACCAGCACAGTACTGGGTTGACACCACAAAAACGACCTTTCTCTTTGGCTTTATTTGCCGTCTGCATTCCTGCAGAATTTCCTTTAAAGGTATCTACCCTCATCCATTGCCAGATAGAGAGTCCTCTTTTCTTTCCTTCCCTTTTTCTTTTTCTTCTCTTTCTTGTTCTTTCTATAGATGAATAAGAAAGCATTTAAGAATAGTGATGCCTCTCTTCTGAATAACAGACAGAGCATCTTTGCAGTGAGGAAAATGTATGTAAATTTTGCTTTAATATGTGTAACATTTCTTCTAAGAAAGAAATTCAACTGTATTCTGGATTGAAGTTCTAAGGAGACATTAGAGGAAAAAACCCATTTCTTTCCCAGGATTCTAATTCTTTAACCTCCTTTCCTATGTACTTCCCTCTCCCCCACTAACATTCTTCCTTTCTTATTTGTCAATGGTATAATCATCCCCACAGTGACCCATGACTATAACCTTCAAGTTGTCTGTCTCTTCCTTGTCTCCCACATCCATTCTATTATCAAATTCAGACCATGTTAATCTATCTATGCAATCTATAATTATTCCCTCCTTATCATTATTCCCACTGCTTCTAGCCTAGGTCAGCCTCTTATTCTCTCTCATCTGGACTATTTCCTGATAAATACAACCTCATAAGTATTTTGAACGTATTTTGCATCTTTAATCACAATGATAGTTACTTTTGGTGAACACAACCAAATTTTATACTTTGATGTTTCTATTGTTATATCTTTTAGTAAATCTTAAATTATTTTCTTGTATTGATAGAAGACACCTGGTTGAAAAGACACTGCTTTGCTCTATTGAATCTAGTGATTTTTTTTTTAAATCAAGAAGCAAGGAGAAAAAATTAAATTCTCTAACCTGTTTCAGTAAATTGAGGAATGATAAGGATATGATCCCTTGTTGACTATAGCTTGGGGATACTGCTTGTTCCCTATTTTCATTGCGGATGCTATTTGGCTTATATGCAGATGACTGCTATAAACATTTGTATAGGTTAGGCTAGGTTTTCCAGATATTCTTTCTTGCAGGTTACATTATGCTGTTTGCATCAAGTCCTGTAATCACTCAAAAGAATTTGGTCTGACAATCACTATTTAAAAAAGGACAAGTACATGAGGAATGCCTGTTGCCCAGATTATGACATAAATTTGGATGGAAAATTTTTAGAATTTGTGCACCATCTATACATAGGACAGATAGTACAGATGGATGAATTAGACCTAAAGTTGAACAGAAGGAGGAGAAGAGTGGGTCAGATTGTCTTTGGAAGGTGAGGAAAGTACTTCAGAGAACTGGCTGCATTCATGTTGTGAACTTATGGGAGGAAATGGACCAACTTCACACAGAATAGGTAGCCACAGATGAGTTATAATTTGCTTTATTGAGATTATAGATCAATGGGATTAAAGATCCATTTGAGTATTGGAGAGTATACTTATATAAGTTTACTCCACATACTTTTTTATTTGAACGTGTCTCATTCCATAAAACATAAGCTCATTGATCAAGATCTGTGTCTATTTCAGTTTTATCTTTTTATAACCCAGAATCTAGCATGGTGCCTGGTATATAATAGGCACTTAATAGTGCTTGTTGATTGATTGATGAATTAACTGATCTTTTTGCTTCTCAGTTTGTCTCCATTTTAATCTACCTTCCTATATTGCTAATCCACACAGGATTATGTGGCTTTTATCATGGCTCATTACTGTTCAAAAACATTCACTTGTTCCCTATCACAAATGAAATACAAATTTATTAGCCTTTTATTCAAGGCCTTCCACAATCTGGCTTCATGCTACCTTTCCAGGCAAATTCTACCTTATTTAACATAGTCTGTGCTCTATCCAATGTGAATAGCTTGTTATTTTCCTACCTCATGATGCTTCCTATTCCAGTGGTTTCTTCTTTCTTTTACTTCCCCCTCACACAATCTCTTCTCTTGAAATCATATCCATCCTTGAAGGACCAACTCACATAGCCTACAGAGCCCTTTCTGACCCCTCCAAATGATATCCTTGCCCTCCCTAGTACTCCCAAACCTTCGTTTTGCATTTACACATTCATTACGTTCTGGTTTGTATTCCTCTGTGTAGTATAGATCGTGAACTCCTTGAAGGCAAAGGCTATCTTTTGTTTACCTTTGTGTTTTATCCATTCTCTAAAATAGTTATTTAATTGTAGATCATAGTCTCTTAATGAATGTTTGTTAATGACTGAATGAGTGAATGTATTTTCTGAGGAAATGTTGTGAAAGGAGTGTGCAACATTTCAGTCCAACATTTGATAAAAATGTTAAACTGAAAAAATATCAAATTTCACAAAGACAGAGAGGAAACCTATTAGCACCTGATATGAAGGTTTTTCACTTGATTTATAGAAGTATGTCCATAGTGACAGTGTTGTCGTTGATTCCTTAGACTCATTCACCTTCACACATCCAATCACTTACTAATTCTCGTTTCTTTCTCCAGTATATTCTCACATATTTCCCTTCCTCTCCACTCACACAGCTACCACACTACTTCAAGCTTTAGTCACTTCTCACCTTGGCTTTTGAAATAGGCTTCTATTTGGTCTCCTTGTCTCAAACCTATCATCACTCCAATCAAATCATCCTTCACACAACTGCCCAATTAATTTGTCCTAACACTTAGGATAATTATATCATCCCCTCTATTCAGTAAACTCCAGTGGCTCTTTATTATCTCTAGGATAAAATATTAACTCCATTGGTATTTAAATGTCTCCACTACCTGGTCTTTCCCACTCCAGCCATTCTGTAATCCTGTTATATTGACTTAATCACTATTCCCTACGTGTGACAGACACTCCGTTACCCATCTTTGTGCCTTTGCTATGGCTGCCCCCATACCTCCTCCTCATCTCTGCATCTTGGAATCATTTGTTTCCTTTATGAATCAGCTCAATTGCCAACTTCTATGTGAAGACTTTCCTAACCTACCCTCTTCCCCCAGCTGCTAGTGTATTCCATCCCAAAGTCGTCTTATAATTATTTTATATACAATGTTTATATATCTATATATGTATGTGTTGTCTCCTACACTAAAATATAAACTCTTTGAGGGAAGATGTGTTACTTTTGCCTTTGCAGCTTCATCCCTTAGTCCATTAGGTACCGGGATAAGGGGTTGCTTATTGATTATTTCTAATATTAAATGAGTACATAAAAGTTTGAGATTCAGTTCATACTAAGAATCTTAAAATAATGACCAAGTTGGCCATGAGGTTGAGGCTAGTAGGTGTCTTATAAAAGTATTTTGGTTATTTTAAACAATGTTCTCTTCTTACAGTTCCCAAAACCTGAATGACTATTATCATTTGACAGTATTTCAATATTAGATTATTGTCTTCAAACTGCAAGACTACAGACCAATAAGATTCCCCTGTTTTTATGATGACCTTCAATTTTTAGGGTCTTTTTCTGCTTTTTTTTCTTTTTAAAGTGAGATTCCATCTTAAATGTTTATAATAGCCTCAGTTTAATTTGAATTTTGATAGATTTTCTAGCTGAAGTAAGTATGTTAAATGTGGCCATGCCCCTTTAAGCCAGGTACCAACTTTTATACTCCTTGTGTGTTTCTCACAATGCTAGGTACCCATAAAAGATTGTTTTTACATGTTATAGGTTGAAATCAGGGTTCATATGAGTACTCTAGCTATCATCTGAAATCGACAAATATTTATAGTTGAATCTTTCAACTTAAATTTTTTTGCATCATTTTATTTTCTGTATCTCCAGTTAGATTATATCTCTGTCTTTTTTCATCTCTCATAGTGAGTAGACTGTAGCTAGCTGTGTGACTATGGAAAAGTCACCTAACTTCTCATTGCCCCCTGGTAACTAGCTAAGACTACAGATGGGTTGCTTAATCTGCATCAAGGGTGTAATGACTTTTGGCACTGGGAATTCGCTACACAAATAAAATCATATATATGTTTTGACTCCTTCCTTTCTTCCTTCCCTCACCTCCCAAATCATGTATAGTAAAATCATGGGATGATAGATCTAGGGCTGGAAGGGATGTCAGAGACCTTCTCATCCAAATCTCTCATTTTACAGGTGAGGAAACAGAGGCCCAGGGAGGCTCATTGTAGTAGTAAGCATGTAGTAGTGTCAGAGGTGGAATTTGAATACAAGTCCTTTGATTCTAGAATCTGTGTTCAGATACTTTGAACCTGTATAGAAATCAGTAAATATTGAAGATTGATTTGACTCAGCTAAGTTGGTACTAAACAAATAGCATTAGTAACTGTCAGGTAGCCTTTGTGACTGTTACCAACATCAGATGCCTCTTGAGTTAATTTTTAATGGTTTTGGAATATTAGTTGGCATTTTTGCCAAAAGTAAATGATGAATTACATTTAAAAACTAAACTATTCTCTTCCCCTCCATGCCTCTCTAGAATAGTGTGGGGCAGTGTGTTATTCTTTTCCTGACTTATTTCTATTGACATTTCATATTAGGGTCTTACTATCACTGTCCCTAATGAAAGTTAGCTTTCCTCTCTGCAGGAATGTGCTGGAGCCAGTTTATACCAACTTGTAAAAGGTAGTTGTTAAATTTTCAGTATACCACTTTATAGTTGTTATTGTTTAAGTGAGGAGTTCTGAATGGTCATCTTTGTGATATATATATATATATATATATATATATATATACACATACATACTTATAATCATTAATTGAAATAATCTACCCATTACTGGTTTTCTCTTTTCCAAGTATCTATATCACCTTTAGAGGAAAGGCAGAGATTTTGATCTTCTCTTGAAATATATATATTTGTGTGTTCCTAATTTGTACTAAACTGATGACATCTGTACCCTCTATGGTTAGGTTACTCTGACCTTGGACTGCTTTAGCTGTTGATCTTTCCAGCAGCTGGAAGGTCTAAGCATAAATCACTCAGAGAGATTATGAATAAGCCATAATTTTATTCATACATCTAACCTTTCCCCTTCAGCTATTTTAGAAACTTTATAGTAAAAGAAAAGAGTTAATGGCAGATTTTCATTAGAGTCCATTGTATTTTGGGGGAAAGAGCAACATAATTCAATGCCCAAATAGAACTTGTGGAGAGATTTCAGCGGGACCAATTAAAGCACAGTTTAAGATTGCTTTGGTAGGCAGGGGCCAGATCCAGATGAAATGGGTCTAAAAATAATTCCAATAATGACTGATAATCCTATTCAATTAAAAAATATGATAGAAGAGATGAATGGAGAGGGCCTCTTTTAGCCACCAAGAGCTAGGGAGGTTTACCAGGCTTAAGTAATACTTAGTAATGGAAAGAAGCCAGTGAGTTCAAATTCTAGAAAGGGTACAGACATTGGCAAAATAATTTGTTTGGATGTGTAAATAGATTTGTTAAGGCAGTTTTAGTTTTGTGGCTAAAAAGTTTAGCAAAACTGACATTTTATGAGATTATAGTGGGGAAAATATGCAAAACAATATTGGAGATTGTTTGATAACTATGTTGTATATACCTTCACTTTCAAGATTTCATTTTAGATTTGAAAGTGGCATAATGTTGTTCAAACTGATCCTCCTAACCCAGATCCAAAGGATAAAAGCATAATTTGTGTGCTCGCATTGGAAATAAAATGCTATATTGGCTGTGTATATATGTGTGTGTGTGTGTGTGTAAATGGGGTGGAGGATGGGGTGATATAAGGCTGTGATGCTTAATTCTCCTAACTACCATAAACCTGGGAATGGTTCCCCTTGTGGGTATGTGATACTCATTATCTTAACCAAAGATTGGAGATTTTAGCTTCTGGTAATATTTTAAATATTAATAGCATTTTGAATTTTTTTATTAGTGTTTCATAAGGAAATTGCATAGAATAAATGACAATTTTGGGCCTGAAAGAGAAGATAGTAGAGGCCATCAAAGTTCAGTTTCTTCTTTTTACAGATAATGAAACTGAAATCTAGAGAAGAGCAATGACTTTTTTGTCAATGAGAAGTTTTACTGGATCATAGATTTTGAGCTGGAAAGCGCCTTAGAGATCATCTAGTTCAGTTCCCTCAATTCTTCTTTTGAGATGAGGAAACCAGGGGTTGGCAAAATGACCAAACTCAGCCAGGTTCGTCTATATGATAAGTGGCAGAGTCAGAACCTTAGCCTAGAGCCTCTGATTTCAAATCCATCACTCTAGTGCATGCTTAATTGCAGGGTTGGACCTATAATACAGCTTGTCCCCAAAGTTTAGTGTGTCTTTTAAGTTTTAATATACATGCAGAGGGGTTTGTAATACTTTCAAAATGACCTAAAAGCTTGGACTAGCATAATAACTCTCTCCTCCATACTCCCTCCTTATTCTTTCTCCTCTCAACTCCCCACAGTGGTTGTTTTCAGTCTCTTCCCTCTCTCATTTGTCCTCTATGTATATGACCTGTTGTTCCAGGTGAGGAGTCTCCCTTAGTAGGGCAGTTAGCAGTCAGCCTGCAACATATAGCCTTAAAATACAGCCTGGACTACTGAGGAGGTTAAATGACTAGTCATTATGTGTCAGACACTGGACTCTAAGGCTAACTATTCATTATGACATTGTGCCTCTATTATCTCTGTCCTTTTCTATATAGCTTCCAACTTAAATATTCTTAAAACTGAGAACTGACCACATCATTCCTCTACTTAAAATTAGAATGTTCTCTAGCTCCCAATTGCCTCTAGGATAAAATGCAAAATCCTCTTTCTGGCATGGAAACCACCTATCATTCTAGTCATTCCATGTCATGCCTTTTCATTCACTCTCCATTTCAGTTACATAGGCCTGCTGATTCTCCTCCATCTGCATTTCTTCTCCACCTCCGTCTCTTGGTGTAGGTTATCCCCCATGTCTGGAATGTTCTTTGCTCACCTTGACTTCTACCTTCAGATCCCAAGCCAGGTTTCCCCTACTGATCTCCTCCAGATGCTAGTGACTCTTGAAATTGCATTAATTTATGTGTGTATATATTGTTTTACCACCTACTCCCACACGCCCAATCAAATGTGAAGCTCCTTGAGGGGCCGGGACTGCTTCATTTTTTTTGTCTTTGTAGATCCAGCTTCTAGCATAACCTTGTGCACAGTAAGTGTTTAACTCACATGTGTTAAAATGAACTGTTGCAAACTATGCTGAAATGTATCAGTTCCAAGAGACCATACCAAGGCTTACATGTCTCTCTTTTAAAAAAAAAATGGAACTACTGAAAATGTTATGTACAGTGTAAATAACATCTCCACAAAGCCTTAAAGTTCATTGGGTGAGAGTATTGATAGAATACTTCTCCACAAGTGAAAGAATATCTGTGATGGAGCTGGGCTATTCAGTCGTTTGCTCAGACTGATGTTGGGAATAATAATTTTGGTATTTTACAGTCCTGTAGTACTTAATGAAAGTCAATGACTTTACTACATTAAATGTACCCATTAACTTTCCAGGCTGCCAGTACAATTTGGGAAGCAACTTTGATAGTAAAAAGTAATCTAAAATCTGTCTATCAGGGAATGGCCTAACAAATTATGATGCATAAACATAATAGAGGGGGCAGCAAGGTGGCCCGGTGGATAGAATGCTGGGTCTGAAGTCAGGAAGACTCCTCTTAACATTTACTAGATGTGTGACCCTAGGCAAGTCACTTAACCCTGTTTGCCTCAGTTCCCTCATTTGTAAAATGAGCTGGAGAAGGAAATGGCAAACCACTATAGTATCTTTACCAAGAAAATGCCAAATGGGGTCATGAAGAGTTGGACATGACTGAAAATAACTCAACAAATGTAATAGAATATTATTGCAACATAAGAAATGATAAAAGGGATAATTTCAGAGAAAACTTGGAAAGACACATATGAACTCATGCAGGTTAAGTGAGCAGAGAAGACAATTTATGTAGTAACAACATTGTAGAGACAAATAATTTTTAAAGACCTAAGACCTCTGATGAATGCAATGACCAATGACAGTTCTAGGGAACCAGTGAAGGGTACCATCTACCTCCTGAAAGAGAAGTGACAGACTCAAGTTGCAAAATGAGATAGACATTTTTGGACAAAGCTAATATAGGGTTTTGTTTTGCTCAACTATTCATATTTGTTACAAGGGTTTTGCTTTTCTTATTTTTTTTTTTAGTTTGGTAGAGGGAAGAGGGAGAAAACTAATGCTTATTAATTGAAAAAGTCAGCACAAAACAAAAAGAACCAAATGTAGCTTGTTGCAAAGGGAATTGAGTAGTAAGTAGTAAGGAGTAGTGAGAGGCCTGGGTTCCAGCTCCACTGGTCACTACTTGCGTGGATTTGGGCAAATCATGGTACTAATTTAAATGATCTTTAAAGTCCCTTCAATCTCAAAATCAAATGAAGCTATAAAGAAATATGTTCAAATCTCACCGATACAGTTGGAGCAATTATATATTCTTCTGCTTTGGGGACAAATTGATTTGATAGATTTCCCTAATTTTAAGGAAAGATACAGATACCTCACTCTAGATTTTTAATGGGGCTAGATTATGATACTCAGAAGCAAAAACAAAACAAAACAAAAAACCGTCAAGTAGTTTTTGTTTAATCCAAGGAAGCATCTATAGTTGATGAAAATTCTTCAGTTTTTTATCAGAAAGGAATCATCTGGTGTGTGTTCATTCTGAGTAATATCCTAATATAGCTGCCTGAACTTTGGTGGCTGACAGGCCATAAAAGGAATGGAGAAAGAGAAACAGAAGGAATACAGGGAGAAACTTTCCAAAATTCTACTTAATATCCAAGAGTAATTTCTCTGGTGATATTTGGTTTATTTAGGAAGGTTGCCAAGAGGATTTATTCTACTCCTGATTAATGATAATAGTTTTAATTTACATTTCATCTATATCTCTGATTCATATCAAGTTCTGAAACTGCCCCCCCCCCAATTGTTTTATTCCAGTCATTCAGTATATTACATTTACTAGGATGTTTCAAAAGTCAATTTAGACTAACTCTGTGCTATTTCCCAAGAGAGTTAATTAGAAACATATTCTTGGGCCAATTCTGGGGATTACAGGAGAATTATCCTCAGGAAGTCAATTTTGATACATATTGTCTCGAGTTGATGGAATGCTCCAGATTCAATGAATATATACGAAGCCCTGAGGAGGGAACTGGCTTTTTATGGCCTAAACTTTATATATCAGGTTATTTAAACTAAATGAGTAAGGCATTATAGATTTTCTCATGAAATTCCATAATTAATTGCCTGACTTTGAATGACCTTAGAAGGTCACAGATTATTACTTTGTGTCTATAATATACCTGTTTCTTCATCTCATGTACCAGTAAATTTTACTGATTCAAATGAAACTAACAATTTAATAACTGTTTAGTAGTTATGAAAGAACTAATACTAATCTCATAGGTTTTCCCTGTGTATATTAAAGTTTGGAATATTTTATTACACTGGGCAGTGCCATGGGTGCCATTTTTATGACTGTACCCCTGTCACTGGTGCCCTTAAATTCACCAGACATCTTCATGACAAGCAACTATTTAAAGATAATAGACCAAGATTATAATTCCAATAGCAGGAAAGCTAACTTTAGTTTGAGCCTGCTGGGCAGGGAACACTCTTGGTATTTTAACTTCTTAACTGAGAAGAAGCCATCTGGGAATGGGAGGATAATAATTAGAAAGAAGAATTGCTCACCTGGATATGTCTGCCTTGTATACCTCAACTGTTGTAATGGTAGATGGTTGCCCAGTGGGGGATTATAATTGGGATGAGGTTGTGGGAGGAAACATGGTACCATGAAGAGAGCAGTTGATTTGGAGTAAGGAGACTGGGTTTCTAGTCCTAGCTCTGCTACTAATTAACCTGAGACCTGAGGTAAGTTATGCTGCTTTTCTGGTCCTTGGGTCTTGACTTAGAAAATGATTCGGTTCTCACTGTGAACCCTTTCAGCTCTAGATTTCTTTTGCTCTATGATACTAATGCTTGCTAATGGTCTTCAGGTAAATGAAAAGAGTTTGTTAATAGAAATTCATGTTTTTGTGACATTAACATTAGTCACCATGTTTCTCTTCCTCTTGTGCCATTGTTCTCTTGATGGTGCTAGCCATTTCCCCCACCTTTCCTCTGTTAGCTCATTACTTTAAGGTGATAGCTTCCATGTTATGCAAGATCTGAAGTGATAGATGCTAGATTTGGAGCTTATTATAGCCTAACTCCTTTTCTTGTTCTCATCTTTGTCACTATTACTGTTTTGGTATTTTTTAATGAGAAATTGAGTCAACACGACCTAGCAATATAGTGAATTAGCCTGTGAGTCAAGACAACCTATGAATCATATCTAGATGTATAATTACAATAAAAGATAATCCAAGGAGAGAGTGAATGTTTGCAACTGAGCATATGAGAGAAAACCTCAAGGAAGAATTAGCATCTCAACTGAGCCTTGGAGAAAGATAAAAGACCAACAGTTGAGAAGGGGATATATACTAATAAGCATGTGGGTTAGTTTGTGTAAATGCATGGAGATGAGAAATGTAGCATCAAGTTTATGAAACAGGTAGTATTGATGGAACCATATTATACACACATCTATCTTTTTTTAAAATTTTCATTGACCTGTTTATTTACTTTCAGTTTACAAGATTCAGTTCCACAATCCCTTGAGTTTCAAATTTTCTCTCTTCCCTCCCCCCCCCCCCCACCGCCACCATGGTGACGTGCAATTATGTATAGGATCTGCAAATATTCTCACATTGTACAATAGTCTGGTTATATAGAAGGGTTGTAACCAATGGAGTGAACAATGGGAAAAAAGAAAGAAAACCAAGCATGAAAAAGAACGATAGCATGTAGATTGCTTCAGTCTCCATTTAAACTCTGTCCTTTTTAGATCCTTCTCTGAATGTAGATATCTCCTTCCATCTGAGACTTGTAGAGTTGTACACATCTATCTTATTGACATGAATTCAATGATATATCCTTGGCCAAAAAAAAGAGAAAAAAATTAAATAGTATAAGCAGAATTGATCACTCTTCCACTCAATAGTGTGCTGGAGAATGAGTGTGAGATGAGAGGTGTGAATCTTAGTTTTCTTATTCTCTGAGAGTAGGAACATCTCTCTTTGCCAAGAATAATTCCGGCATTTCTTCTTTGTCATACCTACAGATAATTTATACTTAGGCAGGTAGAACTAACAAGAGGGACAGCCTTAGTTGGCATTCTTAGCCTTCCTAGCTAAATATATGATCTTTTCTGTGCTCTCTTTTTTTTTTTTAACCTCCTTTTGTCCTTTCTTGCCTCATAGGAAAACAGTCTTATTTCCTTCCTGCTTCTAGGAGAGGAGCCTCTCTCCTTGCTAAAGATAGTTCAAGAATCACCTCTTTATTTTACCCACAGGTAGTCTATTCATTCTGCCTAGTCAGGTAGAACTAATGAAGGGGATAGCCTTAGTTCACCTTCTTAGTATTCCTGACTGGCTCTGTGTCTCTTCTGTGTTCCTTTTGACTTCCTTTTGTTCTTTTTGCCTCATAGAAAATAATAAAGAAGAACCAGTTATGTAGAGATATAGCCAGGCTCTAATATGATCACAATTGTTTCTGAAATGCTTTATTTTACTTTAAAAATGTCTCTGTTTTTGACATCACCTTAATTTTTCAGTGCATTCCTCCTTCCAACTCAGAGAACTCTCATCTTTCATGATAGAGAATGAAAACAAGAAAAAAATCAATTCAGCATAACTAATTTGCACTTCAATTAATTTTAGCAATTTATGTGGTATTTCTTATCCAAGATCCTTCCCATCTTTAGGAAAAAGAGGGAGATGCATTCTGACATATTTTCTTTGGAATCAAAGAAATCATTTTAATTACATAGCATTCAGTTTCATTTTTTGTTGTTCTTTTCTTTTCTATTGTTATAAAGTCATTATGTATGTTGTTTACCTCATTCTGCTTACTTCATTTTCTATCAGTTCATATGTCTTTCTATATCTACCTGTATTATATATATTCATTGTTTGTTGTAGTGGAATAATATTCTCTCTCATTCATGTACCACAGTCTGTTTCACCATTTCCTTGATCAATGGACATTTACTTTTTCCAGTTCATTACTACTACAAGGAAGTGCTCTATAAATATTTTGGAGTTTGTAGGACTTTCCTTTCTATTTTTTTACCCCCTGGGGTACATGTCTAACAGTGGCATCTCTGAATCAAAGAGCATGGACTTTTTACTTACTCTTTTAGTATTATTCCAAATTCTTTTATAGAAGAGTGGGATCCATTCACAGCTCTACCAGGAGTGCACTAATATGCTGTCTTTTATAGCCCTTTCACCATTGATTGATTCTATTATTTTGATATCTTTTCCCAATTTTCTGACTGTGATATGGACCCCCAAAGTTGTTTTAATTTGTACTTCTCTTAACAATACTGATAATGAGCACTCTTTCATATGGTTGTTAATAGTTTACAATTCTTTTGATAACTGTTCATTCATATCCCTTGATCACTTAACATGAAACCCTTTCAAAGACATTAGTTTCCACTAATTGGTAGTTTTCCTTCCATCTTGCTCTTTACCTGTTTTTGTTTTCTTTTATTTGAATAGAAGTTCTGGTTCTCACCTGTCTCATGAAAAATGGTTTAGTGGAGTGTCATGAAAAATTAAATTTAAACTAAATGTTTTTGTAGCAGCCATCTCAGAATGATCTGCCCTCTGATATAGACTGCCTTCTTAGAAAGGAGTCCCTACCTTCTTTCTGGCTTCAAAGTTACTAATCTATAAGGAAGATTTAAGGGAGACTTTTGTCTTTTGTGCTTACCCTATGATCAGACCCCATGGCAAGATGTGACTGTTGTAGAAAAGTGGGCTAGAATGTAGTTTTGAACAGAAATAATATGAAATAAGGCTAGAAAAGTAGATTGGAGTCAAGTTTTAGAGACCCTTAAATGCAAATTAAGGAGCTTATATTTTCCACTAAATGAAATAAAAGTTAATGGAGGACTTTACTAAAGGGAATGACATAGTCATATCTTTCCCTTAGGAGAATATATTTGGCAGCAGTGTGGGGGATGAATTAAAAAGGGGAGAAGCTAAAGGCAGGAGGAACTATTAGCTGTGTGAGAGTGACATGCTTGGGTCTAAACAAAGGTCCTGGTCATGTAAGTAGACAGTGACTGGACTTATTATTTTGTTAGTTTAGGGAATTCCAATGCAGGCGGGTACTTTCTCTAAAATTTAGAGTCTTAGAGACTTGCCTGGAGCACTGAGAAATTAATTGACTTGCCCAGGGTCACATAGTCAGTGTGAGTCAGAGGTATGACTTGAACCCAGATCTTCCTGATTTTGAGATTGGCTCTTTTCCCTCTGTACCAGCGGTTCTCAAATTTTTTGGTCTTGGAACCTTTTTATACTTTTAAAATTTAATGATGTCCCCTTAAAGAACTTTTGTTTATGTGGGTTATAGCTATTGATCCTTACTGTATTAGAAATTAAAACATCTTAATATTATTATGAAAATAG
Organism: Pseudochirops cupreus; assembly: GCA_028627135.1. Classification (NCBI taxonomy): domain Eukaryota; kingdom Metazoa; phylum Chordata; class Mammalia; order Diprotodontia; family Pseudocheiridae; genus Pseudochirops; species Pseudochirops cupreus. Next base: position 177,864,348 of record CM053581.1, on the reverse strand, counting down.
TTTTGACCTCATAGATCCCCTGATTATAAAAGCACCACCCTCTGAGAACCATTACTGCACAACACACAGACACTTTGGAGATATAAATGTAATAATTCATATTTATATAGTTTGGGCAGCTAAGTGGTACAGTGGATAGAGTGCCAGGCATAGAGTCAAGAAGACTCATCTTCTTGAGTTCAAATCTGTCTCCCAAACACTTACTAACTGTGTGACCCTGGAAAAATCACTTGACTCTGTTTGTTTCAATTTCCTCATCTGTGAAAAATGAACTGGAGGAGAAAATGGAAACCATTCTAGTATCTTTGCTAGTAAAACCCCAAGTGGGGTCATGAAGACTCAGACACAACTGAAAAATGACTGAACAATTTATATAATGCTTCATGGTTTGTAAAGCACATTGCTCATAACAGTCCTGGAAAAGGGGTAATAAAGGTATAACAGTAAGAACTACTGCTGGTCTCAAGGGGCATGAGGGCCTTACCCTTTTCCTTTTCACCCAGGACCTCTTCTGGGCTCTGTACCCACGCTTATAGAAAGACATGGTTTAGTCCTGGGATAGATAGCTTGGCCTTTAAACCGGTGGGTCAGGTTCTTTTTTTCATACTCTTTGGTTCTTTACATCTTCATCCTTGAGGTCAGGGCAGGAAAACACTTAAAACTTAGGTTTAGCTGCTAGCTTGGATCCCCTCAAAAGGTGAAATGGAAAGGGATATGATGTAAAATGTAGATCAGGTCGAGGAAAGCTATTTATTTCTTAGGCACAAAAGAAATACCCACAAAACTTCAACAAGCAGTAGTGACTCTCCTTGTTTAACTCTTCTGAACATGAAGCATTTATGATACTGCTGAAGAGGTATTTTGCTTTTCACCTCAGTTCTGCTGTATCTAAATAATTAATCACTTTTGAGACTATCTCTTCTGGAGAGCCCAGTAAGGGGTTGGCTCATTTTCTATGTTATGGTCATCTTCTCCAAGCAGTCTTTGAGTAGTTTGTACGGTCTTCTGAAGCATAGCTGACATCAGGATCTCCAGGCCTCTCAAAGTCACAAGGTTTCCTCTAAAATGCATATTATCTTAGAACCTCAGTCATCCATACTCAGGAAATAAGCAAATCAGAAGAAGCAACCCCCAAACCAGGCTCAGGATTACCTAGGTAGAACAAACGCTTTAGCTGCCATGTACTTGCAGATGTCATGCAACTAAGGTGGTAAGAAGGGCACCAGCTACCTCTCTTACTTCTCCAGGGAAGCTGAGGAAGGGAGAACTACTTGCCACACAGGAGTCTTCAAAAAAAATGAGACAGATGGCACAGTCACTCCCTTATTAAGGTCTCCTGAACTTAGTAGCTCTATATCAGTTGTTCTCAACCTGTGGGTCGCGACCCCTTTGGGGGTTGAACGACCCTTTCACAGGGGCCACAGGGGTCACCTAAGACCATCGGAAAACACATATTTCCGAAAGTCTTAGGAACTGAGATACCGCTCCTCTATACGTCTCCAGGCGGGTCCACCCGCAGGCAAATATGCCCATATACCAGTATTAAAGGGTCGAGGCATTAGGAAGGTTGAGAACCACTGCTCTACATATTCAGTGGCCAATAAGAGCATTGTTTCATTATTTAAAGCACCAAACTCCTTTGATGTTGAGCCACATGCATTCTCAGAAGACACTAGAAGAGCTCCAATGCATGTTCCTTGGGTTGATTCTCATTGGCCTATCCAAATACATGTTCCATAGGTCTTAAATGCTGCTATATAAGTATTTTATCCCCACTTTATATATGAGGGAATTGAGATACTGAGAGATTAAGAGACTAGTCCTCAATCACAGTACTAGTAAGTGCCTGAGGTGGACTTTGTACCTCCATTGGATTGTCATACTAAGCAGCTGATTGAATAGCTTGGGGGACAAGGAAAAGGAAGAGACACGGATGATTATGAGGTTATGCCTGTGGACAGTTTCTACATGATAGTATGATAATAACTAATATTTACGTATTTTTAGATTCGAAAATCCCTGATCCCTACAACAACTCCATGGCATAGGAAAGAAAATTGAGACTCAGAGGGATCTAACCTATTGTCGTAGAGTTGATCTGAGAGGAAATTAAAGCCTCGGTCTTCTTGACTCACAGTCCACTTTGCTTTCCACTATGTCAGCCTTTCTCTCAATATATTCTCTCCAAGCCCTATCCAGAATTTATTTTTAGTTGATTCTTGCCAACAAAGGAAAAAAACCCTATTTTTTGAGGATATCACAGCTTTTTAAAGTATATCACACTTGACTATTTTTATTATAATATAGTGCATTTGTTATTCAAAAGCTCTAAAAAACCTCTTAAAAGATGTCACTGCAGAGAGCCCACATGTATTCTGGATGGAGAAATACAAGGTAGAATTTTTAACTTTAAAAAATTCTTACCCCAGCATGTCCGAACAGAAATGCAGAAGGCCTTTGATGGAACATTATTCTCCTAATTAGAGACAAGTTGGAAAGTTTAAGTAGCTGCTCAAATCAAAATCATGTGTTTCTCCATTCCATGAAATGACAGATGTAGGTTTTCCTGCAGACAAGAATCTTTTTCCCCCCTTTCCTCAGCCACAATAACTTGAAATGGTCTGTCTGCTGGCATAGAAAGAGACTTGGTTAAGGTGGCCAGTCAGCTAGAGGAAGCTCCCATACCTTCTCAGAGCTTACTTTGGGGTCTGTAGCTAAGAAAATATGACAAACAATAATCTGAGTGTAGGTATTTTTAGAGAAACATATTTGCAAAAGGTCCACCTCATTCACATTTGTGTACACTTTTAGCATCTCACTAGTTATTCTGAGTTCCAACCTACATGGGTAAAATGTGATAATGAATTGTACTCCAGCCTCTGCACTGATCACATGATAGCTCTGAGTTAATTTTCTAGCCCAAGAGTGAATTATGGAACTTGGCTGAATGTCTGGACATCTTTAAAACCCCCTACTTGTTGTTCTTTCAGCAGTGGAGGGCCAGATTCTTTTCTAACATTGACCTTTTATAGAAGTGCCATGAGCTGCTTTGAGTGGTTGTCTCAAAATTGCCCTTTTTGAAATAACAGGCCTGAGGCTCACATACCACTGATTGTTTGCAGTAGCTCCCAGGTGACGCTATAGAATGCAGTATAGGGAAACAGGAGAGATCCAGCAAAATGTTACACTGACCACGTTACCCTGCTTCCCAGCCAGAGGTATGTGTTCTTGGTACGATTTCTTTGCCAGGTTATCTTGGTGAGGATTCCGAAAAGTATGTGTTGTCATGATCCTCATAATCAGTCTACCACAAGGGACTGGAATTTACCCTAAAAGATCTGTTGTTATTTTTCTATTATATTTTCCAGGAAAAAAAGTTTTCACACAAGCTTTGTTGTGTTTTTAGAGTGACATGGATCTTTGAAATGGAAGACTATCCATGGTTAAATATTTCAAGTCTGTGGCTTGATTGCGGTATTGCTTTTGTTTTCTTTGATTTCAAAAGGATCTTCTTCTTAAAGAGAGGGACCAGCCACATAAAAAAGGCTCCCTATGCAGTTATAAAGAAATTTTAAATCTTGATGAAATATCATTATTTCAGCTTTTGAAACCATTGGAATAGGAAGCTATTTTATGTCATTTCTTATTCAGAAATATTTGTAAATAGTTAATTTTACCAGTTGAAGTAATTCAAGCAGAAGTATTTTTGCTTTATGACCAGAAAGACATAGAATTATATATACTGGAGTTATATTCAGATTATTATTATTATTATTTTTTGCTTTCACATATACTTATAGAATGTTCTGAACCAGCTATGTAGCAGGTTACACAGAGGTCCATCAACTGCCTAGCTAAAAGACCAGAAGCAAAACCTTGGGGAGATAACAATTCCTTCAGCCCCTTTCCCTTTATCGTTTTGTTGGGATAATGTTTCTAGAAGCATATTCACCATTCTGTCTGGTAAAATGGCCAGCCCAGTCTTCTTCTTTGCCAGCTGGAAACCTGTTGATTTATCTGACCTTGAATCTTGTCTAATCTTATTTTGCTGTCATGACCCAGACTGACCTAATTGCCTATAATCCTGATGACATTTCCCTTCCTGGCTCTGAATTCTGCTCAGTTCTGTCCTAATGATCGTTTTAGCCTGTATTTGTGGAAATTGTTCCATCTGCTTGATCAGATTAGTTATTTTTTGTGTACTCTTTTCAATATCATATTGAATATTATTACAATATTTATACAATATTTTCAATAAAGACTATTTCAATCTTTATATACAATTTTGTGTGTTACTGAGGAAGGTACCATTTACACAAGTACTGGTAATAGATCAGAAATTCATCAGAGAATTAAACTTTCACTCACTGGCAAATAGTTGAAATTTGGAAAAAGTTGCTCAAGTCTTTCTGACTAAACAAGTATTTATTTGAAACCAGATAACATGACAAAAATATTTTGCAAACACTTCTAGAGTGTTTGTAATAAAAGTCACTTTTAACTTTAATTTTATTATTTGGCCAAGTTTGCTTTTTACAACTCAGTGAAACTGATGTGAACATTTGCAAAAGGATTTATCACGTGGCAGACCTAATCATTTTTTAAAAATGTCTTGACATTTGGAGCTATTGACACAAGGGCATTCTCCGCTTACATGTTTTCGGTAGTGTTCTTCTCCATTTAACATTTTGTTTATTGACTGTGGAAAAGCACAATTCCACTAACAGAGGAGATTTGATCGAAAGGTTATTTTGCCTAAGATGACTATAATTATTTCCTCTCTTGGTCAGCCAAGATTCCCACTATTCTCCTCTAATCTGCTTCTGCCTCTCAATCTCACTTCACATCCCCTCTCCTCCTCTAACTTTTTTCATGGTCTTTCCCCTAAGTATGTGTTCCTCACATTTGCTTCCATGAAGTTTCTTAGGAAGTATATTAAGATTGACGAAATGATTTGCTAAGGTCAAACAGATTGTAAGTAGGAGAGCTGGGATTTGAACTCAGGTCATCTGACTCTAAACCAAGCACAGTTTTCGATATTTTATACTAATATTTATCACTGGTTTGCTGTGACCTTGGGAAAGTTATTTTGTTTTCTTTTCAAAGAGATGATAGCACCTAGTTCATTGGGATTGTAGTGAAGATAAAAGAGAGTCATGGGGATGTTGTAAGTACAAATTAAGGGAATCAATTTCTATAAGGTGCACAAAGTTAGTCTCATTACTTTGCCATCATATTTCACCTGTGGCTTAATGGAAACGTGGAATTCTATAAATGTAAAGCTAAGACTCAAAAGACAAAGCAGCCCTGATCTTCTTGGAACTTGTATTATCTTAGTTAATGCAGCATAGCACAGCAGAAAGGAGACCAAGATGAGTAACTTCCTGGTTGTATGACCTTACATAACCATTCTGAGCTTCAGTTTCCTCATTTACCGAATGGGATAAAAATACTCTGCCAATTTTATAGGGCAGTGGTGTTAAAATCAAATAGAAATGAGGGCCGCTAAACCATTCATGAAGACCCTTGAAGTCGACATATTGACTTAGAAAACCACATATTTATAGTATCTTTTTATTGCATTTTTAGTTATTAGTGTTTCACAATTACATTTTAATCTGGTTTGGGCCCCACTTGGGAGGGTTGTGGGTGACGTAATCCAAGGGCTGTTATTTGACATATCTGTTGTGGGGTATGCTAGGAGGATGGTATGAGATTTCATAAGTAAAAATTCCTTGATAGCTATGGAGTATGACAGAGTGGGAGGTATTATTATCCTAGGAGTGAATCAGCTGACAGTGAATATCATTAACTTGGGTACTTCTATGGGACGTCACTTTAAATTCTATTAAAATTCTCAATTTTCCTAGATCATGATTTCTATCAGGTGTTGATTTATTTTGAGCCTTGATACTAGGATATCAGTGCATGATTCATTTAGCCAATCTCTCTGCTTTAGATTGCAGAGCATAAAATAACTTGGATGGATGGGTGGGTGTACCCATTGTACTTTCCAGCCTCCTACTCTCACATAATTATACATCCCAAATAGATTCATAGAATCTCTGAGTTGAAAGGAAATTTAGAGGTTGTCCAGTCCAACCCGTACCTAAGTAGAGCTTCTTTCTACTGGAAAAATGGTAATCCAGCCTTGGCTTAAAGACCTCTAATTCATTACCCTCAGGGTATACTGTTTCACTCTTGTATAGCTCTAATTGTTATATAGTTTTTCCATATATTGGGCTAAAATTTCCTTCTCTGCTTTTTTCTGTTTCTTGCTCCTAGTTTTGCCCTCTGGAGCCAAGCAGAGCAAGCCTAACCCTTCTTGAACAGGAAAGCACTTCAAAAACCCTTGAGGACTTTTCTCTTTACTTCTCGTATGACATACTTGTAGTTTCATGACCATTTTCAGTGCTTTCCTCTGGAAATCCTATAGTTTATCAATATTTTCCCTAAAATGTATTGCCAAGAACTGAACTTAGTATTCCAGATGTTGCCCAACAAAGCCAGAGCATAATAGCAGAAGTATTTCTCTTTCCTTGTTCTGAACATTAGGCAACCATTATTGCTGCCTAAGCTTCCGTTAACATTTTTGACCGCCACATTGTCCTATTGAATCATATTGACCTTGAAGACTACTCTAATCAGTTTTTTTTAAATAAACCCTTTTCTAGCCATGTGTCCTCCCTGTCTTCTTCTCCCCTCTGCCTCACATACATTTGTGCAGTTGACAAATATTTATGCTAAAAATGGGAATGCCTGACTTGAATAGGCATCAGCATCTTTTATCATTGATGGAAGAATTGTAGTAGAGAAAGGTAAGAGTGTGGTGAAGTGGATAAAACACCGGACTGGGAGGCAAGAGCAAGATTCTAGTCTACTACTTATTTTCTATCTTAATTTCACTAGAAAGTAAACTCACTGAGGTCAGGGATTGTTTTTGCCTTTATGTTATGCAAATTTAGTACAGAGTTGCATGCTGTGATAGCCACTAGGATGGGTGAGAATGGTTTATCAATATTCACAGCTAAGCCCAGCATAGACACAGCAACTCAGTCAGGGATAGAGTCAGATGTGGTCTCCCTTCCCCCACATCTCCACAGGTCAACCTCCTGGGGGGTGGCACAGATGAATAATGGGATGTATTCTCCAGTATGTAGAAGGTGTAGAGCTTATATGGGCCCAGGTTAACATAGATTTTTCATATGAAGGGCCTGTGGTGTCACGTTGATGCTGGGGCAATAGGATCAGAGGGCATAGACCAATATCCAAAAGGGAGGTGTTCTAAAAATTAACCAGGAAGGCCTACTCAGGATAAGCAAGGTAGAATTATAACTTTACCACATCAATAGACTTGCTGGAGAGTTCATAAGCAAGTTCTAACTAGAATTGGGAGCAGTTTATACCTTAAGCACACTAGAATAGTGTAGCAAGAGACAGTTCTAGGAGAGAGACCATAGTCTCCTCTTACCATTAACTTAGTACACCAAACAGTGATACATTGTAGGCATTTAATAAATGCTTGTTTAATAATTGAATGATTGCTTGACCTTGCAGCAGTCATTGCAAATTTCTGAGTATCATTCCTCTCATCTATAAAATAAAGGACTATAAGGGACTAGATAAACTTGGAGGTTCCTTCTGCCTCTAACATTTCTTTTTATACCACAAGTACTAGCTTCGTGGAGAACATCTATGCTACCTACCATTTTATGTTTGCAAAGCACTTTACATTCAGTACATTATCTCGTTTGTGTCTCACGAAAATCCTGTGAGGTATACTACAGAAGGGATTGTCAGATGAGGAAAGTGAGGCTTACATGGAGACTTACTGCAGTAAATGACTTATTCTTTGGTCACATAACTAGTAAGTATCATAGGTAGAGTTTCAACCCAGGTCTTCTGTTGCTCCATCTACTACACTACACTGCCTTCAACTGAGAATATGTCAGATAGGCTTGGGCAGAGTGCTACATTAGCACCTGTTGTAATGAAACTTGGGGAGATGCTGATTGATCTCCAGATACAAAAACAATAAGGGGCAGATGATGAAGTCAGTTTTAATGTCCTTCATTTGCAAGTTCCCCAAAGCCTTTTAGAAGTAAGCACTGCTTATACAGTCCTTTTCATAATCAGCTTGAAAGTAAAATACTTTCTCTTTGGCCGTGCTCTGTACCCAGCTAGTTTTGCTGATGAGATCAAAAACTTTACTTATCGTACTATACCATGCATATCATCACCTTTTCATTTTTGTCTGTTTTTTTTCCCCACTTCTTTTCTTTATGGTCCAATTCAAGTCTTACCTCATCCTTGAGACTTGAACACCCTTCTTGATTACCCAGCCCACTGTAGTCTCAACCCCGTATCCTCCCCAGCACTCTATAACCATTATTGTCTATGTCACTCATTTGAGAATTTATTATGGATTGCCTCATACTATTGGTTATCTAGGTATGTGACTAAGTCTTCTTTCTCTCTGTGCACAGGTTCTAAGTTCCTTGTGGGTCACAACTATTTCTGCCTCTTTCTATCTTCGACAAGTCTTTATTTCAGAATTTTACTAATATCAAGTGTTAAATTTTGTTCATGATGTTATTATGGTATGTATGGCATTGATAGAAAATAACCCATTCTTTTCATTTTGTCCTTTTCAGTAATTTGTCATCTTCCATGTATGAATGGAGGTCAGTGCAGTTCAAGGGACAAATGCCAGTGCCCTCCGAATTATACTGGGAAGCTGTGCCAGATCCCAGTACATGGAGCAAATGTCCCTAAACTCTACCAGCAATCTCAGCAATCAAGCAAAGGCTTAGGAACACATGTTGTTCACTCTACACATACCCTTCCTCTGACTATGACAGGCCAGCAAGGAGTCAAAGGTAAACATTTTCCCCCTGCAGAGCTTGGCCCAGTTGTGTGACCCCACCATTTCTGGGCATCATGAAAAATGTCAGCCAGGAGATAATTGGCAGATTGCTGTTCTCACATGAGGAGATTGAATTAGATGACTGTCATGGTCACTTCAAGATCCTCTAAAGTCAGTCTTTGAAACTTGATTTTCCTTTTAAATGCACATAAGCCACATTAATAGTAACTATTTCTTTCTCAAATGTGAAATACAAATTCCCTTTGTGAGAATTTGAGAGCTTTAGTGAATTTTTGTTTCAAAGTTACTGAGTTCAAACCTTGTTATAAATTTGAGATAATATAGTTTATCAACTTTTTAAAAAGCCATGAGAATCACAATGAAAATTGACTAGTTACTGTAAAAAAAAGACTGCTGTGAAGAAATTGGAACTTTCTCCTTTGAGGGAGGAAGACAAATATTAAAATTGCCATCAAAGCAGAAACTATATATATATGAGAAACTTACAAGTAATGAAACTTTTAATCTCTGCTGTGATCCTTTGCAATAATCTACCCACAAATTATAGCTGAATCACACATTTGCATCATAGGTTTATATAAGACTCATCCCAAAAAATATCTTTTGTGGGCTTTAATTTTCTTTTCAAGTATTACTGTCAGAAGCTATAATTCATTTCTTCAGTTGCCTTTTTATTTTAGAGAAGCTTTGCATTCTAGGGTAATTGCAAATTTGAGGTGTATGACTGTTGCCATCAAGAACTTTGCTGTGGTTTTTGAAAGCTGTGCATGGCATGTAGGCAAAATGTTTACTTTAATAAAAATTTTATGTTTGGATTATTTATTATTATGATTTATTACTAAGAATTTCTTTTTCTTCATCCCTATTTGTTTTAGTGAAATTCCCCCCAAACATAGTGAATATCCATGTGAAACATCCACCAGAGGCCTCAGTACAGATACATCAAGTTTCAAGAATTGATGGCTCTACAGGCCAGAAGGTGAAGGAAAGCCAACCAGGCCAGTCACAGATCTCTTACCAAGGAGTCCCCATTCAGAAGACTCAGACCATACACTCAACATACTCTCATCAGCAACTCATTCCTCATGTATATCCTGTTGCAGCTAAGACTCAGCTGGGAAGGTGCTTCCAGGAAACCATTGGATCACAGGTAAGAGACAGTTCCAGTCTGAGATTGTGAGGGAGGGAGGTTTTAAACTCCATGCCTGTAAATTCACCTGGGTATCCATCAATACTTCAACATGCCCAAACCTTTCTTTCTACCCCTCCCTCTCCTTCTCATTCTCCCTCTTCTTCTCCCTCTTATTTTCCCTCTCCCTCTCCCTCTCTCCTTCTCTCCCTTACTCCTGAGATGGCAAGAAATCCAATATAGTTTATACATGTACCATCTTATAAAACATTTTCAAATTAGTCATTTTGTACAAGAACACTCAAGTAAAAAAGAAAGAATGAAAGAAACTGAAATATAGCATGCTTCAGTTTATATTCAGACAGTATCTATTATTCCTCTGGAAGCAAATAGAACACTTCATCGTTGGTCCTTTGGGATTATCTTGGATCGTAATATCACTGAGAATAGCTAAATCATTCATAGTTCTTCATTGTTATTTAAGCTACTTTCAAGGTACTGAGGAAATAAAGAGAAAGATGATGACTAATCATTGGGAGCTTATAGTCTTGATACACAAAAGATGTCTTGACTTTGTTTCCATTTCTAGTAAGTGCCACCTTTATTGATCAATTGGGAGAAGTTAATGGCATTACCAAATGATTCTTTGCTTTGCAGAATTTTTAACCATTGGGTTATTTTTAAATATTGGCATTCTCTACCTACCTTCCAATGACAGCTCATTTTAGAACATTTAATTCATACACAAGTTTTTTAGAATGTATCTTTTAGCATGGTATGTCTCTAAGGTTTTCAGAATCATCATGTACCTGTAGTACATGCCATACACAGGTAATCAGTCAGTCATTCAATAAACACTTTTGAAGTAGCCCCTATATGCCGAGCACCATGCTAAGTGCTGGAGATACAATGAAAACTCAAAATAAATAGACCTAATTTCAACAATTAGAGGCAGGAAATCCATTAATTTCTACTCAGTGATAAGAGATCTAGAGGAAGGCCCACATCAGCCTGGGTCAACCACTTAACAGAGAATTTGTAGGAGGCTATCAATAAGAGTCATGTAAGATGAGAGTGTATATAGAAAGGTAGCTGTCTGAATTGATGGAGAGTTTGTCTGCACTCATGAGATAGCAGATCCATTGAAATATTTGTAAGAATATCTCTTACCTAGTAAGAAATAGAGGATATATTAATTTTATTTTGAACTCCCTTATTCTATAGCTGAGGAAACTGAGTTACATGAGAATAGAATTAATGGTTTCTTTACCTCTTCTTTAAAAAATACGGAGAATACCATTAGATCTTTTTGCTAGACCAATAATAAGAATGTAATAGTATAAACTCCATGAAGGCAGGCACCATCTCTTACCTAAACCTTAGATCCCGCCAAGTCCCTAGCATGGTTATTTGTCCAATGTGGAATTTCTTTCCTTCCTTTTCTTTCTTTCTTTCTTTCTTTCTTTCTTTCTTTTTTTCTCTCTCTCTCTTTCTTTTTCTCTTTCTTTTTTTCTCTCTCTCTCTTCTTTCTCTCTCTCTTTTCTTTCTCTCTCTCTCTTTTCTTTCTCTCTCTTTTTCTCTCTCTTTCTCTCTTTCTTTCTTTCTTTCTTTCTTTCTTTCTTTCTCTGTCGCTCTCTCTCTTCCTTCCTTCCTTCCTTCCTTCCTTCCTTCCTTCTTTCTTTTCTTCTCTTTGGAGGAGGGAGGGCAGGGCAGTTGTGGTTAAACGACTTTCCCAAGGTCATATGGCTAGTAAGCATTAAGTGTCTGAGGCTGGATTTGAACTCAGGTCCTCCTGACTCCAAGGCCAGTGCTATATTCACTATGCCACCTAGCTGCCCCTCCAATGTGGAATTTTAACCCAAGTCTCCTTGATTCCAAGTCTGGTGTCTTGCCCAATATACCACTCTTCCTCTTAAGTGCTTAATATTTTGTTCATTCGTTAATATTTATTAATGTTCATTCTTTAAATGAATGAGCAAATGGCTCTCCTGGTAGGAGGAAGAGATATTAGGCTTGGTGGGCACCAGGCTTAAACCTAAAAGAGACGACTTACCTATAGACTCAGAAATGTAACTGTTTGCATTGTGTGATATTGTCAGGGTGCAAAAGCTCTCTCTGTTCTCAAGGTACTTCTTTCCATCTGCTCACTGATGCCTGAAATTCCTTTAGCAGAGAAAAAGAGCCTCTTATTTCACAAGCATTTTTAAAAATGTGTTCTTGGAAAACCATCACTCATATTCAAGATGTGCCTTGCAAAGATTTTTAAAAAATATTTGTGCCTCCTTGCAATTCCTTGTCTGCCAATGTAGTTTCAGCCAGTCATACAGATGGATTTTTCATGAATGATAAAAGTAATTGTGCAAAATCCTGATACTGCCTTGTCAGTGTCAGTGACTTTTTTTAAGAAGAATTCTTGTTGATAACAGGTTTGCTTCTTTGAGGGCTCTCACAGTGGTTGTCTTTGGGAAGTTTTATAAAGAACCTGTTTCTTTGCAATGTTGTGGTAAGCACTCTCCAAAGCCAAGAAGGGAGTTGTGGCAATGGCCCCAGGACTTCATTTAGCAATTGAATGAACATATAAAGAAGATGAATTCTTTATTATATGGTAAAAATAGCGTGAGTGATGAATTACAAGGAATTATCTTATATTTGGACAGGATGAGAACCTTTGGAACATTCCTTCCATTCCTATTAATCTATGAAAATTTTATTAAAAAGTGAAATTTCAGGAATTACTTGGTAGAGAAGCATTTTTGGTGGCCTGGATATCGAGGATATTCCAGTTTCATGGTATAACTTAGAAGAAATATCAGACTAGAATAAGATGAGTAGATAAATTCAGTTAAACAACTGTGCAAGGTAATATCTAGGTGTTGGAAAGGTAAAGATAATCATGAATTCTGAATTTTAATAGCTATATGACCTCAGGCAGTGTAATGCCAAGCAAAGGCAACTTCCAAGGTTCGGATTACCAGCATAGTAAACCCCATTTATTCCGCAAACATTCAGAGAACAGAAAAAGTCAAAATATAGTGTAACTTGTTCCTTTAGCAAGTTCTCAATTCAATCCAGGTACTCCTCCACCCCTAGATAGTACATTCATTTAGTCAGTCAAAAGTGTCTTCTCAAATGGAGATTAGTCTCCAACCATAAACAAAGTACATTCATTTGGTCAATCACAGAGCACAAAGAAAACTCAAAGGCTTCTCACCCTTGAATCTCAAAAGGGGCAGGAGAACACAAAAGGCCATCCTCCCTTAAGTTAACAAGGTTAAACTCAGCATTGAATAGCCAAGGAAAGGCCTTTCTTTCATCTTCACCCGAGGCAAGCCCTCAGCAATCTCAGTTCCTGGGAAGACAGGGCTCAACAAAGCCATAGCCAGTGTCTCATCAAGTCACTCTGCCTGTAGAA
>CM053581.1:177826465-177850420 GCA_028627135.1 Pseudochirops cupreus | reverse complement strand
CTCATAAAGTCATTTGCTTCCATTTGCTCCATTCTAATCCTGAAGGAATTATTCTCTTCCATGAGCTTTTGAGATTCTTTTTCCATCTGGAAAAGTCGACTTTTTAAGGCATTCTTCTCCTCATTGGCCTTTTGGGCCTCTTTTGCCATTTGAGTTAATCTATTTTTTTAAGGTGTTATTTTCTTCAGTCAGGTTGTTGACTCTCTTTTCATGATTTTCTTGCATCATTTTCATTTCTCTTCCCAATTTTTCCTCCATTTCTCTTATTTGTTTTTCAAAATCCTTCTTAAGTTCCTCCATGGCTTGTAACGAATTTACATGTTTCTTGGAAGCTTTTGGTGTGGGAGTTCTGACTGTGTTATCTTCCTCCCATTCCATGCTTTGATCCTTTTTGTCCCCAAAAAAGGAATCTAAAATTGGGCGGCTGAGCTTGGTTTGCTTCCTTTGCCTGCTCATGTTGCCAGTCAATAAACTTGATTTTAAAGTCCCAGTAGATCTCTGCTTCCCTGGGGGAGAGCTTTGTCTGAAATTGCTGAAGTTTTTGCAACTGCTGGAGCTATTAGGAGGCCACTGCCGTCTCTGCAGCCCCCACCAGCTTTTGCTCACTGGTCACACACCTCAGGACCACCACCCAAGACTGGTATCCTGATCCAGGCAGGTTAAGGCAAGAGCACTTATCCTCTGAATGGTCGCTTGGTCCCCTTACAGTCTGCAGGCAGAGAACTCTGAAGCAACCACGTGGAAGTGGCTGCAGGGCCGCCCTGGGGCTGGTGGCCAGACTCCCTTCTCTCCCCCAAATATAGCTGAGTTCCACTGACCTTTCACTTTTTCCTTGCCCTTATGGGTTGGTAATTCTGGAAACTGCCACAGCTGCTGGTGATCTACTCTCCTGAAAGCTCTAGCCACAGCTTGCCCTGATTGCCCTGGGGCTAAGCTGTGGTTTCAGGCTGGGCTGGTTTTAGTTCCTAACACTCTGCTATGAACCCTTCTTGTCTGCCTGCTGGGCTACCTTCAGCAGGAGATGTGTTTTTCTGTAATTTTGTTGGTTCTGGAGCTCTCAAATTTGTTTAGAGTCATATTTTATAGGTGTTTGAGGTCGTTATGAGGGGAGCTGTGAAGTTTTCCTGTTTCTATGATGCCATCTCTATGGTACCTTTTATCATAATATAGTTTCCCTGTTTATATCTTTTAATTAAATCTATTTTAGCTTTGACTTTGTCTGGTATAATGATTGCTATCCCTGCCTTTTTGCATTGGCTGAGGCATTATACATTCTACCCCAGCCCTTTCTTTTAACTCCCTGCATATCTTTCATTTTAAAATGTGTTTCTTGTAAGAGGCATATTGTCAGATTCTGATTTTTAATCCATTTTGCTCTCCATTTCTGTTTTATGTGTGAATTCATCCCATTCGCATTCAAAGTTATAATTACTATTTGTGTTTTCCCCTCCCTATTTTTCCTCACTGTTGTCCTCAGCTTTTCTCTCCTTCTTTTAGTTTTTTTCCTAACCTGTACCTTCCTATTCCACTCTCTTTTAAAGAATTTCTTCCTTATCCTCTCCCCTATTCCTTTTTCTACCCACTCCACTAGAGATCCCTCTCTTTTCTTCTTCCCCCACTTCCTAAATCTTTAATTTACATACCCTTCTATACCTCTCTCCCTTTTCTTGTTCCCTAACCCTCTTATATCTTTATAAATTTTGAAGTCTTTTATACCCTTCTAGATGTATATGTTGTTACCATTTTAGTCTAGATCTGATGTGAGTGGGGTTCTAGAACTACCAGCCCTCCACCCCCATCTGATTCATCTGTATCAGTTCTTCTCACAGCTCATTAGTATGATATAATTACAGATTTTACCTTTTCCTACACATTTTTGCTTTTTTAAAATAACCACATCATACTCAATTCTTCCCCAATTTTTCTTTTGAACTACTCAATTACTAATGACAATCTTAAGCATATAATCTACATTTCCACATATAAAAAGTAAATAGTTTGTCCTTATTGAATCCCTTGTAATTGGTCTTTGCTGTTTATCTTGTATTTCTCCTGGATCTTGTATATCAGATTTTCCATTGAGTTCTCATCTTTTTCAGCAAAATCCTGAAAGTCTCTCAGTTCATTGAATGTCCAATTTTTTTTCATTAAGGATTATACTTAACTCTGTTGGGTAAGTTATTTTTGGCCACAACCCCGGTTCTTTTGTGTACATATACATACGTGTATATGTATGCATATACACACATATATAGATAGATAGATGTACATACCTGTACATACATATATATGTAGATAGATGTACACACATAGATATAGATATAAATATATGTATGTATACATACACACATATGTATCTATGTCTATCTATCTATAGCATTCCAAGATCTGTGGTCTTTTAGTATAACAGCTGCTAGGTCTTGTGTAATTGTGGCTCCATAGTATTTGAGTTGTTTTTTTCTTGTTCCTTGTAATATTTTCTCCTTAACCTGAGAGTTTTGGAATTTGGAATTACCTGTAGGTCGTGGTCTTCCTGTAGGTTTTCATCTTGGGATCTCTTTCAGATGGTGATTGATGAATTTTTTTTTCCTATTTCTGCTTTCCCTTATTGTTCTAAAACTTCAGAACAATTTTCTTTATTTCTCATAATATTGCATCAAGATTCTTTTTTTATATCATAGATTTCAGGTAGTCTGAGTATTCTTATGTGTTCTCCTCTTGATCTGTTCTCCAGATCATTCGTTTTTCTTATGAGCTCTTTCATATTCTCTTCAATTTTTTCATTCTTTTTATTTTGTTTTATTATTTCTTGGTGTCTTACAATGTCATTTGTTTCCTCTGACCAATTCTAGTTTTCAAAGAGTTGTTTTCTTCCTTGACATTCTGGATCTCCTTTTCCACTTGGTTGACTTTCTTTTCATAATTTTCTTAGTTTTCTTAGATTGTTCCTAATTTTTTCTTATTTTTGCTTGATCTCTCTTCTTTTAGATTTACAGCCCCTTTTAAGTTCTTCCAAGAGCTCTTTTTGGGCAGGTGACCATTTGACATTTCCGTTTGGGGTAGCAGAGACTTTTTTTTTTTGCTTCAATTCCTCTTCTGAAAGTAAATCCCAGTCTTCCATTTTCCAATAGTAGCAGTCTATGGTTGGGTTTTTTCTCCTTTGCTTGCTCCTTTTTATTTTATTTTATTTTATTTTTAGCAGCTTGTTATTACAATCATCTCTAGTCCTGTGGTGAGGGGGATGGTGCCTCTGACCTCAGGTCCTTTTTGCTGTTCTTTTTTGAGCTTTGTTCTGGCCCCAACCTCTAAGCCAGGCCCCTACTATCCTGCAAATGCTCTTGCTCTGTAAGTGGCTGTAATCTTCAGTTCTCTCCTCTGACCTGGAACTGAAACCAAGAATTCAGATATACTTTAAGTGCCCACAGCCAGCAGCAGCCTCACCTCACTGCTCTGCATTCATGGGCTGTGTGCTGGTTCCTTCTCATGTTCAGCCTTTAGCTGTAGCCTGGGATGGTATCTGGGCAGCACAGCTGGACTTGGAGTCCCTCTGCAGCAGAAGGGCCTTCAGTCTTCCTTTGTGCAGATGTCTGACCCCCACTGTACTGTCTGTGACTCGGGCTGAGGCTACCTCCCAACCCAGCTACCTCCAGGGCTTGTTGTTTATTGTTTCAGTGGAGATAGCCTGGAGGTGTTTGCACCTCACTCAAGCCAAACCTCCATCATGCAGTCTTTCCTCAGGTCTTCAGTTGTCCCAGGAAGGTCACTGCTCTGCCCCAACTCTTGTTTATGTTTGCTTCTCTGCATTCATCCTGAGAAACTATTTTGTTTTGTTTGTGGAAGAAATCTGGAGAACTTGAAATTTTCTGATCTACTCCTCTATCTTCCCAGAATCCCCTCCCCTGATGCAACACTAAAGCAAGGTGACATTCTATTCCATAGGAAAATTCTTCAAATGTTTGAAGATAGTTTTTAAGACCTCCCCTCTCCTCACTTTGTCTTCTCTAAGTTAAATATCCTATTCCTCATATATCTTGCCTTTTGAACCCTGCACCATCTTACTATTCCATCTTTGAATACACTGATTTGTCAGGTTCTCTCTTAAAAGGTGGCATCTAGACTTAAACACAATTCTCCAGAAATAGATTGCACAATTAGGACTACAACTTACTGTGTTCTAGACTTCTATTAAGGAAGCATAAAATTGTGTTGGGGCAACTAGGTAGTACAGTGGATAGAATGTCAGGCCTGGAGTCGGGAAGTCTCATCTTCCTGAGTTCGAATTTGACTTCATTTAGCTACGTGCCCCTAACCAAGTCACTTAACCTTGTTTGCCTTGGTTTCCTCATCCGTGAAATGAGCTAGAGAAGGAAATGATAAACTACTTTAGTATCTTTGCCAAGAAAACCCTACATGGGATCACAGCATTGGACACAATTGAACAACACAAAATTAATATAACACATGTAAAATTTCTCCCCTTTTCATTTAAAACCATGATTTCATGCATTCCCTTTCAATCCATTCTTATGCGTTATAGGTCTAGTTTAATCAGAATCTCACAATATTGTGATAGCATCTACCCTTCCCCTTAATGGATTTGGGTACAGCCTGTGCTGTTTTTGGCTGTGAACCTGTAAAAATAAAGCAGTGGAATGAAGGAGCCTAAATTGTGCAATGAAAACTTCCACCTTGATTTTTTTGAGATGCAAGAGATAGGAACAGCTTGTTTTTTACCCCCTCTGAATTGAAAATTTGAGAAAACTAAGGTGAAAATTAGAATTTAAGAAGTGAATATAGACAGTCTTGATTGTTCCAATTATACTTAAGCAGTAACTATGTGGTGCAGTAAATGAATGATCTGCACATGTATTGATGCTGACTATTAGTGGATGATATTAAGTTTTCCAATTTAACTGATTAAAATGGAAATTAAATCACAAACACAATTTTGACTTGCAAAACAGGGCATGGTGGAACCAGTTTATCCTAATACTAGTTCATTGAACTTGCACACTATTTCTGTTCTCAGCAACTTGTCTGACTTCTCAAACAGTAGACCTTACTTTTCCAGCTATGAAAGTATGAGCTTGTCTCTTGTTAATTTAGCTGAATTTGCCCCCTCACCTGTTTATATATGTGATATGTATCAGACTTGTCCATGTAGCTGTCATCCAGAATCAGGCCATTCCTGGTCAGCTCTGCCTTATTGCCACATCTTCCTCTGTGATAACAAAATTGTGAACTTCGTAGAGGCCAGGACTTTCTGAGTCATGTTTAGGCATTAAGGATGCCACAAAGACTACCAAAATAAGAGTTGAAAAATAGACATCTGAAACTCTCTGTTAAACTTATGTGTTTTCTTTAAAAGAAAAAAAAAAGAGGGTATTCAGTGAACTTTAAAAGTTTTGTTAAGTGCCCTGAATAGTGACAGATTTTTCTGAGTCATTGGCTTAGAAGTGCCAGTGAAGGGATTACTTACTTGGAAATATTCATTTTTAGTGACACATAAGTCTGTTTTGGCTTTTGTTTAAAAGATGCTTAAGTAACCAAACAAAAACCTTTCCCCAACTGTATGGATAACAAGGGAACTATTTTATTATGTGACTGTGAAATGCTGCAGTGTTCTAGAGCTCAGTGTTTTTTACACTAATATTAACTTTCTTTTTTCACACTTAATCATTGCAGTGTGGTAAAGCGCTCCCTGGACTTTCAAAGCAAGAAGACTGCTGTGGCACTGTGGGCACTTCATGGGGCTTTCACAAATGCCAGAAATGTCCCAAGAAACCAGGTACTTTTTTCTAGTTATTTTTATTTTTTACAAATCTTTCAACATACTTGCTTGATTTGAGCACATAGCACAGTGATTTGTGTACAACAGACAATTAACGTCTGTTGTATACTTTAATAAAATTGAAAGTTTCCCACAAAGTTTTATCACTTGATTCCAAAAAGAGGTGATAGATATTCTCATTCCTGGAAGCCTTTCAGGACTGAGAATATTTCAATTAATATTCTCTTGTTTTTGAACTGTCATTGAAGAGTTCCAGTTTTTTTTTTAAACAAGGCTTATATTTTTTAATCATTTTGCTGTTTCTCTTTTGCTTACATCAAAAAAAAGTTTGTATGAAGATTCTGAATTAAAGCAACATACCTTGTATGAAGAGGCATTAAAATGACCTTTTAAAATAATAAATGAATGCTCAAAGTCTTCTAAGGTCTAAGTGGTCAACTGGGTTGTTGTTCCTTAGATTGAAGGAACCTTTAGGAGCTAAATTTACATTCACATCTGTACTTGCTATCTCTACTTTTCTGATTCTATTGATTTTTCAAAGGAATTCTACTGATAGAAAAATATAATAAGGTTGAAAATTACTCACGATGTAGCGAATTAAATGGTTGTTGACATGAACTGATAGCATCTGTAATTGATAGAGTGTTGATATCTTTCTTTGGGACAGCTTAGTGGCTTAATGGTTAGAGTGACCCAAAGTCAGGCAGACACTTCTTCCTGAGTTCATATCTGGCCTCAAATACTTACTAGCTATATGATCTTGGGCAAGTTACTTAAATCTGTTTGTCTCAGTTTCCTCATCTGTAAAATGAGCTGGAAAAGGAAAGGGCAAACCACTCTGTCTTTGCCGAGACAACCCCAAATGGGGTCACAAAGAGTTGGGAAATGACTGAACAACAACTTCTTACTCTTTCTTTCAAAACTATAGCCTTTAAGGACTTGAAAATAACTCGTGGCCATATCATAATATCACCACCAGCCTCTCAGATACTCTAAGATGTATGTTATCATACCCTACTGATTTGAGTTACAACTGGGATTAGACTAGTCTCTGATCATTTCCTCTTTTTAGAGTGACAGTCTCCACAACATTCCTAACCTAATGTCTCATCGTGAGTTGTAGGTTGGCCCTGTCTTCTCAGACACAATGCCAACAGAGTGCCAGCCACTGATAGGTCTTGTGAATTTGGGAGCTGGGAAGGATTCACACAGAGGTCCAGGGATGGATTGTTTTATCTGATGTCTGAGGATAAGCCTAGCTAACTCTGGAAAGGCACTACACTAATCTGATCTAATGAGTATAAAGTTTTTGGCCATAGAAACTCTGGAAGATCTACTGAGTCATAGGTGTGTGTATTGCGATCTATGTGATTATAGAGTACCCACACCAAAGAAAACATATATCCTTAAAGTATTTAAGTCAACATAGTTTTGGAAGAAATGCAGCTGAACTGTGGAGTCAGGGAAGCAGTAGCTAATGTCGGTGGCCCTGGGGGATGCACCAGACACTGCATCTGCTCACAGCCATTAACAGGGAAATGTAAGCAAAGTGCTTTTCTGCTGGGGACAGTGTGATCTCGTGCCTGCAGGAGGGACACTGCTCCACAAACAGAGGACTGGGTGTAGCTGTCAGGTGTGCCGAGGTTCCTTTTCCTGTGTGTCTGATGGTGTTTTCGGTAAGAAGTGATCGTCTACCACCATGAGAACGTAAGAATTAAGTTTTTGTCAGAATTTCCCTGGGGGCTCTTGTGTGTTCAGCTCTGTAGCACAACTGCATGGAGTTTTGACCGCAGAATTACCAAAGGGACTTCTTAGTCATGGGCCAGCAACACTTGTATTTTTGACATCACTTTCCAGTCTGGTCTCCTTTCTTCTGGGGGCCTAGAGGTCAAAGGGCACCAACAGCTTCCCTATTACTTCCAGTTCAACTTCAACAGTGGTTTAGCCTAAAGGTTAGTTCATCTCATGTAGCACATTTTTTAATGCTGGTAGATACTTAATTATAATTTGCTGATCACTGCTATCCTATCTGTGTATGTCACTTTCTCTTTCTTCATACATGAAATGGATGCTTTTTACATAATTTCTGTCACTATATTCTTCTATTAATCAGCAAGGTGACATTTTCCTTGGCTCCTTGGGGAAGGGAAAGCTATTTTCTTATTACCTTCCTATGCAGTTATGATATCTAATTTCCTTTCCTTGTTCTATTCTAATTTTCTCTAATCTTTTTGCTCAATATTTCTTGTTAAAATTCATTACCCTTCTGCCAGGGTTTCACAGGATCATAGATTTTGATCAGGAAAGAACTTTTAGAAATTATCTTGTTTAACTTCATTGTGTATGTGAGGGAAAAGCAGTGTGAAGTGCCAGAGTGGTCAACTGATTTGCCTAAGATGAATGAATGGCAGTTCCAGGACTCAAACGTAGCCTCTGTTATTCTTCCAAATGACATTGCTTAATAATCTCCTCCTTCCTCTTTTCTCTCTCATTCTCTTTCTCCTCTTTTCCTTTTCCCCTCTCCCTCTTTGTCCTTCCTTGCATCCATCCATCCATCCATCTATCCATCCTTCCTTCCTTCCTTCCTTTTCCTTCCTTTTTTCCTTCCTTCTTTCCTTCCTTCCTTCCTTCCTTCCTTCCTTCCTTCCTTCCTTCCTTCCTTCTCTCTCTTTCTTTCATTGTCTCTTTTTCTTCTTCTCTTAAATATTCTCAGTTGCCACACAGATTTATGTTTGGTTCTAAATTGAGCCATCTTGGTACTTCACGCTGCTTTTCTGTCCTTCCTCTATATACACTGTTAAAATTTGGACTTGTACCCTTAGAACTGTTTTTTTTTATAGATTCTTAGCTTCCTTTGAACACTTGTGTTTCTTAGACTTGTTGAAATCTTTCTTGAAGTTCATTTAAAAAAATTTATATTCATGGGGGGTGGGAATCTTCTTAAAGAAGACTGACTTTGTGGTTACATTTAATAAGTTCAAGTTTGAGTCCCTGACTAATTCTCAAAACTCAATTTAGAACCAAAGGATCCTCATGATTCATTTTTGAACAAAGTAAGTAGTTCAGTGAATAGAGATCTGGACCTAGAGTCAGGAAGACCACAGTTCAAATACAGCCTCATGAACTTACTAGCTTTGTGACCTTGGGCAAGTCACTTTGCCTCTTCTTGCTTTAATTTCATTATCTGTAAAATGAAGATAATAGCACAGCCTAGGATTATTGTGAGAATAAAATGAGATATTTGTAAAGCCCTTTGCAAAACTAAATTGCTATATAAATATGAGTTGTTGTTGTTATTATTATTGTATATTTATACTAAGAAATGGTCCCTGTACCCTTCAAGGCCATGTTTGACAGTGTAGTCTGTACTGTGGTTTTCACTTCAAGTAGCTAAGTAGTTAATATTCCCTGTTATCACTTGCCAAAACCACTATGCCAAACAAACCAAAGAAGGTTCCATATTTAAATGATTTCTTTTTTCTTGCTTTTTGAGAGGTGCATAGGAAACTCCTCTTTTCATATGTCTCATTTTCTGCTTTCTTCTTTCATTTTTGCTTAGGCTTCCTTTTTTTTCCCCTGCTGTGCACATTTTATTGTTTTTTCCCCTTCTTTCCCTCCCTACCATAGAGAAGGCTACAATTAAATACACACACACACACACACATACACACACACACATACACACACATATATATTATACGTACATATGCAGATTTATGCTATACTTACTTCTATTTGTCAGTTCTTTCTCTGAAGGTAGATGGCAACTTCCTTCATGTGTCCTTTGTAGTTGGTTTGAGTACTTATAATATCAAGATTTAATTAGTCATTCAAAATTGTTCTTAGGACAATATTTCTGTTACGGTGTACAACATTCTCTTGGTACTGCTAATTTTACTGTTCATTGTATCATGCAAATCTTTCCACGTTTTTCTGAAGTCAACCAGCTTATAATTTCTTACAGTACAGCATTCTGTCACAATCATAAACCACAGCTTGTTTCACCATTCTCCAGTTGAAAGGCCTCTATCATTTAACCTGATAAGTGTGAGATGATATCTCAAAGTTGTTTTAATTTGCATTTCTCTAATTAATAATGGTTTAGAGCATTTCTTCTTGATCATATAGTCCTGTGACTATATGTAGTTTTGTTTTCTTCATTGAAAACTGTTCATATCCTTTGACCATTTATGAGTTGGGGAATAACTCGTATTCTTATAAATTTGACAAAGTTCTCTAAATATTTGGGAAATGAGACCTTTATCTAAGAGACTGTCTATAAATTTTTTCCCCCAATTTTCTGCTTTCCTTCCAGTCTTGACTACATTGATTCTATTTGTACAAACCTTTTAAATATAATTGAAATCATTCATTTTATACCTCACGGTGCCCTTTTATCTCTTGTTTATTCATAAATTGTCTCTTATCCATAAGTCTGATAGGTTAAATGTTCCATGTTCTAATTTTCCTGTAATAGCTCCCTTTATATCTAGGTCATGCATCCATTTTGACCTTGTCTTGGTAAATGGTTTAAGATATTGGTCTATACTCAATTTCTGCCAGACTGCTTTCCGATTTTACCAACAGTTTTTTTTAAACCAAATAATGAATTCTTATCCCCAAAACTTAAGTTTTTACATTTGTCAAATAAAAGGTTAATATAATCATTTGCTGCTGTGTGTTATATGTCACTCTGTTCCACTGATCTACCTTTCTATTTCTTAGCCAGTACTAAATAGTTTTGATAATTACTACCTTATAATATCATTTAAGATCTGGTACTGCTAAACCTCTTTCCTTTATGTATGTTTTTTCATTAGTTTCTTCGAAATTCTTGAACTTTTGTCTTCCAAATGAATTTTGTTATTATTTTTTCCAACTCACTAAAATAATTTTTTGGTAATTTAATTGGGATGGCATTGAATGACTAAATTAGATAAAAATTGTCATTTTTATTAGATTGGCTTTGCCTATCCATGAATAATGAATATTTCTCCATTTATTTAAATCTGACTTTATCAATATGAAGAATGTTTTATAATTATGTTCATGTAGTTTCTGGGTCTGTGTTGGCAGGTATACTTCCAGGTACTTTATACTGTCTACATTTATTTAAATTGAGTACTATCACTTTTTACAGGATTTTGTTTGTGATAAATAAAAACGTTGATGATTTACATGGGTTAATTTAATATGCTACTACCTGGCTAAATTTTTAATTGTTTCAAATAACTTTTTAGTTTAATCTTTAGGATCTTCCAAATATATAATCATATTGTCTGCAAAAAGAGATTGTTTTTTTTTTTAATCTCTCCCATTCTGGTTCCTTCAATTTCTTTTTCTTATTGATATTGCTAGCATTTCTAAAACAACTTAGGATATTATTTGGTGTCAGATAGTGTAGTTTCCTTGTTTATCTCTTTTAATTAAATCTATTTTGGCTCTAACTTTGTCTGAGATTATGATTGCTACCCCTGTTTTTTTTATATCAGATGAAGTATAAAAAATTCTACTCTAGCCCTTTATTTTTAACTCTGTATGTATCTCTTGTTTTAATTGTGTTTTATATAAACGATATATTGTCAGATTCAGATTTTTAATCTGTTTCATTTTTGTGGGTGAGTTTATCCCATTAATATTCAAAATTAAAATTACTGGTCATATATTTTCCTCCATCCTACTTTTCCACAGTATTTATCCTTCTCCCCCTATTTACCCTATTCTTCCTCATGCATCTAATTTGCTTCTGTTTTTTGTTCAGGATTATACTCAGCTTCATTGGGTGAGTTATTTTTTATCACAACCCCAGCTCTTTTGCTCTTTGAAATATAATATTGTAAGACATACAATCTTTTAATGTAGATGCTGCTAGGTCTTATGTGATCCTGATTGCAGCTCTGCAGTATATAAATTATTTTTCTTCTGTTGCTTATAATATTTTCTCCTTAAACTGGTTGCTTTGAAACGATTCTGATATGCCTATAAGTTTTCCTTTTGGGATCTCTTTCAGGTAGTGATTGGTGGATTTTTTTCTATTTCTATTTTGCCCCCCTTCTTCTAGAACTTCAGGGCAATTTTCCTTAATAGTTTCTTGTAATATTTTATCATGATTCCTTTTTTGATTATAACTTTCAGGTAGTCTAAGAATTCTTACATTGTCTCTCCTCGATCTGTTCTCCAGATCAGTTGTTTTTCTAATGAGATATTTCACATTTTTAATTTTTTTCATTTTTTAAAATTTTGCTTTATTATTTCTTGGTATCTTATAACATCATTAGCTTCTGCTTGTCCAATTCTAGTTTTGAAAGAGTTATTTTCTTCCTTAAGTTTTTGAATCTCTTTTTCTAGTTGGTTGACTTTTTTTTCATAGTTTTCTTGATTTTCTTGGATTGCTTTTATTTTTTTCACTAATTTTTCCTTGATCTCTCTTATTTGATTTTTTGCAGTTTTTTAAAAGTTCTTCTAAGAACTTTTTCCGACTTGTGACCATTTGACATTTCTCTTTTAAGTAGGAGTTGCTTTTTAAAATTTCACTATCTTCCTTTGATCTTCTCTATCTCTGTAATAGCTATTCATGGTTAGGTCCTTTCTCCTTTACTTATTCATTTTTATTTTATTTTGCTTTATTTTATTTTTAACAGCTTATTATCATAATCATGTTCTAGTCTCAAGGTATGGGGAATGGTGCCCCATCCCTCAGGTTATTCTTACTGTTATTTTCTGAGCTCTGTCGGTGGTGTAAGGCACCTGTTCCACCATCTTCCCAGGATCACTTCCTAAATCTTACAGGAAAGTGTTTTTGCCTTGCAGATGAAAAGGCATCAGTTTCTTTTTTTCCTTATCTATTTACCCTGAACTTCTTATATCCTTTTAACATAATATTTGAATCTTTCAAAATGTCTCAGGTTTTCCACTTAAAACAGTAGCTGTGGCCCTTGTTTCTGTGCTCTGTTGGTATGTATGCATTTTATGTGTCGGTGTGGCTGGGAGGAGATGAAAGCTATCATGATTCTTAGAATGGATCAGAGAGATAGGATCTTTTTTTTTAAGTGCAATGGTATTTAACTTTTTTGTGTGATCCTTTTGGAATTCTGATGAAACCTATGAACTATTTCCCAGAACTGTTTTTCTAAGTAAATAAAATAAAATGCATAGAATTACACAAGACAACAATTATACTGAAGAAGAGTTATAAGAAGTATTTAAAATAAATTTGTGGGCTTCAAGCCAAAAACTCCTATTTTTAGTGGCTTTAATTCTGACCTGAGCATGTGCTTTTAGAGTATCTCCCCATCTCTCTTCTCCCTAATTCTCTCCTTTCTCTCCTCTTCTCTTTTCCTTTACTTTTGTCCACTTTCAAATCTGAGGGTGCAGAGGTGTGATGGAAGAGATTTTAGAGAGAGAATCCTTCCAGCTCCTTCCCTGCTTCACTCCCTTCAAGTTCTAGCCCTTTGTTAATTCATGTCTGTTATTCATGTTTCACAGCAGATTACAGCTGCATAATCTCAGAGGTCACATCATTTAGTCCAGTTCCCTTTTTTTTGTAGATGGAGAAAGTTTGCCTTGGAGAGGCAAATGACTTGCTTAGCTTATTCAGACAGTTAGCTGAGGTTCTCTGCTTTATTTCTGGATCATTGCACCTTTCCACCTGACTTGTAACCAAATTTTTCCATATATGTTATCTCCTTCATTAGAATGTGAGCTCCTTGAGAGCTAGGACTACTTCCCTTCACTTTTTGTAACCTCAGGTCCTACTACAGTGCTTCACACATATTGAGCACTTAATAAATGCTTCATGCATTCATTGCTGAGATTAGTGCCCTTATCTCTTGACTCCTAGTCATGTGTTCTTTCTATCCAATCCTGATGCATACTAACTCATTGATATTAACAGAACTATTCCATATAGCTTTGTTAACATCTCTGTGTTATGATCTCTATGTTGTATTTGAACAAAAAAGAATATGCAGAGTTTCTAAGAAACTTTTTTTTAACTCAGGGGAGAGAAGGTTCAGAGGTGGACTGGACAGCTGCTTTCAAGTATCTCAGGGAGAAGATGAATTAGGCTGGGTTTGTTTGGCTCCAGAAGACATAAACAGGGTAATGGGTGGAAGTTTCCAAAGAGGCAAATTTTAGCTTACTGTCAGGAAAAAGAACAAAACGAAATACTTGTTTAAAATTGGAGTCGGAAGGGGCTGCCTTGGGAGGAAGTGGGTTGCCTCTAAGTAGTAGCTTTTCAAGGAAAGGCTAAATGACCACTTCTCAAGGGTGCCACAGAGATGATTCTTTTTCAGGTACAGTTTGCAGTAGATGACTGCTAAGGTCCCTTCCAACTCTGTGATTCTGCTGTCGTTTTTTTACTAAATGAATTCAAATGTTGGTTCATTTCACATTAAAAAAATAAATTCATTTGACCTATCCCGAAAACTGACAGTGTGGATTAGGAATGCAGCGACCTTATTAACAACTTGACATTTACTGTACTTGGTGTATTTTGGGTGATTCATTCCCAAGAAACACATTCAGGGTCACATTCTTCTTATGTCATTTTGAAAACTTTCCTGGGTTGGTATTGCTCTCTAAATCATATGCATTTCGAAAGAGAGCAGACTTACTTTGGCTTAATCCTCTATGGTTCAGTGCTTCATGATTTTCTCATGAGGCAGTGGTTAGAGAAAAGAACCTTGGCCAAGAGTCAAGAGACTACATTTCTGGGCCCAGCTCTTGCACTCATTGTTTAACTCTGGACAAGTCACTTCCTCTCTCTGGGACTCATTTTCCTCATCTGTAAAATTAGGAGTTTGGACTAGATGACCTCTTTTAAACTGTCAACCATTTGAGTTTCTTTAGGTAGCTCTTGAAAATTCTGCTTGGGTACATTGAGAAGGACCCCATGCTATTTATATACATTTTTTTTTCTTTTGAGAAAATTTAACTTGATTTTAATTCTTTAAAATATTTGAAAAGTTCTGAGTGAGGGCATTAGCCACTTTGCTAGGTAGAAAACTAAGAAATCATGGAAGATACATTGGGAGTGGGGAAATCTGCAGAGTATGCAAGTATGTAAGTAAAAGACAAAAGTTCTTTTTTTTTAGTATCCATAATTTTTATATATTTTTAAAAAATTTTTTAAATTTTATTTTAGACTCAAAGGCCAGAACACAAATACAGAATAGATAAAAGAAAGAAAAATATATCATAAACTTAAATATTGGAACTTAAATACAAAGTAAGAAAGAAAAAAAAGCATGTCGTGCATAGCAGAACATGAGATGATTGAAAGAAAATATGTAACAATAAATTTTTGTTTCAAGAAAGCGTATGTGATAAATGATATGAGTTGTGTTGAGGCTTGTCCATCTTTTCTTTGCTTCCTTGTGGGTTTTATTTTGTTTTCTGCTGTGTACTTTTTTTACTTTGTTCTTCTTCCCCCCCTGCCCCGCCCCACCAAAGCCTTCAATAAGGTTTAGATATGTTTCACTGTAGCTATAAATATACATGTACACACATACATACATAGACACATACTTTCCCAAACATATTCTACTCCTGATCTTTGTTGTTATGTTTGTGCATATCTCTTGCTTCCTATCCTTCCTGCCTCCTCTACTTTACTTCAAACCACTACCTTGCCCTCCTATTACTTGCCTACTCTACTCCAAGGATCCTTCCCCAAAAGTCCTTTTTTTTTTTTTTTTTGCCTGAACTGGTGAGGATTTCTAAAGCCTTAACCAACTCAGGATCAATCAGTCAGACTTTTGCTAGTTTGCAGTACATGTAGAACACAACACAGTGTCAAATATGAAAAATAGTACTTGCCCTCAAGGAGCTTACATGCTAATGATATTCAGAACTGACTACTGGTGCTGGTGATTCTTAATTTTCCACCAATGTCCATTTTGGTCTCCTCCTTTCCTAGTTTCGTCTGCCATCTTGCTCTTCTAGAAGGATGACAGGAATAGGGTTGGGAAAAAGAGCATTGAGAGAAATAGAAGTTGTTTAGTTTTTTCAGTCATGAACTCCTCTTTATAATCCCATTTAGTTTAGTTTAGTTTTGTTTTGTTTTTGGCAAAGATAGTGGAGTAGTTTGCCATTTCTTTCTCCAGTTCATTTTACAGATGAAGAAACTGAGGCAAACAAGGTTGAGTGATTTTCCCAGGGTCCCATAACTAGGAAGTGTCTTAGGCCAGATTCACTTTGCCACTTAACTGCCCCTAAGAAGAAACATTCCTTGGGTTAATCACTCTTACCCCTTCTGATCACAAGTACTTTGTATATGCTCTTTGGGTGAATAGAATAAAAATCTCTTCTCCTTCTCTTCCAGAGCCACCTTTCCCCCAACCCTACCAGGTTCTACTGATCTTCAAGAAGTTGTTTCCCATGGGGCAGCTAGGTGGTACAGTTGAATAGAGCACCGGCCCTGGAGTCAGGAGGACCTGAGTTCAAATCTGGCCTCGGACACTTAACACAAAAACTAGCCATGTGACCCTGGGCAAGTCACTTAACCCCAATTGCCCTGCCTTCCCCTGTCTTAATAAAAAAAGCAAAAAAAAATTTTAAAAAGAAGTTGTTTCCCTAGATGGCAGGGCGTTTTGCATGATTGTTTTTTGTATCTCTCCCATATAGCAGAGTACCCAGTACATAGTAAATGCTTAATATATGCCTATTATGTTGCTTCTCTTTTAATTTAGTCTATATTCTATGATTGTCCAGTTCATTATGGACAAGAAAAAAATACTCGTTTATCCCTCTTATTAAGGGAAATAGGTGTATAGTGGAACAACAATGGAGAGAGTCCTGGCTCTGGAGTCAGAGACCATAGGTTTGAATCTTGGCTCTGCTACTTGTTGGCTATGAGAAACTGGGCAACTTGCTTCAACTTCCCTGGGTCTAGATTTTCTCAGCTTTAAAATGTTAAGGAATGCTAAGGGCTCCCTGAACTTACCTTTTTGAGTTACCGTATTTTCCAGAAACACTGAAGCCAGAGCATGTAGGAGGCCCTGAATGTGTCTAGGACAACCGCCTCCCCACCTCCAGACATAATTATTTTTTGTATCCCAAACTGGACTCCCTGTATGTCCTTGGGAGTAGAGACAGGCACCTGTCAGTCTGTCCTAGGCTGGGAAACTGGTTGTGTAGCTAGGACCCTTGTAGGTAAGCAGACCATCCTATCTTCAGTCTAGCAGTTACCAAGGGAGAAGAACTTGGCTTTTGTAATCACTTTGCTCCTTCCCTTTAGGAGGGGTTTTGTCCTTTTCCCACTTTTACTACACCTTCACCTCTCCCATGCCATGCCCCTTTGGGTGGAGATATCTGGTACATCTTCTTCTCTTTTTCCTACTGTTATAAATATGCAAACTTCTGGATGGATTGTGAACTCTTTGGGTTTCACATGCATTTTCATTTCTTTTGTAATAAGTCTAGTGTTCACATAAGTTAGTTTTGTAAACCAAAGAGGTCTTGTAATAGATGATCTCTTAGGTTCTTTCCAGCTTGAATCTGATGATGCTATGAGAGTGCAAGCAAACCTCACTTTATGAAATGAAAATGTGATTAACTAATGGTACTAGAATGCATTGTTCTCATTGACTAATTTTTCATGTTAACTGTGATTTACTTTTTTGCCTATTTCTTCAATCATTGTTTTCCATATTTTATCACTTTCCTTTTTTTTTTAAACTACTGCCCTCTTGTCTTTCTTCCCTCTAGATACTGCCCTTTTTTGCCTCTTTTAGCCTTCCCTACTCTTTTGCAATGCCTTTTGGGATTAACTTTTAGTGCTGTATTTGTGAACGTGCTAATCCATGAACATATCTATTGCAATAACCATTTTAACTGTATAGGTTCCTTTCAACTTCTTTCTCTGACTTCCATGTTAAAAAAATACATTCTGTTTACTGGAGGATTCTATTTTTCAGGAGCTGGATGACAGAGATCTTATAGTATATGAAAATCCAGATTTTAAAATGCAAATAAGTCTGAGGAATTATTCAGTTACCAGAAAACTTTTTTCCTTAAAAAATTTAATCATAGGGTGTGAAAATAAAATCAATTCATTCAAACTTCTTAGGACTATATTTCTTGGGTGATGTGAAAAAAACCCATATAGTCACAACAAAAAAAAGGAAGGTCAAAGATATGTTAGGGGAAATTGTGCAAACATTTAAGCATCATCTCCCAAATTTTGAATGCAATTAAATTCTAATTAATATAATAGATATCCTTGAAAAACATTTTTTTTTTGCCCCTGTATCAAGGGCTTTTTTTTTTTTGACCTGAACCAGGGATTTCATTGGTTTAGGGAATTCTGGGGGTGGGACTCCTCCCACCCCACCCCCACCTCTCAGCTGAGAAACAGCTGCTTTACATCTTAGCTTCTCCAAGAGTTTCCTGGGTCACTGAGAGCACTTTGCCTGTGGCACTCTGCCAGTATGTGATGGGCTCAGCCCTTGACCCCAGATCTGTCTAATAACTGCACTGGCTGCTGAGCCACTGCTTTCTGCCCAGTACAGCTTTCCTTTAATACCCAGACTAGGTAGGTGTTTAAATATCTGTTCCTTAAATATGATCTTTTGGGATCCAGAGCACTTTTTGATAGGAGCCGAAGCGTGGAGTGGGAAGCAGTGGGTTTTGGAATCTGGCCTTGGGCGCTGGGCTCGGTGGCCCAACTTCACAAGGCCTAGACTTGAACTTTGGTTTCTTTGTGGGGAAAAGGTGGGTAATATTTATATATTTACTTGATAGAAGGCTTCAGTGAGGGTCAAATAAAGTATGTAAAATACTTTAAAACTTTAAAGTGCTGTATAAATGTCTGTTTTTATTAATAAATAAAACACCAACTAAATTTTAAAAATATATTACAAAGTTCTAACAAATATTCCATGATTTTCCCCCCTTTTAGCTTACCACGGGTATAACCAAATGATGGAATGTCCTCAAGGTTACAAGAGACTTAATGCCACCTTTTGCCAAGGTAAAATTTGATGTTAATAAGGATCTTGTGAATTGAATAGTAATTACACTTTATTTTTATTCTATTTACCTTATTTTAATAGTCATATATTACCGATACTGATACTAGTATCTGTTCATATTATCCTATATGTTTTTGGAACTATTCGTATTTTCATTTCACAGTAACGGGTTTTTTTTGTTCTTATACCCCAGTTTATTTAGCCAGTCCCCAACTGATGGCAACTATTTTGTTTCTAATTCTTGACATTATATATTTATGGATATTTAGCTATATATGTGGCCTTTTTTCCCCCTTTGACATCTGAGCAGCTAGTGGGTAGAGTGCAAGGCTTGGAGTTACAAAGATTCATCTCCCTGAGTTCAAATCTGGTCTTAGACACTTAATAGTTTTGTGAGCCTGGGCAAGTGACTTGATTCTGTTTGCCTCGGTTCCCTCATCTGCAAAATGAGGTGGAGAAGGAAGTGGCAAATCACTTTACCCAGATGAAGTCACAGTCAGACATGCCTAAAAAACAACTAAAACTAAAAAAAAAAACCCCCCCAAAAAAACGACCTATGTGCCAGTCAGATCTCTGGGTCAAATGATATGATATTTTAGATGCTTTTTGTAGATGATTTTCTCTCATTTTCCATGTATATGTTGATATCATACAAAATGGAACCACAGCTAGAACTTTGTTTAGTTATCTCTGACGTATAAGTATCCGATGATGTCTAAAACAAGGAAAGCATGGTGACCAAAGGTGAGCCAAGGTCAGAGAGAATGTCTTTCTCAGAGACTAAATAGAAGTGGAATTCTCTGTAGAGATGGCAAGTTTTTCCAGACACTCCAGTTTGTGAAAGACTTCATAGTGGTGGCAGTTTTGGAACTCTTTAAGTTCATCCCCAATAACTCAAAAGAAAGCAGTGGAGTGATCGAGCCGGGGGAGAAACCCAAGTGGTTGTGTTGGTACCTCACTGTAGTCCTTGTTTCTGGCGGCAGTTGAGGCTGGTGGATCAACTGAGTTCTGAGGTGCAGTAGGACTAAAGCCAGTCTGGCGTTCTCTCTAATATGGTGAGCCACCAGTAGCAGAGGGCCATGAGAGTGCCAAACGAGAAATGAACGGAAAATATTGGAAAAATATTGGAAAAATAAAGCAAATGAAGGTTTCTTTGCTAGTCAACATTGGGGTCAGAGTGATGAGTGGCCACTGAACTTCTTGCCTGGGTGAGAGGAAAGGAATCCCACAGGATGAGAAGATTGTATCTTCACAAGTTCATACATTTTTAGTCGTGTCCAACTCTTTGTGACTTCATTTGGAGTTTTCTTGGCAGAGACACTGAAGTGGTCTGCCATTTTGTTCTCCAGCTTATTTTACAAATGAGAAGATTGAGGCAAACAGGATTAAGCCACTTTCTCAGGATCACACAGCTAGTGTCTGAGGCTGGGTTTGAACTCAGGAAGATTGTGAGTCTTCTTATTCTAGGCCTGGCACTCTATCTACTTTGCCACCTAGCTGCTCCCTCTATACCAGTAGAGGAGATAAATGAGATCATAGAGTTATTTAGAAAACATGAGTGTAAGTACCTTTGTCCAAGTTACTCTGAATGTAATCTTATAGGCTTAGAACTAGAAGGGACTTAAAAAGTCTTCTTGTTCTTCCCTCCCACTCTCATTTTGTAAATGAAACTAAGGTTCAAAAAAATTAATGACTTACCTTTCCAACTGCTATCACAGAAACTGTTAGCCACGGTAAAGCCCCATATAAATGTCAGATGTTGTCATTTTTATTATTACTCTGGGATCAGGGACAATGTAGATTTGCCATGATTCTCTCTTGTGGTTGTAATACCAGTAATAGCACCCCTTTTAAAAAAATCACATTACTTGAAACTTGGTTTTAGGCTTTAGGTAGTTCTTGCCTGTAAGAATGCATGGCTATGCAAAAGGTAAGTAGACAAATGTTTGTATAATTGAAAAATAGGGTCATGGAAGGTTCAGGGTGACCACCCTATGATAGGAATAACCAGCTGCCACAAATAGGGCCTCAGGCATCCTAAATATAGATGCCTGATAACTCTGTGGTTGGCTAGTGTGTACATGTTCAGCTAATATTATTTTGCAGAACAGATGACTTCACAGTTCCACATTCTTACAATGAACTCTAGATTGCCAACTGAGTCAATTTAGAGTGGTTACTGAGGGCAGAAAACAAGCCTTGTGATCCTGAAAGGGGATGGCTAACTCTTTCTTTACAATTTACTAAAGCCCAGGGATAACGAATAGTATAGTATCACGAGCTCTGATAATATGCTTGTTAACAGGCAGCTGTTAAGAGACACAAAAAGTCTACAGTAGTTTGTCTTGGGACCTTAGCTTTTATTGATTTCTCATAATTGCAAATGATGTTGAGGCTTTGATGTGTACTAGACATAGGAAGAAAGAGCTGATCCTATTCTGTTTTTCCTTTGAATGACATATATGGAAGTGTACCTTATCAAGTATCAGATCTTGCTCTTCTGCACTAACAGAAGTGACCAATGGTAGAGAAAGGCTGAAATAATAAATAATCTAAAGATTATTTATTTGGCTCTTAAAGCCTTGTATAACCAACCTGACCTGCCCTCCAGTCAGAAGGGAAGGGCAACTGAGGAGGTGTTGAGCATCAAAATTGAAGCAATCTCCATGATGATGAGATTTCTGTTGATGAGCTTATCCTGGGGGAATCTGATGTTTTGTAGAGTTCAAACCAAGCAGAGAAGCTGGTGGGAAATAAAAAATTCCCTTTATACTCCTTCCATATTTTAGCATGTTGAAATCCCTTCTCTTCCCTGTAAAATTAGCAGTGCAGGTAATAAAAAAAAATTGATTGCCATACATTTTGGTTTTGTTGGTGTGTTCTTGCCACCGGCAGGTTAGGAATTTGGTGATCAAAGACTTGACAGTTTTTCTTTAACGTCCTTTTTCTTTGATTTCCTGTATTTCTAGCTACTGGTGAAACTTAAAGAGGGCCGATTGGTTCAGGGATGATATAAAATGAAGGAACATATTTTAAAGTGTCAATTGGGGTAGAGTTCTTTATCTTTTTTGTGTCACAGATCCCTTTGCAGATTGGTGAAACCTGTGGACCTCTTCTCAGAAATGCACAAAATAAAATACATAGGATTACAAAGGAAACCAATTATATTGATATAAAATTATCAAAATATTTAAAAATGTTGATATAACCTGTGTAAAGAACCCTTGATTTAGGAGGTCAAGCATCAAAAACATTCATCTAAAATCCAAATATTAGTAGTAATTTATCTAAGCCTTTAGCATCACCAAAAATTTTATTTACAAAGATAGGAGAACTAAGATGTAAGCCAAAGAGTAAATACTGTAGATGTGTAATATATAAAAGGATTAGCTAGTAGCTGGATAAAGGACAGTATGTCATTTTGTTCAGTGAATTGCTAAAAGGCAATAGGTAGTGAAAAGGAAAAAGATCTGTCCTGCTAGATTGTTGACCAAACTCTGCTCATAACTAGCTAGGGACCTCGGCCAAGTCTCTTCTCTTCATTGGACCTTGATTCCCTTATATAAAATTAAAGAGTTGTAGTCAATGATTCCTGAGAATCCTTCCAGCTAAAATTCTGTGATTCTGGAAGAATCTTGTAACTCATGCTCATCAAAAAACTTAGGTATTTACTAATTTGGTTAAGAAATGAACATGAAAATTGTTGGTAATAAACTGCTCAGTCCCCTTTAATAAAGTAAAATGGGGGAATGCAGAAAGTAGACTGGAGTTATCCAAATAACCAAAGTAAAAATGATCTCTTAACCTGAATGTCTTGAAGAGCTGCCTATAATCATGTCACTCTGTTACCAGGGCCAAGTAATCTTGAGTCAGCTTGGTTTGTAGTTAGCTTGTCAAATGGTTCTGTCTCCATCACTTGTGCTGATGGTAAGTAATACTCAATCCTGGCTAAAGTTAAATTCCTAAGAATATTTCAAAAGCGGTGTTCTACTTTTTGGCATACACTTTGGAGCAAAGACAATCACAGAAAATTCTGGTTCATGATGCCTCCAAGAAGGCACTGCTAAGTTACACTATTGAGAATACTGACTCATAAAAATAATATGATTTCATTCAGCATAATCTGTGGAGATGGCTATTGAACAAAGGGATTAAGAATCATTTGCTTTGTCATATTAGTGAAGTTAAACAGAGTTTTATATATGTGTAGCCAGTTTTCTTGGAGGATTGCAGTCTTTTTTTTTAAACTTCAGTCTCCTAAAGTGGAGTGATTATATTGAATATCTAATTATTGTTTTACTCTGAATTTTTCCTGTGGTCAAGATTTTGCTCATTTTACAAGACATATTTAATGTTAAAGTGATTAATAACTGAAATCTGATTATTTCCTTTGAGCTAAGTGAACCAGTGTCCTGAAACAATTTTTAACTAATATATGCACCGTAGCAGAGCCATCTGTGTGAGTTAATTTGAGCAACTTTAGGATAATTGCTGTTAAGCTAGGGTGTTTTTCCTTTAGCAATGCTGCAATTATCTTTTCAAAGGAATGATTTATTACACATAAACATAGAGATTTTACACATTCTTTCAATTCCCTGATATTGAGCTTTTATAATTTGGATCTCAGCATAAAATTTTATTTCTTAGGTTTTAAAGTACTATTTATGGTTTCATTCTTGTTCTTTAGGTTTTGGCGTAAAAATAAAATTAAACGAAGTTTAAATAAAATTTAAGATAAAAAGACATCACAATGTTAATTTGGCACTGACAGTGTTTTCTGTTAGAATGTAGTGTTTTACCATGCTTGCTAGCTCTCTGATTTATTCTCGTAAGTCCTATGAAATTAATATGCTTTTGAAAGGTTAGGTATAGTATCAAATTTTTTGTGTAGAATAGTATTTTAAAGATAGGGACATTTACTATATATTAGAACTATCTAATAATTCTGTTGCTAGAGTCCATTTGTAATGTAAACATTACCTCCTATTTTGTGTTTATAGAAATAATATCTGAGAGTAGTATGGGGATAGTGGACAGAGGACCAAGCCTTGACATCATCAATTCTTGGGTTCAAATTATCTCTGACTCTTGCTAGCTTTGTGACCCTGACTTAGCTTCAGTTGTATTACCTATCAGCATCAATAATGGGAAATTCTGCACCAGACATTCACCACATTGTTGATACAACCA
>CM053581.1:177802072-177825965 GCA_028627135.1 Pseudochirops cupreus | reverse complement strand
CTGTGAGAGTCTGATTACCTGTCAGGGACTATACTTTTATAAAAAGAGAATACTATCTTGGGTTCAATTTAATTGCCATTCTGGAGAGAATTAACTGTCATGACTGGAGAGAAACTAAGAGAGACACACAGAAAAAGGACTAAGAGAACTTCCTTAGTGAGAAGACCAAGTTACTTTTTAAGGATAAAGATTTTGAAGAGATATTTTGATAGCTGAGTGTATCCCCCTTATTCCTGGGGAAGAGAACATGAGAAGAGACTTTAAATGATGCCCTGAGAAAGCTGAACTCTTGAAATGTGATTTGCAACCTACAGTTGGAAATGACAATTTTCTCACAGCTGACATACTTTAAATATTTTAAAATGTTTTTTTAGTTACCTGCTATTTTTAATAAATTATATGTAGTCAATAACATTGATATTTTTCCAAGTGTATGAAAATGGCTTTTTTAAATGAAAAGTTTATGGGAGAAGAGACTTTTTTTATTTTTTATAACCTGGAGTTTGGATTCAGGTTATAGTTAATTATATATTAATTAATAATGGGTATTATTATGAGTAATTATTATATTATGTATTATAAGCTATAATTAATAGGGGTTGCAATTTTAGTAATTTATGGTATCAGAACACAATCCTTTATTAAGCTAGAATCCAGGTAGATAATTAATAAGGAAATGAGAAAATGGCAAGTAGTCAGGGATAGGAGTTGGTATGCCCCTTATAGCAGGCATGAAATCATAAGTCCAGAAACAACAATTGCTGACTCTTCTATAAAGAATTAAAGTTTACAAGATGCTTTATGTTACATTATCTCATTTTTATCACTTTATTAATGAAATATTATTTTCCCCATTTTACCAATGAGACTCAGAGAGGTTAAATTGTCTGTGGGTGCAAAGTAGTCATCAGATGAAGGATATGAACTCAGGTTTCTCCACAAACTACCGTCTAACCAAATTGACCTCATTATGCCTCATATACAATACTTTATCTCCTAACTTTTGTACCCTATGCTCGGAATACATTTATTTTTATTTCCACCACTTAGAATTCCTGCCATCCAGCTCAAGCACCACCTTCTGCATGAGGTATTTTCTCCATCTTCCTAGTTTATAGGACCTTTCTTCTACCTTACTCCATCACCTTGTATTTACTTTGTTTATGTTGTGTATATACATACACACACACGTACAAACATGCACGTTGTCTTCCTCATTGGAATGTGTAGTCCTTGGGTTTTACGTGTGTGTGTGTGTGTGTGTGTGTGTGTGTGTGTGTGTGTGTGTGTGTGTGTGTGTGTGTGTGTTATTTTGCATCTGTCTTTGCATTCCCAATACTTAGTATAGTGCTTGGCACATAATATAGTAGGTACTTAATAAATGCTCATTGATTGATTGAAATCATTTTGAAGGAATATAACATCCTTAAACAATTTCAGATACTCTAGCACACATTTAATTTTAGTTATTTTCAAATCAGATCTTTTACATCAAATGCAAAAGCACTATTTTTATTATTTTGTTGTGAATTTTGTTTTACAATATCTTGAACTCACAGAAAGGCAATGCTCCTAAGACCCTTAGAGAAAAGTCATCTATTCTGACTCCCTCCTTTTACAAATGAGAAAAATGACTGCCCTATTTTAAGAAGAGGTCAATTAGAGCATGATTTCATTACCAAAAAAAGCTTCATTGCTGGATTTTTTTCCAATTGCAAGCACTCCTTGTGCATTTCAAATGAATTTGATTTACACTTTTTTTAGTAACTTAAAATGAGAAACACCTGTATTGAATATTGTTTGACTAACTAGGACATTGGCTGAGGTTTTAAAATTTTGTTTCATTTAAAAAAATGAAACTTGACTTGGACAGTAGAACAGCATACATTTTAAAACTTTTGCTCCTTCAGTAAGATAAAAAAGTATTTGTGCAGTGATCAATAAATACTCTCTTCTTTTGTTCTAGCCTTGAATAAGGACATGGCTCTTCTTATTAATTTTATTTATTTTGGAAGGGGGAAGGCAAGGCAATTGGAGTTAAGTGACTTGCCCAAGGTCACACAGAAGTAAGTGTGTCAAGTGTCTGAGACCAAATTTGAACTCAGGCCCTCTTGACTCCAGACTTAGTGCTCTGTGCCATCTAGCTGCCCCAGGACATGGCTCTTCTTGCAAAGGGCAATCCCTATGCATCTATCCTTGATTCCATCTCTTTCTGTCTCCCCTGAGAACATATCCCTCTCTCCCTAATTTTTTATTTCAGTTTCAACTTTTGCTCCATTCTACTAATTCCTTTCTTAACTCTTTTACAAATGTGACTAGATCTCTCCTATCATTCTCCTATATCTTCACTTTGAGAGGCAGTGTGGTATAGTGGAAAGAGAATCAAGATGATCTGAATTCAGGTGCTGTCTCTGATGCATGCAGGCTATGAGACACTGGTCAGATCATTTAGTCTCTCATGTGTTCTTAGGCAACTCTTTAAAATTATAAGCTCAGCAGTGATGGAGGAAATTCATCACTTTGGACTCTGGAACTGCACTGATGAAATCACACTTCTGATGAAACAAAACAAAACTCTTTCATTTAGTGCTGACATCTTATGCTATCCCAAATCTTGTCTCCTTTTTACAGCTCAACTCCCCCTAGCTGCAAATGCCTTCCCTTTGTTTAACTTGTATCTGCTCTGTGTATATTTCATATGGGTGCATGTTGTTTCTCTTGTTGGTATGTAAACTCTTTGAGGACAAGGACTTTTTCGCCTTGTCTTTGCATGTATGCCTGGCACATAGTAATCACTTAACTAAATCACTTATTGACTAATTGAATAAATTTTTTTGAATAAATTTTAACTAACTAAGAGGAATCAGGGAAGGTTTGGTATATAAGGTAACTCTAAATCTAAACCTTGAAAAAATTAGGAATTACAAAAGGGAAAGATAAAGAAGGCATGCATTCCAGATATGTTCGCTTTGTTTGGAAAAATAAAATTATCTAGTACTTTTGTAACCTGTTGATTTTTTATAAATAATTTTTTGCTTAAAGTGTCTCAGTGTTTTGTAGTGAGAACAGATGTTTTCCTGTAAATCATAAACAAGCTATTTTCTTTAATTTACATCAAAAGATTGTATCAAGAGGGCTTCTTTATAGAAGTTCTCAACTTGTGCAGACTCAGCATACATAAATGTTTTGAAAAGTAGAAATAAGAATCTTACGTGGTTGTTTTGAGATTACTTTCACCTAGTCATGCTATTACAGTTTAGGGCCAAATTGAGAAAAATAAGTTTATTTGTAAATCAACTTTCTTCCATTCTCTGAGTCTATGACCCTTTCCCCAGAGTTGATATTTTTAAACTTTAAATTATTTGGGTATAGGCAGAATGTACACAGATAACAAAAATTTCGATTGCTCTTTAGGTTTGTGTATATGACTTTTTGATGGATTGTTTCTTCACAGTTATCTGCCTTGATTTCTATATTTTGGGGAAATATTTAATAATTAGAACTTTTCTGTTTAAGAGTCAGTTCTCATCACATGGGCATTAATCCTAGTGGCAGATATTAATAAGTATTTGTTATATTATGGTAGGAGCTTCTCTATCAGATACTGCATAGTTTGGGAACAATAGTAGAAAAAAATCAGTCTTAAGTATAGTTAGAGTTGAATAGACTTAGTCGGAACTTAGGAGTACTTGTTCCAATTCATTCTTTTTGTTAAATCTGCCATAATTTATCAGAAGGCTAACTATATTTAAAAGTTTAGTTCCAGAAAATATGCCATAATTAAAATGGTAGCCTTGAATTGCCTGTTTTATGATTTTAATTTATTAGTTCTATTTTCCAAGTTAAAAGGAAGTTGATAAGAATGTGTCACATTGAGTGAATGCTCTCCCAGAACCAATGTCACAGCTTCCAGTTTGAATTGGCAAAGCATTTTCAAAGAGAGTTTATAATATAATTCTGATCTAGGTCTGAAAAGTCAAATATTCCAGGCTTTGCAAAACCAATTTGGGAACCTTTTAGGCTTTTTTTTTTTTGGAGGTGAGGGTTTATTGTGTCCTCATATTGCCAAGAACAAAATAATCCTCATATCCCTGCTATAAGAGAGGAAATGTCTTTATATAGTCTCTTTTCCTCAGGAAAGGCTGTGGTAGGGTGAATCACTAATGCACTGTATTTCCTGAGAACTCTGATGATTTTTAAGTTCTAGGCCTATCAAAATCATTAAGATTATGTGTGTAGCATCAAAAGCCATGCCATGTTTGGTTCCTATTACTGTAGCAGTTTCAAGGAGAAATTAATGTGGTGTCTATGCACTAAAGTCAGGAATCCAAGGCTAACACAGTGAGGGTATCATTAGCAGCAAATCCCGTGTGTGATGCACATGTACCACAGAGTAAAAATAAACTGTTCTTTGGGTTATAAAGTTATTCTTTTTTAATGTCCCACTGAAGACAAAGTGGTCAGAAGTAAAAGAGTCATTCTTGTAGGAGGTTGCCATGATTTTATTGGGTCCAGTGACCTAACGCATGCTATGGCATGCAGACTTAGTAATGACTTTCCCAGGTTATAGATGCTTTGGTTAAGGTCTGTGGCATACATTCTCTGGCAGGCTAAATTCAGTGCTGGATGGTAGTAAATGAAACTACACAAGATTCTGACATGGAAGCCACTTAAATCTTCCATAAAAGATCTTTAGGTCTTTCTCTGGTACTCTTAATATTTTTTAGGTAAGTGTACTTTGGATGTCTGTGTTATTTCTCACTCTTGTTATTTTCTTTTACACTCTTCTGAATTTATATACCACTTCTCAGGAACAAATGATCATGGATTTTGGTGATTTCCACTCACATAGCACCACCAGGAGAATGTTAAAAAATAACGATCTGTCTCTGGAGTTCATATCTAACCTTAGACATTTACTGAATTACAATGGGCAAATCAGTAAACTTCTCATCAGAATGAGAGACTTGGACTAGATAGCCTTTAAAGACCCTTGATCCACTGATGTTGTGGTGTAGTGAAACCTCAGTGAAGAATATCTCTCAACCAAAGCAGATCAACAACTGATCTGTAATTCAGTCTTAGAGTTATCTGGGCCACTGAGTGGGTTAAGTGATTTGTCCAGGGTCATGTGAGCAGTTTGTATCAGTGGTGGTATTGGAACTCTGATATGGGTTCAGTCTTGCTTATTCTGAGCCAACTTTCCATCCACTCTGTCATGCTGTCTCTATGGGAGATTGGTCTAGACAGTAATCATTAAGTTTTTACTGATTTTACAAGTGAGT
The DNA here is from genome assembly GCA_028627135.1 of Pseudochirops cupreus. Classification (NCBI taxonomy): domain Eukaryota; kingdom Metazoa; phylum Chordata; class Mammalia; order Diprotodontia; family Pseudocheiridae; genus Pseudochirops; species Pseudochirops cupreus. Next base: position 177,820,680 of record CM053581.1, on the reverse strand, counting down.
AAATTTGGACTCAGAAATGCCATTTGATGATGGTCACATATGAACACTAGTAGAAAATCTGGACTATTGTCCTGAATACTAACCTAATGTTCTTCTTAACACCACAGTCCCTCCAACCTAGGGATTCTTAACCTTGTGTCATGGACTTATTTGACTTCTAGTGAAGTCTTTGGATGCCTTCTCAGAATAATCTTGTCTACATCTATACTTTATTCATTATATATAGCACTTTAAGGTTTGAAAAATGCTTTACACGTATTATCTTATTTTGTCTTTACAACAACCCTGAGAGGAAGGTTCTCATATCCATTTTACAGATGAGGACACTGAGATAAGTGAAGATTAAATGACTTGCCCAGAATCACACAGCAGGTAAACAACTGAGGATGGCTTTGAACTCAGTGCTTCCTGACATAAGGTCTAATATTTCATCCACTATGCCACCTAGTTGGCTTTATCTCTAATCACAATTGATCGAAATACTAAATTTCAGCTAGAGGTTAGTGCAAATAAAAATGTAATTTTTTTCCCATAATCAAGTTGATATTATCCCTGAAATCTACCCACAAATCCCATCTTAGAACTCTTGCTCTAACTTGAAGCTCACTAGGTAGAAATGTTTGTTTTATAGCACTTCCCAAATCTGTACTCCTCTGCCTCTGTAGAGTGACTACTACTCCAGTGTCAAAGATATTTTCTGGGTCTGCATACCTAACCTACAGCTTACAAGCCCCTACTGATGAAAGCCTTAGTAGTGAATCAGTAGACATATTTAGCTCAAAGCAAAGACCTTTATTAAGGTGACAGCGAGAATGGTAGCTATGAAATATTCTCTCCATCAGCCTGATGTACACACATTGGGTCAACCGGAAAAGTGGGTGCAAATGAAGGGTACCCTCATAACAAAGCATGTATAGGAGGAATACATCTGACCAAGGCAATTTGTTCCTCTGATACAGCCAGGACAATGTCATTTTTCTCCTGATAGTGTCCTCACAGTGCTTCTCTGTGGGCAAAGTGGGCTCCCTGATCCTGTTTTCTCCTCAGCTCAACTCCTCACTATTAAGGCTAATTCTGACTTGAATTCATAATTGGCTCTCTTTGTGCTGAGAGGGAATCTCAGAGTTCTGAGCCACTTCCACTGACTTGGTTCTTTTTCTACTCTCATCTGGGTACAATGTCTTCTTCTGGGTTAGTAGCTCCTTGACTGATAAATTGAGGAGTTTTTCCTTCTCAGGAGCTGAGATCTTCCATCATAGGCATGCCTTTTCTAGATCATCTCTGCTGTGGTTGTTCCAAACCTTCTCGTCTTTTTTTCTAAAGCTCCCAAGGCATCTTTTCCTTTCACTCTCTCAACTGAGAACCTCATCTCATGGTTCACTTAAAAAAATTAAGCCAATTGGCCAAGAGCTCACCTTCTTTCCTCCTCATCTCAGATCACTCAGACATCTCCTTCTACTATCTCCTCCCTCATTCTGGTCTCAGATGCAAGGGTTGCCCTTCTCCAACTCAACCCCTGTCCATGAATGCTTGATCCAATCCCCTTCTTTCTTCTTTATCACATTGTCTTCACTATCATCTCATTTCTCTCATATCTTTAATCTCCTCCATCTACTGGTTCCTTCTGTACTGTTTACAAACATACCCATTTCTCTGCCATCCTTAAGAAAACACTTAGTTGATCCTAATATTCCTTCTAATTATTATCCTCTCTCTCCCACCTCACCTTTATTTACTAAACTCCTTTAGAAAAATTGTCTACACTTGGTGCCTACACTTTCTTTTCTTTTATCATTTTCTAAATTCTCTGCAGTCTGGCTTCTAACCTCATTATTTGACTGAAACTTCCCTCTCCAAAGTTATCGATGATCTCATAATTGCCAAAACCCATACATAGCCTTTTCTTAGTCCTGATTCTTGATCTCTCTCTTAGAGAAAGCCCGGTGGCAGCACGGATAGAGCTCTAGGGCTAGAGTTAGGAAGAGCTGAGTGCATGTTTGATCTCAGATACTTATGAACTATTTGACTCTGGGCAAATTGCTTAACCTTGGTCTGCTTCCATTTCCTCAACTGTAAAATGGAGATAATAATAGCACCTACCTTCTAGGATTGTTGTGAAGATCAGATGAGATCCTGTTTGGGTGCTTAGCATAGTGTCTGTCACATAATTGGTCTTTCCTTCCTTCCTTCCTTCCTTCCTTCCTTCCTTCCTTCCTTCCTTTCTTCCTTCCTTCCTTCCTTCCTTCTTTCCTTCTTTCCTTCCTTCTTTCCCTCTTTTCCTTTCTTTTTGCAGCATTTGACACTTAATCCCTTTTTCCTTCTAGACATTCACCTTTCTAGGTTTTTGTAACAAATAATCCGTCCTTTTTCTTCCCTTCTATCTCTGGCTGCTCATTCTTAGCTTCTGTTGCTGATGTTTCATCCATACCATGTCCACTAAGATTCTATTCTGGATGCTCTTTCTCTGTACTATTTTTCTTGGTGATCTCATCAGCTCCTATAGTCTTAGTTATGTGCCTGTTCAGATGATTTCTAGCCCTTCTCTGTCTCTGTCTTTGTCTCTGTCTCTCTCTCTCTCAAGTTACAGTAATGAATTCCCAATTATCTTTTGAAGTTTTCAAAATGGATGTCTTGTGGTCATCTCAGTATGTCCAGAACAGAACTCATCATTTCTTCCCCTCCCCCAAACAAAACAAAACAAAAACAAACAATACTTCACTCTTCCTTATCACTGCTAGTGGTTTTCCAGCTATGTTTTTGTATCTACATCTCCTACTGTGTTTTGTGCATAATAGTTTGTTGGATTAAATTAGATCCAATCTCAGCTTTTAAAAGTTTGGTTTTATTTATACTTTTGTTTTTAAATCAGTCATTTATAGACTTAATTGGATCACTTCCCCTCTCCCCATATGCATTTTCCCCACCTTTTAACAAAGAAAAATTAGCAGTTAATAAAACCAACTGACAGAGACTACACCTTGTAGTTTTTGTCCTTAGTCCTTGTCCAGAGTCCTTAGTGCCCCATATTTGCAGTTCATTATCTCTAATCTACTTAGGGTCAAGATTGAGCATCCCAATTCTAGTGTATTAAGCTTTTAAACAAAAGTACTCTTTTTACTTACGTTGTTGTGTATATCACAGGGTATGAACAGTTTTGTTTTTTGTTATAAAGAACAATTCAAATTTTTTCCCACATTTGCTCTTATGGAAGCAGCAGTGAGAACTTAGTAGGAGACCAAAAGGATTAGAACTTGATAGATGCTTATATATGTGGATCATTGGTAAACCAGAGATGCATGTACTTTTTTTTGAGATTGGCTGTGGTAATGAATACTGTGGCAGCTTGTCAGGTCTCTTATAAAGTCATTAAGGGAGTATTGCAAAGTTAGTGGTTTTATAGAAGCATTGCTAAAGTTTATGAAGGCTTCTTCATCCTTTCTTGGGCACTGGGCCATCTGGGCAAGAACATTAGACACGTGGTTTATCTTTGGCATCTTCCTACCCCCCTTTCTCACAAGTTCTCTGTGTCCTTTCCTACTTGATGTTACATTGAGGTCCACCCTACCTTTTAAAGTTCCATGTTCCAGAATTATTTATGTTTCTCTCTGTCTCTATATACTTTATTGAAGCTCATTCCTCAGGGTACCTCTTAACTTGGCATTAGAGAGAAACAATATGATTGAATTAAATATACAAGATTGGGGGAGGTACAAAACAAGAGGGGACAGTAGTATAACAACATGATGGCTAGTTGATCATTTGTGAGCATAGCTCAAGAGGTAGTGAAGGTGAGGTCCATAGTCTGTTGTAAACATGAGACACAGAAGAGTAGGAGCTCTGCCCAGTCTTTTTGGCTATGTTCTTAATTTCCTTTTATGGGATTGGCTGATTGCCCAAGCTTTAAGTTTAAGTTGGGGCACAGGCCTTCAATGGCACCAGATAAGCCCTGTGTTGGCTTGAAAAATATTCTAGCATGTTAGCACTAGTCCTTTTAAGGAGAATGAATGGTAGGAAATATTTCTTGTTACGTTTTGTGTCCAACTGCATATAACAGGTAATGACATGTATTTAAAATCCCATGACCACATGATAGAACACATAAAGTAGCAAATAAATTATTGTAATTTAGTTCACCATTGCAAGCTGGATATGATGGTACTTCTACAAACATATTACCCTCCTCACATTTCAGCCCCAAATAGCATTCAGGTGAGGCATCTATTTACCATCTTTGGGCTGTTGGAATATTTACAAATAACTTATATACATATATATATATATGTATATTTTACCAATAATTAACAGTTGTATAAGATTTTATTTCCCTTTTTGTATGAAGAGGATGCTTGTCATGACAGGTTTAGCTAAAAAGAAATTAGGTTTAAAATGTAGTAAAGATTTGGAAGGAATTATAGCCAAGGTTAAGAATTTATTAAGCTATAGTGGGATATGAAACAGAAAAGCAAATTATTCCTTTTGTTAAAAAAATATTTCAATCTTGGTTTGCTTCAAACACTGATTACTATGATTTCCCTGTGATTCACCATTAAATTGCCATCGTATGAATGACTACTCCCAAATAAATCTCACTAGGCTCAGCCCATTTCTTCAATACCAGCCCTATATTTCTAATGTTTTATAATATGTAAAGGTGATCTCAGCCTCTTCCTCTGCAAATTCTTGATTTCTTCTAATTGGCCTATTTTGGTCAGTGGTGCCACTATTATTTCTAAAACTCAAAACTTTAAAATTAGTACTTAGTTTTCTGCCCTAATCCCAACCTCAATATCCAGTAAATCACTACGTCCTGTCCGTTCTTTGTTTTTATCATTTCTCTTATCCATCCCTTCTTTATCATTCCTTCTTTTACACTGTCATTGCCTAGATACTATAATAGCTTCTTAACTATCCTGCTTTCTTCCATTCTCTCCCTTCCCCAACCTATCCTGCATACTATTTATCATCATACTAATGTTCATAAAACACTGCGTTAGTCGATCTACTTTGCTGCTCAGATGATATCAATACCTTCTTTCCGTTTAGAGAATGAAGTCCAAACTTAGCCTGGCATTCAAAGATCTCCATAGCCTGGCATCGAAATTTTATGCTTACCTGTTTTCTGTCCTTGATTACATAATTCTCCAACAAAGAATGTGCTGTTTTGCCTTATTTTTATGAATCCAAGGCCTATTTGTCCTTTAAGAACCTTTGGGAATATTTAACTTGCAAAAGAGAATATTGGGAAAGGGGAAGGGGCATGATAACTCCATTCAAGTGCTGGATGGGCTGCATGTGGGAGATAGATCAGACTTGCTCTCTTTGGTCCAGGAGGATAGAACCATGAGTAATAGGTGGAAGTTGCAAATAAAAATATGTAGACTTAGCCTTGATGTAAGGAAAAACTTAGCAGTTAGGGTTGTCTAAAAGGAGAATGGGTCTTTTAGGGAGGTGGCAGATTACCCTTATGGGAGTCTTTAAGCAGAGGCTAGTTGACCACTTGTAAGGTGTATTATGGTAAGGATTTCTTTTGTGTGTGATTTGGACCAAATGGTCACTGAAGTTTGATCCAGCTCTGAAATTCTGGGATTCTGATCCCACCTCCTTGCCTGACATATACTGAAACAATCTCTGACTTTTCATATTATTGGTGGCTTATTTGGCAGTTGATCAGACTGGCTTGTTAACACAGTGAAGGTGAGTAGGAGATAAATTTGCCTTTGGTGTCAGAGGACCCAGTGCCTCTTTGGTTCCCTGTTCCCTATATGGCCCTAATAAAGTCATTTGACATTCCTATGTCACAGTTTCATCATCTGTAAAGTGAAGGGCTGTTGATGGCCTTCTAGCTATAAATTTATGATCTTCTGAAATATCTTCTATTATTTCATTCAAACTGACATTTAGATCTTCAAGCTCCCTTATGTTTCTATCTTGTCTTCCCAGCTGTATTGCTAATTTCTTCAGTATTGCTGTATTGCTTCATTTCTTAATCTTCTTAGCACTTGTAGGGTCTAAAAATGGAAAGTGCTCAATATATGTATATATATATATATAGATAGATAGATAGATATATGTTGATTGGATTTGAAGTCTTTGTAGGCTGCTTATTGAGGGCCGCTGGCATATTGTGTCAGTTGTAACCAGATTTATTGTAGTGAATAGCACAATAAAAGCAATTTATAGACAGTTTCTGCAAAGAACTTAACTTCTGGTTATCTGTTGGTATCTTCCTACAGACATTAATGAATGCCAGATGCAAGGAGCATGCCCTAATGGTGAGTGTTTGAATACACTTGGCAGCTATAGGTGCACCTGCAAACTGGGATTTGTGCCGGATCCTACGTTGTCAACTTGTATCCGTAAGTAATCAAAATGACCCATTATTTTCATTTCTAATTTTGATAAAAAAATTACTTTTGGGGAGTCCAAGGAAAGGCATCTGCTCTATGAAGAATATCTGAGTAGGGTGCTGTAGATTTGAAATACATAAAATCTCACTAATTTAGACAGTTGGGAAAGGCAAGTGAAAAATCTGACTGTTGAAAACTATTGAAATTTATTGAAAAATCTGACAGAGAATATTTTGAAAGAAATATGAAGATTAGATGAACTCTAAAAGGTGTTTTACTGGGAATTGAGGCATTATATAAAGGTTGGACCAGCGAATGCATGGGATTCCAAAATTCTATGATTCTATTATTTTTAGGGTAGTACAGTAGAAAGAGAACTGTATATGGAGACAAGTAACATGGGTTCAAGTTCTGCTGGTCACTATTTGTTTGACTTTGGCCAAGTCATTTATTCTCATTGGTCCTCAGTTTTTTCATTCAAAATGGGGGTGGGGGGAGCGTTATGCTAAATAGCCTCCAAGATCACTTCCAGGTCTAAATCAATTATCTTAGGTACATGCTGTAATTAATAAGTAAATTATTAGAGCTAATAGAACTTCTTAATGGGTTTGCTTTAATAAACAGGAAGGAATGTTTTGTAAATAGCATACTATTTGTTTTTCTTGAATGAAATGTTTTGGGGAATATGGAAGCAATGTATTCCTTTAACATTTTAAATGTTACTCCTAATCTAGTGAAGTCAAGAAGCGTTTATTAAGTGTCACCTATCTCCTAGGCACTATTCTAAACACTGGGGATACAAAGGAAGAGAGAAGACCCTAGGAACTCACTGGTTCCCTGTGAAACTAAATTGTAGCATGACTTCTGTCTAAATTATTTCAAAATTTGATGAGTTTTAATTGAGATTTTACTCAGCTTCTTCAGGGGAAAATTTTGTGATATAGCCTGTATCAAGACAAGAAGCATTTCTTAAGTGGTTACCATGTGTCAGATGTTGTGCTAAGACATTTTCTGCCCTCAGGTAGCTTACATTAACGGGAGGAAGACAACATATAAAAGAAAGCTGAAAAGGGAGAGGCGGAGGAAAGATGTGAACTTCCATAATGAAGAAGGGCAAATAAATATACTTTGATATAAAATCAGTGTAATTGCTGCTACATGCATGCCAGTTAGAATATTATAAAACTATAACTTAAAAGAACTTAGCCCTTCCTAAGTAAATTGTGCTACTGAGGCACTAATTGAAATGGGGCACTATGAATCATACTTTAATATCTTAGCCATGTCAGTTAGTGAAGCTGAAGAGGAGTAGGTGATCTGGCCAGTTAGGTCTAAAAGAGATAAATAAGTCAACAAGCAAAAGTATTAATAGGAATTGAAAATACCTGCCTTTTCATGCTACTCAGCTCAAAGGCCATTTTGATAACTATTTCAATATAATTGCTTTCTTTTGTAATCCTATGCACTTTATTTTACTCATTTGAAAAGCGTTCTTCTGGGAAGGGGTCAATGGGTTTCACCAGAGTATCCAGGAGTCCATGATGCCAAATGTTAAGAATCTCTGCTCTAGTCCAGTTCTCCCTCTCCTTTTACATATTAGGAAAATGAGGCTTAGGGAGAGCACTTACTAAGCCCATACAGTTCCTTTAGTTCTCTGTTGTGATTATAATCCAAACCTATTAACCAAATTCTTTTTGATAATCATTGATACCTTAAACAACAAAACCAATAAATAATAGTACATAAATAAAATTATATTATATAATATATATTACATTATCACATAATATATGTTTAATATATAACATATTATATTATATATTATAATATGTATGTTGTAAACAATAAAAATAAATAAAATAAAATAAACAATAAAGAAAAAGAAAGAGAGAAAGAAATTTTGAAAACAAGCAAACAAAAAAACGAACAAAACTCAGGTTTATAGCCATAAACTTTCCTCCTTATTTCTTCCTCTTGGAACCACAATCCTTTCTAGGCTCAGTTCAAATGCAGTCTCCTTCAAAAGTCTTCTCATTCCTTCAGTTTTTAGAGATTCTAAACACTGCGTATTTATTTTGTGGTCTATATGGATTTAAAGATGAATGTGTATCTGCCCAGTGGAATGTAACTTCCTTTATTTGTGTCATCAGTGCCTTAGCACATAGTAGATATATAACAAGTGCTTATTGAGTAATCATTTTTTGTGAAAATGGAAAATGTGAGAATTGGTTAAAATTTTGTGAGTTATTAAAAATTTTATGTACTTTCCAGTTTTGCTTTTTGTTTGAATTTTTCTTGAAATTCGAAATTTTTTTTGAAGAACAAGTCAGTATTAATCTTTTTTGTTTCTTTGTTTTGGTAAAAGCTAAACTACATCTTCCCTGAACCTCAGTCTATTTAAACTGATTCTTTAAGGAAAAAATAGATTCTTTAGGCAAATAACATCATTTACTTTTTAGGTGTATAGGCTCAGCTCACTCATGTTAAGATTGTAGAAATATCAGATATGGTGAAAAAAAAAAAGACAAACCCTATTAGAATCTACTTCTTTCCAAAAAGACTTGTTTAATTGTCTGTTCTTACTATTATTTTCTTTTAAAATGGCAAAAGTGTAGAATAGAAAATTTTGTAAGAAAAGCTTTTCTAGAGGGGGGATGATAGAAGGGAGGGCAGATTGGGGGAGAGAGTAGTCAGAAGCAAACACTTTTGAAAAGGGACAGAGTAAAAAGAGAAAATAGAATAAATGGGGGGTGGGATAGGATGGAGGGAAATATAATTAGTCTTTCACAACATGACTACTGTGGAAATGTTTTGCATAACTGCACATGTATAACCTATATTGAATTGCTTGTCTTTCCAGTAGGGGTGGGTGAACAGGGAAGAAAAGGGAGAATCTAGAACTCAAAGTTTCATAAACAAATGTTAAAAATTGTTTTTACATGCAACTGGGAAATAAGATATACAGGCAATGAGTTTTAGAAATCCATCTTGTCCTACAAGAAAGTAATGAGGAAGGGGGTAAGGAGGGGCATGGGAGGGGATATAAAAGAGAGCAGACTTGAGGAAGAGATATTCAGCATGTTTGCCATCTTGGGGTGGGGAGTAGGGGAGAGATGGGGAGAAAATTTGTAACTCAAAATCTTGTGGAAATGAATGTTGAAAACTAAAAATAAATAAATAAAAATTTTTAAACAGCTTTTCTTCCATTGAGTTTCAGCGTAGAGACTTCATTGGTGTAGAGTACTCACTGTGAGGACATTCCCTGTACCAGTGGAGGCTGATAACTTCTATTCAGTTTAGAATGTTAGTGAATTTCCTAGAGCTCTGAAAGGTTTTTGCCCAGGTTCACATAGGAAGTATGTGTCAGAGGAAGGATCTCAACCCATTTTGCTTATTTAAAAATTGTGTCACTGTTCAACCAATCCAATGGCCATGTAAATAGAACACCATTTTTATAAATTTATAAAGAGTAAAGTATATTATCGCTGGTTAAATAAAAGCTCTTGTTCAGTGTTAGGAGTTCAAGCCCAGGCTATTTAATGTCATCCAGTGAATGAGAATGATCATAACAAAGGCATGATCAAATTACCTAATAAACTCTTTATTTGTCTTCTCCCTACATTTATCTGTTTTGTACGAAGTTCCATGGAGACATGAAGTGGGATGTTATGATTTACAATAATCTAGTTTGATAATGAATTATCTTTTAAGGAAATGGGTGAGGAACAGTTGAACAAAACTGGGAAGGATAGATATGAGAGGCAAAGGATGCAAGGAAGTACTTAAAATAGCTCCAAGGCTGTGTGTGAGGCTGGAGGGACTGGGGAATATGGTGTTGCCATTGGCAATAATAAGTAAATTAGAAAGGAGTACATTGGAGATAAAGGAAAAAAATGCTACTTTGCAAAATCAGCAGCAGATTGCAATAACTTCCTGCCAATGTTTGGTCCTTAGGATGTATGAGGCTGGTCTGGAACTACATCACGAAAGAAATATAGGAGCATTACTATTCCTGGAATATGTAATATTAAATTAATACATATTCAAATTATTAAAAGACGTGGGGTTTTTATAATCCAGAAATTTCTCCATATCTGAAGAACAAGAGAGAGCTAGTCCTATTCAGTCAATCAGTTAGCAAGAATTTCCTAAATGCTGGAGATACAAAGAGTCACAGTCCCTGCTTTCAAACAACTCATATTCTGATGGAGAGAGGGCACAACATCTAAATAAATAGGCATATGCATAATTAAAAGAGAGCTGAGTTCAAATGTGACTGGGGGAACTGGGAAGGCTTCCTGCAGATGGTGGCATTTGAATGGAATCTTAAAAAAATTCACCCTATCTCATGAGGGATGGCAAAGCTTTTAAAGTTGGCTAAAAAATTCTTAATAAAATATTTCCCCTTCCTCACAAATAACAACTACTTTTATATAAAATTGAAGCTTACTTTTTATTTCAAGTACAAATGTTTATATTTAAAACCTGAGAATTTATAGGTGGAATGTCTGTCAGTCAAGCATTACTTAGACACTGTGTGCAGATACTATGCTAATATGTGTACATGGTACTAAGAGGTAGGCGTAGACCAAGTCCAAAGTGAACAAGTGCCAGGATTTCTTCTGATCCCTAAACTTAACCGTTTTAAAGTATTCTCAGTCTTTTGAGCTTGTGTCAAAAGATGGGAAATGAACATACGAGAGAAAGAACACTCAAGTTCAACCATCAGATTAGACAAGGCCCTGAACATTGGACTGAGAAATGGATGATCTTTGCAAAAACTGGGTGGATAAATTCCTGCTGGTTGTTTCCATTTGGATGTCCAAAGTGAAATGCATAATCTTCCATCTAAATTATACCCCTCTTTTCCACTTTTCTATTTGTTCATGTGGTACTATTATTCTCCTACTTTTCCATGCCTAAAATGTCTGAGTCATCTTTGACTTTTCCCTCTCTTTCAATCCCTTAGACAATTCTGTTGATTTTTCCGGTATTTATCAGTCCCTTCCTTTTTCATTTCTATTTCTTGTCACTACCCTACTTCAGGCATTTGCTGTTCATTCCTAGACTACTAAAAATCTTCCTTCCCCCAATTTTTCTCCTTTCCAACTTTTCCCAAACATTGCTAGGCAATTATGGCTAAAGAGTGTAACTATTCCTGTGATTTCATTGGTATAAAGAACTTCCAAGTAGTAAGCTCTGACAACACAGATTGACACTTCTGCAACTTACAGTCTTAAGAGAGTTGCTTAGAGCATTGAGAGATGAAGTGACTTGTCTAAGATGACAGAGATGAAATGTGTCAGAGTCAGTACATGAACCTAGATCTTTTTTTTTGCTTTTTTGGAGGGCAGTTGGGGTTAAGCGACTTGTCCAAGGTCATACAGCTAGTTTTTGTGTTGTGTCTGAAGCTGGATTTGAACTCAAGTCCTCCTGACTCCAGGGCCAGTGTTCTATTCACTGTGCCACCTAGCCGCCCCCCCCCCCCCCAGGTCTTTTTGTTTTTACCTCCAAGATGTTCTGTGCTACTAGTTTTGGTGAAAATACTCCTTTAATTGTCATTTCTGTGCTCAGAAACATCTCTTTTCTCAAGAGGCTACTATCCAGAATGCTAAACCTAGAATTCTGAGTTTTTGTAGTCAGTAAGTAAGCATTTATTAAGCATCTTCTGTGTGCCAGGCGTGTGCTAAGTGCTTAGATTACAAAAAGAGGCAAAATATGTAATCTGGCCTATTTTAATAACTTCATTTATCGTGTTCATATGTTGATTCTTTCCCCAGATTCAGTTTATCATCACCTAAAGATGCTCTAAACCTGTTTTTGCCCAGGAGCTTTTGTTTAAACTAATGTCCCCTGTTTGGGATACCTCCTTCCTTATTTCTGCTTATCCATACCTCACTTAGCCTTCAAGACTCTTCCCTAGTCTGACTTCTGCTATGAACCCTTCCTCCTTAGAACTTCTGTGGTTCTTTCTGCCTGTCAGCCACCACTTTGTTCTGTATATGCCTTATCAGTGATCCAAGTTAGACTTTGAAAACACAATTGAATGGTTTAGGATAAGATGATTGGCAATGTACTAAATTGGAAATATACATTTACTACAGAAAAGCTATACTTTAGGTTTTTTTCTGATATACAATCTGACAGGTATGAGTTACTCCATTTTTGTTGTCTTGTGCGTAGTAGGTGTTTTGAAGTCTCCCTTGATTGACCCAGGCCTGGGCTTAGAAAAATTGTGAAGCAGGTAAAATTTACCTTCTCTGCTCTCACTTTTCTCTTCTACATCCCTGTTTCCTGTGTGTAGCTCCCCTTCCCACAAGAGTACCCAGTGCCTTCAGAGTCTACTGCTGACTGCCAAAAGCTCCACTCTTATCCAATGGTTTACAGTCATTGCAGATTGAGTTATACTCACTATGTAGAAAGTATATACTAAAGTTATTTCCGTTTCATTAATATAGAAAGTTTGATGAATTGAAATAAGAGGAACTTTTAATATAGCATTTCCTTTATAATTCTAAGTTGTGATTCAGCATCGTATAGCAGAGAATGAATGCACTCTACTTGAATACCAAACACTGTTTAATTTAGTTTCATATTTCTAGTTAAGAACAAAATAAAGATTACTTTGCCTAACTGCTATGGCATTTCCTGTAGATTCCCCTATCTCTGAAATTCTTTGCAATTCATTTAGATCATCTAAGTATTTCCCCACTAAATCATTTAGCATTTTTTGTGAAGAATAAGGTCAAGCAAATCAGCGGTTTAGAGATAGTTTCTTAAAAGTCAGATTTGCACCATTTATTATTACATCTGGACCACAACTTCTGCCCTGCCTTTTCAAAATAATTTGACAATGCTAACTTCTTAAAAATGTCTTTATTTTCTAATTGTGTGTAAAAAAATTTTCTAACACTCATTAAAAAATTTTCCAGTTTCCAATTCTCTCCCACCCACTCACTCCTCCACCTTCCTTGAGAAGGCAAGCACTTTGAGTTTGATTATACATGTTGGTGACATGCAAAACATACTTTAACATTAGCCATATTGTAAAAGAAATACACAAAATAAAACAAAAGAATAAAGAAATTAAAAAAAAAAACTTATGCTTCAATCTGCACCCAGAGTTCACCAGTTCTTTCTCTGGAGGTATATGGCATTTTTCATCGTGGGTCCCTTTGAAGTTATCTTGCGTCCTTGTGTTGATCAGAGTAGATAAGTTTTTCACAGTTGATCATCCTTGCAATATTACCGTTACTGTGTATAATGTTCTGGTCTTGCTCACTTCACCTTTCATGGGTTTGTAGAAATCTTCACAGGTTTTTTCTGAAACCATCCAGCTTATCATTTCTTATAGCACAATAATATTCCTTCACATTCCTATACCACAACTTGTTTAAACATTTTCCATTTTATGAGCATCTACTTGATTTCCAATTTTTTGCCACCACAAAAAGGGCTACTATAAATATTTTCATATATGTGGGTCCTTTTCCCTTTTCTTTGATATCTTTGAGATATACACGTAGTAGTGGCATTGCTGGGTCAAAAGGTCAAAGGCATTTTATATATGCCTTTGGGCATGGTTCCAAATTGCCTTTCAGAATAATTAGACTCTTTCACAACTCCACCAATAGTGTGTAGTGTCCCAATTTTTCCATATTCCCTCCAGCATTTGTCATTTTCTAGCCAATCTCATAGGTGTGAGGTAATATCTTAGAGTTGTTTTAATTTACATTTCTCTAATCAGTAGTTATTTAGAGCATTTTCTATGTGACTTTGGTTTCTTTTAAAAACTGTGTCTTTGATCATTTATCAACTAGGGGATGGCTCTTATTTTTATAAATTTGACTTAGTTACTTATATATTTGAGAAATGAGACCTTTATCAGAAAAATATGCCACAAAATTTTCCCTTCAGCTTCCTGTTATTCTAATTTTGGCTTTATTGGGTTTTGTTTGTGCAAAAGCCTTTTAATTTCATGTAATCAAAATTATCTATTTTACTTTTCAGAATACCTTCTACCTATCGTTTGGACATAAACTCTTCCATACTCCATAAATCTGACAGGCTTATTTTTCATATTTTCCTAATTTACATATGATATCACCCTTTATGTCTAAATCGTTTATCCATTTTGACCTTACATTGGTATACAGTGTGAGATGTTGTTCTCTGCCTAGTTTCTTCCAAACTGCTTTCCAATTTTCTCAGCAGTTTTGTCAAATAATTGAGTTCTTACCCCAAAAGCTTGAATCTTTGGATTTATCAAACACTAGATTACTCTTGTCATTTATTACTATGTTTTGTGTGCCTAATCTATCCCATTGTCCATCACTCTTTTTCTTAGGCAGTACCAGATTGTTTTGACTATTACTACTTTGTAATATAGCTTGAAATCTGGAACTGCAAGTCTACTTTAACATTTTTTCATTGATACCTTTGACATGCTTTACTTTGGGTTCTGCCAGATGAGTTTTGTTACTATTTTTTCTAGCTCTATAAAATAATTTTTTGGTAGTTTGATTCATATGGCACTAGATAAGTAAATAAGCATAGGTAGAATTTAAGTTTTATTATATTGGCCTGGACTACACTTGAGCAATTAATATTTCTCCAAATGTTTAGATCTATCTTTATTTGTGTCAAAAGTGTTTTGTAATTGTGTTCATATAATCCTTGGGTTTGTCTTGATAGGTAGACTAGCAAGTATTTTATATTTTCTGCAGTTATTTTGAGCGGAAATTCTCTATCTTTTCCTGATAGTTGTTTAGGTTGTATATAGAAAGGTCAGTGATTTGTGTGCATTTATTTTATGTCCTTCAACTTTGCTAAATTATTCATTTTGCCTAGTTGATTCTCTCAGGTCATATCACCTTCAGAGAGTGGTAGTTCTGTTTTCTCTTTGACTGTTTTTATTCCTCTGGTTTCTTTTTCTTGTCTTACTGTCATTACTAGTGTTTCTAGTACAATATTGAATAATAGTGGTGATACAGTCTTGCATTCTTCCTGATAAGCTTGATCTTGGTTTTAGATAGATACTCCATATCGTTGTAAGAAAGCCTCCATTGATTCCTATGCTTTCCAGTGTTTTTAGTAGGAATGGATATTGCATTTTGTCCAAGACTTTTTTGCGTATAATCCTATGGTTTTTGTTGTTTTTGTTATCGTTATGGTCAATTGTGCTGACGGTTTTTCTAATATTGAATCTGCTCTACATTCTCGGTATAAATTCCACCTGGTTATAGTGTATGATCTTTGTGACATATTGTTGCAATCTCCTCACTTGTATTGTATTTAAAGATTTTGCGTTGATATTCGTTAAGGAAATTAGTCTATAATGTCCTTTCTCTGTTTTTGCTTTCCCTGGTATGAGTATCAAAACCATATTTGTGTCATAAAAGGAATTTGATAGGACTCCTTCTTGACCTGTTTTTTCAAATAGTTATATACTATTGGGATTAGTTGTTCCATAAATGTGTAGAAATTCACTTATGAATCCACCTGGTCCTGTGAATTTTTTCTTAGGGAGTTCATTGATGGCTTATTCAATGTCTTTTGATGAGATAGGATTATTTAAGTATTCTATTTCTTCTTCTGTTAATCTAGGCAGTTTATATTTTTGTACATTTTCATCTATTTCACTCAGATTGACAGTTTTATTGACATATAAACCACCTTTTTCATTTTTAATACAAGTTATTTGGTTTTCTTCTTTCTTTTTTAAAAATCAAATTAACAAATAGTTCATCTATTTTAGTAGTGAGTTTTCTTTTTTCATAAAACCAGCCCCTGCTTTTATTTATTTCAGTGGCTTTATTTCTTTCACTTTCAAAAATCTTTCCTTTGATTTTCAGGATTTCTATTTTGGTGTTTAATTGGGCATTTTTAATTTGTTCTTTTTCTAGTTTTTTTTTTAGTTGCATGCTCAATTCATTGACTTGTTCTTTCTCTTTTTTATTTATATATACATTTAAAGATATAAATTTTTTCCTCAGTATTATATTGGCTGCATTCAACAAATTTTGGAACGTATCTGATTGTTGTCATTCTCTTTAAAGAAATTATTCATTGTTTCTATGATTTGTTCTTTGGCCCACTCATTTTTTGAAATTAGTTCATTTAGTTTCTAATTATTTTAAATCTTTGCTTTTATGACCCTTTATTGAATGTAATTTTTATTTCATTGAGATCTGAGAAGGGTATATCTAATATTTCTGTATTTGGTTGCAAAGTTTTTAATGCCTTGATACATGGTCATTTTTTAATGAATGTGCCACATACAGCTGAGATAAAAAGGTATACTCCTTCCGACTTCCATTCAATTTTCTCCAGAGTTCTATCATATCTAACTTTTCTAAGATTCTATTCATCTTCTTAACTTTTCTTATTTTATAGTTAGATTTATCTAGCTTTGAGAGGGGAAAGTTGAAGCCCCTCACTAGTATAGTTTTTACTGTCTTCTTCCTATAATTTATTTAACTTTTCCTCTAAGAATTTGGACGCTTGGCATTGGGCACATATATGTTTAGTACTGATATGACTTCATTGTCTGTAGTTCCCTTCTAGTTAAGCCTATTTTTGCTTTTGCTTTGTGTGAGATCATGATCGGTACCCCTGCCTTTTTTACTTCAGCTGAAGCATCATGGATTCTCCTCTTGCCCGTTATTTTAATTTTACGTGTATGCCTTTGATTCATTTTACATTTATTTTTCACAATGGTAATATACATTTTTAAAAATGTTATTGGGGTGCCTAGGTGGCACAGTGAATGGAGCACCAGCCCTGGAGTCAGGAAGACCTGAGTTCAAATGTGACCTCAGACACTTAACACTTACTAGCCATGTGACCTTAGGCAAGTCACTTAACCCCAATTGCCCTGCCTTCCTCCCCTCCAAAAAAAAAGCGAAAAGAAAATTTTTATTTATTTTATTTTGAACTTAAGAAGTAAAACAAGCATTTCCATAATATAGTAGAATAGAAAAAAACATGAAACTGCATATCTGTTATGTACAACTTGCTATTCCTTTTAAACACATAATAAAGTTATCATATTTATATATGTCCCTTTCATGTGTGTTTCCTTTAAAAAAACATATTGTTGCATTCTGGTTTCTAATCTATTCTGCAATTTACTTCGATTTCAAGGGTGGGTTCATCCTATTTACATCCAAAGTTATGATTACTTTCAGTGTATTTCCCTCCTCCTATTTTCTTCCCTTTTGTCTTTCTTCCATTGTCTCTTTTTATCCTGTCCCTCCTGTCTGTTTTGTTTCTGGCTATTGCCACCTTTTATCTGCCCTCTATTTCTTTCATCCCCTTCTCCTCCTACTATTTATCTGTTGGGTAAGACAGATTTTTCCTACCAATTGAGAATGCATATACATACATACATATACACACACACACACACACACACATATTTTTTTCCCTTTTTTCCTCTCTGCCCTTGAACCATGACAGAGAAATAGGTATAGGCAATGGAACTGCCAAACAGAATCTGGTCCTGCACCCACTGCTAGTGCAGGGGTACCCTGTAATCTCTTTCTGACAAGTTGCCAGACTATGTCTGGCTGTGAGCTCATGAATCTGTTGGTGCTTCTGTCACTGCCACCTAGTGCCAGCATTAATGGTTTCATCCACATGGGCCCTGGGTTAGCCTCTTCGCCCATGTCACAGATCTCTCTTTCTGACCTATGTTATCTTGGATTGGAAGGATGTCTCCCTCTGACCTTTGGTTGACTCTGTCACTCCAGAATTTGATTTGAGGCATTATTTTAAAGCTATTTGGAGGGGAATATTGGGAGAGCTTGCCTGAGGGCTTTTTTACTCTGCCATCTTGGCTCCCCTGAAATCCCCTGGGTAAGGGATTAGCTTTCCTGCTTTTTAGCTGTGTGACCCTAAGCAAACCACTTAACTTCTCTGAGTTGGCTTCCTCATCCTTAAGATGGAGGAAAAAATGCTTACACTAACAAGATTGTTGTGAACAAAGTGTTTTCATGAACCTTGAAAGACTATATATAAATGTGAACTATTATTTACGATTTAATTTTAAAGTAGCATTTCATACACATTATTTGAATGAATATAATTTTTGATAGGATATGAGACTTTGCTCTGTGTTTTTTTGTTTCTTCTATCAAACCTAGCACTCCCTCGTCCTTTTGTTGTAGCTGATAACCCTGTGATCTCTGAAGAGAAGGGGCCCTGTTACAGACTTGTCAATTCAGGAAGACAGTGCATGCACCCCCTCTCTGTTCAGCT
>CM053581.1:177731239-177801572 GCA_028627135.1 Pseudochirops cupreus | reverse complement strand
ATCTAAAGCAAGAGTCTTTTGTATTTGCATTTTTTTCTCAGCGGGGAGTTTTCAGATAAATTTGCCATTTATTACATGTGTTACACCTGGCTTTATGGTTTTGGAGTGTCTGTGTGTGTTATATGAATGATGAGTTTTTAAAAAATATTCATCATATCATTTTCCTCTGTTTGAAGTTATGTACTTATAAATTTTTAAAAGGCCTATTTTCCCATCCCAAATCTAGCTGCTTTTAAGGAAATCTGTCCTGGTGGAATGGGTTATACAGTTTCTGGCGTTCATAGACGCAGGCCAATTCATCACCATATAGGTAAAGGACCTGTATATGTCAAGCCCAAGAACGTCCAACCTGTTGTTAAAAGTACTCCTCCTCCACCTCTCCCAGCAAAGGAAGAACCAGTAGAAGCGCTGACCTTCTCCCAGGAAAAAGGGCCTCAGGTGTCTGTGCAAGGTGAGAGCCGGAAAAGACTTGTTGATGTCTCTTTGTTTTCTATTTTGCTGTTTATAATCTTTGGGAACAGTATGCATAAAGCAATTGAAGTGCTTTAAAGACATTGACTTAGTTTATCTAGATTCTTAATCAAACTACATGATTCCCCAAGGATAATATCAGTCTTTGAGAAGGTTGTATTAAGTGTCTAGGGTGTGACTTCATAGTTGTCCTTCTTTTAACAAACTAATACCCCAGAGGCCTGAGAGAGTTGTGGCAATAATTTAGCTTCTATGCATTTATCCAGAATGCCCAGGCACTAAATACTACTATAGCATCATATATTAAGAGTGGGAATCAGATGTAGAAACTGAGGCCCAGAGAGGTTAAGTGAGTTGCCCCCAGGTCACACAGCCAATAAATGCAGATCCAGGATTTGAACCTGTAGTCTCTGACTTCAGATCCAATGCTCTTTCTACCATACTATAATGCCTCTCACTAAAGGAAGTGGAAAATATTAAAATGTTAGTGTTGGAAAGGAACTTCAGGGTCATCTATTCCAAGTGTCTCATTCTACTGAGGAAAGTATGACCCAGAAAGATTAAATTCCTTATTGTTCAGTCATTTCAGTTGTGTCCAACTTTTTGTGACCCCATTTGGAGTTTTCTTGGGAAAGATACTGAAGTGGTTTGCCATTTCCTTCTCTCATCATTAGAGATAAGGAACTGAGGCAAACACAGGGAGGGTTAAGTGACTCACCCAGGGTCATGTGGCTAGTAACTGTCTGAGGCTAGGTTTGAGCTCTGAAAGATGAGTCTTCCTGACTCTAGGCCTGGCATTCTATTTACTTGCCACTTAGTTATTCCTAAATTATTAGAGTGAGGAGTACAAAGTTGTATGAAGAAAAGAAGAGGGAGCCTTATAATGTTGTCAACAGAATCCAGAGCCCTGAGTTTTAATTTTGATCTTGACCTTTTACATCTGTCTGATCTTTGTCAAGGTCTGTTCTTTCTAATTCAATTTTCTACATTTAAAACTGGCATTTCAGTTGTTTTATGTTCTTTAAATAATGGCAACCACTCCTCCCACCTAGTGCCAAAGAAATGAAACCTTCCACTTGCTCACTTCATATGTTTCCTCTAATTAAGCTCTTTTTTGATTTCCAGAGTTGAATGTCAGAATGTAGGGGTCAGATTTTTGGGACAGGAGAATGGTATAGTCTTTAAGATCAGCAATATATCAGTGGCTTTTTCCATAAGTGGCAAACAGGCCTTCCTTGTAGCCATACTAGAAACACATGTTCAACAGAGTCAGAAAAGAAAAACTACTGCGTCTTCGTGGGCTTAACTATCTTGATTAGGTATTCTGGTCAGTGGTAGTACCACTGAGAATATATAGCCTAGGAGTGAAACTGCTTTGTAATTGTTCACCTTTATAGGCAGGAGAAAACTGAGCCCAACTATCTAGATTTTTCAGTGAATAAGTTCCTCCTTGAGGGTAGGTTAAGTAATGAAAAAAAGGTAATTAATTTTCTCAGGTCACTAAGCTATTTCAGTCCTGATTTACTGTCTGGCACCCTCATTGTCTTAGAGATTTTGCAACTTCTAAAGCCTTAATTTATTTTTAAGGAGATCATTCACCTGGAATCTCAGTAAACATTGAGATTTCTTTTTTTGCCTCAGGGTCTAATATCTAAGATTGTCTACTTAATAAAGAATAATGAAAAATCTGAAGTGAGACTTGTTTCTTTTTGTTCCTATAGCTAGGGTTGAAGGTCAGAAATTTGTATTTATGAGTACCGCAGAAAGCTAGGTGGCTCCTAATAAAAAGGATTGACTGCCAAAATAACAGTGGATACTCCTGAATCACAGACCCATGATTAATGTTTGTCACACAACCTTCCAAGTTATTGTTAGAAAACTTCTGGCTCATCCTTGGGCATTTTCAAAGGGGGCCATGCTGCAAACATCTCGTTTTAATCATAGCTCTGGGTATAGCCAGTAATGGTGGCACAATACTGGTGAGGCTGTATAGTACTTAAACGGGTTTGACATTCATCCTTGTCAGTCTGCAGTATGTTGTCAGTAAAGTATTCAAGGTGTGTTTCCTTTAAGAGTAAATTGTCTTTGGAGTTCACCTCCTCCTAACACCTCTCCCTCATTCTTCATACCCCTTCCATTGAAATAAATGATACTCTTTATCAGAATTGATAATCCTAAAGGACCTCTTGGTTGTACATCATATTAAGAATAAATATTTTACTTATGGTTTGAAATGCCCCTCCTCCTTTTTGTACTTCTGTACAACAATTATTCTGAATAAAATATATCCCCCATCTGTTTTCAGAAAGTTAATTATAAAGTCCCCACCCAAAACCCAGATACTTAAGCATTTGATATAAAACATGGAAGCATAGAATTATGGAGATTGAAGACTTAGGTGTCTTTTAGTTCATTTCCCTTATTTTAAAGGTCATAACACTAAGGCCTTGAAAGATAACATGGTTTGCCCAGGGTTACATGACCAGTTAATGTTGGGGTTGGAATTAGAACCCCTGTTTTCTTGATTGAATGCCACTAAAAACTCTGTGTCCAAACTTTACTGTTGCCCTAGTTCTCTTTATACCAACTAACCATTGAGCAAGTGTTTATGAAGTACCTACCATGTTCCAGGCACCATGCTAGGTATGGGAATGCAAATATTAGAAAAACAACATGGTATTAATGTAAGGGTTTATTCTCTCTCCGAAAAGTGATCTCTAATAGTGATGTTTGCTCCCAGCGGAAAAATAACAAATATAGTTATCTTATTACATTAGAATACTGAGGTCTTGCTGGTAAAAATTTGTAAGAAGGGGATATGTGCTATTCATTGTTTTGAATTCTAAATTTTCTTTCTTTTCTAATTTTAGTGGCAACTGCATCACCTGAGAAGGTAATCTATTCATTTTTAAACATTTCATTTAGTTTTTCTAATAGAGAGGATTGTTAGATGTTTGTAGACTCTGTTTCATCATAGAGAACCATGTTTATTTTGCCCGCATATTAAGGATTGTGTGCCTACATGTAAAGGAGACAGAATGAAGAGGAAGGTAGTTAAGCCACTAGATGGCAAGAGCCCAAACCCAAATCAAAGAGCCAAAGGCTTGGAATGCCCTTGTTAAGAATCCTGATAGACATTTGCTTATGCATGTGTGTATACATATGCATATGTGTATATAAACACACACATGCATAACTATATTTCTATAATACATATGTGTATGATAAAAATAATAAACTTATTAATATAGTGCTTTAAAAATTACAAAGCAATTTATATATATGATTTCATTTGCTACTTACAATAACCCTTTGAGGTAAGCTATCTTATTCCATTTTACAGATGAAAAAAACTGAGACAGAGAGTTTAAGTGACTTACTCAAGGTCATACAACTAGTAAGTAAGTGTCTGAGGCAGAATCTTTGAACTCAGGTCTCCCTCACTTCAAGTCTAGTCCTCTATCTACCATGTTATGTAGCTCTCTCTATAAATACAAATACATAAATAGGTTTCAAAATATGATTGAAATTAAATCTAATTGGCATTAGACCAAGAGCAGAAGTTGTCCAGTAGAAACAGAACTAGAAAATATTTCAGATAAATTAGTATCAAACTCTAGTGGGTGGCATAAATTTAGAATGTTACTTTGTGTCAGTTAATCGACAAGAACTTATTAAGCACCAAGTATGTGCCGTACAATGGGGATATAGATACAAAGAATGAAAGAGTTGCTTCTCACAGAGAATTTGCCTTATAATGGGGAAAATAAAAAACATATTTAAAAATATATACAGCATTAAAACAAAGGGGAGGGAGGGCATTAGCAGGTTTGGGCATCAGGAAGGACTCCATGGAGAAGATGATATTTATGCTGCATCTTAAAAGAAGAGAGAGGTTCTTTGAAGAGGGGCGTGTACTGCAGGAGTGTGGCACAGCCAGTGCAAAGGCACGGAGAAGGGAGATGGAACATTCTGTGTGAGAAATGGAGAGGAGGTCAGTTGGTTCATCTTAGAGTGTGAGAGGGAGAGTAATGTCTAACAAGGCTAGGACGATGGATTGGGGCCAGTTTGTATGGGACTTTGTGAACTAAACTGAAGAGTTTCTGTTTTATCCTAGAGCCAATAGGAATTCCTTGAATTTGGTGTTGAGTAAGGGAAGTGATATATTCAGATCTTTGCTTAAAGAAAATTACTTTGGCAAGTAGTGGTATAGGATGAACTGGAGTGGTGAGAGACTGGAGAAAGAGGGAGATTAATTAGGAGACTTAGATTAATCTAACTGAGAGGTGATAAGGGCACTCTGGGAGTGGGATGGACTTGGAAAGAAGGGATGATGTACAAGAAGAAACAGTAAATTTGGCAGCTGATTTGAAAGAAATCCTAGATAAAGGTGAGTGGTAAATGTAGCCAGTAAGAATTCCAGGGTTATTTTATTCTCAGGAAAACTGCTGATTCTTTGAGCGCATTTAGGCAGTGAGTTTAGAGGAAGGTGAGGAAGCAAATAAGCATTTGTTCAATGTCTACTATATGCCAGGCAGTATACTAAGCACTTTACAAATATTATCTCATTTGATTCTCCCAACCACCTTGGGAGGTGGATGCTATTATTAATCCCAGTTTATAATTGAGGAAACTAAGACAGCTGGAGGTTAAGTGACTTGCCCAGGGTCAAACAGCTAGGAAGTATCTGAGGTCAGCTTTGATCTCAGGTCTTCTTGACTCCAGGCACAGTGCTTTATCCATTGCACCATCTTTCTTGCCCCTATGCTTTTGTTTCTTTATCTGTAACATAAAGATGTACAAAACTTCTATAGACTAGAATCTGTGGCTCTTCTTAGTCTGTGTCAAATCTATATTAGATTTAGAGCTGGAAGGGACCTGCAAAGCATTCTAGTTGATCCCCTTCTTTTTATGGATGAAGAACTAAGGTCCTGAGATGTTCAGTAACTTGCCTAAGATCACATAACTGGGAATCAAATTCAGGTCTTCCTGACTACAAATCCAGGATACTTTCCACTGTACCGCCCATCCTATGGTTAGAGCTATAATGGACCTCAGAGGTCTTGCAATCCAACCCATTCATTGCACAGTTGGAGAAACAAAGGCTGAGAGAAATGGAGTGATGTGCCTAAAATAATCCATCTAGTAAGAAACAGGTAAGATTTGAGGTCTAATCTTTTTGGCTCCAAGTTCAGTGTTCTATTCACCACAATAAGTGAGATTTTTTTTGTCCTTGTTCTCCCACAAAGCCTCCCTAGAGGATCTCTATAGTCCGTTAGATGCCTTACATTAGATCTTTTAACATTCCATGTGTATTAGTGCAGCACTGGAGCCAGCCCTCCATCATTATTAGCACATTTCCTATCCAATGATATATTTTCTTGATGACTTATGTTATACTTTTAGTTGCAGGTCTTGAGAATAAGATAATAAAATCTACTTAATTTGTTTCACCCATATAATAAATATTTATGCAGTTTCTACTCTGAATATAGTATGTAAATCACTGAAGGGGATACAAAAGATGTTGGAGTTATCTTCTTTCCTTCTGGATTTTATATGCTAGTAGTCGAGGAAACACAGAGCTTAGTTAGAACTCAGGGGCTTTTAGGATCAGATGATCAGTGCAGCCCTCTCATTTTAGAAGAGGAAACTGAGAACCAGAGAAATGAATTGAAAGACCTCACAAGTGGAAGCCGGTATTGTTTACTTATGTCTTCTGACCCCCAATAAGTTAAATACAATTCTGCAGCACCTAATAATGGAAAAGACATTTGCAGGGTCATATGTTTCTGGGGGAAATAGGAAGATAAATAAGATATGATCCCTGCCTTCAGGGAATTTATATCATGTAGAGGATAGCATGAGATGAGATACGTAAGATAAATGGTACAAACTAGAACCTGGTAGGTACACAAGGAAGTATAAAATGCTATGAGAATAAATAATGAGGAAGTGACTTATAGGTAGGGGAATTGTGGAAGGCCTCATGGAAGAAGTGATCTTTGAGCTAGGACATGAATGATAAATAGCTTTCTCAATTAGAGATGTCAAGGATTGTGGATAAACTCTCTAAGAATAAAGGTATAGAGAGAGAAAAGAAGAGGGCTTCAGAAAGAGAGTTGAGGAATGCTGAGGAGCCAGAAAAGGAAGACAAGTCACTAAGGAGACAAGGGAGCAGTTGTAGAGGCAGAGAGAGAGAACCAGGAGACTAAAGAGCAGAAATTATGGGAGCAGAGTCTGTTGGACAGGAGGATGGTCAGGAGTGCCAAGTACTTCAGAAAAGCCAAAGAAGCCAAGGACTACAGAAAAAACAACCACCTCGTAACAAATGAATCCTTACACAGCCACTCTGACTTAAGCAGATGCCGACTTTTCCTCAGTTACACTGTCACTGTTCTGAGAATTAGGAGTGTGATAGGTTCAAAAGAAAGGTTGGTGTGTATAGGAAGTTGCATTATGGCCTCTTTCTTTATACATATTCTGTGACTGACAAGTATTTTACTTTACCAGATGATCTGTTGTAGCAAATTTGTCATATCTAATGTTTAATCTATTGTCTTTGGCTGGTTTACTCCATTGGTTAGAGTATTACACGAAGGAGGCCAAGGTAATGAGTTCATTCCCTGTGTGGGACTGAGCAAAGTGAGCCAGCTGTCTTGAAAACGTGTTGGTCACCAGGGTGTCAGAGTGAGAGACTGTGGATGGATTAACACAAATCATTCACCAGTACTGGAAAAACTGCTGAAAGCCTTTACCATAGTAATTCTGGACCATGAACATATCCTTTGTATGCAAAGATCGGCACTAATCATTTTTTAAAAGATATTTTAAATAATATGTTTTAAAATGAAGTGAAATAATTTACATTTCCCCCTTAAGCTTCATATTCCTTTCCTGAGTTTTACTAAGAAAACAATTAATTGGATAAGAGCCATAATATAAAGGAATTAAATAGTGGTTTTTCACTTTTATCCTTTTTCTTAGGAATTGGTTGACCAAGAGAAAACCAAACTTGAACCCAGTCAACCCCAGCTGTCTCCTGGAATTTCAACCATTAACTTACACCCACAGTATCCAGGTAGGCTATTTTGGTTGATAGAATAGGAAAAATTTTATTCATCTATTCTGAATCAACGAAGGTGGTAATAAGTTTCATGTTTCTTTAGTTTTCAGAGACTGATAATTAATTTTGCATTCATACATTAATCAGTTCTAAGTTGATGTGGAAAAAATTAGTTTATAACCTAAGACTGTTATTGTGTATAAAAGGAACTTGACATGAAAAAAAAGCAATATTTATGTTTTTACATTTTCATTTAACCTCAGTAAGCAGTTAAAGTATTGTCACCATCATGTGAAGATCCAGGAAATTTTTACATAGTGAAAAGGTCCTTATATTCATGGAGTAAGAGGACCACTACACTATTAATTTGCATTTTTGTGGACATGGAGGTTAATTACTTTTGTTTCATTGCACCCACTGTCTTAAATTAGTCTCATTGACGCTTGCTAGCATTTGCTGTTATTTACAAGTTTCAAATGAGGTGCCCCCTCAAGACTCCTGCAGTTTGTAGGCCTTCAAATTACTGTTGTCTATTATGAAAATGTGTCTTTTGAAATGGACTTCTTGCATACATAATGTACTTTTCCTTTTTACCCATTTACCCTTTGTCATATAGTAGTGATTGAAAAAACATCACCTCCTGTGCCTGTTGAGCTTGCTCCTGAAGCTTCTACATCAAGTGCCAGCCAAGTGATTGCACCCACTCAAGTAACAGGTATGGTGCAATGTGTGATATGGTCTATGTCTAGTGAAAGTTCCATGACTAATGTAGCATCTCAATAATTAATAGTCAATCACAATAAAGATAATTTTCTGATAACTCAGAATATTAGATTAACAACAGTATCTAGCAAGAAAGAGGATATAGCAGTGATCACAGTCAACATTAAAATATGAATTTCTGAAATTCTAGGAATTTCTGAAATTCCAGTTATCACTTATATTTGCATTAATTACTTAATAACTTATTCTAGGATATTGTCAGAAATCCTCCACAGGAGTCTTACTTGATCCTAATAAAATGATTATAAAAGACAAACAAAACATTCTTTAAAAAAATCTCAGAAGAGAATGCCTTTAAGATCATTACATAGAAGCTCCAACATCATGGGTCAAATTCCAGTGGAGCTATGGAATAATAACCTTTGCAGAGATAAGAGGGAATACCACCAGCAAGTGTATTTCATGTGTTTGATTGGGTTTTGTTGGATTTTAAAAATATTGAAGAGTTAAAAGACATCAAAGAGAAAACACTAGTATTCTATAATGGTAGCTGAGATTTTAAATAACATAATTATATTTTAATTTATTTATTCCAAGCAGTTCCATATTTATGTTAGTAAGATAAAAATTTTAAGTGCTACAAAGAAAAATAGATAAAAAATATAATATTCAGAGATTTCTGTATTTCATTATTGGAATATGGCAAATCTCACAAAAGGTTAAAAACATAGAATTTGTACGTATGTACTTTTAAAAAAAAATTCACTTAGCACTTATTTTCTCTCCCTCCCACCTCTTTCTCTACCGAAAAGAAAAAAAAAATCCTTGTAACAAATATATATGAACTGAATACCCACAATTGCATGTACAAAAATGTGTCTCATTTCTTCATATTTAATCTATCACTTCACTATCAGAATGTGATTTTGTTCATCAATGATCCCTCTCAGTCTGCATTCAGACTCCATAGTTCTTTCTCTGGATGTGGATGGCATTTTCCAGCTTGAGTCTTTTGGAATTGTCTTGGATCACTGTACTTCTGAGAAGAGCTAAGTCCATCATAGTTGATCATTGTACAATATTGCTGTTATTTTGTACAATGCTAGAAGATAACAATTGTAAAACACTTAGCACATTGCCTGGCACAAAGTAAATACTACACTAAAAGTAGTTATCATTGATATTATTATTAAACAGAAGAAGTAGGCAATGATTTTTTACAATTACACATGAAACTCTCCTAAAATATATATTGCTCTTTTGGGCATAAAGAAATCCTAGCTAAATCAATGACCAATTATCAGGATATTTCATAGGAAGCATTATGACCAAAGGCCACTAAGAAGGTTAAATGAAATGCCTACTTTATGGCCTCAACAAATATGAGAATGGTTTAAGAAGTCTCCAGGATATTCTTGATGAAAACATGAGCAGAGAACAAGGCAGACTTGCTACAATTTTCTATAGATCACATCTTCAGTATCACACATTTGAGAGAGAGATATGGAATATAATGTCTTGTACTTATTGGAGATTTTGTCTATTATTTATATTTATTTTTAAAAAAGTTTTGGGTTCCAAATTTTTTTCCTCCCATCCCTCCCCCACCTATTGAGAAGTCAAGCAATATAGTGGTTGTTTTATTGTTGATGTACAGACATTTGATCCTGAGATACCAAAGACAGTCTTGTAGACTCTCCTCTGAAAACAATATCTCGCATCCTTATGTTAAGATCATAAAAGACTCCATGTTAGATGCCATTACAGAAATAACTTTGTTCAGAAATCTTCTGAGAGTCAGCACCATTGCAGACATTTTGCATTCATTCCTCTTCCATGTCTAACTTTGCTCTGGGAACAATAATCAGATCAAATTAAAAAGACTTGATAAACTCCCTTCTTATGGATTCATTCACATTCCCTGTCAGCCTTGGCCAACATTTCCTTTCCTGGCTATCACTCAGTACTGTATTTCTTATTGAAATGTAAGTTCTTTGAGTGTAGGAACTTCGTCACTTTTATGTTTGTATCACTAGTGCCTAGCACATCACCTGACCTATAGCCAGTACTTGGTGCTTATTGATTGATCTTTTTGATTCTCAGTTTTTTCTCCCATAAAATATCGTCATTAGATAGCATTTATCTCACCAGTTTATGGTTAGACTTAAATGAGATTAATATATGTGAATCTCTTTGTAAACCTTATAGTTTTATATAGATGTCAATTATTAATGTTTGGAATAATGACATTAACTAATGATTGTAAAGTCTTGTTTTTTGTGAGTAGGAGAGGATTGAGTGGCAGTGTTGCATAGTGGGAAGAATGCTGGACTTGAATTTAGGAAAACCTTGGTCCATAATCCTGTCTCAGCTATGTACTAGCTCTGTGCCTCTAAGCTTAAGCTTTCTGAGCTTAGTTTCTTCATTGGTAAAGTGGGAATAATAGCATCTGCCAACCAGGGGCCTTGTGAGACTCAGATGAGATGGTATATATATGAAGTGCCCTCCAAATCTTAAAAATGCCATATAAATGTGAACTATTATTATTATACTGATTTCAAAATTCTCCTAACATCTTTTTCTTACCCTAGAATACCATGTAATCATTAATTAATTAAATTATGATAATATACCTATTGTTTGAAGACCCATTCTGTGTCCTCTTGAAGGTACAAAGATGTACAAAGCACAGTTCTGATCCTCCAAAGAATAACTTCTGCTGATAATAGCAAGGAGAGACAATATTATACCCTTTCAGTGACGCTTTTCGAAAATGGCAATTTGGCAATGGCGAAACAACTTTATCCTGTAACGGTTTTCTCAATAATACATAGCAGTTTGCCAGTACAGAAATAACCTTTAACTTTTGTGCTGTTTAGCAATGGGCAAGGCAGGAAGCAGCTGTCGGATGCTGATAATTTCACTCAGTAGCCCTGTGTATAGTTTGAGTAGCCATATTCTGTTCAGTTACTATTGAAATGCAGCTACTCATTGAAAATACTGTGAATCCTTCACTTCCTTTATGGTACAGAGCAACTTTTAGAAAGGAAATGAGCTTTGCTAGAAGATAGCTAAATCAGAGCTTGGCAAAGACTCTTTGGCATGGATATTTCCTTCCTAGGAAACTTAAATGTTGTTGATTTTGAAAAAAAAAAGTTTTATTTTTTCAAGGTTTCTCTTTTCTCTTAATGTAATGTTTGTCTGCATCCCAATTTCCTATAATAAAAAAAGGTTTCTGGAACATTCAACAAGTGGGACAATATAAATACACATGCGTCAAAGTGATTTTCCTGAAGTTCCTGTCTGACCATGTCACTCCCTACTCCATAAACTCCAGCGGCTCCCTATCTCCAGGATCAAATATAAAATCCTCTGTTTGGCATTGAAAGCCCCCCTGCATCCCCACATAAAGTAGTCCTCTTCCATTCTTCCCGTAATCACCTCCATCTGAACATGAATGAAGACATTCATAGATGGCTTCCATTCTTATTACACTCTAACCCATTCTCTCTCTCTCTCTCTTACTCTCTTCTTTTTCTTCTTCTGCTTCTCTCCCTTTCTTCCTCCTTTGATACAATGACATTGGCTTTCTTTCTGTTCCTGGAATGAGACACTACAACTCTCAATTTCCCAATTCAGGAAATTTTCGCTGACTGTCCATTATGCATGGAATGCTCTCCCTCCTCATCTCTCTCTTCTGGCTTCCCTGGTTGTTCAGTTTCAGTTTTTTCTGGCTCTTTGTGACCCCTTGTAGGGTTTTCTTGGCAATGATATTGAAGTGCTTTGCTATTTCCTTCTCCAGATCATGTTACAGATGAAGAAACTGAGGCAAACAGGATAAGTAACTTGCCAAAGGTCACACAGTTAGTAAATGTCTGAGACTGGATTTGAATCCACAAAGATGAATCTTTCTGACTTTAGCACTCTATCCACTTTTCCATCTAGCTACTCACCTGGATTCTCTGGCCTCCTTCAAGTTCCAACTAAAATCCTATCTTCTATAGGAAGGCTTTCCCAGTACTCTTAATTCTAGTGCCTTCCCTCTATTTATTATTTCATATTTATTCTGTGAGCAGCTAGGTAACACAGTGGATAGAGTGCCACACAACACAATGGATAGAGCGCCAGACCTGGAATTAAGAGGAGATGAGTTCAGATGCACCCTTTACCAGCTGTGTGACCTGGGCAAGTCATTTAACTTTGCCTCAGTTTCCTTATCTGTAAAATGAGCCAGAGATGGAAATGGCAAACCACTCCAGTATTTTTACCAAGAAAAACCCAAATGGCATCATGAAGAGTCATACACAAATGAAAACACTGAACAACAAGAACAACGATTAATTCTGTATATAGTTGTATGCATATAGTTGTTTGTGGGTGAACTCTTTCATTTTATTTCCAGCTTATTGAAAGCTGGGACTGGCTCTTGTCTTTCTCTGTCTCCCCAGTGCTTAGCACAGTGCCTGGAACATAGTAGGCACTTAATAAATGTTTATTGACTGACATCTTTTTGTTTCTTGGTAAATTAGATACTTTTTAAACTGACTTACACTATGAAGGAGAATTCGTGGTGTAGCTAAAACAACTTTTTGCAACAATTATAGTTTGACTTAGATTGATTGATCAATGTCTGTCTTATGGAATAGTTTTCTAGGATGACATCATACAGACTTAATTACCATTGTTCCTTGACATTCACAGGTGTTAGGGGCACAGAGCCCTGCAGATGTTTTTTAAAAATAGAAACAATTTTAGGCCCCATCACAAATCTTTATTTTTAATAATTCTGATATTTATTTAACACACACACACAAAATAAAACAATACAATATACTCATTAAAAAAGTACAGTTTCCTTGTGAGAGAAATTAGTATCTCGCACACTATGCAGTCTTCCCAGTCACAGGTGTAGCTACTGCAACAGCTTCACGGATTTTATTCTCCTATGAAAAATTCACTATAAGAGAAAATCACATGATGGAGTCTGAATGGTAGAAAGACAAAGAGGTGTTCTCAAAGAGGGTGTGTAGCTCATAGTTTTTTAGTGCACTGAAACTTTTAATAAAATCTGTTTATAATAAATTTCTATATTTATACTTATGGTAGTAAATGATAAACTAGATTAATAATATATAGTATTTATACATTTATGTCTTATTCAATTAAAAAAAATTCTTTACATACATGCGTCATTTGCGATTTTTTGTAGTATGCTGAAAGTCTCCCAAAATTCCCATTTAATTATTGAGAGCTAATCTGTGAATAACCAAAACCATGAGTGTTAGTTAAGTCCTCAAATGTCAAGGAATGACTATTAATTTTCCTAAATTGTCTCTTGGATATAAAGGGCAGTGAAAGATTTGTCTTCCCTAAGCAGAGCAAGAAGGAGTCCTTTCTCTTTTCCTAATTTATATTCTCTCACAAGTTTAAGAATGCATAGAACAGCCTCTTCTCCATGATGAGTCATGGGGAAGACTGCCCTCTTCTCCTGGGGAAGAGAATAAACTCCTGTTCTTATCCTAAAAGAAAAAAAAAAGAAGAATGCATAAAGCAAGAAATAAAGGATGAAAATAAATCTAATTATTTCATCATGCTTAATGGTGAGAGTTTATGGTGGCAGCGTTGGGACTATTTATTTCAGATATAACTAGATATATTTTAAAGTTCATTAATGATAAAATGAGTAGAGTATCTAGAGGAAACATGTATGTTATTTAACACCATACTGGATGATTTAGTGACTTATACCTTTATTAGCAAGTCGTTTCCAAATAAAAACAAACTGCTTGTTAAGGCAAATAAATATTTGATTTGGTATTCTGTTCTAATAGACCAAGAAAATATTTGAAAAATAAACCTTTTGCAAAGTTAAAAACACCAGTTTCATTTGTAATAGAGCAATTTTTGTTCACTCGGGGTGCCAGTGTGTCAGTGTAAACATTTCTCTGAATATGCCTTTGATGCCTCCCTCTTACTTTTCCCAAATTGTCTCCTGATATCTTATATGTTTTCCCATATGGAACTCTTTGTACTTTAGATGGCCTAAGTATTTTCAAAATTGTTTCCTCATCAAATTTTTTGAAGAGTTGGAACTGGCAGTGTTCTTTGGAAAATATTTGTCCCTGAAATGTTTGTTAGTGTCATTGAGTCTCCATAAACTATGCTAATAAAGATTCTTTTTTGGGGGGAGGGGGTTGGTGGTATGCTAACTTTTATTTACATCTCTAGGTTTGAAGCCTTTTTTTTTTGCACTCACATGAAAAGAACGAATGTTCAAAGAAAAAAACGTTAATTTTCATGTTTTGTCCAAATAATTTCATTTAATTTTAGAAAACAAATATAATGATTCAATCTTAGAATCATTATTGGCCATATTGTGTTTGTTGGCTGAATGAATGGAGCATTTAATTTTCCATTGGCTTTTGGTCATGACTTCTATTCAGAATTCTGAAGTCCCTTGAGAGAATGCAGTGGGATATGTTCACTGATGTGAAAAGAATGAAATTGTTGTGATTCTTTAAAGAGTGAACACCTCTGACGAGTATAGCATTTTCTTCATTGTAATAGTCACAGAAGATGGCTTACCTCACTATTGTTTCCTTTAGTGAAGATGATCGTTTATGAAGGTAGGTTAAGGTTGCCTGGCCAGCCAGGATGATGTCATTAAGTTTTGCATTACAAAAAGTAGAGGAGAAAGACCTGATATGAGAACTTTCCAGAGAAATGAGGTCACCTCATTGTTAGGTATGATCATTCCATTAATTAGAAAACTAAGCAGGGTGCCTGACAAATTTGAGTTGCCCAGTTTTGTCTATCTGGGATGGTGGAATCTTGCCAAGGGAGGATAGGTAGAATTAGTATGATATAGCCCTTAGTTATACGTGATGAAGTTTGCCCTTTTTTTGTAAATAGTATTTTATTTTTTTTCTAATTTACATGTAAAGATAGTTTTCAGCATTCATTTTTATAAGATTTTGAATTCCAAATTTTTTCCCTCCCCTACTTCCTCCTCAAGGCAGCAAAGCTTGTCTCTTTGTTTAAAAATAGAACAAATAGAATATAGATATTAGATGTTTTTTGTAATCATGTATTCTCCTTTCATGTAATTCTTAGGAACACCTTGGTAGTGTTGTTATAACATTTCTTCCTATTCCTTGAGAACTGTCTTGATCAAAGCCAACATTTTCAAAATGTAATTTGATATAATCACAAAATCACAGAATATATGAGGATTAAGGGGCCTTGAAAATTGCCTGTTTTTTTCCCTACCTCTGCCCCTCATTTATTATACAAGAGGAAACTGAACCCTTTAGAGAGCAAGTGATTTGCCTGAGATCAACCAATTGATCAATGAGCATTTATCAAATCCATCAAATATTTGCTTTTTTGTCACTGTGGATACACCCTCTCCCAGCAGAGATAGCCAAAAAGTTTGTACCCTGAAGCTAAACTGGTCA
Source organism: Pseudochirops cupreus (assembly GCA_028627135.1). NCBI lineage: Eukaryota > Metazoa > Chordata > Mammalia > Diprotodontia > Pseudocheiridae > Pseudochirops > Pseudochirops cupreus. The sequence continues at coordinate 177,785,855 of CM053581.1, read as the reverse complement.
TAAGCTTCTTCAAATTTTGCTGGTTTGGTCTTTGGAAAAAGAACATTCAGCTCATGGCTGGACCCTTTCACAAAGCTTTTCTGGCTGGACCTTCCAAATCTTTTACTTTGTGACATAGTTTTCTAGAACTGAATCATGTATCATGTTGATGCCACCAAAAGGTGCCAGAGTAGGGTATTAGTAGAGGTCCAGTTTGAGACATTAGATATCTAGACTAAAAGGAAAGAATTGAAGAAAGGGAGGACTAAGAAAGTTGGAGTTCTTAACTAATAGCTTTCATTTCAAGCTTCTTTTCTGATAGGAAAGAGGAATAAAACTAGGGTTGACATTTTAGGAAATGATTTAATATGAACTAGAAGGGGAAATATTCTTTGCAAATGAAGTTCATATTGTATTTGTACACTCATGGAGCAAACTCATTTGAATACCAAAGAAGAATTTATTTGAATCTTTTGAAAAAGAAAGGAAAAGAGAGAAGAAAAATGTGAGATCTGGGTGCGCAAAGATTCTGCAGTGTATAATTGGGAAAAAGCTCTCAGCAAAAACGGTTCAAGTATATTATGAAAAAGATGGGAGAGAAGGAAAGGAAAAAAAATTAAAATCTTGAATTTTTATTCCTAAAAAATGGAGTGGTATGAGACATAGTGTTTGTTGACTTCTTCCTTGGTTTGGTAGTGGGAGTATAGTTTAGTAAATATCCATATTTACCCCCAAAATTGTATACAAGTTCCTTAAGGGTAGGGACCATTTCATTTTTGTCTTACTGTTCCCAGTGCCTAGTATGGTAAGTACTTAATAAATGCTTTCTTAATGAATAAATACTTCAATAAGTAAGTAATAAAGTCACTCATTAATTTCTTCAGTCAGTAAGCATTTATTAAGTGTTCACTGTATTCCACAGCCTGTGCTAAGTGAGTGGATACAAAGAAAAGCAAATAACACTGTCCTTGCTCTCATTCTAGTTGGAGAGACCACATAGAAATAGCTATGTATATAGAAAGTAATCTAGCATAAATAGGAGATAATCTCAGGGGCAGGCACTATTATTGTTAGGGACTGAGAAAGACCTATTGAAGAAGATGAAATTTGAGTTGGGTCTTGAAGAAATCCAGGAGATGGAAGTAAGGGAAGAGAACATTTCAGACACAGAAACAGACAATGAAAAGATAAAGAAGATGGAGTGTCAGAGAAACAGCACAAGACCAGTGTTGCTAGACCATAGAGTAAGCAAGTGGAGGCAGGTAAATGTAAAGAAGACTGGAAAGATAGGACGAGTTTTAAAAGCCAAACACAATTGTGTATTTGACCCTAGAGACAATATAAAGCTGCTGCCCAAGGTCACATGGTGAGTAAGTGTTAAGTGTCTGAGGGTGGATTTGAACTCAGGTCCTCCTAACTCCAGGGTCAGTATTCTATTCACTGTGCCACCTAGCCACCCCAAGAACTGAATTTTAAATGAAAACATAGAACATAAATATGTATGAAAAGACTATGAGTAAATTCAATGGAGATGCAACACATACTGTCATACTTGGTGTTCCAGGAATTCCTGAAGTTTAATTCCTGGGGAAGGGATTCACAATGGAATTGTGTTTTATTGATTCATGTCCTGCATTGTTTGTGCGTGTGTTTTAAGAGATTGTGGAGGATAAAGAGATTGAGAGTTATATAGGGTTAATCTGAAGAAGGAAGATTTGAGAAAATTTTTGGAGGTGATGTGATGAGGGAAAGCGTTGGCAGAAACTTTAAGAGAAAGAGAATGCTCGACATGAGGAATGGAATCCAGAAAAGCAAGAACAAAGACAAGCAGAACACAGAAGAAAAGGATTTCGACAGATGAGGTCCAATGAATTTCAAGTCTGGAGGACTGCTTGTACAGGTTAACGAAGTCAAAAAGTTTTGGCTAAGACTAAGGAACCTCAGACAATCCAGTTTCATTGAAACATAGAACATATTATGTGAAATAGTGTGAAATACAGCCGGAAAGCTAGGTTGGAGCCATGTTGTAGTAAGCCTTAAATATAATAAATATAAAAAAATATAAAGCTTATTTCATTTTGTAGCCAATGACAGGACAGTGAGGGTTGTGTGTAGTGACACTGTTAGGAAGATTATGTGAACCATCCAGGTTTTTAAAAATTAATTTGGGAGTTAGAGATACTCAAATTAATAGTTTCCAGTGACCTACACCATTACTTGGTTTTTCTCTTAATGTTTTAATTGTTCTTCTTTTAGAAATCAATGAGTGTACAGTGAATCCAGATATCTGTGGAGCAGGACATTGCATTAATTTGCCTGTGAGATATACTTGTATCTGTTATGAAGGATACAAATTCAGTGAACAGCAAAGAAAATGTGTTGGTAAGAGACAATTTTTTTAAAACATAATCAAACTTGAAGCATTTTCAGATTTGATAATTTTTAAAACAGGATAATTCTATATTGTTTAGGGAAATGTTTATTTCATTTTTTAAAAATGGTTTTTATTACAATGCAAAGGAAACTAAAAGAAGCTGCAACTTAAAGAACAAGTTTATTTTACACATGGAAGAATGCTGAATATCTTGCAATGTATAATATAAAGTTTTGGAGGATGAGAGAATGAAATAATTTTGTAAAAGGTTTTCAGGTTTAGTGTGTGTAACAATAGTCAAAAACTCTAGATAGATGTACTTGCAAACATATGTTCATTAAATGAATAAATTAATGCAAGAATGCACTAAAACGGAAAAAAAAACCAACTTTTTTTTTCTAGGCATCTGGAATCTGATTTCCAGGGTGTGCATGCATTGGAATTAACCATCATCCCTAACCAAGTCTGAGTGTGTAAATATGTGTCCTCAGGCGAACTTGGTTAAACCAAAAAGCTCCAGACAGTGTCTGAAAGTTTGTAATTTCCAGTTTTGTACTCATTTTTATTCTAGGTTCAATGTCTCTTTTTTTTTCCACCAAAAGAAAAATGAGTACTTGGGGTAATATGGGTTAGTTGGCATGCAAAAATGTCAGAGACACTGATCTTATAGTACAGTCCCATGTCTAGATGGTACAATAAATCTTTGATGTTAGGGTATTGAAAGTCTCAGTCTGTGAATTTAGTGCTTCTTTGAATTTGCTGTATCTTTTGATTGTTACCTTCACATATAGCATCATAAGTATTTGACACTGGAAGGCACATAAGCAGTCTTTTAGTCCAAACAGTGTCCTAAAAAGAAGCTCTCTATAGTATATTCAGCAAGTAGCCATTTAGCCTGGAAGTCCTTTCCACTTGTGGATGAGCTCTACTTGTTAGAAAGTTGTACTTAATATCAGGACTAAATTTGTCTCTGCTCCCAGTTCTGCCCTTAGGGTCCAGATAAAATAAGGCTAAACCCCTTTTTCACGGGACAGCCCTTCAGATTCTAGAAGACAGCTGCTTTGTCCTTCCTGGGGCTTCTTTTCTTTAGGCTAAACCTCCAATTCCTTCAGTTACTCTTCAAATGTCCCTTTACATGAGTAAGACAGTCTGAAAGTTCCTTATTTCAATACTTTTATGCTTTTAACAGACATTGATGAATGTACTCAGATCCACCATCTCTGCTCCCAGGGACGATGTGAAAATACTGAAGGAAGTTTCTTATGTATTTGCCAAGCAGGCTATATGGCTAATCCAGAGGGAACTGACTGTATAGGTAACTACTTTACTTTCTCATATATTTAAATACAGGTTTTTATATTTTTTCTGTTTCTGGCTATCCAACATTTGCCCTGATCACCCAGAATTCCATCTTTTTATGAATATTTGAGTATCAGTTTTGTATAGGGCACAGTTGGGAGTCATACCAAGTAGACAGGTACTCTTTCCTCAAGATGCTTTTAACCTAAAAAGGGAGACCAAGTAAATAAAAAAACAAACCCAGAAACAAAAAAACCCACATTGCTTCAAAGCAAAACGTGGCAAGTCCTGTCAGAATACAAAGTGCTATGTGTAGCCAAGAAAGGTAAGACATTTAACCTGATCCTTGAAGAATAAGTAGGATTTCAAGTGTCAGTTGGTCAGGTGGAGGGAGAATGGTAATAGCAAATTACAGTTATGATAACTCTAGTATGTTACACTAAGTTATCATTTTGGACGAGAATAATGTAGGGGAGTTAGAACTATAGGGATTATGTGGGGTGTGATTTTGAAGGGTCTTGCATTTTAGGGAAAGGAGTTTGGACTGTATTTTAGCATGAAAATATGTATTTGGCTGTACTTAAGAAAGATTAATCTGCCTGCGAGATCTAGGAACTGAAGAACCCTTTAGGATCTTAGGAATTTGTAGCAGAAGGGATTTTGGAGGTAATTTGGACTGGCTACTTCATTTTATATATGATAATTCTGAGTTCCAGTGAGAGGAGTGGTAGAAATTGGGTTCAAATCCATTTCTTCTGACTCTAAATCCTGTGCTGTTTTCATGATAACATGATGCTCCTCTGGGAACATCCTGGAAAGAGATGAAAGGAAATTGAATTAAGATTACAAATCAAGTGCTTAGTATTAGAAGGCAAGAAATCCATCCTTTCCTTGCAGACAGGAATAAATGCAGAGTGGCAACAAATACTGAGAAATATTGAATTGAAGAGAAGCTTTTATTGAAGAGTTTATGTGAAGAGGAAGATGGGATCATCTGTTGAGAGCTAGAGACTTGAGGAGTTGGAAGAGATTTTAGAACAACCTTTAGATAGGAATACCATAAGCTCAGGGCTGAAGTCATCGGGAAAAGTTATGGTGTCATAGAGTGAGTTGATAAATATTTATTAAGCACAAAGGCAAAAGACAGTCCCTATTATCAAAGAGCTCATCGTCTAATGGGGGAAACAACATGGAAATAACTACACACACACACACACACACACACACACACACACACACACACACACATACACGCGCGCGCTAAGTTGGAGATAGTAACAGGGGGAATCAGTAGCATCAAATAGGATCAGGGAAAGCTGCTAATAGAAGCTAGTATTTTAGCTTGGATTTTAAGGAAGCCAGGGTGGCCTTGAGAGGGAAATGAGGAATGAGAGTATTCCATTCATGAAGGATAATCAGTGAGAATGCCTGGAGATGGAGTGTCTTCTTGGAGGAACAGCAAGGAAGTCATTGTTATTCCATTGAAGAGTACATGGGAGTAAGATTGGTAAATAACTGGTGATGTGGGTAATGTTTTTTTTTTTTGGAGGGGGGAAGACAGGGTAATTGGGGTTCAGTGACTTGCCCAAGGTCACACAGCTTAATAAGTGTGTCAAGTGTCTAAGGTCCTCCTGACTCTAGGGCAGGTGCTCTATTCACTGTACCACCTAGCTGCCCCAAGGTGGGTAATATTTGAAAATTATCTGTGTGGACTTAGAGGAGAAGGTATTGAACAGCGGTAGGAGAACAGTGATCTGCCACCTGAATTTAAGAGCAAGGAGTATGCTGACCTCAGTTAATTGCCTCAATTAGAGCAAGTGAGACTAGTTGCTCCCTCCATTTGGAAAAAAAATTCCAAGGATAGATATGCCCTTAGGGAGGTAGAAAAAGATGGAGGATGTTGGAGAGTTGATTCATAATAGAACAAGGGCTTCACTGCACACAAAGGAGGATCCCAGGAGGTCGATATACAGATGTTTAAAAAGAAAAAGGCAGCAGATAATCAGTGAAAACTTTATAGAGTTCAAAGAATGCTGACTTTGGAGACAGAAAACCTGATTCCAGATTCCAGCTCTGAAACATTCTTCTTGTGTGGTCCTGGGCAAGTCATTTAGCCTTCTAGGCTTCAATCTTACCATCAGTAAAATGAGAAGGTTGGCTTAGAGCACTGAGGATGCCTTCCAACTCTAAATCTACAAGCCTATATGGAGAAAATAGATAAAATTAGCTCTGTAGTCACAGGAGCATTGATTTAGCCCTGTGGAAGGATCTCTGAGGCTCTCAGGCCAACACATTCATTTTACAGATGAACAGATCCCAACACAGAGGTTAAAGGACTTACCCAGGGTCAGACAGCTGGGAAATGTCTGAGTCAGGTTCTCTAAGACCACACTGCCTCTCATGCAGAGGGGGAGAGAGGTGTGATTAAATTTTATTTGGTAAATGAGGGGAAGAAAACATTAAATATTTTTTGTTTCCTTTAGATGTTGATGAATGTCTAAGACCAGAGACATGTGGAGACGGCCACTGTATAAATACTGTGGGTGCTTTTAAATGTGAATATTGTGACAGTGGATACCAAATGAACAGAAGAGGCCAGTGTGAAGGTGAGGTCACAATTCTGAATCTGTTTCCCATGTTCAGATGGAGAACAGGATGATGAAGAGTTGGAAATGGCTTGAAATAATGGATAAGAATTGCCTAATTTCTTCCTTTGCTGCAGAGTTAAATTGTACCACATTTTCCTTTTCCATATATTCTATTATTAGTAAGATTTAGAGCTAGATGGAACATTAGTGATCATAAAATCATAGATTTAGAGCTGGAAGATAATGTCAGAGGCTATCTAATCTACACATCTTAGTTTATAGATGTGCTAACAAATTGAGAGAAGTGAATTAGCCAAAGTTACACATCTACTAAGTAACATAGGTGAGATTAGGTTACTTCTGACTTAGAATCTAGGTTTTTTTTCCAAGTTACTAAGGTATCTCTTCAGTAACTCTAACAAGAGACCCAGTTTATATTGTACCCGCTAAAGATAGAGGGTCCTCTTGGGACTAGAAATTCTAGACCATCTTTTCTAATCCTTTACTGTCTTTCTCCTTCCAAACACATGAAAGGACTCAATTAAATTTACCTTTGTGATTGGCTTACAGTGATTTCAAGGTCCCTATCCTACATAAAATCTACTCACTTAATATCTGGTTTTTTTGAAATTATATTTGTAGGCAGCAAGGTGTTTCATCCTAGTTAAAGATAAAATAAATCAAAATATTTAATTAAAATGAATCCGCATTAAAGTGGGAGCAGTCCATTAATCAAGGAGAGTAAATGGCTGATATCTGATACTTCTCTCTTGTCTTGGGGGTTGGTGTGCAGACATTGGGTCTTTGAAATGGGGGAGGAATTCTCTACCAAAAGGTAAAAAGCAGTGGAAAGGGGAGCCGGGATAAAGAAGACAAACTTAGAGGACTTTCAGACGTTAGAGCTGATTCTGTTTTGACTGGATTGAGAGAACAAACAGAAACTATTCTCTGGGTTAGTTTTGTTATTTGCCTGTGACTGTGATCAATCTTAACTTTGTGTACTTTAGGAAGTTTTATGTGCCTATGCTTAAAAACTGCCCTGGGCTATGAAGGGGCTTTTTTCCCCAGAGAGCTTTTTTAATTGAAGTTTCACTATATTCCATTTCTTTTGGATCACCACTGGAGACTTCACATTTTATTACTACTTTTGCCTCACTTAGTCACCAAATAGAGTTGGAAAAAACCATTTATTCCAGTTTCCTTATTTAAAGCTGAAGAAACTCCCAACTGTGGCCCCCTTCTAGAATTAGGCTGCCTACCTCCCTTCATGCTGGTCCACTAAAATGGTCAACCTATGGAGTGGAGTGGCCAACGAAATTAAGAGAGATCAGATTACCTCATGTACTCACCCGCAATGCAGGAGTTTCTACATTCTTTCCTTTTTTTTTCCTTTAAAAATGGAAAAATAACCTTTATGTAGAATATAAAACAATACATCATTCTTTCCTTTTCTAATACATGTGTTATCACCTCTGAAGGAAAATCAGGCCTTGCAGGCAACCAGAATTAAAAACAAAACAAAAAAAACCTGACACTAAACCAGTGGTTTTCAAGTAGCTTTTGAGTGCCAATGACTTTCTCTTCTAGAGAAAGTTTTATTAACCACAAAGCACCATACAAATGTGTATTGTGTTATTTTTAATAGAGAAACAACGCTTAAGAATCCAAAGTAAATTTCTATAGGACACGAAATTTCTTTACTCCTTTGAAAACTTTGGAATTACATAGAAAAGTTCACCCGTAAAAAAAAAATAAACTTGGGAGTTTGAAAATGGAAGCTCATAAGTGATTTCCCAAGACTGATTCTGAAATGGTTTAGAAAGTGATGTTTTTCTGACAGAGGTGAGCTTATATACTGGTGGCCTAATCAGTCTTTCAAATGAGAGCAATGATAAATAATCTATTCTAGATCTAGACAGCTCCCATTCCTATTAAAAACACAACACCCATTCCTATTAAAAACACTAGAAAGTATTGAAATAAATGGAGTCTTCCTTAAAATAACAAATAGCATCTATGTAAAACCATCATATGTAATGGGGATAAGCTAGAAGCATTTCCAGCAAGATTGGGGGTGAAACAAGGATGTCCATTATCACAACTCTTATCCAATTTGTTACTAGAAATGTTAGCAGTAGCGATTAGAGAAGAAAAAGAAACTGAAGGAATCAAACTAGCCAAAGAAGAGACTAAGCTATCACTCTTTGCAGATAATAAATAATAATAATAAGTAATAAATAAATTTGGCAAAGTTGCAGGATATAAAATAAACCCACATACATCCTCGGCATTCCTATATATTTCTAACGAAATCCAACAGCAAGAGATAGAAAGAGAAATTCCATTTAAAGTTACTGTAGACATTATAAAATACCAAATGTAATGCCAAAATGAACCCAGGACCTATATGAACACAATTGCAAAACACTTTTCACACAAATAAAGTCAGATCTAAATAATTGTATAAACATTAGTTGCTTGTGCCCAGGTTGAGCTAATATAATACAAATGATAATTTTACCTAAATTAACTTACATATTTAGTACCATACCAATCAATCTACCAAAAAAATTATTTTATAGAGCTAGAAAAAATAGTAACAAAATTCATTTAGAAGAACAAAAGGTCCAGAATATCAAGGGAATTAATGAAAAGAAATCCTAGAGAAGGTGGTTTTTAATCTGTATTATAAAGCAGCAGTCATCAAAACTACTTGGTACTGGCTGAGGAATATAGTAGTGGATAAGTGGAATAGATTTGGTGCATGAGACACAGCAGTTGATGACTACAGTAATCTACTGTCTGATGAACCCAAAGACTCCAGCTTTTGGGATAAAACCTCATTATTTGACAAAAACTGCTGGAAAAACTGGAAAACAGTTTGGCAGAAACTGGGCATAGAGCAACATCTTACACCATATACCAAAATCAAATCTAAATGGGTGCATGATCTAGGTCTAAAAGCTGATACTGTAGATCTAGATCTAGAGTCCTTTCCATAAACGGATCTAGAACCAGCTCTAGAACCATTTATGACAAGCCAACAGCCTTTTGTGGGATTTTAAAAAAATAATTATAATTTCTTTGGGTTTTTTCCTTTCCACAAAAGAAAATCTAATTGAACTACTCTTTTGCCCTAGTTTAGGAGAAATACAGAGGAATACCAGAAATTATGTGCTCCTCAAAATTAGGAGAGTGAGATAGATGGAGAAATATTTATATGGTAAAAATGTAATCCAAATCCAAGTGAAGTAAAAGTAGCAGTGGGCAGTAACTTAGTTTTGAGAGCAAGACCAACCCATCAGTCAGTCAACAAATATTTATTAAGGGTCTACTTCTTGCTAGATATTGTGTTAAGAACGGGAGATGGAAAGACAAAAGCAGACCCCAACCTCCAAGGAGTTCACATTATTATGGGTGATACAGTACATACAAGATATATACAGGTATATGGAAAGTGATCTCAGAAGGACAGCAGTAGCAACGTGGAGCTTGGTGGTGGAGGGCATCAGACAATGTCTCCTTTAGAAGGCGGAATTTCAGGTAATTCTTGAAGGAGTCAAAAGAAACTAGGAAGTAGAAGTGAGGAGAGAGAACATTCCAGATATTGGGGGCAACCACTGGGAGATGGAGGGTTGTGGGTGAAGAAAAGCAAGATGGCCAGTATTGTTGGATGACAGAATAAGAGGAGAATAAAGTGCAAGAAGATCAGAAAGGCAAGAAGAGGCTAGGTTGTGAAAGGTTTTAAAAGCTGAATCAAAAATTTTTTAAATTTAATTCTGTGTCAGTAAAGAACTCCATGAATTTATTGACTAGGGAGGTAATATGGTCATACCTGAGCTTCACTTTGGCAACTGAATGAAGGATGGATTAGATAAGGAGAGACTTGGGGCAAGGGGATCAACTAGAATTAACCAGAGGATGATGGGATAATATTATAGCAACCAAAACCATAAAGGTGGGTTGAGGGCATAGAGCTGGTCCATGACAGTCTGAACAAGCACCTTTCCCCTCTTGTCATGTCTTCTTGATCTGGTCTAGGGCTCATATATATTTGTGCAACAAAAAAAGTTGGCCCATAGGCAGAAAATAACTCTCAATCTCTGTGTGCTTTCATGACTCCACTTGCCTGGTGACCTGGGTCCAATGGGAAACTAGTTGGCTCCTTATGTCTGCTTCCCTAGGTCTTCCTGGTTCGGACATCAGCTTTCCACTATATGCACAATTTTTTTTTCCTTCTGGAGAGTAGAGAATGCCATCTCTTCATGTTAATCAATAAACATTTATTAAGTACCAGGGACTGTGCTAAGTGCTGGGGATATAAAGAATAGCAAAAGAGACACTGGGAACTCATAATCCAATAAGATCAGAACAAAGCAATAATTCTGGGACACTCACTAATTATTTGACCTTGAGCAAGTGTCTTACTCATCTCTAAAGCGGAGAAAATAATTTGTATATTACCTATTAGATAGAGTTTTGGGGGGCAGGGAGTTGGTCAGGAAGCCACTTTGTAAAACCACAAATTATTTGATCTTTTGGTAGATTTCTGGCCTTCTGTTTTATTCCTCAACCCCACCCCCTACTACTATCCCACTTCAAAAGCTGAGATGAAAATTTAGTATGAAATTCTTAAAATATACCCTAAAGCTACAAAAACCACATTTCAGTAAAATAATTTGAGAATAATATTACAAAAATTCCCAAAGTAAATATATGCTTGTTTACCACTATGCCAAGTCTAAGGAGAGAGAAGGAAGCTAGTTATGACATTGTGAGTTGCTTTAAAAAAAAAAATTATTGGTCTCTTCATAGTGGATTAGAAGCAAAGGTCCCATTAACCTTTGTATTATTAAAGATTTTCTTAGCTAACAGAGAGTTGCATTCAAATAGTGCTTACTATTCTTCTGAGAATTCATTGTATTTTTAAAGATACAATCTCATTGATCTTTGCTATGTCCTTTCAAAGTATGTAATGGTAACTAAGACCTAATTTGCAGAGAAACTTGCTGAGAGAGGTTAGGATAATGCTGATAGAGTATCAACTATATTTCAACTGTTCATTGAACATGCACTCTTTTCATTGGACCACACCACAATTTAGCGTTTATAATTTTATAATTTAAAAAATCTTATCCAAGGGTGGAGTACAGTGCTGTTTGGAATACTTAATTGGCAAGTACCATATTTTTGAGGATGAAGGCCCAGAGCCTCTGACTTAAAAAAAAAACAACAACAAAAAACCATCATGTATCACTGTTTTTTTGGCATGAATTTTTCCTTGATAGAAACTCTTCATGCGCGTTTATTTGAAACACTGACCTGATATTTCTGTTACTAATGCTGCCTTAAAGTCTACAAGCATGTACTTTATACATAATTAGCTACATTTAACATAATTAAAATATTTTAGAATTAGTCTAATGAAAAGAAATGTTAATATATCCATTGCACAGTGCCACTTCTACCTTAGAGTTTAATGTCCTTAAATGTTTATATTTTGAAAGCATGAGTATGTATACAGTATTTGTTGTGATTTGTCACTCCCGCCTTAATAGAGACTAGAAAGGGGACAGAATGGAGCATACAAGGCTTAGAATTTAAAGGCTTAGTTATGAGTCACAATTGTGACACAGTGTGAGAACTTGGGGAAATTATCTGGCTTCTCTGAGCCTCAGGCTTCTCATCTATAGAAATGGATCATTTTCAATGATCATTTTCAAGAGTCCTTTTAGCCCCAACATTGTTATCTATAGTTCCAGTTTAAGTTCAAAGCCAGAAACTTGTGTATTTCTGAAGGCCAATGTCAACCATTCAAGACAGAGGCCCTGTCAGTATAATTTTCATCTGCTTTTTAAAGATTATCAAGAAAAATTCAGATTTCAATCATCTTTCCTTAGATAGTCCCAAGTCTTCCAATGAAAGTTTCCCTTTGCTCTACATTGTCTCTTCTCATTCAGAAAATAAATATAAGTAACTTGACTTAACAAAAAAAATGAGATGGGAACAGGTTGCTACTTCCCAGAAAGGCTTAATATCTACATATATTATATGCTGACTTGATTTAAAAATTTTTCCTGGGGCTCAGTTTTTCTAGAAATATTCTAATTTCTGTGGTGATTCTCTGGTGGTCCTAATGGTTCGCCCCCAAATCCCTATTCTATATTGGGATTAAATCATTCTGAGAGAGGATATTTCTTATTAGATTCATCAAAGTAGAGAAATTTCCTAGAGCATTTATTTTCATTAGAAAAAATAATATTATTTAGATTTAATGTTTGCAGAACATATTAAACAGTTTTAATAAACCTCACAATAATCTTGTGAGGTAGGTGCCATTATTATCCCCCAATATATGGGTGAGAAACAGAGGCCCAGAAAGATTATCTCCACCCTAGTGTAGATTCTGCTTTCTTACTCTCCTACATCTTTTCTTGAAAGGTATTTGGTATTGAATGTGCAGTTTGGTGCCTCGTAATTGGTCCCATGGGACTTCACATTCCTTTAGCATAGAAGGCACTAAAAAGAAAAGAGTAATTTTTAAAAATCCTTTTGAGTGTATGAGAGACTTCCTAAATAAAATAGACTCGTTAGATAAGTGTCAACCTGATTATTCCCTTATAAGACTTTGATGTATGTACTTTTCAAATTCATTGTAACATTCATTATAAACATATCACATATACATTCTATGTATATAAAGAGTATTACCACATCCCCATGGCAATAGCAATGACAGAAATTTTTGAATGACCTCTGGGGAGTTCTGTTAAAGGTATCTGACTTAGATTTACTGCCTTTTTTTTTTTAAAGATATTGATGAATGTTTAGCTGCAAGTATTTGTCCAGATGAACAATGCATTAACACTCCTGGATCTTACCAGTGTGTTCCTTGCACAGAGGGCTTCAGAGGCTGGAATGGACAGTGTCTTGGTATGTACTTTAGTGTTAACATCCAAATTTTGTTTCTTTTATATTTCCTGTTTTCAGGTCAAATGATGATGGTGTTGGAAATAGTATGTGCAGTAAACCTACTTGGAGGACTGAAATTAAGATCAGAAGAAAATAAGCTTCTGAATCTTTTCTTATACTATTAAAGAGAAAATGTTTTTTTAACTATGGAGAAATTAAAGTTAAAAATGAGCTAGAGTAAGGCAGTAGAGTTGAAATTTCAGATAGGATAAGTAATTCTGATAATAATTAAAGTAGATAATCTTCCAGTCCAGTTGCCAAGAGTTATAAACAAGTAAGCATTTCAGAGTTTCAAAGCACTTAATTTGATTCGTAAAATAGACTGGGAAAGGCTCTCTGATTTGCCGTTATTTCTGATATAATGTTCAGCAAGTCTCAAATCACATTTCTAAGCTCTATTTCTGTGCTGAAATGGCTATAATTGTTTTTTATTTTAATGTGTTATGTAAATAGTATGTTTGTATTTTTCCCTTTGTAATTCACGCTAGGGTAGAGGTGGGAATCCAGTTTTGTTTTCTCAACTCTGACTCCAAGACAGGTAGTTTTCCAGTGGAAACTAGCACAGTTTTATTTTTAAAAAATGTTTTCTTGTTATTTGGGGTTTTTGCATTACCTATATCTTGCAGTGCAATCCCCTTCCCTCCCTGTTCTTGAATATCATCCCTGATAGCTAAGAATGAGAAAGAAAGAACAAAAGGATTCAGCAAAACTAATCAACCTATCACAAATTTTGCTTGGCATTATATGCATTGTTCCTTACTCATTGTGGGGGAGATTCCCCTTAGTTTTCCTCTTTGGAGTTGAGTATGGTCATCATAATTTTGCTGCATTTATTTTTCATTGTTTTCTTGTAGATCTGTCCATTTATATTATATGTCATTGTGTGTGTATGTGTGTATATATATATGTATATATATATATATATGTATATTGCTTCTGCCTACTGCATTTTGTGCATCACTTCATGTCTCTCTATTTATTATATTCATTTCTTACAGCCCAGTAATAATAACAACTGACAATTTTATATTTCCATAGCTCTCTCAGGTTTACAAGGTACTTAACATACTGCATTTCGTTTGTTCCTGTGTGGTAGGTGCATTATGATCCTCATGTTAGAGATGAGGAAAGTGAGCCTGAGAAGAGGCAATGTCTGAGGCATTATTGGAAATCTAGTCTTCTTGGATTTTGAGTCCAGCTCCCCATCCACTATGCCACCTAGCTTCCATTACTTTCATGTACCATAGTTTGCTTATTTTCTCAACGACCATCTGCTTTATTATAAAAAGTGTTTCTATGAATACTTTGTATAGGCCTTTCTTTTTTTTGTTGATCTGTTAGGAATCTCTTCCACTCCACTCCACTAAAGTAGTCTTATCCTTTGCATAATTGTTGCATTTTAGAATGCTAAGAGCAATTTACAACTTATTAACAGTACAGAGGTAATGCTTATCTTTCAACTAGCTCTCCAACACTTATACCTGTATTTCGTCATCTTTGCCAGCTGCTTGGGTTAGAGGTAAAACCTCGGAGTTTTCTTGTATTCTTGCAGTCGTTAGTTTTTTACATTTCCTTTTTTCCTGAGAACTGACTATCATTTCACCACTTATTGATAGTGACGCTTGAGACATTGCTCAATCGACTGGCACTCAGCTTCTCTTATCCCCTTATTTGACAGATAACTAATCTCAAACTGAATAGGTGTGAGACTTGGCCACCAAAATAAAAAGGAAACAACCACAACAACAATCTCAGAGCCACAAAGCAAGCACTGTATTATTCTACATTAAGAAAAACATAATATCTAAGAGATCTAGCTCTACCTTAGTCAGACCACATCTAGAGTATTGTGTCCACTCTTGGGTGTCACATTTCAGCAAGGATGTTGACAAACTCAAACTTGTTCAGATGAAGGCGACCTGTTTGGTGTTGAGAATACTAAAGATCATGTCATAGAAGAATCAGTGAAAGGAATTGGGTGGTATCTGGCCTGGAGAAGATTTGACAGCTGTCTTTGCATATTTCAAAAATTGGTATGTGAAAAAGGGAATTAGACTTGTTCTTCCTAGAAGGCAAATGAAGAACAGAGAGTACAAGTTGCAGAGAGGCAGAGAGATTTTGTTAAGGAAAACTTCATGATCAGAATGAAGGCTTTCATCTTTGCTGGTTTTCATCATTACTTGCAGAGTACAGGCCCAAAGAAATCCTTTCCCTAACAGTTATCTAAATCCTGTTCCACCATAAGAGTGGATTCATATCAGTTGTTTTTTATACTACATAATTTTTCTCAAATGGAGAAAAGTTGCTATTCATTAATTGCTTTAGAAATTTTAAAGCACAATATAAAAGTCAATTTATATCGGTAATGATGATGCATGAATTATGAACAAAGTTTATAGGCTTATGAGAGGTCACCTCATCCCACCTTATCTGATAGACTGAGGAAAATGAGTACCAGAGGGGTCAAGTACCTCTGTGATTTGAGCTAAGTAGATTTCAGATTCAAACTCTAGTCTTTAAACACTAAGCCCTGCATTTGTTCCATTGCATCATGATGCTTTTGTAAAGACAAATATTTACAAAGTCACTAGTTAGTGTTCTATTTCTCTTATCAAAGACTGGTATTTGTTTGGTTTAATTAAGACTGTTATATCTACCTGAATTTCACATTTATGTATCTAACATAGTAAACAATTACATGTTGGAATAGAAGCATAAACAGAACAATGATCCACGAATTTACTAATTGAATTTAATAGAACTCATAAGTCATCATTTCATCACATGCATACATGACAAATTCAGTTGAGAAACAAGTTATGGGTTTATAAACTGTATCTATAGAGCCCCTTTCATTGAGACTACCAATGTCATACTTCTGATGGCAGAAATATAGCACCCCATTTGAAGTAATTTCACTTTTGCCAACTAGATGATTAGAACCACAAGCAGAAGTCTTAGATCACTGTCTTCATCAGCCCAGTCACACACTTAACCACTTGCTCCAAGCAATACATTTTTTGCATGTTCAAGTCAGATATTTCTTTTTATTAAAAGTATGCAATGGGCTTTTTCCATTTTCCCCAGCTTTGGGTAAAATTTTAGCTGCATGTGACCTAGGGATTCAGTCACTCTGTGTTTTGTAGTTGTAGGTTTTATTCATTGTGATGCTTGGACTTGAAGCTCATTCAGAATTACCCACGAAGATTTTTTCAGGTTAAACAAAAATGGATTTTCCATTTTCATCCTTTATGAATGACTTTTCAATATTAAGACTTAAAAAGTGACAAAAACCAGAAAATTTGATACACTTCTGTTCTTATACTCATCTAGTTGGTTTATTTTCCTTACAGCTCTTTCAAAGGTTATTTTCCCTAGAACTCTTTCAAAGGTTAATTTTTAGATAATGTCACCTTGTCCGCTTTTTCTTGTGTCTTTATATACATACACACATACACTTAACTTTATGTGTATATGTTTATATATACATGTGTGCTTCTATATTTACACATATGCATGTGTTGTATGTTCCAGAAATATTAAGCCTTTTTACATATACAGATCGGCATTGTCTTTTTACTTTTAGTTACTTAGATCGTTTATAATGTTATCTATAGTCTATGTTTTCTTTTTTGCTGTTTCATTCATTTTGGCCTCTGCCTACATCTGATCATGAGATTTAGAAAGGTAAGGGATCTCAGAGGTCATTTAGTCCAAGCCTTTAATGAGTAACCTGAAGCCTAGAGTGGTTAAGTGCTATGGTCAAAAACAGTTCTCACGACTCTAAATTCATTGTTTGTTCTTTCTATTGTACTCTACAGACCTTTCAATAACAACATTTATTAAAGGCGTTTATCATGCTAGATTCTGGAGATATGGAAATGAAATAGGGCACAGTCCTTGCCCTGAAGGAGCTTACAAACTGACATTCTCTCTGGTCCTCATTTATGGTACTCCATCCATTGCCTTTGCATTCTCTGGACACCCCCCTCCACACTCTATTCACCTCTATCTCTCATATAATTCCTTGTTTCTAGTCTTTCTCTTCTAAATAATTCTTCATACACTTGCCAAAATCATTTTAAAATGCAAAGATTTGACTATATCATTCCTTTGCTCAAACATCTTCAGTGGTTTCCTATTCTCTCTAGGATAAGATACAAATTTTACATCTTGGTATTTAAAGCCTACTACAATATGGCTCTGTCTTACTTTTGCAGGTATATTTTACACTACTCTCTTTTATACATTATATTCTTTCCAAAGTAGCCTAATTGCCATGTCCCAAAACTCAGAATCCCATCTCTTGCAGACGCTGTGCCATTTCATGGACTATCAACCATTCATTGGGCTGTCTTCTGTTCTTGAAATGCACCTACCCCCTTCTCATCATTGCCTCTTTGACTTCTTAGCTTTCTTCAGAACTTAGCTCAAATACCATACGCTAAAAGAAGCTTTCTCAAATTGCCTTAGTTGTTGGTGGCCTCTTCTTCCTTATCTTATATTTCTTAATCTTTGTGCATGTTGATACTCCTAGTAGAATTTAACCTCCTATTGAAGGTTATATTTAACCTCCTGTTGTAGTTTTTAAATTTGTATCTCTAGTTTGTAGCATAATAATCTCTCATACATAGTAGATTGTTAAAAGCATTTGTTGAACTGAATCAGTTTAGGTTAGCATAGGAATGTGCTTGGACATAAAATAGTTTAGATTAAAAAAATGTTTAAATTTTTATCTTTACTACAGATTTTGCTCTTGTAATGTGTACTATAGTTAGAGGTACACTGCAGTGGTGTACAGTCAGAGCTCACAATGTGAAACTTTACATGTCTAAGCTAGGTTTGTCAATAATGCCCTACTTCTTTCTGGGTTTGGTTTGCTCATTCCATCCTACTCTCACACTATATAAAGCCAAGCACAAGCAGCTTTCCGGAGGACTGCTTCTATGAACAGCATTAAGGTTCTGATCACATAGTATAGTGAACTCTATTTATTCAGCAGTAAACTAAAGCAAAACATTCACAGAAACCAAAGTACAACATTCACAATGTTATAACATAACAACTTATCACCAAAGTGATCGCATAGTTTTAAATAAAAGATATCATTCAGAAGTCCTTAACTCAATCATCATTAAGGAGCAAGCCTTTCTTCTGGATTAGAGATTAATTTCCAATCATCCTTAACTCAATCATCTTTAAGAGGTACAAAGTACAGAGTACAAAGTTTTCCTACCCCTTGGCCACAGTAAATCATGATCTTCTCAGTCAGCACTAAGTACCCAAGGAAAGATCTTTTCATCATGACTTGAGGCTGGCTCTCAGATTTCATGGTTCTTCTTCCATGATCCCAGCTTTTGAGTGAATTTTCCCAACTGTCACCTGGATTCAAAGGTAGGTAGCTCTCAGCTCCTCATCCAGCTCCTTGTCCATCTCTTTGTCCAGTTCCCATTCCATATTGAAGCTCACAGTGTCCAGTCCACCTCAAGTCCTTCACAGTTTCTGTTTCTGGGAAGACAAAGCTTAACAGAGCCAAAACAACATCCATACACATTGCCAGCTCCATTATCAATTCACTTTCTGCCTGTGAAATCAATACAGACCCACAAACAAAGTCTGAGAACTCAACAGAAATCATCAGTAAAGTCCCAGGACCTCTGAAACCCTTCTCCAGGACTTCTATAAACAGACAACAAGAAAATCCTCTTTCAGGGCTTCCAGTAAGGTCCCAGGGCTTCTGTACAAAGTATTACAAACACAAATCAACACAGACAGAACAGACAGAATGCCAGGATACCACAAGTTTTCTCCTTCTCAACTCTGCTACCACAAGTGTTCCCTTCTGAGTTTTGCTGTCTCCCAGCTTGTGCTATGCTTTTAATCTCTTCATTAACTCCTTCCTGTTCTGCCCAGCTCTTACATCCTTCCTGCTCCTGTCTTTGGCAAGTTCCTCCCACTGTGGGTTTCACAAGTTCTGTTTCTTAACAAAGACTTGATACAATCAGGGCAAGACTCAAAAGCAACTTGAACTGAAACATGGTGCTAAATAATTAAATAGCTGAAACAAGGTGCTAAGTACTTATTTGCTTGCCATTACACACTAGCAGTTCTAACAAGAAATAGGCAACCACCTACCACATGGTAACACTGGTCCTAGGGAAGCTTTATTGAAGGGAAACATACAATCCCATATGTACCACTTTTGCTCTTGAAATCCAACTCTCCCCTCCCTGCCTATACATTTCCTATCTATGCTACCAACAACTCACAGGGTAATGCATCTACATAGTGTGTAATTTTTGTACAACCAGCCACTCTCAATAATGATACTTTTAGATCTTAAACATAACCTTTTACTTAACAGTAAAGCAAAAGAAATAATAACATAGATGCTAATACATTAAAGTCAACACATAATAAAACTTATCACAATAAGAATATAAACCCAAGGCATACTCTCTCACTAGTACATTCATTCAGTTGTTTTAATGAAGAATGGGTACATACTTATGGAAACCTGGTAGAGAAGCATACAATGGAGAAAACCCATGTGTTTAGGGTAGTTCACAGCTCTAGATTTCAATGTACATTCAGAAATGTGCATTCAGAAATCTCTCCATCATATGAAACTGCTTTTCTGCTTTTCCCTCTTCAGCTAGGAAAAAGCTCTTCTCCCTTTTATTAACACACACACAAGTTCTTTCAGTTAACCATATAAGATAAAATAGCAGTTCTCTTCAGTTTGGAGAACTGCAGAGCTCATCAAACTCAGTCTCTCTGGCTTATAAAGACCAGTCCAGCCAGTTTTTAACACATCCAGATGCTGTGCTCATAGCAACACAACTCCAACTGGCCAGGATACCAAAATATCTGCAAAACCTTTATGAAAATCTTCGGGGTTTTCCAGCTCTAGGTATCACTGAAGGACAAGAGGTTCACTGCAGCTTTTGACCAGAGAAGTAAATTCTTTCTGTATCTAATTAAGAGTTGCTCAGCTATACTGGAAGCTGACTTCTAATAACTTTCACACCTCTGCCTTTAACTTCTCAGGGTCCTCTTCTGCTATTGCTGTGCCTTCAATAGCTTAAATGAGAATGTACTGACCTTCAGTGGCCCACCTATATTACCTAAAATTTGTGGAGAACTTGGAATCAGAAGACCAGATATTCTTTTTTTCTTATTTAATATTTTATTTTTTCCCAGTTATATGTAAAAACAATTTTTAACATCCTTTTTTAAAACTGTGAGTTCCAAATTATCTCCCTCCCTCTTCACCTCCCCAACCCCATTGAGAAAGCAAGCAATTCTATATATAGGTTATACATGTGTAGTCATACAAAACATATCCATAATAGTCATGCCATGAAAGAAAACATAGATAAAAAAACTCAAGAAAAATAAAGTTAAAAAAGTATGCTTCAATCTGTATTCAGACACCACCAGTTCTTTCTCTGGGGATGAATAGCATTTTCTATCACAAGTCCTTTAGAGTTTTCTTGGATCATTGTGTTGCTGAGAATTTCTAAGTCATTCACAGCTGATGATCTTTACAATATTGCTGTTACTTCCTACACAGTACATTTTGCTTTTCATCAGTCCATGTGAGTCTTTCTAGGTTTTTCTGAGAGTACCCTGCTCATCATTTCTTATAGTACAATAATATTCCATCATGATCACATACCACAACTTGTTCAGCCATTCCCCTATTAATGGACATCCCTTCAATTTCCAATTCTTTATCTCAGAAAAGAGCTGTTACAAATATTTTTATACATATTGGTCCTTTTCCTTTTTTTTTTTTTAAATCTCTTTTGGGATATGTATCTAGTAGCAGTATTTCTAGGTCAAAGCGAAAGCTTTTATTCCCCTTTGGCCATAGTTCCAAATTGTTCTACAGAATGGTTGAATCAATTCACAACTCCACCAACAGTGCACTGTGGATAGCCTGCCCTAGTCATCATCTGGAGTATTGTATTTAGTTCTGGGAGACACATTTTAGAAAAGACATTGGTAAACTGAGAGACAATGTGGCATCAAGAGTGGAGAGGCAGTCTAAAAGTCAAAAAAGACCTGAGTTTTGGCTATGTGACCTTGTATAAGCCACTTGGTCACAACCTCTCAGGGCAATAAGCAACTTTCTGAAACAGTAAGTTACAGCCAAGGTGCCAACCTATATTGATAGTGGGAATTCCACCTGAACTTTCCCTCTACCAATGAAATCCTGGGGCAGTCTTTGTCCCTGTTGATAATGGAAGAGATCAAACCAGGATGGTGAGCAACTTCATTATCATGGGGGATCATTTGCAGGATGCTTAGCCTGTACGTGATAAGTCTTCATTAGTACATGATAATTGCTTTGGGGTATTAAAGGAAAGGCTGCTATGGTGGAGAATGTTAAATTTTTTCTATTAGAACCCATATTGCAGAACTAGAAGCATTAAGAAGTTGCCAAGAGGGAAATTTAGGCTTGAAATCAGGAAAAACATATAAGAATGTCCAAAAATAGAATGAGCTCCCTTAGTTAGGCCAGTGCTCCCTTTGAACCTTAAAGCAAAAGTTGACTAACTGCTCTTGAAACATATTATAGAGAGGCAGCTAGGTGGTGCAGTGAGTAGAGTACCAGCCCTGGAGTCAGGAGTACCTGAGTTCAAATCCTGCCTCAGACACGTAACACAAAAACTAGCCATATGACCTTGGGCAAGTCACTTAACCCTGATTACCCTACCTTCCCCCCTCCAAAAAAAAAAAAAAAGAAACATAGAAAGGCTACTAATTCAGGGATGGATTGCACTGACTGGTTGATGCTAGGATTCAAGTTCCGGCCTTGCCATTTGCCAGCTTTTTGAATTTGGGAATGTCACTTAACTTCTCTGGGTTGAGAGCAAGCTTCCTGATCTTTAAAATGGGGACAATATTTGCTACTATCTTCTTTCCATGGCGGCTGTTAGAATCAAATGGGATTTGTGCAAGGTGCTTGGTAATTCTAATGCTGACTCTAACTGTAAAGTGCTACATAAATATTTTATTATTATTTAACCACACATTATTTTCTCCAGTTCAGGACAGGGCCTTTTCTTGTGAAAAGGTCTGGCTACCATGGATACAGGCTCCTTTGAACTATTGGGATCTGGGCTTAGTCAAAGTTTACCATAACAAGTCCCTGAGGACCTGAGCTATCAAGTTTTGTAATAAAAATCTGGAACCTGAGTCCTAGAAAAGACTCACCACTGTCTCCTTGTGTGACCTTGGATAAGTCACTTTTTTCTCTTAGCCTCTGTCTCTAACTTATAAAATAAGTTTGACATTAGCCTAGGTGACTAGCCCTTAGGGACTATGATTTAAAGACACCGTTGCTGTCAAAAATAATGCTTTTACTCAGTGAAACTTAAGGTTGAAGGAATGAATTTTGATCAAGCAGTAGGAGGCAGAATTACATTGTAGGTGGAGTTTTGTGCTCAGTCTAAAAGCTGCTTTTTACATCCTGCTTCAGGCACTTCATTACCTACGTGATCATGAGCAAACCATTTAACTTCTCAGACCTACAATATCCTTATCTTTGAAATGAATTGACTTTTTATAAGCTCATTTAGTCTTCTCTTGCTTTCTATTGTGAGTTCATATTTTAATCTGGTACTTCCTAGGAATATTTGATAATATTTAGAGAGTATCAGTCTACTGCTTCTTGGTCATGGATGTGCCATCTGCTCTCCCTAAGGTCTCTCTTTCCTCTGTGAAATGAAAGGGCTAGACTCGATAGCCTTTGAGCTTCTTTCTAGCTTTGAGTCTATGATAGGTGCTCCAGGAATTCCACAGCACTTTGGGGAAAGCTTTGGCATCATCTCTATTATTATTCACCATTCATTTGAATAGCCCTCTTCTGTGCCCTGCATTGTTCAAGTTGCTCTGTGGAATCAAAGAAGTTTGACAAGGTCCCTGCCCTCAGAGAGCATGCATTCATTGTAGTTAGGAGGACCAAACAACTAGGGAATAAAACTAAATAGCATGTCAAATTGTGTGATGCAAACAATCCATGTAGTAAGGATTCCTAGAAAGGTGAGCTCTGCTGACGTTGCTTTTCCCTCCTCTTTCAAAGACACTGATTAATCACTGAGAGATTCCCAGAATCGGACTCAGAGGGAGAGCTGTCAGTAGACCTTGGTGAGTTTGGCTGAGAAAATAGAAGCACTTCTTGAAAGGCAATTCCTGGGGAGTTCCCACTTTGGTGGGGTTTGTGTACTGAGATTCTGAGGTCATCCTTGGCTTCATTTTCCTCTGTGTGGTATTGGTCCTTCTCCAGATTTAAGAAGCTGTAGTTTTCAAGTATTATATAACCTTTTAGTCAGTAGCTCTGTTTATGCATGTTACAGGTTCTCTAGCATGGAGGGCAAGAGTCATTTAGCCCTGTTGATTTTCTGCACATTATGCATTGAAGTTACTTCATTACGCTCATCCTTACAAGCATCTGTCTCTCATGTCACCATTTAATCATCTGTAAAATATTCTTCCCTATGTGTGATCTTTACTGTAGGACACAAAAGTGAAGAGGCTAATTTCCCATATCTTCATGGTTGTTTATTCTTTGTGATCCCATTTGGGGTTTTTGTGGCAAAGATACTGGGGGGGTAGTTTGCCATTTTCTTCTCCAACTCATTTTGAAGGTGAGGAAATTTAGGCAAACTGGGTTGAGTGACTTGCCCACAGTCACATAGTAGATCTAGTAAGTATCTGCAGATGGATTTAAACTCTGTAAAATCAATCTTCCTGTCTCCAGGCCAGGCCCTCTATCCACAGCTGCTCTTCCCATATCTTATGTTGTATTTAATTCCCTCAAAGATGAAGGAAAATTAATCTGTTCAACATTTCTGTGAATGATTTTTTTCTCCTTATTTTATTTAAAAAACTAATTTTCCTGACTTGTGTTATCTCTCTTTTCAGACTTGTACAACTCTTTACCCTAAATATAATCTTTACCAACATGTAAGATAGGTGGTTAGAAAACTTGTTAAAAGTGAAGGCAAAAAAAAACCCTATCTTGGTTTTCAGAAAATAGGAGAACCACAAAATTTTCTAGGCCATTTTTCATGATCAATATTCATGTAAAGTCATAATACACACACACACACACATACATATACATACACACATTCATATATATGCATATATGTGAATATACACACATGTGTGTGTTCAGAAAAGCTGGTCACTTGATGTTTTTGTTTTTTATTTTTATTTTTTGTCTTCAGAAGCTCTTCTCTTCTTAAACTTACCATGAATTGGGCTAGTTTGGGGGCACTGAGTATTTAATTCCAGGAGCTTAATGTTTCTGAAGGATTCTAAATTGATTGTTTCATCACCAGATGTTAATTTAGTTTGTATCACATTAGCTGTTATGAAAGTACAGAAAAGTTCTCAAAGAACATAATTAGAACTGTTACATGTTACACAACTGTTATGCGCAGAATTTTTTTAAAGATCTAGAACGTTTAAAGGATCCATTCTAATTCTGTCAGACATGTTTTATTATGAATAAATGGATCCGTTTGTTAAGCTCTTGCTGTGCGCCAAGCACTGTCCAAAGTATTATGAATAAAAACAAAAATGAAACAGTCCTAGCCTTTAAGAAATATCTGTTCAGAGAGGGCTGACATTTTGCTTAGGAGAATACACAAAATGGGTATGTGGGTATGTGGGTATGTGTAACTGGGGGCAAGAGGGAGACACTAGCATTTGGAAGGATCAGAAAGTTCTCACAGAGTTGGCATTAGAGATGTCCTTTGAAGGAAATCTAAGCTTCTAAAAGGTAGGAGTGAGGAAGAGAGCGCACATGTGGAGAATAGCTTGTGCAAAGGCACAGAAGTCAGAGACAGTGTTCTGCATGGGGAATGGCCAGGATCATGGACTGAACCTCCATCAAAAGCCTTAGTCAAAACCCTGGGTTTTTGAACACTATAGCCATGGAGAGCAAGCTTTGCCAGGACCTATCAAATTGGAAAGTCTTTTACATAGGGTGCAGTGATGGACTCTAAATCTGATGTCAGAAGAATTTATGTCACTAAGTTCACAGAGTATACCTTTCAGCCATCAGGCATACCAATGCTTAAACAATCCGAAGTATTTTTTTTCCTTTAAAAAGTTGTTGTTTAGGGGTGGAGCCAAGATGGCAGAAAGGAAGCAGTAACTTTTCTAAGCTTCTCCAAGAATTCTGTCACTAAAATTTAAAAAGTGAATCTGAATGGATTTTAGAGCGACAGAACCCATTGGGAGACAGAGCGTGGCAGATTCTCAGCCCAGGAAAGTGCCCACAAAGGTCTGGGTAGGGGGAGCGTAGAGCACACAGGGGCAGCACCAGTGTGGATTTGAGAGCACACTACAGCAGAGTGAGAAGGAGCCCCAGTCAGCAGACTCACCCACCCCAAGGGTGATTTGTAGCCATCTCACCACAGGATGAGGATTGGTTGGAGCTGGATAAGAGAAAGCACAGGCCCACAGGAGCTAATGCAGCTTCTCCTGGGGCTACCAGCTCACAGCCTGGATGTTTAAAAATCATATACCAGAACTGCCAGGAGTCAAGATGGTGGAATAAACCCTAGCTGCTCAATTCCCCCTCCTTGACCCAGAAAACCCAGAGATAAATGTCCCACCCAGAGTAAAATCCTGAATTAGTGGAAACAGTTTCAGGCCTGGGAGTTGCTGAGGAAGGGGGGAATGAGGCAGTACTGAGTCTGAAGTGAAGGGCGGGAGGCTTCCCAACAAGCCCCACCTCTACTGATCATCAGGAGCTGAAGAAACCCAAGGAGGTAGAGCCAGAAAGCTCTAACAACACAAGCTCAGGTATGCCTTACCACCACCAGTCCTGCCAGCCGCCAGCTGCTGAGCCTGCCTGAGCTGTAGTCCAGGGGCACAGAGGTGGAAACCTGAAATGACCACACCACCCCTCCCCCAAAGGTTACTCTGTGAACATCAGGGTAACTCAGGGGAAACACTGAGAGTCCTGGCCTTGGCCTCAGTCTAGACACTCAGAGGTTATAGCACACAAAGTTAACAATCAAACCCCTACCTCCCAGCCCGAGAAGTGTAGTACATCTGTACCTTAGAAGCAGATATCCACTCTAAAAATTCAGGACACACACAATCACAATGGGCAAGAAGGAAGCTGTGAGATCTAGAACCATACAATCCTTCTATAGTGAGCAAGAACAACCATATTCAGAGGACAATAAGGACTCTATACTCACACTGGAGACCACAGAAGGAAATATGAATTGGTCTCAAGCCCAAAAAGACATTCTTGGAGGAGCTCAAGAAAGATTTTAAAAACCAAATTAGAGAGGTAGGAGTTAAATTTAAATCTACAGTGACCAAACTGGAAAAAAATCTCACTGAAGAAAACAAATCCTTAAAAAGTAAGATTGGTGAACTGGGTCAGGAGGTTCAAAATCTAACTGGAGAAAATAACTCCCTAAAAATGAAAACTGAACATGTGGAAAAGGAGCTTCAAAAACTAATTGAGGAAAATGATTCACTAAAAATTAGAATCAGTCAAATTGAAGCTAAGGACTCTATGATGCATCAAGAGTCAGTCAAACAAAACATAAAGACTGAAAAATTAGAAGAAAGTGTAAAATATCTCACTGGAAAAACAACTGACCTGGAAAATATATCCAGGAGAAATAACCTAAAAATTATTGGTCTACCAGAAAGCCATGATGAAAAAAGCAGCCTGGACAACATCCTCCAAGAGATTGTCAAAGAAAACTGCCCTGAGGTCCTCGAATCAGAGAATAAAATAGTTGTTGAAAGAATTCATAGGATCCCTCCTGAAAGAGATCCCAGATTGAAAACTCCGAGAAATATAGTAGCCAAATTCTAGAACTATAAGGTCAAGGAGAAAATACTGCAAGCAGCCAAAAAGAAACAATTTTTAAAAAATTGTTACTTATAGCTTTTTAAAAAACATCACCTTTATTTCCCTTCTCTTACTTCATAAACCATCCCTTGGAAGAAAGAATTTGTAGAAGGTGAAAAATAAGCATATCTGAAAACCTAATCAACATATTAGCCCAGTCTGATATATTATGTAACATTCCACCTCCATACTCCCTCATTTCTACAAGGAATGGATGGAAATATATTTTCTTATCTCTTCTTTGAATCTAAGGTTAAGTGACATGCCCAGGTTCACACAACTAGTAAGTGACTGAACTAGATTAGAACTCAGGGCTTCCCTGCCTCCAGGTCCAGTGATCTTTCCCCTGAACCTGATAGCTGCCTCTAAGTGAAGCTAATAACCTTAGTAGAGGAGTGAATTGGGGGAGGTACCAGAGGATCTTTTTGAAATCTTCTTCCTCAGTGGCAGCATGATCTATTTGCTCCTACTGAATCCTCCATGTTGTTAGTGAATAGTCTTTCTTCTTACAATACTCCTTTCTATAGCTTAATATCGACACTTAGTTCCTTTGATTTTCTCATCCATTCTCAGAAAATATCCATTAGTTTATTTATTCTTTTTGCTATTTTTACTGTATTTTTCTTTACCTCTGTGCCAGCTCCAGTTTTCCATGCATGCCCTCTGCTTCATAGAATCCTTTTTAACCTTCAAGATATAGCTCAAGGATCTTCCCTGAAGCATCCTACCTAGAGACATTGCTAGTGACTTCTTCCCTCCCACACTTCCGTGTCCTTCTGTCAAACTACTTTGTATCTATTCTTAATATATTTATTCTCTCTCTCTCTCAAATATTTACACACACACACATCTATATCTCTGTATATTACATATATACATATATATGCATATGCACATGTTTATCTACTTATCTTGCCTTTAGAATGTAAACTCCTTGAGAGTAATAATTGTCTCTATCTTTATAATGAATACTCAACTCCTATTACATAGAAGACACTTAAGAACTGCTTATTGGCTAATTGGATAGGTTGCTATTAAATATCAAATAAAAACTTGGTTATATAGTCTATAAGAGCTTAATGAATTCCTATTAGAAGGAAAGGATTGTACTGAGAAGCTTAATTGTGTTATTTCATTTTACCATTATGCCTAGTTTTAAATATTTCTATACTCTATTTCCCAACCTCCACTCCCATCTTGTTCTACTGCTCAACTTCTCCTCCTTCCTCTCCCACCTAATTTTTCAATTTCCAAGGAAGGAAAAAGGAAATGTACTTTTTTCTCTGTATGCATAATTCATTCCCTGGAGGACTGCCCTTGTTGGTAGCAGCTCTTATGCAAATCTGAAAGCATGGTGAAATTTGTGTATATAACCCCCAGGTAGAATTTTAGTATGTAAGTTCTAGCAATGTTTACTCATTTATATTATTTCAATTATGTTTTACACACACCTACATGTTCTTTCTAGTTTAAAAGAAGTTAGATCTGTCTCATAGAACTTTTGTAAATCTTGATTGTACTTGGTTATATCATATTGA
The DNA here is from genome assembly GCA_028627135.1 of Pseudochirops cupreus. Classification (NCBI taxonomy): domain Eukaryota; kingdom Metazoa; phylum Chordata; class Mammalia; order Diprotodontia; family Pseudocheiridae; genus Pseudochirops; species Pseudochirops cupreus. The sequence goes on along the minus strand of CM053581.1, from coordinate 177,757,199 downwards.
ATCTTGATTATATATTTGATTAAATCTTGAAGATAATTGGCATGCAGTGACTCTATTACCTTTCTGGAACATATTTGAATTCATGATGGCAGTGCATTTTAAGATTTTTTAAAAATGTTGGTGACAGTGTTGGAGATGATACTGGTGACTCTGTGTGTGTATGTGTGTGTGTGTGAGAGAGAGAGAAAAAGAGAGAGAGAGAGAGAGAGAGAGAGAGAGAGAGAGAGAGAGAGAAACTCAGTGGTATTTTGTAAGAGTGGATTGAAACAAAATAGGGTGCAATGAAGGGATGTTTCCATGAGATCTTTTAATAGAATTAACTTTTTTCCACCTTCCTTTTCTGTTAAAATGAAAATACATTTTAAAAATGCGGGATGAAGTCTGGAGCCAAGATGGTGGAGTAAAGGCAGAGACTTGCCTGAGCTCTGCCAAATTTTCCTCCAAACAACTTGAAAATAATGCCTCAAAACAAATTCTGGAGCAGTATAACCAACAGAAGGATGGGATGAAACAAGAACAACTCAGAGAAATAATAATTCCATTAAAGAGAAGGACAATAATGAGATAACATACTAGAATTTATGGGATGCAGCCCAAGAAGTACTTAGGAGGAATTTATATCTCTAACCCTTTATATCAATAAAATAGAAAAAAGCATTTCAATGAATTGGGCATGCAACTAAAAAAAACTAGAAGGAGAACAAATTTAAAATCCCCAATTAAATATCAAATTGGAAATTCTGAAAATTAAAGGAGAGATTAACAAAATTGAAAGTAACAAAACCATTAAACCAATAAATAAAACTAGGAGCTAGTTTTATGGGAAAAAACAATAAAATAGATTGTTTTTACAAAAAGAAAGAAGAAAACCAAATTACTAGTATCAAAAATGAAAAGGATGAATTTAGCACAAATGGAGGAAATTAAAGGAATCATTAGGAATTCTTTTGTCCAATTATATGCCAATAAATCTGACAATCTAAGTGAAATGGGTAAATATTTATAAAAATATAAATCACCAAGATTAACAGAAGAAATAGAATGCTTAATAGAATGCTATCTTAGAAAAAGAAATTGAACACGCCATCAATGATCTCTCTAAAAACATCTCTAGGACCAGATGTATTCACAAAGTAATTCTACAAAACTTTATAGAACAATTTACTTCAGTACTGTATATATCATTTGGAGAAATAAGCAAAGAAGTCTTACCATGTTTTTTTCATGACGGAAATATGGGTTTGATACCTAAACCAGTAAGAGCAAAAACAGGGAAAGAAAACTATGGACTAATTTCCATAATTAGTATTAATGTAGATTTTTAACAAAAACATTAACAATGAGATTGTAGTAACATGTCACAAAGATCACTGTGACCAGGTAGGTTTTATACTAGGAATGCAGGGCTGGTTCAATACTAGGGAAATAATCAGCATAATTGACCATGTTGGTAACAAAACCAACAAAAATCATATGATTATTTAAATAGATGCAGAAAAAGCCTTTGACAATATACAAGACTCCTATAAAAATATTAGAAAGTACAGGAATAAATTGATCTTTCCTTAAAATGATAAATAGTATTTATCTAAAACCATCTGCAAGTATTATCTGTAAAGGGGATAAGTAGAAGCCTTCCCAATAAGATAAGGGGTGAAGCAAGTATACTTGTTGTCACCACCAGTATTCAATATTATACTAGAAATACTTAGCTAATACAATAGGAAAATAAAAAGAAATTGAAGGAATTAGAATAGGTAATGAAGAAACAAAACTCACTTTTTTCCAGATGATATCATGTTATACTTGGAGAATACTAGAGAATCAACTAAAAACCTAGTTGAGATAATTAACAACTTTAGTGAAGTTGCAGAATATAAAATAAATCCATATAACTCATCAGCCTTTCCATAAATTATCAACAAAGTCTAGTAGCAAGAGAAATTCCATTTAAAATAACTGTAGCCAATATAAAATACTTGGGAATCTATCTGCCAAGAGAAACCCAGGAACTTTAGAAACACAATTATAAAACATCTCTCACACTAAAAAAAGTCATATCTGAACAATTGGAAAAATATTAATTGCTTATGGATTGGCTGAGCCAATATAATCAAAATGAAAATTCTACTTAAATTAATTTACTTATTCAATAAAACTACCTAAAAATTATTTTATAGAACTATAAAAAATAAACTTCATCAGGAAAAGACAAAAGGTCAAGAATTTCATGGAATTAATAGAGAAAAATGTAAAGGAAGGTGACCTAGTCATATTAGATCTCAAGCTGTATAATAAAGTGATCATCATCAAAACATTCTGGTATTGGCTAAGAGATAGAGGGTGGATCAGTGAAATAGATTAGGTACACAATACATGGTAAGTAGTGAAAATAGTAATATAGTGTTTGCTACATATAAAGATCCCAACTTTTGAGACAAGTATTTACTATTTGACAAGTTTAGCAGAAACTAGGCATAGACAACTCACACCATTTACTAAGATAAGGTCAAAATGGGTACATGATTTAGACATAAAGTGTGATACCATAAGCATATTAGGGGAACATGGCATAGTTTACCTATTAGATCTATGGATAAGGGAAGAATTTATGGCCAAAAAGAGAAATATTTCCTTACAGAAGGTAAAATGGACAATCTTGATTACATTATATTTAAAAAGTTTTGCCCAAACAAAATCAGTGCAGCCAAGATTAGAAAGAAAGCATACAACTGGGGAGGGGAGTGTATTTATAACAAGTGCCTCTCATATAATCCTCATTTCTGAAATATATAAAAAACTGAGTCAAATTTAAAAGAATACAAATCAATTCCCTAGATAAATGATCAAAGAATTTGAACAGGCAGTTTTCAGATGAAGTCAAAGCTATCTATAATCTTTTGAAAAAAGACTCTAAATCACTATTGATTAGAGAAATGCAAATCGAAACAACTCTGACTGCTTCTCATCTAGCAGATTGGCTAATATGACAGAAAAGAAAAATGACAAATATTGAAGGGGATGTGGGAATATTGGGACACTATTACACTGCTGGAGTTGTGAACTTCTCCAACCATTCTGGAGAACAATGTGGAACTTTGCCTAAAGGACTATAAAACACTACATACTCTTTGACCCAGTAATACCACTCACTACTAGGTTTGTATACAAAAGAGATTTTTTTTTTAGTGGAAAAGGACACATATATGTACAAAAATATTTATAGTAGTTCTTTTTATGGTGGCAAGGAATTGGAAATTGAAGGAATGTCCATCATTTGGGGAAAGGTTAAACAAATTGTGGTATTTGATTGTGATAGAATACTTATTGTCCAATGAGAAATGATAAGCAATATGCATTCATAAAAAAAAATTTCCATAGACTGATACAAAGTGAGTAGAACCAAGAGAACATTGTACACAATAATAGCAATATTTCATGATGATCAACTATGAATGACTTAGGTATTCTCAGCCATACAAAGATCCAAGACAGTTACAAAGGACTTGTGATGAAAAATGCTATCCACCTCTAGAGAAAGAACTGATGGAGTCTGAATGCAGATTGAAGCATACTAATTTTTGTTTTATTTTTTATGTGGTTTTATTTTTTTGGTCTGTTTTCTTTCACAACATGACTAATATGTAAATATTTTTGTATGACTGCAAGATGTATAACCTATATAAAATTATATGCTGTCTCAGGTAGGGGAGGAAGGATGGGAGGGAGAGAATTTGGAATTCAAAATTTAAAAAATATAATGTCAAAAATTGCTTTTACACATAACTGCAAAAAAACCCAAAATATAACAGTAAAAAGAGTAAAAATGACTCTTTACTTAATAAATTTGTTATTTTTGGTACAGTTGTCAGGATAAGTGACCAGAAATGAGGTATAAGTGCCAAATACACTGACATTTCACCCCACCTCTGCCCATTCTAGGCAGACAAACAGGAGGAGGATGGAGACCTGATGATTGAAACCATCAGTTCACCCTCTGAAAATATCTGCCTTGAATGTTTTTTCTTGAGACTCCAAATGGGCATGTACCCAAACAGATACAGACATTACATTGATATTACTATACTAGGATCAAATGGATGTTCAATGATTAGCATGTAAGATGACTTCCTTTTGTAAATTCTTTAGCTATGTTAGAGTATATTTCCCTATAAACGCACTTCAGCACTATTTAGCCAGTTAGATTTTTAAAAAACCTTAGTATATCTGTTTATTACTTTGTAGCTTGGCAAGATTCTGGTACATATCTGATACATATATATATCTGAAAAGGGGTAGAGATTGGACCTTTCATTTCACTGGTACAGGGTACTTCCAAGTAAGGAAACTCCTACCAATAGTACAAGTTATCACTTACCTTCTCTCCAACTTTTAGGATTGACTAGAGTTCTGGTGTCATCACATGAGGATCTCTATGGATGCCTATTTGATCTAGTTTTAAAATCTGTTATCTTGGGTTTATTGTATTTTTACTTTGCTAAATATTTCCCAATTACATTTTAATTTGATTTCAGCTGCACTGGGTGTGCTCTGTATGCTGAGTTGATGCCTCTGACCTAGAGGTTAAGTGCTTTGTTTCAGGGTCATGTGACTCATTTATATTGTAGGGAGGACTTGAACCTGGGTCTTCCCTGTCTTGGCAACTACACTGTGCTGCCTCTGATGAGCATGGTAAACCATCTTTTTAAGCCACTAGAAATTTCAGGGCATTCTGCTTCTTTATTAATTACTTTAGAAAATCTTATGTTGTATGTATACTTCCAGAAACTCTGGCCTGAAAACAGCTTTATTAATTTATTTGAATTAAGAAAGAAATATGATGTTAGAAATTGTTTTTGCTATTAAGTGCTACTCCCTGTAAATAAATAAGTCCCCAATGTCTGCATAATTAAAGGGGACCGTTCATACATTTCTGAACTTGTTAACATTTTTGAAACCAAACCAGGTACTAGACATGATATTTTCCCTACTCTGTCTGGAATTTCTATGCATGGTGTCTAGGCTAGTCCTGTTTCGTTATTTACTTTGGCTCTGATTCTTGGCTCCTTCCTCTAGTTTTTGCTTGCAGCAAAATGGATTCCAAATATTAAAAGATAGAGATGTACATCAGGCAAGCAAGTGGCTGTTAGAAAGTACTGTTTTTGTTGCACTGATGCCAGGCCAGTTAACCCAGGTCATGAAATGGCGTCTTGACAAAGTAGCACTCAGTGTCCACACAATTCCTTTTGATTCATCCTTCCAAAATTACAGATGCCCTTTGCTTTTTCCTATAGAATACCATCTGTATTTTCTTGTTTTGAAAATGTGTAAGTTGTAAATATGATTTGTGAATTTTTTTTTTCATTCAGCTTATACTCTGACTCTCGACTTGCTATTTTTGCACTCTGGTTTGAATTTTTCCTCTTGTGTACTTGTTCTTGTAGAATACATGTGCTATTATCAAGGAAGATAATGAAGTGAGTCCATGTGGGGTGTATGTATCTAGGAATTAAAATTGAGCATGAAACTTCAATTGCTTTTTCAAAAGAAAAATTGAAACAGTTTATTAAAAACTACTAAAATGAGTTAAATAAAACTTTAACTTAAAAGAATGTAAAATTCCCCTTTAAAATGAATGATAAATGTAACATTTTTATCCGTTTAGCTCTTAGATATATTCTCTATTATTTTATTTTGTTTCTTACTTCTTCTCACAGGAAACTAAATCCTCTGGCTTTACTTCTAGTTCAAGATATCTGTCTAACCTATACCATTAGTAAAACTTAATTTGTGGCTCAGCTTAGACTTTTTACTTGAGTTCATATTGATTCATAGTCATGTTAGAATATTTCATGTTTATAAAATCCTTCTGAATCTCCTTTATCTTATAGAAAGAACCTTTTTCAATGTCCTGATCTACATTTTTTTCAATCCTTAATTTTTCTCTTCTGTATTTTTCTCTTTGCCACAAAGGACTCACCTCTTATTTCTGGCCATCCTTCAATTCCATCTGCCTCATTAGTTCCCCAGTTACATCCTGAAAGAGTTCTCCAAAACATACAGGTTAAAAACTTCTTGAGGGCAGCAATTTTTTTCTTTGTTATTGTATCTCCAGCATCTAGCATAGAACCTTGCACATAGTAGGCACTTAAATGTTGAATTGAAATTAAAAGTGCTTCTTTCTAGCTGTCACTTTTCCTTTGATGGTTAGTTGCTTACTCACAGAATTTGCTTGGTTCTGTTAAAACCTATCCAGAAAGAAGTAATTTCATATTATAAAATTGAGTTGTTTGACAAGATTCTGTTACAGGTAAACTATAGAAAATAGTTTATCTTGTTGTGTTACATTGTCCTTTACTACTAAAACTAATTATCTAATGTGTAATATTATTTTGAAGCAATTGTTGAATTTTCTGAAACTTTTGAGTGAGGGCATTTCCTTATTGATGTTTTCTCTCTTTCTAAAAAATTTCTTTTCTCTTTTATTTCTTAAAGATATTGATGAGTGCTTGGATCCAAAAGTATGCAAGAATGGCAGCTGTTCCAACCTTGAAGGCTCTTACATGTGTACATGTGATAGAGGTTATAACCCAACACCTGATAGAAAGGAATGCACAGGTAACTACATTGATGAAAATTTTTCTTTAAAAATTTGATTCTGAACCTAATTCTGAACCTAAATCAGCAGTCTGATATGGCAACCAAAAATTATCATAAGATAAAACATTCTGCCAAAGCCCTTTTCACAATCACAGAATTTGAATATTAGAAGCATTCTCAGTAGCTTTCTAGTTCAATCTATGCCTGAAGGAAACATGGGCATGATGTGAGAAGAAAAAAGCAAAACTTACAAGTGATCTCAAAGTGGAAGAGACTGCTGCATTGAGATGTCACCTTTCATTGACAGTCTTTTTCTGGGGTTAGATAACCAATTATAGAGTATATTACAGGGACATTTCCTTTTTGGCTAGCCATTAAAGCCCTATCCATCCATCTCTAAAATTCTGTGATTCTTTCATTAATTTTGGGACCAGAGCAACTATTGATGACCATTTACAAAGTTAGAGATGGTTCACAAAGAATGTTGATGGGTGTAGTATACATGACACCAAAATTATACATCTTTGCATCATAAGCATTATATTTCATTATAAGCCTTTAGATTGCTTTAAGAGAGACACAGTGTCCAGGACAGGGGAGGTAATAGTCAAATTGTACTTTACGTTAGGTCAGACCACATCTGGAATACTAGATTTATTTTTGGTTGTCCAGTCTTTGGAAGAACATTGATAAACTAGAGTATCACTCCAAGAAACTTTAAATGATTAACCTGAAAAAGTAAAAACCTAGGGGGAACATGAGCTCTCTTTCTAAGTATTTAATGGGGTGTCCTATGAATGCAGAATTTGGATTGTCTTATTTGTTGTAATGGACAGAGTGTTAAATTTCAATTTATCCTGAGGAAAAAGCTCCCTAATAAATTATAGCTGTCCAGAAATGGGATGCTTTTGTGTTTAATGAATTCCTCTTCCCTTGCATGTCTTCAAATCAAGGTATACTTACCACATTGCCAAGTAAATCTAAGTGCTTACTGGATGCCTTTTTCACACATTCATTCATTCAAACCCAGATGACTACTTATCAGAGATCTTGTAGAGATAGGGATCATAATAGATGACCTTTGTGGTCTCTTCTAGCTCTGAGATTCTATAACTGAATAGATATTCTTACCCATCACATTTCTTGAAAGTAAAAACTTGAGGGGTGGCTAAGTGACACAGTGAATAGAGCACTGACTCTGGAGTCAGGAGGACCTGAATTCAAATCTGGCCTCAGACACTTAACACTTACTAGCTGTGTGACCTTGGACAAGTCTCTTAACCCCAATTGTCCTACCTTCCCCCCTCCAAAAAGCAAAATAAAAAAATGGAAACTTTTATTTATTAAACATAGGAAGCATCTATTTCAGTTTGCCTAAGAGAGAAAACAAATACATTTTCAGGGGTGGCCTAGAACTACTTCAGTTTTTTTTTTTAAATAAATGCTACTGAAGTTTGTTCTTAGAAAGAGGAAAAAAATGAATAATTTTTATCTGAGAAATAAGGGTGATGAGCTGGATTTCCTCAGTGCCCCAGTGATTTTTTAGTATGTTCAGTGCTTTGTGTGGTAAATTAACTCTTTCGGTATATTAGTAATATTATGAATTAAACTCCAGTGATATGAAAGAGTTACCTCTCTTGATGATGACAATTTTCTCACAAGAGGAAGAGGGAAAAATCAAGTGTTTTTTTCCCGCATGCCTCTATTGTCCCTTACTACTTATTCCTAATATACTCATATTCACTTTGTAACTACCCCTATCTCCAAGACAATATTCACAGCACCTACAGTGACTATGAATATGCCAGCATAGTTCTGAATCTCAAAATATAACAAACTTTCCATGTAGAAGACAGAAGCAAAACATTTATTCAGATATCTGAAAACCAAATCCCAACACTAGAAAACTGATTCCATCATAGCAACAAAGAAGTTAATACATATTATTACTACAGGGAGCAACATCATCCCAAAACCTTCCCACAAACACTCAGAAGCCTAGCTGTCTTCTTGCTTGCATCTTCTCTCTCCCACCATACTAACTGCTCTGACTCCCAGCTTCCTCTCAGCTCTGCTCCACCCTTCAGCAAACCAGCAAATTCCTCCCACCAAAGGCTCCATGTGATTACATTTAGCCTATTAAGGGGCAGGGAAGATCTTCAAATTCCCATTACCATTACGCTATCCTTTTTTTCTTCAGTCCTTTGAAATCAAGATTCCACTCACACCCCTCTAGGAAACTGTGTGTGTGTGTGTGTGTGTGTGTGTGTGTCTGTCTGTCTGTCTGTCTGTGTCTGTGTCTGTATGACCAAAGAGAGAGGATTTATTAAGTGATAATTATGTGCTAGGTACTGAGTTAATCACTGGGGAAGCAAAAACAAGCAAGCAAGACAGTTCATTCCCTCAAGAAGCCCATTTTCTAATGGGGTAAGACAACATTTAAAGGAGTGCAAGAAAATGGTGGTTGGGAATTGAAGTGGAGAGCTCTGCTATGTAGGCAAAGGCCAAAAGTTTCCATATCAGAGCTTGGGAATGCCAGGGGCAAAGTCTGAGGCTCTGGTTGGAAGAAGATGAGGATAGCCAAGAGCAGAAGAAATGACATTGAGATGATTAGAAAGTTGTTTGGGAGTCTTGGTCCTCCCGTAAGATAGGGTAAAAGCTCATATAATACAGCTGAGTAACCCATGGAAGGTAGGCTACCTTGTTTCACTTTTGTGAACAATACTTTTTCTTGCTTGTGCACACGGTTTTAAAGGTTTTGGTGTGCTTTCTTACTTGTCATCTCATTTGATCTCAGTAAACTTCTGAGGTAGGCCGAGCATGTCTAATTATTAATATCATAGTTTATTAAAACATTGTGATATATTTAAAAGCTCATTATTTTGCTGAAAATGTCCAAATTGGTGGTTAGGGCAGTCATTTGTTTTGGTCCCTTAGGGCCAGTGTGCCATGGTAGGTAAGATGTTTGACTGAGTTTAGAAGGACATTGATTTTAATATTATTGCAAGTATTTTGCTAACTGTGAGCCTACATCACTGAGGCTCAATTTTTTCATCTATAAAATAGGTATAATAAAAAGCCAGAATCAAATCACCTATGTTAGGATCAAATAGATAATCTATATAAAGTATCCTGAAACCCTTTAAAAATTATGTGTCAACCACTACTAGCTGTATTTACAATCTTAAGTATATTTGATATTCTATAGAATACTTGAATAAAATTTTCTCAGTATTTCTTTGTTTGAGCCCCCCCAAATCAAATCATTTCTCTTTTTCCCTTTGAATTTCTTGCAGCCTTCTTCATACCAATCACATTTTCTCCTTCTTTTCCCTTTAAAAAATGACTTACTTTCCTTCTATACCAGTCACATTCTCCTATACTATATCTTTATGTTCATAATAAAATAGAAACTTCTGTTTACTTTCATAGCTCTTTCAATATTTATGTTTCTAGTACTCAAGTTTTTCTTTCATTACCTGATTTTATTCACCCCTGGTTTTATTCCTAGATGTTTTTTGGCCTCTTCATGCTCTTGAGACTGCCTTTCATGCAGTTCCCAAGGTCTAGGACTGCTTGTCATTTATACTTTTGTGCTCAAGGCTGTCTCCTGTCTTAAGAACTTAACATGTCCTGTTGAACATTTCTGACCTATCTTCTTTCTCGCCAAAGAGTTTCTGTGAGTGTGATGATACAGATTCTTAACTTGACTAAATTCTATTAACCTTACCCTTAATTTTTGTAATAATAAGCAGAAGCTTTATATTTTGGATAGTTAGTATACATTTATTAAACACCTGTACATTTATTAAGCACACTGTGTGAAGTAATGGATGCTGTGTTAAGTACTATAACTGAAAATAATTATTTCTGTTCTGCGGTGTACTATATACAATGGCATATATTGGGAACATAAAGATTGAGTTATACAAGAGAGTATCGGATTTGTGTCTTTTGAGAGGCAGAAGGATTGGCAGAGAAACTGGGATCCTCCTGAGATTTCCTTTTTCATCTGAGTGAGACACTCTGCACAATGGTGTAGGTTCTAAGCCCGGAGGTTGATCTGGAAGACACTTTATAGTCTGTCTAGCTTCCTAATCAAATGGTTAACTGTTTAGCCAAGGAATCTGGTTTAAAATATTTACCTGTCTTTTTATTTACAGATATTGATGAATGTCAGCGTGGTAACCTTTGCATAAATGGGCAATGCAAAAACACAGAGGGTTCATTCAAGTGTACCTGTGGAAAAGGGTATCATCTGTCTGCAGCAAAAGATCAATGTGAAGGTAGGAGTATGGCATAAGTATATTAATAAAACTTAGCTGAATTACAAACTTTCTGAAAAGTCTCATATAGACACATAGCCGTCACTACCTCTAAGGAGGTCACACAAAGTTGCTGCATTGGCAAGAAGAAATGATGAAAATCACTTTTTTTTTTTGGCAAAGAATTGAGTACAGTACTGTGAAGAAACTGCAAATGTGAATAATATTGCTCTTAGAAGGTTTTGGGGGGGTTCATAGTTGTAAAAAAGTATTAGGAATTAAGAAAAGCAGTGTTCTCTATATAATATAGATTATATAATCTATATCATAAAATATTATATATAATACATAATTATATGTAATCTGTAAAAATTATATCAAATATAAAGATTTTAAATTGATCCATGAAATTCATTATATATATGTAGGATAAAATGTACATATGCAAATATGATATATAAGAACACTCGGGGCCATATATGTGTTTTAGAGATATAGAACTGAAACCCAAAGAAATTGAGTTGCTCTAGTTACTGTCCAAATAAGCAAGTAGCCACTCCTGCTTTCCCACTCAAAACTCCAGAACAACATAAACTCCTTAAGGGCAAGGACTATTTGACTTACGTTAATCCTTGACACTTAGTAGGCTCTTAATAAATGTTTTCAGATTGATTGATTCTTGACTTAATCCTGTTTATTAATTTGTTAAACATCTTTTTTATTTAGAACATTGTCTTTTGTATATTTAGGCAAAGTCACTCTCTATAAAGCCATAAAATTATGGATTCCTCCCTTTAAGGAGTTTAAGATAGAAGAATAAAAATGTAGTAATATGAAATATTTGTAAACATTCTTTTGGAAAGACAATACGGAAGTGCTAAGGGGACTCTGGGACTATAGAATATAGGCAATGAGTCACTTGTCACTTATAGTTTGAACCTTGAACCTATTTAACCTTGGTTAAATAGATGCAGAATTCAATATCAGTAATAGAATATTTGGAGGGTTTCTTTTTCCCATTGCAAGATAGATTTTCCTCTTAAGAGATTTCAATTCACAGAAAGTTCCTACTGAAAATTGCAAGTTGAATTATCAAAGGTATGGTAGAACAATTACTGAAATAAACTGTTTGTTTATATGAATGATAAAAGTATTTTTTAAAAGCACTGCCTCATAGGTTTAATTTTGGTTCACAGATATTGATGAATGTGAGCACCGCCATCTATGCACAAATGGACAATGTAGAAATACAGAAGGATCTTTCAGGTGCTTATGTGATCAGGGTTACAGAGCATCTGCAGTAGGAGACCATTGTGAAGGTGAGGACTTGGCTGTGGAGCCTGATCTTTACATAGAACTTTAGAACTCTAACAGGGACTTTCAAAGTCCAAATTACTTATTTCATAGTTGAAATTGAAGCTCTAAGAGGCAAAACGATTTCTAAATATTACATAAAACGGTTATGATAGAACTAAGACTAGGTCTCAAGCTTTGTGGCTTTTAGTCCTTTGTTATTTCTACTACTCAAGCTGCTCTGTAATAGAGTTGCTCCAACAGAAGAGAGAAATCAGGGTAGCTCTTCTTAGTTACAAAATATTTAGAAAAGGGCTGAGATTGAAAATGAATTTCTAATACCAGAAATCAGAAAGAGCACACATCAATGTAAGAATTTGTCTTGTAAATCGAATTTCAAAGTTGGAAGGGAATTTCATAACCATTCAGTTCTTCCCATATCAAAAAAGTATCCATAATATAACTCCACTTAACATTCCTCTCCCCCTCCCCATCCCAAGTCATTATCCTACCTTGGCTTGGAGATGTCCTCCAGCGAGAGAGATTCCATTATCTTTCAAGGCAGCTACTTTCATTCTTGGACACCTCTAATTACTGTCAAGTTCTTTCTTGCCTCAGTTCTAAACTGTATTTTGGCAACTTCTGCCCCTTCTTCTAGTTCTTCCTTGTGGGGCCAAATAGAATATATACCTCAACACATTACTGGTTTTAAGTATATGAAGGCAGTTACCATGTTCCTCTTGAATCTTCTCTCTAGTATAGGCTAAATGTCTCAATTTTTTCTCCATCTAATTCCTGCATGGTATTGGGCTCAATGCCTTTTACATAGTTCTGGTTGTTCCACTTTATTATCTCTCTTACTTTATAACATCTTTTACACAATGTAGTGTCCAGAAGTGAACACAAAATTCTAGATGTTGTCTGACTAGGACAGCTTATGGTACTTGATCACCTTTTTCCTGGAAGCTATACCTCTCTTAATTCAGCCTACAATTTTATTAGCCTTTTAGCTGTTGTATCATGGTATTGACTCATATTGAACCTGCACTCCATGAAAGCCTCAAGATCTTTTAATAAAAATTGCTATCATACCACGCTTTCCCCCATCTTGTACTTGTGAAGTCAGTTTATTAAATCTAAGTCTTAGATTTACATTTACTCCTGTCAAATTTCATCTTACTTAATTTTGTCCAGTTTTATAACCTCTCAAGATGGTTTTTGTATCCTGACTATCTGGTTCTGCCTATTTAGCACTAATTTTCTCTGAAGCTCAGTTTATTTATTGATTTTTGGTACAAGCTTCTGGAAATAACTACTATTTGGGAAATGCCAATGGTTGCTACAATGCTACTGCTGAGTTTATTTGCATGAAATACTTTTCTTAGAAGATTGTTTAGAGAGGGAAGTAGGTTTGGTGTATGGAATTGCATTATTTTACAGCATAACAAAAATAGTTAAGGAAATATAGAAATAAACTTGCTACCAGGTCCGCTGCTCTGACCCCAGAAGGTTAATGGGTCAAATAAAGGCTAAGCCTCTGATAATGACTCACCACTAGATGGGGATCTTTCTATGTTTTGTGATTTGAACAGTTGAACTGTATTAATCTGCTTATTCAAAAGCCTAGGTATTTGAACCCCAAAATATTTCATTAAAGGCCAAACTATGACATTGTAAAATCAGTCTTACTCTTTATTATCAAAATAGAACAAAGAACCACAATCAGAATTAAACTTTTATAGGAAGTTGCCTTTACATAATGTATATTAAATAAGAGAAACTTAAATGCAATCAGATACCTTTGTCTTGCATGCCATTCCTGTTTCTCTACCTATATAAACAGATTTGGTTTTTTTGCAGCTATGTAGTGTAGAGATAGTAACACAAATTTTGGACTCAGAGGAGTCAAGTTCAAAGCCTACCTATTCTTGGAGGTATGACGGTAGAGTAGAAAGATTATTACCTTTGTTGTCAGAGAATCTGAGTTCAAATCCTATTTTACAATGGAAAAACCATTGTTTTTGGAGTCAGAAGACTTTAATTCAAATCTTGATCTTATTACTTAATGATTCTGTGGGCTTGGGTAAATTACTTACTGTCTCTGGGCCAAAGTTTCTACTACTAATGCATCTACTCCTGATCCCATATGGGGTCATGACCTATAATGTAAGAAGCACTAAAGGGATTGTGAGTGGAAAAAATTTAAGAAGCCCTGTGTTAGATGGCCTCCAAGATTCTTTCTATCCTGTACAGGATCTGTAATCCTACAATTTCCTATGAAAACTTAGGGAAGACTTTTAGTCTCATTTTTCTCATACAAAATGAAAGAGTTGGACTAGAATAGTCAAATCTCCTTCTATGAATTTTCAGTTCCCTTTGAAGCTCTGCCAGTGGATCACAAACATTTGATAGTTTCTTCCAAGCTTGAGTGGCTTCTGGTAACCATAGACTGGTAAAGGACTTGTTTGCTGTTTGAGGACAGGCCTAGATGAGGGTAAAGAAAATGGCCACCTACACTGTCCTTATAATGTCGAATTTGCTTTTTGTTGGCATGGTGATTCTAATACAAATTGGGAAAATAACCAAAATCTAATTCTGTTTTGATTATGATGAGAAAGTTTGATTTTAAACTGATTCTCATGTTCTACTATTTTTTTCAGGGTCTGGCTTTTTCTACCTCCTGTGAGCTTAGAAGAACAGCCTTACTTATGTTAGCATGTTACACTGCTTATCTCTTAATCTGTTTACCTCCCGAACAGAACAGAAAAGATGGAGACAACTGATGCCAAGTTTTCTCTAATCTTCATTATTTTTACCTCCTAGGTAGCACAGTAGACAGTGTCCCAAATTCAAATTCTGTCTCTCACATTTGCTTAACTGTATGACTTTGTGCAAATCACTTAACCTCTATGTAGAATGAGTGGGTTGAACTTTAAGTTCCCTTCCAGATCTAAATTGGTGATCCTATCATCCCTTGTGTTTTCCTCCTAATCAGGTATAACTTTTTTTTTGAATAAGAGAATAAACTTCTATCAATCACTTACTTTCAAAAGGGAATCTTTATTTTACAAGTCTTCTATCTTTGGCCTGCCAATTGTCAACAAACATAATTAGTTTTTGAAGAGCTTAGGACAATGATTTCACCAGACAGAGACTCTGAAGAAAGGTTTTCAACAGAAAGAGATGTTGAGGGAGATCATTCCTGGTAAAGAGAACAGTGTGTATATAAAAGTACAAAAGCAGAAAAATAATGGATAATATCAGGGAATGATGTGCAATTGCAGGATGTGGGAAGGGAAATAAAATGCAACAAGGCTAGCAATGTAGATTATAATGAATTGAATGCCAAGCCAAGGACTTTTTATTCGATTTGATGAGAAGAGGATGTGGAGAAGGTGGGAGGTTCTAATGGGAGACAACATGGCGTTGTAGATAGAGGATCAAGTCTATGTTCTAGAGAATTCAGGTTCTACCTCTGATGCATAATCCATGCGCTGATGGTACCAAAAGTCCAGATCAATAAAAGGGAGACAGTTGAGGGTTTTGAGCACAGGGATAATGTAAACAGGTAGGCATTAGGACTCATGATATACTTAAGCATTAGGCTCGGGTGGGAATGATAAACTTAGAGGCAAGAGACCAATCAGGAAGCTATAAAAATGGTCTTAGGAAGAGTGAAGGCTCAAGCCAGGATGGCAGCAATGTGAATATCTCTGCAAAGGACATTTTCAGACAATTGTACCATCTGATATTTCTCTCCTCCAATTTCTTTTTTGATTTAATGTCTATGGCACTAATTTGTAAATAGTGTTATTTCTTCTCTTGCCCTATTGAATTACTATTTACTTCTTGAATTATTATTTAACTTGGCTTTCCAGATCAATCATGAGGCCTTAAACTTTGGGATTTGACCTCTTAATATTCCTTTTTTTTTTTTTTTGCCTCTGATGCATATTACGTTGTATTCAAAATATTTATTGATCATTTGATCCAAAATTTTACAATGCATTTTTATTTAATATAAGAATCATCATCATAAATTATGTAACCACGTTAGCCATTGCTAGTTATATAATCCTAATTTTTATTTATTTCCTGTTTGTTAATGGAAATTGCAGAGAGAATTTTTAAAAGTGTTTTGCCAAAAGCCAAGCTGTTTTGAAGGTGTATCATTATTTAGATGAAAAGATCCAAAAATGAAAGCACTCTCATCCACTTATTCAATAATCACATTTGATAAATGATATATGTTATAATTTATATAATTTGGGGATTTAAACATAAAGGAAAAATGTCACAGACTTTCCTCTTATTGCCTATATAAGTTACTTTGGCTCTTGCTTGGATTTCAGATATCAACGAATGCTTGGAGGACAGCAGTGTTTGTCAGGGAGGAGACTGCACTAATACTGAAGGTTCTTATGAATGTGCTTGTTCCAGTGGCTTCCAGCTAATTAATAATAAGGAGTGTCAAGGTACTATTTTGTTATGAAATTTATTTTGTTCATATTTCTTAGTTTCTACAGTGTTTCCTGGTCAGGATCTAACACTGTACTATTCTGTTTACTTTTGTTACTTAGGGGTTAGTTTATCTCAGGCTTACTTCTATCTCTAAATCTTACTTATTTGTTTATAAATGAGCTTTGTCAATACAGATTATTCATATTGTTCCTTCCCAAGATTCTATCACCTGCAGTATATGTTGATTACACTCATTCACTAGAGGACTTTGATTCACCTCATACTTTTTAAGTCTTCCATTGACATGCATGCCTCCACCTTCTCTGATGGAGCAAATGTCCCTTTTCTTGAATGCCACCATTTGTCCAATATCTACCTACCATTTCTCTGTGAGTTACAGCTTCTTGAATAATTTGTCCTAAATTTTGCCTGTTACTCCTCTAACTTATAATTTTATTATTTTTTCAAGATAATTTTACATTCATAATCATATTTAAGCCTTACAACCATTGTGTGATTAAGATAGGGAAGAGATTGTCTCCATTTTTTACTTTATCCATTCATATAATTCCTTGTTCTGCACAGAAGTGCGCAAAACAAATGAAAACCATATCAGTCTTTCCTGTCCTTTGACATTTCTTCCCTTGTTATTGAAATGTAATCAACTGAATCTTTGTTTAATTTGTCTTGTCTCCGTAGATAAACCCTAAATTTCATGAACAGAGGAACCACTTTATAGATAAAGACACAAAGATACATTGAGGCTATATGACAACATGGCATGGTGGAAAGGGCTGATTGGGAAATAGGAGTCTTAGGTTTTAGTAGCCACAGTTCTACTATTAACAAACTATGTCATCTTGGGCAAGTCACTGCAACTCTAGATCTCAATTCTCTCATCGGGAAATGAAGGGGTTAGAAAGATGAACTCTTCCTGCTCTATCAAGCAATGATTCTTTGACTTGATCAGAATTGAGTCTGTGACTCAGTGCTGGGCTCAAGAATAGCAAATGGATCTTCTGACTCCTAATGCGTTACTGTTCACACAACACCTTAAAATCATTCCTCCATTTCCCTCAAAGCTTTCCCATATTTTTCACCCTAAAAACTTACTGTAATATTTAATTTTATGTTGTATATGTCTTTTGTTATTTTGATTCTATTAAACTTCATAACATACCATTAGAAATAGAATTATGTTGAATGTCTTATCGCCACATTGTAACAGACATGGATGATTTTCATTCAAGATAGCCGTACATTCTGTAGTAGCATTTACTGGGAAGGCAGAGGGTTGTGTCCAC
Organism: Pseudochirops cupreus; assembly: GCA_028627135.1. Lineage (NCBI taxonomy): Eukaryota > Metazoa > Chordata > Mammalia > Diprotodontia > Pseudocheiridae > Pseudochirops > Pseudochirops cupreus. Next base: position 177,739,276 of record CM053581.1, on the reverse strand, counting down.
CCTCTAATGCAGTGGTTCTCAACCTTCCTAATGCTGCAACCCTTTAATATAGTTCCTCATGTTGTGGTGACTCCCAACCAAAAAATTATTTTTGTTGCTACTTCATAACTGTAATTTTGCTACTGTTATGAATCGTAATGTAAAATCTGATATGCAGGATGTATTTTCATTGTTACAAATTGAACATAACCCACAGGTTGAGAACCACTGTTCTAATACATATTTAAATAATAACATAAGTAACTTATATTTGAATCAGCAGCAAGAAATAATATTGAAAAGATCTACTGTGAGCTTTGTACTGTAGCCCTAACCTACCTTTCAAGCCCCGTTATATGTTACTTCTCTTCACTCCTAGGCAAACTGGCTTTCTTATTGTTCCTCATGTGTTACTCTGGTTCTTGTTTCTTTGCCTTTGTACTAGCTGTTCCCATGCCCATAGTGTACTTCCTTCCTCTTCATTTACATGTTATAACATCCCTTAATTCCTTTAAGACTTATCCCAAGTTCTATCCTCTAGCCTTTCCCTATTGACCCATCTGCTCGTGACCTCCCTCTCTAACCTAAATTTCTGCTCTTTCATGGAACAAGATGCCCATCCCAGGTGAAGCTTATCATCTACCTTCTAACTCAAATCTTGATTGATGCCACCTCCCTCTGCTTCCTCTCCCCTTTGATTTAAGGGCTGGTGGTATCATACCAAACTTCTCCCAATGCCTTCCATTATAAAGGACAGAAACTGGACTTCAGGGCTCACTCTGATTAGCCTGGGTTCAACTCCATAAGATACTCCTGGTGTCATCCACTTCCCACCTCATTTTCCTAACTCCTTTTCTGTGTTGTTTCTTCCCATTAGATCAGTGGTTCTCAACCTTCCTAATGCCACAAACCTTTAATACTTGTATGTGGGCAGACCTGCCTGAAGACAGATAGAGGAGTGGTGTCTCAGTTTCTAAGACCATTGGAAATATGTGTTTTCCGATGGTCTTAGGTGACCCCTGTGACCCCTGTGAAAGGGTCATTTGACCCCCAAAGGGGTCACAACCCACAGGTTCAGAACCGCTGCATTAGATTGTAAGCTCCTTGAGGGCAGAGCCAGTCTTCTTTAATAATCTTATCCCCAATCTTACTAGTGTCTGACACATAGTAGGTGCTTAATAAATGCTTTTTTGTTATTGTTTATATACTTATATATGTACATGATAGATTTAGAACTGGAAGAGAGCTTCTGGGGCCCTTTGAGTCTAATTCTCTCTTATTTTACAGATATTGAAATGGAGGCATAGAGAGGTTAAGTGACTTGCCCAGTCACACAGCTAGTAAGGGTCTGAGGTGGGATTTCCTTCAATAGAATGTAAACTTGTTGAGTGGAAAAAATGTTTTCATTTTGGTCTTTGTGGCCCTAGTCTCTAGCACGGGGCCTGACTCTTAAGAAATTCTTGTTGAAATTAGTTGTGTGCAAGACATTGTGCTAAGAACTAGGGATTTAAAGAAAGTATAAAATATGAGGTGGTTTTTTTTTTTGCCTTCAGGATGCTTACAGTCTTTTTAAACCACTTTTGACAGATATCTCAAGAATCAAATATATGATTGTGCTCCTTGTTGAACTTTCACCAATGTTTTTATGAATTCCATATAACATTGCTGTGATGCTAGATTAAAATTACTACTTCCATCTTTCCAACTCTTCAAACAAATTGCATTGGTTTTAAAATAATAGAGTGGTTGTAAATTTACATGAAAATATTTTCAGGCATGCTTTGACATTTTAACAAAATGAACATGAGTTTAGACAGAAATGCCAAGAAATACAGAGCCCAAATCTTATTTCTATTGTAACTCGTGCAGCACACTGAGTTTGGGACATGGCATGTTTCTTGTTCTCCACTGCTTCTACTAAGTGTGTTCTCTCTCTCTCTCTCTCTCTCTCTCTCCTATCTCCTTCCCTCCCTCTCTCCATCTCCCTCTCCCTCTTCCTCTCCTCTTTGTTCAATAAACTTTGCTCATTTGAGATTCATTCAACCCCATTCAGCTATATTTTCTATCCCTGTCTGTCCTTCCAAATCAAATCAATTGAATTGAATTCCATAAACCTTTGTTAAGTACTGTCTATGTTCTAGTCCAGTACTTCTATATAGTCCTTTTTACCATCAGTCATTTGCAGAATATATATTCTGTTACAGTTTTTAATTCGATAGGAAATTGCAATCATTTGTCTGTCTCATCATCTTCTCTTATTATTCTTGTCTCACTTAGGCAAGTAGGTGGCACAGTGTATAGCAATGAACTTTCATTCAGGAAGATCTAAGTTCATATCTTATCCTATGCCCTGGATATGGTGGTAGAGGACTAAAATCCCTCTTACTAGGGTTGCTGAGGCTGGTAGATCCTTTGGGTTTGAGAGTTCTGAGCTTCATAAAACTAAACCTGACAGGGTATCCATACTAAGTTTGATACCAATATGGTAGGCTGCCAAGAGTGTGTGTTGGCAGGGAGGGACCACCAGGTTTACTAGGGAAAAGCAATCTGGCCCCAGTCAGAAATGGAGCCACAGTTCCAAATTCCCAAGCTGAGAGGGAAGACTTTAGTGTTACAAAACAAACAAAAACACTTACTATCTGTGTGACCCTGGGCAAGTCACTTATCCTATCTCAGTCCTAGCTTCCTCATCTGAAAAATGGAAACAATAATAGCAACTACCCAACAGAGTTATGAGGATCTAATGAGATAACATATATAAAGTATTTTTTAAACCTTCATGTGCTATGTAAATGCTTATTCAGTCATTGTTCATACTCATCCAACTTTCATGACTCCATTTAGAGTTATTTTGGCAAAGATACTGGAATGGTTTACCATATCTTCCTCCAGCTCATTTTACAGATGAGGAAATGGGGTTAAATGACTTGCCCAGGACACACAGCTATTAAGTATCTGAGGTCAGATTTGAACTCAAGAAGATGAGTGTTCCTGTCTCTAAGCCCAGCACTCTATTCACTGCACCACCTAGCCACCATGTAAATGCTAGCTATTAATATTTTTAGGAACTTCAAGTCATTGTTAAACTGATGACAGTTCTTTCCTTTATTGGTTATTAGTGATTTCCAGAGTAGATTAATTTTCTACATGGAGAAATAAAATCAGATATTTTCAGAGCACATTAATTTCAGATTTGTTTAAAGAGTAAACTCCTTCATGAATAGCAGATTGACTTTGCAGTTCTCTCCTATATGAAGCCGTGTGGTGGAGTAGATAGGTCAATCAATGACCCAAGAGTCAAGAAGATCCGCTTTCAAGTTCTATTTAAATATTTACTAGGTCTGTGACCCTAGGCAAGTGTCTTAACCTCTCTGTGCCTCAGTTACTACATTTGTAAAATGAGAGACAATGCCTTTAATTGCTAAAATGATGGTTCACATTTTAAGAGTATTTGAACTGCCTCATGTTAATAATGTGGTAGGTAAACTAAGATTCTGAATCTATTTGAGTTTCAGATTTTGACTTAACTCAAGATTCTGTTGTTCTGTGGAATCTGGGACTGCTGAATGAGACCCAACTTAAATATAGTCTGGTTTTTAGCTCAAAGCTACTAGCAAGACTCGTTTAGAAATACTTCAATAAGTGTAGTCCAAATTGAATGCATATGTTTCTCTAGATCAAGATATCCAGGCTGATCTTTGTTAGCAGTTTCCTGGAAAAACCCTGGGATTTCTTTTGCAGTTCTTGTCATCAAAATTTAGGAAAAAAATTTTTTAAAGAAGTTCATTGACTAATTAATAACTTACAGAATTCTATGCCTGTTTTACCTAATTCAGAAATAAGTACATGAAGCTTTTAATGAACTATACTAAGGTGTAAGAAAAAGCCAAAGAAATAAGATCTAGGATAACTTTGTCAAGGGCCCCTGGTAAAGGGTGGGGAACTTGGATTTGATCCATAAAACAATGAGAAACAAACTGAAATCTTTGAAAAAGGCATGTGGTGTAGTCAGTATGCTTGGAAGAAAACAAAAAAAGTTAGCCAGTGCTTGGAGGGAGTGATGTTACCAGTAAGAATGAATTTGTAGTAGCCAAGGCAAGAGATTACCAGGGCTTGGGCTATGCTTTTCTAATAAAGATGAAAAGATAAGGGAGGATACAAGAGACTTTATAAAGGAGGAAGTGCTGAGCTTTATCAGCAGGATGAGTATGTTGGGAAATAAACAGAGATAACTTGAAAATTGCTGTTCTTGTATGAATTATAAGATAAATAGTACTTATGGTCATTATATCACGGAAGGCTGGGTGGTATAACGGAGAGAACCCAAGATATGGAATCAGAAAACCTGGGTTTAAATCTCAGCTCTACTATTTAGTAATTATTTATCCTTAGGTAAGTCACTTCCTCTGTAAGCCTCACTTTCCTTATCTGTAATTTTAGGGTATTAGACTTTCTGATTATAAAGCTTCCTTTCAACTCTATATCCAATGATCTTTATGCAGTTGACTATAGGACAAGATTCTAAACTAGATATATTAACATCCTAATCTTAGCCACATTAATTTGAGGTGTCAGACATATGAAACAGCTGATTAGGATACTGTAAACCATTGGATGAAGGACAAAGATCTCAGGGCAAATACATTTCTGTTTTCTAAGTATAGAGACTTATATGCTTCTGGTATATAGAAGAAAAATAAAGGATCAAGGATATATGTTGGTTTTTAGGAGATAACAGTTAATGGGAGGTATTTGACATAAAGACAGTATTCTCATGGTGTTGCCAGTGATATTAGAGACTGATTTGATGATATATTGAGATACGACATTTCAAAAGTTGTAAAGAGGTTGAGAAGGGTGAAAATGGAGAAACATTTTTTTGGACTTGAAAGTAAGGAGCCCTTCACTGACTACATAGTAAGAGTGGCTTCTCTCTTAAGCACAGAGGTCCTAACCTGAGGTCCGTAGACCCAGAAGGGGTATTTGGATAGATTTTAGGCATCCACTGTGAGCTTGGATGGGCAGAAAATACCTTTTTTTTTTTTACAAACATTTAACTGAAATTAATGTTTCCCTTAAGTAGGAATATGGTCAACAGATGTGGGCATAGGTTTTGCTAGGGATCCACAGCGCAAAAAAGGTTAAGACGCTTGCCCTAGAATAAAATACAACCTCCTCTCTTTGGTATTTAAAGTTCTTTCTAGTCCTGCTCCAGTCTAATTTTTCAGATTGATTGGATATTATTCTTCATACCCTCTGAATTTCAATCCAGCTAGCCTTCTTGTTACACATTCTGCCCAACATTCCATCCCCTACCTCCAGCCTTAGCACAAGTAGTCCTCCCATAACAGGAATTCTCTCTATTTTAATTTTTCTTTTTGGAATTCACAGTTCCTTTCACGGATTGAATGTCACCTTCTTTCAAGAGCCTTTCATTATTCCCCTATTTTTTAGTGCTCTCATCCCTGAAATTGTTTTGTATTTCTGTATCATGCATATATTTTCTGTGTAATATTGTTTTCCCCAGTAAAGTGTAAACTTCTCAGAAGTATGGAAAGTCTTAGTTTTTGTATCCTGAGTGCATAAGGTAGTGCTTGACACTTAGTAGGTGATTAGTAAGTGTTTGATGATTGATTAAACATGGTAGAATATATCCAATAATAAATTATCAGAATATCCACACTTTCAGTATACACACACACACTCATACTCACACACATCATTCTCTAGGTCTAGGATCACAGTTTTAGAGCTAGAAAGGACTTTAAAGGTCATTTAGTCCAACACCCTTGCTTTTCTAAGGAAAAAACTGAGACCTAGTGTGGTTAATGGTTTACTTAAAGTTTCACAGGTAATAAGTGGTAAATCCATTTATATTCCACAGTCTTTTTACTATACCATGCTCCCTTTCATTTTATTAGGAGGAGAGATACAAGGTAGAAATGGAAACTATAGGAAATTGTTGGTTCCATTTCAGTTTCATGAGCGTGGATGTAACATGGGTAGTATGGTGAATCGATGGATTAAATGTAGGGTAATTTCAGTTTGAAGTAATAGTGGGACAACCAGATGATGTCCAGTAGGCATGTATGAATATAGGAATGGAGCGAAGGGGGGGAGATGAGGTTGGGTATGTAGACTTAAAAGTGATCCAAATAAGATAATTGTAGGATTGTATTGATATAAGAGAAGAAGGGAGGAAGAAGATAAATAGTGCAGGAGACACCATGAAGAGAAGCAATCTCTCTTGCCTTCCTTGACTCTGCTATCTCCTGGTTCTTATAAAGCCTGCTGAGGGCTCATTCTTAGTCTTCTCTGAGGGTATGTTTGATTTGTTAAGAACACCTCAAATAATATGAACATTAATTGCTGCAAAGCACATCGTGCATTGTCAACACCTTTGCAGCACCTCAGAAACCTGGCTGGGCAGATAATAACCACTCATATTGAGGGCATGCCACTAACAAAATAGACGGAATAAATCTAACTGATGTCTGAAAATGCAAAACATCTCTTCTGTAAACATATCTATTTTGAAATAAAACAAAACAGTCTTTGTCCAGTAAATATTTTCTAGAGGTTTGGCATCTTTTAATGGAGCACGTAGCCTAGCTCCCCCTCATAATAATGCAACTCCTACATTGTGGCTTCTCTTATAGAGAGATTACTCTAGTCCAGTTCCAAAATAAGTTCAATTTAATCTAACCACAGTAGTAGAGCAAAATTAGAGTAACTTTGTATGTACTGTGATTATGTAAAAATAGTAATAGCTGCAGTGTTCAAAAAATACAGAAGAAAAGACAGAAGGCGACATGGAAGTAAATAGCATATTATTTTTATGGCTTTGTTAAATTGTAAATAAATTGAGCTCCTGGTTCTGTGCATAATAATTGCTATTGTGCTTTTATATTTGCATCGTCATTTGATGGTAATGACTGAAAATGGAATTTTTAAAATTAAAAAGAAAAAAGCCAGGAAATTTCTACCATTGCCTTAAGAGGTTTTTCTAAAGATGTCAGTCACTGGGTCTTACGTCTGATGTCACTGGGAAATGGAAGAAGATTCTTTAATCATTTGCAATTCATTTTGAATTCCAGATATTAATGAATGTGAGCAAAAAGAGCTCTGTGGTCCTCATGGAGAATGTCTCAATACAGAGGGTTCTTTTCACTGCATCTGTGAACAAGGTTTCTCCATCTCTGCAGATGGCCAAACATGTGAAGGTAAGATGAGCAAGAAGAAATCTGGCAAAAATCACATAATAAAGCAGGAAAGTGGTCAATTTCTGTTTAAGTAGGCAAAGTCTCCAAGGCACTAGAGTATTCATAACATGGCCTCCAGAGCTGTATGAAGTGACTAATTATAAGAAAGTACTTCTCAAAAATTACAGTAATGTAATGTATCTGAGGTGATGATTAGAGCAAATCCAGATTGATTCTGTGATTGGCAATGGATTAATGAGATTTTAAAATGTAGGGATGGAGAGACCAGAGAGGCCATGACAAAAGATATGGTCTGTAATATAATCTGTGATTTGTTGATTTTCTCTTTTATTACATTTGTTTAGATGTCTTCTATTGTGTTTTCTCTGTGCACTTGTCAACAACAACTTCCTCCTGTGATTTCCTCCACATATGTTAGTGATTTATGGTAAAACTTCTTAATATTTACTATTTAGTACTTGTTAGCCCCATGAAGACCCATTCATAGAAAAAGGAAGACATTGACTTGCTCTTGGCTACCTCTTCATGCTTGCTAGGACATAGCACTAAATATGTTAAGATGAATTATATCATTAGATCTTTATTATATTTGGTTGAGAGTCAACATTACCTTGTGAACCTAGAGCTGGCTTCAGGATTAGAGAGACCTCTATCTCAGGCCCTGTTCTGGCACAGGCTGGTTGTGGGGCATTGATGAGACATTGAGCTTAATGATTCCCAGGCAGCTCTTTGAGACCCTAGTTCCCAGTTCATGTTTATGAAAAATATTCTTTTTTTTTTTAAATATGAGATTCTTTATTAAATTTTTTTGAGTTACATCTTTTCTCCCCGTCTT
>CM053581.1:177711990-177730739 GCA_028627135.1 Pseudochirops cupreus | reverse complement strand
TATCTTAAAGATTTTACTTGGAGGGGAGGAATTGTTTTTCTGTTCTATTTGTTTTGATTTCTATTCATTTGCTTTTGTTTTCTGAAATACTTGATTAACTTGCAATTCATTTTAAAACATTTACAGGCAATATTAGGAAGACCTAGGTTCAAGTCTTGCCTCTTGATATATAATGACCCTGTGACCTTGAGTAAGTTGTATAATCTCTCAGTGCTCCAGAACATCCTCTTAAGACTATAAGATGCAGAGCAGGTATGGGCGGAGGGAGTTTGTTCACTGGAAGTTACCAAAAAAATAACAGGTCTGAACCCCCCCCCCCAAAAAAAAGAATATTGAATTCTGACAAAATTGAGAGATGTATCATGAATCTTAGCACAAAAGTGTGAAGTATGCTTGTACATACCTATATGTATGTCCATGTGTATTATCAAATAATAGTTGATAACAAGAGGGATAGCTACAAGTTTTTCCCTGTCATTTTATTCTTCAATTAAAGTAACTGTTTTTAAAATCAAAATGTCTAGTTTTCTAATTGTCAACTTGATTTACTCAATAAACAATCACTTATCAGGTACTATGCTAGATATTAGAGAAACAGAGAAAAATATGAAAGTATCAGACAGGTGCCCTCAAGGAGCTTACATTTTATTAGGGGAAAAGCATATCAAACTGATCTATGACTTCATCCACATGAGAACCCCATCTACTAACAAACATCAAAACCGTTCTCTACTTAGGTAGTTTCATGATTTATTATGACAAAACCTCACCATCTAGAAGTCAGTTCAGTTCAGCAAGGATTTATTAAGCACCTATTTTGCAGTCAGTCATTGTCCTAAACATTAGGAATCAAAAGACAAAAATTAAATAATTCCTACCCTCAAGGAACTTACATTCTAATGGAAGGAAGTAACATGTATACAGAAAAGCAAATTCAAAGTATATACATAGTAAACAAAAAAAAAATTGTAGAGGATCAGGAAAGATCTTTTAAAGAGTGTGGCATTTAAGCATAGTCTTGAAGGATCTGTTGATTCCAAGCATGAGAAATGACAAGGTAGAACCTTTTTTATTTCCAAACCTCTCAGCATTTAGCCAGACTAATTAAATGCCACGATATTTTTGAAAGCCATTAAAATTCAAGGAGACTGTCTGGGTTTTATGCTCCATTGATATAAACATTGAGAATCTACGGTCTCAAGTCCACACCACTGGGAGGAAATGGAGAAAGAATTTTATCACTAAAAGAAACACTTCCCTATGGCATGAATTATAAACTCTCAAATTTTAATTTTTTTGAAAATCATTAAATTTCTTTTGTTCCTAATTTTTAATTTCTTAATCAGTCTGTCAAAATAGTTCTCATAAACTTGCCCCAAAATGACATCTTCTACTGACTAAATCAGTTACAAACACATTATAAAATTTAATTCTTAGCTTTCATATATTGTAACTGAAATAAATCTACATTTCTCTCAAAAGAATATTCAATTTCACCTTCATGCATAGTTTAAGATGTTTATAAATACTATTTTACTTGTTTAATTTTCACTTCTTGGTCTTAGAGTACAGAATTAGGAACAATAGTTGGAATCAGAAAACTCCAATCAACTGATTTTTTTTCCTCGTCTGTAAAACAAGTTGTTTGTATTAAATACTTTCTTAGGCCCTTTACAGCACTAAATTTATCCTAAATTGCAGAGAACCGTATTTTAGTTCACATAGAGAAATTCACTCTTTCATCTTGAATTATCCAAAAATGGAATAGGGTCCCTCAGGAGACAATGAGTTCCATATTATTTGGGGTTTTTAAGGAAGAGGGAATAAATATTTATGTAATGCCTACTCCATTCCAGGAACTGTGCAGAGCACTTCGCAAATTTCATATTATTTGGTCCTCACAACAAGGTTAAGGGCTCTCATTATCTCCATTTTACATTTGAGGAAACTAAAGCAAACAACAGAAGTAGGTTGCTCAGAGTCACACAGCTGACCAGTGTTTGAGTGTGAATTTGAACTGATGTCTTCTTGGCTCCAGCCCAATGCTCCCTTTCCTGTGCCACCTTCCTGTTGGCTCTTTAAACAGAAACGGAATGAATAGAATCACTGAATGTCACAGTTGAAAAGGAATCTCAGTAGCCAACCAGTCTAACATATTCCTTAGAAGAGATCTCTTCTGCCACACCTAATAAATTGTTCTCTGACTTTTATCTGAAGAGAGAGAATCCTTTACTTTCTAAGACAATTTGTTCTACTTCTGAATAGTTCTAATAGTCAGTCAATCCACACCTCTCATTTTTCCCATTTAGGTGTTTGTCATGGGTATTGTAGCAAACACTCTTATTCTTGTAAGGGTTGGACTTCATGGCCTCTGAGGTGCTTTCTAATTCTGAGATTCCGATTTTAATTTTTTTTTTAATTCATCTACACTTTAAGTTACTACTACTGCAATTGTTGTTATTCCTCCTTTTTTTCTTCTTTGTCTCCAAATATTCACTACATAGAATCAGAGCAGGTCTTTAGGTGAGTTCCAGTGGAGTGAACTTTTTTTTAAACTGCTGCTGTGCCTGATGAACAATAAACCACAGTTTTGAATCCAGGGCCAACTTTTACTGCAATTCCTTGAGCATATTCTTTAGGTACTAAAAGAGATAAAAGAGAAGGACTATTTTTTTGAAATTTGCCCCCATGAAACCAAAGTAAATAGAGACCTTTAAGATCAGGGAGTTTTGGAGGAACTATCACTTACAAGATACAGTGAGAAAGATAGAGCTGTGATCGTTTTAAGTCTAAGACTTTCTAGTTGCTGATTTTCCACTATTCACCTCTTGAATGCTCTGCTTTATAGAGTTCAAGGCCCTGAATTTTTCCCCCTAGTCCTCTAGACTCCTAGAAAGGAGAGGCTTAGTTAAACTTTGCAGCAGGATATCTTTAGTTATTTTCTGGCTTATGTCCATTTCCCAGAAGAAGGGAGGGGAGAGAAAAACCTTGTTTTCCATTACGCTTTAAATCCATATTCTCTAACCTCATCGCTGATGCCAGACCTCACTGAACCATTTTAAATCTGTTTCCACACCCCATTATACTTTCTGGATTTTCTCCAAATACCATTTTAAATTTCCTATTGATTAGATTAGAATTGATTTTTTTTCCCCTTGCGCTCATCCTTCATTAACACTGGCTTCTCTTCTGTGTTGGTATATTGCTGTCAGTTTAATCTCTTTTGGGCCAGTCTCCATGCCGTCTTTTAATTCTTTTTGGACAGCTTCTCCCTCAGTTTAATCTCTTTCAGTCCAACTTCTTGGCTAGAGTTTGCTGCCTCCAAGTTGGCTTCCTTTCTGTTCAGTAAGGAAAGTAAATACTGCATTTCCATTGAAGTATGAATCCTAAATTTCTTCCAGTGCAAACCCCTTTCCTCTGGACCTCCTTTCCCAAAATTCTGGCACCAGATGATTTACTTATTCCAAATGGTTGGCAAGCATTGGACTGAAATAGTGGGTCATTTCCTTTTTTATGGAGAAAATCAGTGGGCACAACACTTTCCAGTTAAATATTTAGACTCATACCATTTTTGGCCTGGTGGAGTTTTCTTCCAAAAGACTGAGATCTACTTTACCAATATAATTTCTTCTGAGTTTACTTTACCTCTGCATATTGATTTGAAAGCACTATGCCATTATTCTGTATTTGGAATGGAGAGCACGAGGAGGTGAAATGTTTCATCTAAAGGTCATAAAGTGATGGAGTCCGAAATAAAGGCCAGGTCTCCTAACTTCCAACTTAATATAGAAAGAATTTCATGGTAACCACTGGGCTTTGGATTTGTAGCAGAGTTCCTTCACTTTCTGGTCTGCCATCTTGGGGCTCTTGCTCATGCACCATGCAAATATCAGTATGGTGATTTTTTTAAATATCCAAAAGAAGGGAATAACATTTAATTCCAGCTTTAGCTATGTCTATACAGGTTCCCTGTGAGAGAGGCAAAAACCAAGTGTCATTCCCTTTGCCATTGTTTGCTTCTCTAGAGGGACCCTGTAATAAGAGGGTAGTGTTATTAATGACATTTTTCTCATTACTTTTAGATAAATCCTGCCCAGAAGGAGTAAAATTAATAGTGGGTTGGAAAAAATAGAAGTGGGGCAGCTAGGTGGTGCAATAGATAAGAGTGTAGTCAAGAAGACTCATCTTCCCCAATTCAAGTTTGGCATCAGACACTATTGAGCTGCATGACCCTGAACAAGTCACTTAACCCTATTAATCTCAGTTTCCTCATCTATAAAAGGAGCTGGAAAAGGAAATGGCAAAATACTCCAGTATCCTTGACAAGAAAACCCTAAATGGGGTCAGGGAAGGTCAAATGGGGCTGAAAATGACTAAACAACACAAATAGAAGTAACAAAAAACAAAGGATGTGTTCAGGAGAAAACAAACTATTTCATTACAGTGAATAAAATATGCACATTATGGAATACATACACTTATATGCACACACCTGTCTATGTGCACCTTTGCTTTTATTGTTAATTTTGTTATTATAGACTTTGATCACAATTTAAATTATTTAATTGGTAAGAAAATATTTCAGTTCGTTAACCCTAGTAAGAACACCATAGTATTTAGGTACCTCTGTTTTGTTTTCTGTCCAAGTTTCATTTTCAGTGAAGTAGTGATAGAATGTGAGTGCCTTGAGAGCAGAGATTGTTCTATCTTTTATCCATTTACCTCTAGCTCTTAGCACAGTGCTTGGCACATAGAACTCAATGAGTACTTATAGATTGACTGAAATGAAACTGTTTTGCTGGCTATGTACCTTTCTAGGAAATCTGCCTCAAGTATAGTCTTTGTTATTATTTTTCTTGATGAGAAATAACTTTTTCTTGGTCCAACCTGTGATTACATCATTACATTACAGTCAGGAATGATGATCTAACGATCAACAAAAATCTGCTTTGTGCCAGGCACTGTGCTAGACCCTGGAAATAGAAAAGTAAAAGTGGGGAAGTCCCTGCCCTCAGCCTATGATCCATCGGCAGTGAGTGAAAAGCATCTCAGCATGATCTTCCATATAGCACAACTATCAAGGCCAGCTAGATTTGGGGCCTACCAGTCAATCCTTGCAGTGTCGCTTTAAAAATGAGCACATGCAGATGTTTGACACTATAGTTCTTTCTGAAATTGGGAGTAATTCTATTGCTACATTGTCATTATCACTCACATTAAAGAGCATTTTCCCTCTGAAGCAGACAAGTGCACATATGATCATCTCCATTTTATAAGTGGGTAAACTGAGATTAAAAGGACTTAAGGGACAGACTTGGGGTTGCATAGCTAGCAAGTGTCCAACAAGACTTGAATTGGAGTCTCTAGACACCAAATCTAAAGCCATTCAGTCATCTTGTTTCCTTGTTTCTTGTGATTCTTCTCCCTCTTGTATTTTCAATACACTTAACTGATGTTTGTTTCTTTTGCTTAAGAAAATATAAATATTAATCATTTCTACGAGAAATCAGCAGCTAGCACACTCTCTTGCCTAGTACATCTGTGCAGTCTATTATGAATTTGGAAAAACATTCATCTTTTGGATGGCATTTGGTAGTGATACGCATGGCTGGTCACTAATAAAGCTTCAGACAGAATTAATTTCATATTATTAGAAAAATATGAAAGATCAAGCAAAAGGAAAAAAATATATCCTGTTAAACTTGGAAATGATTCAATGTGAAGTTGGTATATGAAAAAGTTTTATCTTCTAAATTCCAGTTAACATCAATGCTTTGATTAAAACAGATCATGTATTACCAAGAAGAATTCAGGTTTATTTTTATAATTTTATAATTTTAATTATAAATAATAACAATAATTTATTTATAATAATATAATTAATAATAACAATCATAATTATAAATAATAAAAAATAAAAACAATGTCCTGGATGTAGGAAAGAACGGTAATGGGGAAATAACATCAAATGACATATTATGAAAGAAAATGCTAACGAATTGCTTTTTTTGCATTTAGGTCATTAGGATATGTTAGTTAGATGTGAAACAAACGTAGCCTGGTTAAGACTGTATTGTTGACTCATTATTGACAACACAAAACTGCTAGCCCTTACATGACTTCTATAAAACATTATTTGCTAAATAGTTATTCCCCAGCAGGTGACCAGATTACTTTTTTCTTCTTTTTATTATAAATCCAAATGATTACTTGTCTAAATATTCTATGTTAATATTCTATGTTAATTACCATTACTCTTGATCTCAAAAGTTGTAAAGGAATTAGAATTGCCTTTGGGATTTTGCATCAGGTCCTCTGATTTCAAAGGCAGTTGTCTTTCTACTGTACCTTAGTTTAAAATCTCCCTGTTTTCTTGTGATAAGGCATTGTCACAAATTTTCATTGCATTTCCTCCCTCACTTTTATTGCCCCAAACTCTGCTCCTTTGTCCAGCTCCTCCACTGATATGAAATGAAATATACAGAAATTTGAGATTGCTTCTCAGAGATGTGTTAGCAACTAGTTTTTGCATAGTAAGCAGGTGTGCTAAATGATGCTTGCCCACACCTCAGTACAAATTCTGGCTGTTGCCATTCTAGATGCCCTAATCTAGCTGCAATCTTTGTCAAAGTGCCTTAAAACTTGGCACCCAAAATTCAATAGTTTACTGTAAATTACAGCTTTACTAGCATAGAAAACAGAATGTTAGTTCCTTGAATTTTGACCCTATAGTATTACTAGTGCTATTTCAGAGTACTTTAGTTTTAGTTGTGATTTTTTTTAACTAAATGTGTCACACACTTGTATGAATCTTTTATATAACTAAAACCTCATTTTCTTTTTCAGATGTTTAGCTGCCAACTAAGCCAGGTCTCCCTCATCCTGTATTTTGTTCAGTTCGTTTTCCTAACCTAAACACAAGACTTTATGTTCATCCTTGTTAAATTTCAGCTTGGTTTCAGTCCAGCATTCTAGCCTGTTGAAATAATTTAAAACCTTGATTCTGGTATCTGTTGTATTAGCTGTCCTTCCCTGCTTTGTGTCATCTGCAGATTTTATAAGCATATTCTCTGTCTTCATCCAAGTGGTTTATAAAAAAATAAGCATTTCTGAATGAGCTTGAAAGATGTTACTTTAATCAAGTCATTTCAGGAAAATCCTGTGATTATATATAAAATATTTAGAGATAAGAAGTTGAGTGTCTCAGAGCAAGGGTGGAGACAGTGTGATATAGAGGACAGTGTACTGAGGTTGAGGTCAGAAGTCTCAGAATTTAGAGCTCACCTCATTAATGCTTAGTATATGGCCAAGGACACACAAGTTCTTTGACCTCTGTGTGCTTCAGGATACACCTTAGGAACTGTTTAACTATTTCATAGACTTGAATTTCAGTCTGCATTGGTAGAGACCTCTAATCTGATGAAATCCTTTACAGGTAAGCCACGAATTTAGGAGAAAGAATTAAAAATACTCTGGTCTCTGTCCTGGAGCAATTTAAGGAATGTTTCCTTTACATCACTTTGCCTTGCTGTTTATGTTTGTGGAGGCAGCTTACTACCATGTGTAATGTGCAGGTTTCGGAGTCAGAATCTTGGCTCTGCCCCTTGCTACAAGAAGCTTTCCCAGTTCCCCTTAATCCTAGCAGTGCCTTCTCTCTTTTGACTGTCTCCAGGTATCCTGTATCTCTTTTGTTTGAATGTGGCTTATTTGCACATTGTCTTCCCTGTTAGATGGTGAGTTTTCTTGAGAACAGGGACAGTCTTTGGCCTTTCATTGGGTCACCAGTTCTTAGCCTGGTGCCAGGGACAGAGCAGACACTCAATAGATACTTATTGACTGACAGTTAGTGTGCCTTTGACCACGGGCAAGTCACTTAACCTCCCTGAACTCCAGTTTCCTCATCTATAAAATGGTTTACAGGTAGTTTGGACTAATCTTTAAAGTCTCTTTTTGCCCTAAATCTATTATCTTCTGATATGGCCTTGGTATGTTCAATTAACACTTTAATAGGGAGCAAGTGACCTTCCATACCTCGTATCAGTTTTCTTATCTATCAAATGATTGAATCCAATGAGATGATCTCTAAGGTCCCTTTAAATTCCTCCCCTCCCCCCTTTTATCATATGAAAAACCTGGTCCCTTTGACACTAGCTGATTTCATAATGTCTAAAGATTGCAATAGCCCGTGGAATGATGATTCCTGTGGCACTGTTCCCTCCTGGCAATTGATTTAATTCAACAATTATTTATTGAGGGTCCAATGCGATGACACTGGCTTAGACTCTCTGAAGGATACAATGACAAGCAGGACATGGCCTGCGTCCTCAAGGAGCTAACAGTCTATTGGGGGAAAAGCAGAAAGATATACAAATACCTATAGATTCTATACAAGATGAAGGGATTACTTCTAACTGGATGAATCAGGGAAACTTAGGATATCTTAGGATTATAGTATAGTTGGAAGTGACTTGAGAAGTCAGCTAATCCATTCCTCTCATTTTGGGATAAAGAAATTGAGACTAAGTAGATTTAAGATGAAGAAACTAAGGCAAATTGAGGTTAAATGACTTGTCCAGAGTCACACAGCTGATGAGCGTGAGAAGCCTGATTAAGTCAAGTGCACAGTTTTTTTACAAGTCTAAATTACTTGCCAAAATGGTTGAACAAGGTCATAGCTGTACCAGCAATGAGTTGGTATAGTTGTTCAATTTTTGTTTTAAGTTCTTATTGACATAATTATTCATAGTTCTGTACTTATTCTGTATTTTTATTCCATCTCCACTCTCACTAAATGTTACTTCCCAGTTCTCTCTCACTCATGCCAATGGAACCTCCCGTTAAAACAAAAGTAAACCAAAGCATTTAATAAATCATGCCGTATATATCTCATTCAGTATTTTTAGTCCACTAGAGGACAGAGGTATGCTTCATTGGCAGTCCTGTGGCATCAGGATAGATCAGTGCGGTTTACTGAGTTCTAATATTTTTTTTTGTGCTACTTTCCTTTATGTTATTCTCTTAACAATGTCTACAAGGACAAAATAAATATTATTGGCAAATGTAAGAGCCTTTGATAGGCAGTATCTAGGAACTAGAAACATACATGCTAATAACATTTGCACATATTTCCACTGACAAAATGCATTCCCGTGGAAAATTATTGATGGAAATATTTAGAAAATATTGACCCTGACAATTACAATTGCTTTGATTTTTCTGACAAAAGGAATATTTTTTGTTGGAACAAATTTTGACTGCTATCAGGCTAATGTTTTACTTATATGTTAAAGTTTTGTAAGTGTTTATGTACATAAACATTGCTATCATACATATATATTAAGTTTATATTTATACATATTAACAACACACATGTATTAATATGCACAATTTTTTCTTGTGTTATTGTGTATTGTATAATAACAATGTTCTGTATTCATTAAACTGCCTTCCTGTTGTGTCTGATATGAACGTGTCTTTTTTACAGATATTGATGAATGTGTAAATAACACTATTTGTGACACTCATGGTTTCTGCGACAATACAGCTGGCTCCTTCCGTTGTCTTTGTTATCAGGGCTTTCAGGCCCCACAGGATGGACAAGGGTGTGTGGGTGAGTTTTTAGAATTCTTTTTAAAAACACCCCCAATAAGAGAAAAGTTCATGTTATCAACAAAAGACTAGTTTTCCCCCAAAGTCATTTAGGCAATATTTAATCAGCATATCATTTTGAAATATATTTATTCCGTAAGTACTTAATCTTAACTCTCTTCCTGCAAATCAAATACCTTGAACAGATGTGTTCATTCAATCAGGACATTCCTCTAGAGATTGCATGAAAAGGAGCATCAAATTATTTGAGTTGGTCTGTTTATCCCTTTTTAAAACAAAATGCAGTGTTCTATGCTTTTGTAAAGTCAAGCAATTTTGAATTTTTTAAAAAAATATTTTGTTTCATTTTCTTTAAGTAGACCATCTGCTTAAACTCTTAGTGGAATAAATACAGCTGTGTAGTGCCTCCTACCAGAAATATAGTCTAGTATGGTCAAGCTTGGCTGTCTTACCCACTTCCTTGGGGACTATATTTAAAGAAGAATGTTGGTAATAGTTTTGTTTCCCAGGAGTGACACCTATAAAATGACATGATTTTGTAGATGGATTTTTTTAGTGAATGGGTCCTGGAATTGGTGATGATGGAAAGTCTCTTGAATATTATCAGATGACTGGAATATGTTCTCACAACATGGGCTCCTGCAGAAATAAGTATATAGTTTGTCACTGAATGTTTGGCAGATGGTGATTTCTTTAAGCTATATTCATTATGAAGCTTATTCGTTGTAAATTATATAAATGGAAGGAAAAATTATTTTGGCATTACAGGATGTAACAGTTCTATGAAATACTAAACTCTTGTCCTTGTCTTCCTCAAGTGGAAAAGAATTGTTGTTTTGCCATAGTGGCAGATGACATATGAGTAGGATTCATTAACTTTTGAGTTTGGAAATTTGCAATTAAAACTTTAGTTTATTTACCATTTAAATGAACCTGGAATCACAGGGTGTATCCTTAAGGTGATAACACCTGCATATTGACTTAATTTTATGGAATTATTTAGGCATTTAATTTAGCAACAAATGCATGTTTTGGAGTTTTTTAGTGAAAGGCCTCATACCTAAATTCTGTGGTTTGAAAGACATATATATGTATTTTAGATTTTGTTAAATGAGTAATTTAATTATTCTAAGTTTGTCTCACTCTAACAAATCAATATAGAACTTCAATCTAGTTCTTCTTTGAAGTTTGGTACCCAAGTATGAATAAATAAATGGACTTTGAACTGTGTCATATTGGAAAGAATACTGGATTTAGGCTTAGAAGACCTTGGTTTTCCTCCTTCCACTGAGACAAAACTACTTGTCATTCGACAGAATGCTGAACTTCTTTGTGCCTCAATTTCCTCATTGGTTGATTGAATTGACCAATGTTGACTCAACTAATGTTGAACTGTTCCAACTTGAATTGTTATTGCAACTAATAATGGCTCACATGTACGTGGTACTTAAATACCATCGACCCATTAAAGATAATTGTTTCTCAAAACTGGCTCAAATGAGTTCATTTTTGCTTTGGTTAGAAAAGAGCTTCTTGACCTTGGTTAAACCCAGTTTGGACCTGAGCTTTTCTATTGCCTTGACCTAGCTGAGGATTACAAACAGTTGGGATGATTAACAGATTCAACCTACTGAAGAATGATATTGTCACTAAAGGGTCCAGGGATGGAGGTGGCTCCTTCCTCATACTTTGTTTTGCCCTATCTTTCCCTTAAATGACTTATTTTGAACACCAGCATCAGTAGCTCCTTTCCTAGTAACTTGATCAGGGGCTTGTCTGGGCAGCTTCAGGAAGGGGTTGCTGGATCTACCTTGTTGAAACTGTTAGTATAGTTTCTTGTGGGGTCCTGCGGTCAAACTGCATTTTGCCTTTCTGGTGTACCTCACTGCAGCCCTGAATAAATCCTCATTAAATTAAAATAATATGGTACTTAAGTATCACATAACTGTGAGCTATTATTAATAGCAACAGTAAATACTTTGAATAAATTTTATTTAAAAATTTATGTTTTAAATTAATGCAAAATCTTAAAAAATAAATAAATGACCACTTTGTGAAGTAAAGCAACTACATTATCTCCCTTTTATGGATGAAGAAACAAAGCTTTAAACTTCTTTTTTTAATATACTGAGAGGCAGGTAAATAGTATCTGGAATTTGAAATAGTGGTTAAAAAAACAAAGTAAATTTTTATTCTACCTTAAAATATATTTGACAGTATGACACATACATATAAAATTGTCTAAGTACTGCAAAGCATTGACTAAAATAACTGAATCTCTTTGCCTTCCCCCCCTCCAAAAAAAAATAAATAAAATAATTAAATCTCCATTTTATTTGATACCACAGACTTTACTTTTGGTAGACCTAGGCTATTAAGTTGTATAAAAAGTGAATTCGTTATCTGATAATTACAACTAGACACCTTTTTTTCCCCTGAATAGTTTGGATAAACTGAATTCCCCATTAATCCTTCAAGGATAGCCTCAGAGTTTATTCCTGGAGCTAGTTTTGTGCCTGTGTAATGGCCAAAGCAAATCTGCATTTTAAAAGGTGGCCCCACATTTTGCTGAATTGATTACTCATTAATAAAGTTACTTTGGGTAAGCTCAAGAGCCAGGGTGAAATGGAAATAGAGTTATGGACATGATTCCACTGTGAGAGAAGTCAGTCGGGAACCTAAGATTTATGTGGGTCTTTGTACTTTCACAATTCTTGAAGAATATTGAAAAATATTCTTTGTAAACTTTTTACTATAACTATGAAAAAAGGAATTTGACTAACTAAAGGAAATTGTCATGTGAAAAATGAATAGAGGTAAATAGAAGAAAAATCATTTATATAATCCTTCAACCTTATTTAATGTATGCCCATTTTGTGTAGTGGTTAATTTCTGTCCAACTTCTGGACAGAACCTGAATGTTATATGAAGTGTTTGCTGTTAAATTATGGAAAAGCAGTTTCTTAGAGACATGCTTTATAAAAGTCATCATGATAAAAAGTTGAGGGAGCTACAGTAAAATTTATGAAACTTTAGGAATTCTATGTTATTTTTCAGTATCTATGGGACTGAGCTTCCAAACATCTGAATAGAATTTTAGGTCTTTTAAAACTTTATCTTTTAGCATGAGAAGGGAATATAAGAAGTGATTTAGAATGTTTTCTTTGAGTGTTCAGGGTCCTTTACAGTACAGATAATAATCTCATTCTTAAGTGTTCACTTTGCTTAAATCACAAATAGTCCAGCTTTAATTGCTCATTGGGGATACACCTCTGTTTTCAACAACTCATACTGCCATGAGCTTAGCTAGTAAAAAGAGCTATCACTAATGAAAAGCACATCTAAATCAATTTGCCTTTTGTTTTCCAGATGTGAATGAATGTGAAATGCTTAGTGGAGTATGTGGTGAAGCCTTCTGTGAAAATGTAGAAGGATCCTTCCTCTGTATGTGTTCTGATGAAAGCCAGGAGTATAACCCTATGACTGGACAGTGCCGCTCCCGATCTTCAGCAGGTAAAGTCAAGAAGGTTTTTTATGTAATAAGTAGCAGTATTTTTCTCATGGGCCTAAAGCAATGCACTAATAGTATTTTTTTTCTGTATAAAAAAAGCCTGAGAATAATAAGAAAGAGCCATGAACTGTGATTAAGCCAAAGGTCAGTTAGCCTATATGGGTAGGTGTACTGTTATAGAAAATAACTTGCTTTTAGAATTTAAATTTTTGGAGAATCATAGAATCCACGAGCTATGCAGAAAGTTAGATGCCATTCAAGAACTGATTCTGAAGCATCTCTAAGTATTCACCCAGTTTGGCTTAAAGATTTCTATTAAGGAGAAAACAACTCTGTGTCCAGGCAACCTACTATGCTTTTGGATTACTCTGATTGTTCAGAAGTTTTTTTCTTATAGGAAGTCTGTATCTACCTCTCTGCCACTTCTGCCCATTGTCCTATGGCCTTTTGGGGCCAAACTGAACACTTTTCTGAATAACAGCCCTTCGGATGCATGAAGACAATTATCATGGTCCTTTTAGGTCTTCCCTGAGCTAAAAATTCCATTCCTTCAATAGATCATTATATTGTACGACCTCCTATCCTCTCACCATCCTGGTTGCCCTCTTCTAGGCTTGTTGCAGCCTGTCTACTTCTTTCCTAGAATATGGAATTTACAACTGGACACAGTACTTAAGGAATAATCTGACTTCAGATTATTCAAGCAAGTTCAGTGCTTGTTCCTTTTTAGCACACCACTTATTTTTAACTGGTCACTTGTTTTCTGGAAGACACACCAACCTCTTGAAACAGTATGGTGTAATGGAAAGAACACTAGGCCCTAACTTGAGTCACAGTTCTAGGACCTTTCCTCTCTATATGTATGATATTCTTCAAGTCACTTATATTCTCTAGGTCTTTCTATGGGACTTGAACCCAGGTCTTCCTGATTTTGAGGCCAACTTTCTGTCTACTGTACACCATTCAGTCTCTATTCTCAGTCTTTCAATTTATGCATCTGAAAAATGAAAGAGGTTGGACTAAGTAACCTTTGAGTTTACTTTCTGACATAGCCAATTATACAAGTATACAAATCTATGAGATAATCAAATAGGTTAGCACACAAATGGTTTATGACTAGAATGTTTTTTAATTAAGACCTGCTTTGTAGAGCTCTAAATAGTAGAGATAATGCATAATTGCTGATTTAGTTCAATATGATCATTTATTGTACTAAGCTGGATTGATTGTCTCAAGAACCATTTATTACTAAACACAATATGAAGCTTTGCTGTTTCTGATAGAAATCAGATAGCAAATCTAGATTTTTCTCAGAACTTGATGGAGTGATGATTATATTGTAATTCTTTCAAGATGGTGCATCAGCCGTATCTTCAGGACCCAGGGCTGTAGGGAGATTTATCGGCTATTCAGATAAGTTGGTCCAGCTGCTTGCTCTTATTTTTACTCTGTGTTGTATAGACTTAGATTGATTGAATTATAAGTGAAGCATCAGGCTAAAAGGTCTCTTGAAGTAAATAAAAATGGGGAAAGAGATAATTTTAGTTTTTTACTGAATTCCAGTTGATTTCATCCATGATTTTTCCCCATTATACTTCCATAGAGAATACTTGCTTTGCATCCTGAAATGGCATAAAATAAGATCACCATGTTTACAAGTACTTGGGGAGGAGAATGCTACAGTGTGTTTAAGTTAATAAGTATATAATTTGCAAACAAAATATTTTTCTTTTAAAATGAATTGTCTGAAGGATGCTATGAATGTAGACTTACTTTAGGATGTACCTAGTAGAATTTAAAATGAAACATCAAAATTTCCTAGAATAATTGGTGTCTGAAGATAAACCTCTATTTAATTTTTTTTTAGTTTGTTTCTCAAAGAACATGAGGGCTCCCTTTGAAGGGGAGGCATTTCTGTGTTTGGGTGAAGTTCATTATACATTGTGAAAAACCAAGTCCTACTTGATCCTGTCTTCAGGCAAGATTAACAAAAAAAAAAGGGGGGCAGTGAGGTCAGCAGTAAGAAGTTGTTGGTCTATTCAGGTAACAATATAGGTGCTTAGGTGCAATTTTACATTGATGGTTTGTCTTTCAAGATATTTCCTTACCTGGCAGAGATTATTTTGAAGTGGCATTTGAAAATTCTAAATGTTTTTCTCATTTTTCAGTTCAGATACATGAATGATGTTTTAGCTGAATCCAGGAGAGAACGATAACAGTTACAGAAAAATTTCTTCTTCTAGGAGGGTAGTAATGGTATAAAGACATGTAGTCAGAGGACCTGGGTTCTCATTCTGGATGTGCTCCTCATACCTGTATCTTGAGCCTATTTTCATTTCTTAATTCCCATAACCACATTTTTTCCATATATTTTTCTATTCTTCCCTGTTTCTACCCTTGCATTAAATTTACTGAATGAATATCAGAACATGCCAATTCTGGGGCTTTTTACTTAGGTTTAACTTGAATTAGATAACATCAGAGATCTTTTTCAGTTCTGAGATGAAATGACACTCTCAGGTTCTTTGTAGAGTTTCTCTTCTCTGCCATAGATTTGACATGTCAGCTAAAACTATCTTAATGATGATCATCTTGCTTGTATTCCTCAAGAGCAACACAGAGCAAGATGGCAAAGTGTCCCAGGAAATGATGTTTCAGATTCCTTTTGTGCTCACAGTAAAGTGACATTCACTAGTTTCAAAGGATATTAGGAGGTATCTTTCAGTTTAACTACAACTTCTTTGTGTGTTATCTTATTTATAATGCAAACATCATATTAATATGATTCCATTTCCCCTGCATTATATCAAATCATAGATTTTTAACAAAGATCTTACATTTCAAGTACTAACAGTTTTAATAGATATAACCCTAAAATTGTGTGATCCTTGGCATTTCCCGTTTTCTTCTAGTCTAGCCCCACATTTCAAAGATAATTTAAGGTAAAGATGCCCTCTGAGGACATTAAAAAAAAAAGATACATTTCATTGATCACTATAACTAAGAAATTCATTCTCTATCGGCCATACTGCAGGTGATGGTTATCTACAGTTAGCTAAGTTGGTCTTCAGACAGCAGAAACAACCTGTCAGTGGGATCATACTCAAACCCTTTCTGTCTTTGTAGAACCTGTGGGAGGTCAGACTTTGCTGGTATTCAAGAACCAGAATCACATCTAGACAGTGATGATGTGCTCTAGTATTAAATTATATGAAACTGCTTTAAAATGCAAGAAGAATAAATTACTTTTCTCCAAGCATTTTGGCATTTTGAAATTGCCATTAATTTCACCAAGGCCATTAATTACAATGACAATACAACCTGGTTTACTCTAAGCTTACAGTTTATAGGACCTTATGTGATCTCCTAGTTGGAGAGGGGGAAAAACCGTGGTCACTGGTGGGAGAAATCCTAAAAGGGATCTATGTATCTGGTCCCAATCTACCTCCTAGATGATAGCAGCTATTAACCATGTTTCTTCCCTATGATTTTCCATCATAGTAACAAGTGATTTCTCCTTTCTCAGATTTTCTTATATCACTTTTCCTGGCTCTCTTCTTTGTTTTAATTACATTCTGCCTTATGCTTATGTACATATGATATCCTTCTATTAGAGGCTACTATGTGGTACAGTGGATAGAGTGCCAGGCCTGGAATCAGGAAGACCTGAGTTCTAATTTGACCTCAGACACTAGCTGTATGACCCTGGGCAAGTCACTTAATATCTATCACCCTCAATTTCCTCATCTATACAATGGGACCATAATGGCCTCTACTTCCTAGGGTTGTTGTGAGGATCACATGAAGTAATATTTGTAAAGTGCTTAGCAGTGTCTGGCATGCAGTAGAAGCTTCACAAATACATATTCCTCCTCTACCCTCCCAATTAAATTGTAAGTGATTTGAAGGAATGTCTTGTGCCATTTTAGCTCTTAGAGTCCTCGGCATCTTATAGCTAGTAAAAACTTAATAGTTAATGATACTAAAATGTAGATTGCTTGAGAACAAATTTTTCTTAGGGTACATGCCTAAAAAAAAGGTCAAGTGTGTTAAGTTATACTTCTCCAAACCCTAGTTCTGCTGAGATACAAATAATTTTGCAATGTATCAGCGATTACTAGTAGAACATTCCAACACAAATTAGTTCCATTTTCATTTTGTATTTAGGTGGGAAAACCCAGTCTTTTTTTCACTTGCTTTCTAGCATTCACAAGTAGTAGAGGGAAAGACACTGAAGAAAAAATGTTTCCATTGTTTAGAGGTGTTGGGATAGATTCATGTAATTCCTTCCCTTGGTCCTGACAATTGAGCTCAAACAATGCTCATGATCTGTCTTTCTGTAGGGATACACTACAGGTTTTGTATATATATTCTTTTTTAAGGACAGGAAACCACATTTAAAATCAGTCAATTGTTATATTTGGCAGAGTAGTCTGTCTTTATGTTTAGTTAACCTGTAAAATAAATTAACATTGAAAGAGGTTTTTAAAATAATTTCTGATTGGAAAAAAAAAGACCTTTGGTAGCAAGAATATGAACAGCACGGAGTGTACTTAAACTGCAAACATTGTAAAATACCATAAAACTCCTGGGGTCTTACTTTGTGTTTGTAATGGGCATATACTATACATGTATGTAGAGAGTTTGAAAATATGTACTTAAAAAAGGTAACATTTCTCATTTGAAGACAATAAAAAAGTAATGACCCAAAATTGCTCACCTTAGCTAACATCTTTCAACTTATTTGTCTATAAGTAAGATTTTATGCAGGAAGTTCTTGTTGCAGACATTTCAGGGTTATAAAAAAATTATAAATAATTATAGTATAAATTATAATATATTAATAATTTTTAAAAACATCAGTAGAGTATCAAAGATGTACCTTAATTTTGTATTCTTAGAAATATATCTTTCAGCAGAAATAAAATGAAATAAACTTTTGTGTTAGAAGTATATCTTGGAATTTTCTAGAAATTCAACCTGAAAAAGAATGGTTTTTGCATTTCCTTCTAATTCTTTCCCAGCATTCTATACTTGCTTTAGATTTTATCATAGGGAAGTCATTTTTATAGGCATACTTGATACACATGTCAATGATATTAAGGTTTCTTTAGTCCTAAGACATTTTCCTAAAGTTACTACCCTGTTTTTCTTATTGTATCCACTTCTTCATCTCTTTGTAGACTTTCCATTCTCATTCTTCTCAAAGTACTTCTCTTCCCATTTTTCCTTCTCTAGTACACTTTCTCTTTCTTTCAGGATCAGTAACCCCTTCTTTACTGTAATAGTAATCAGTTTAGCAGGATACTTAGCACTTAGTACTAAGTGCTAAGTGTGGAAGGTGCAAACTCTGTCCCAATGTTGAGAAGGCATGAACTCCCCTGTTGATGTGGAAGAAGGGGATTGGCTGAGCCCCTAAAGTGTGGAAGAAGGGGATTGGCTGAGGTGTGTACATAAACAAGAATTCCAGAGACAGACAGACAGAATTGGAATTTTGCTCCCCTTGAAGGAAGAATCCTGGAGACTGAAGCCGGCTGATAGAGAGAGAGAGAGAGAGAGAGAGAGAGAGAATTTCTCTCCCAGCATCTGGAAGCTGAGAACTGACTGAGAACTGAGATGGAGTTTTCCT
>CM053581.1:177642961-177711490 GCA_028627135.1 Pseudochirops cupreus | reverse complement strand
TTTGAGTTATTGTTTTTATTGCTACTAACCACACCTATAAGCTGAAAGAGCACACATTTAAATGCTTACCCCAAGTTCACTTCTAATATAAATTCTTATCTAAACTGAAAATTAGTTTAATAAGAGATATAGTTGATTAAATTTCTATTAAGTCCAGGGCATGTGACTGACATAAACTGATTTTCATTGTTGATCCACTTTGTAGTCACTTATTTATAAGAAAATAAAAAACATTTTTGCAGAAAGTCATAAAAATGCAAACATTTGATCTTTCATAACTATCCTCTAGTTGGCAGCTTCCATTCTTGGCAACAATAAACTAAAGTCTCGAGGGACCTTGAAGTTCATATGGGAAACATTTACTAATCAGGTTTTTCCAGTGGACTTATGCATTGTTAGGTACAAAAATGAACTATCAAAATGTTAACAATATAGAGAAAAATTGTGATTTTTTTTCACAGAATGACCTTTGAGGAATAATTTTAAATGATTTTCATCTCTTTCCTAATACTGATCAGTGCCTGAATCTGAATAACCCCCAACTTCAGCTGTATAAACGGTGGGCCTTTAAACTTCTGGACAGAAAATACAAGAACAAGTAATAACAAATATAAAATGTGAATAAAATAATTCTCTAAAGGGTCATTTCCCTTATGTAATATCCATAATCTTCCTTCTCAGAGAAAACATGAAAAATACAACAAATTTAATTTTACTTCTTGGTCTGGAAGAAAAAATTCTAGGGAAAATAGGCAGCATGTGCCAAAATAAAAAAAAAATACTACTTCTGCCTTGTTTGAAATCATGCAGAATCAATTTTTTTAATTACTTAAGACACGTCTTAATTTAATTCCTAATAGATTTTGTACAACTGTGGTATTTGGAAGTGCTTTCACTGATCCTTAACCCAGTCTGTGCCACAAAGACCCATCTCTTTGACCAGTATTCTCTTCTACACAGCTATGAATCTTATGACATCATGACTTGGGGAGATACAGATTTCTACTTGATCCAAACGACAATAGGAAAACACATGGTGTGTTGTTAACAAGTGTAACATACTATTACTCAAGGATGATTTATATGCAGTAAGTGGAATACAAGACATTTAGGGACATGTGCGAGGGGGAAAGGAAGTATCGTGTTGTGAAAATATGAGACATTGGATGAGTAGTAATGGTAATAGTTGGGATTTATTTAGCATTTTAAGATTTTAAAGTGCTTTAGATATACTATCTCACTTAATTCTCACAGCAGCCCTAAAAGATAGATGCTATTATTGTCTTCATTTTATAGACGAGGAAAGAGCCTCAGAGAGATTGCTCCATGCCTAGGGTCATACAGAGAGTAAGTATATGTGGCAGAATTTGATGCTATGTCTTCCTTTCTTCACGTTCAGTGCTGTATGTAACATGCTAGGCTGCTTTTGGAAAAGGCAGATAAATATTAGAACATTTTAAAAATTAGTGAAGAAGCTTTGCCCTATTCATGTGTGAATGATACTTAGGTTTGGGAGACCAAGGTGCTTCAGCTTAATTTGGTAGTATTAGAAGTTGAGTTTTGGGGTCATCTTTGAATATATTCAGAGGAAGAGGGATGCTATGGGTTTGATGTTGAGATTAAGGGAAATTGTCTATTAATTGAATACATAAATGGATTTCTGAGACTTTGAGCCATTTTATTTTGAGAGTTAGCTTTTTTTCCCCCTTGAATAAATTGAATGATAAACTCAAGAATTTCCAGAATTTGTGTCAACCCAGGGTTTAGAAAGGCTAAACAATCGAACTGATTTAGTATGTGATTGAAGGTACAGAGACAGAGATTGCACTTTTGTAGGAGAAATCAGAGACAGGGGTTTACCCCTGGTGATCTGGTCCTGAGGAAGAAAGTCATGTTATATGGTCACAGAATGCTTTTGACCTTTCTTAAATAAGTCTCTTTGGAGTCATCTTTCCCTCTTTGTTATGGACCTTGCCAAGTCCTCCTAATTCATCTTTAGAAGAAAAGCAATAAAATCCAGAATCGATATAAATGGAAGTCAGTAGGAGACCCTGGGCCCCTACATAATGAGCCCCCTGGATCTGTCCTCCGTGAAAAGCAAAGGAAGCAAAAGGGCATTAGTGGAGTTGGAATTCTCGCTTGGAGGAGCGTACTTAGGCAGGGTCTGCCAGGAATCAGGAGGAGAATGTGGGGAACTCGCTTACCATTTTTAGTCTTAGAGGAATTACTTTGGGGGCATTACTGAAGGGCTACATAAAGCAAATTATGATAGACTCTGGGGGCATCAGGAAGTTGTGTTTTCATGAACTTGATGAGAAAATAAGGAATGGCAACTTGCCCACAGATAGCAAACACTAGAGTAAATGGTGACTGAAAGGCAGCCTTTTATGGGAAGGGGCTTGTTAGGTTTGAGAAACCATTTTCCTACTTGGCAAAACTGATGACCATAGGTGATATATAACTCTGGTGCTTATTGGCAATGAAGGTGGCTAGGGCTGCTTTTGTGTTACCCTGATTGTACCACAGTCTCCATATTGAATGATTCCAGATAGAAAGAGAGCCCAAGAACTTTCTTTAGCAATGATAGCTACTATTAGGAATCATAAGGCTCAAATACTTCCAGAATACAAGAACTTTCTAAGCATGTTTGGTAAAGAGGAACAAAAGATTACTTGTTGCTCAGCAGTTAGATTTCTGTTTTGGGACAACACCATTTCAATGTTTGTATTTATATGTTTATAAATATTTTATACATACCATAAATAAACAAGAAGATTGAACTATTGAAATGACATGACTTGACGAGTCTTAACAAAGTGACCACAGAGTCCGAATTTAAAAGTTTTAAGGAGCTTTAATTTACCAGCTGGGGCTACTCCATGCCAATGAAAGGGGGAGCAGCCCAGAACTCAGGGGTGAGGAACCTTTTATACATTTCATTAGGTTTACGTATCTAACTAACACAATTTGTTACTAAGCAGGTTGTCATATAGATACAAACAAGTGGTTACTAAGGAAAGCAGAGGGGGTGAGCAGAGGGGGTCTGCAAGGTAAGCAGAAGGGCACAGGGCATGACGACTGAGCAAGGAAAAGATAGATTACTCTAGGCTGGCCTCCCAGGTAAAGATAAATCACTCTAGGGAGGCTTCCTAGCTTCATAGAGTTTCACTTGGCTAATTATCATAAAGTTTCACTTGGCTGTATACCATAGAGTTTCACCAGGCTGATTACTAATTTCAGAAAATATTTCTTAACTATTTCTTGACCATAACACTATATGGCCATATAGTCAGGAAAGTATGGGAGGATTTATCTAAATTTATCGTTCACTAGCAAAGCACTTCTTTTCTTTGTCCCTAAGAAAGACAAAGACCATCTATTTGTGACAGAGGATACTATGAAATAAATTACTATGTCCTATCCCTAGCTTTAAAAATCCTAGGGAAAAAAAAAAAAGAGACCTACATTTATCTTCAGTTAGAATTCTTGAGGGTTTGTTATCTTGTGAGTTAAAGCCAAGGACAGTCTTTCACACTTAATTTAGACATTATAAATGTCAGTTTACATAGGACTTTTTCACTTCTCAGTGCCCTAAAAGTCATTCAGCATGTCCTTGACAACCTTCTGGATCATTTCAGGATTATACATTTGACTCAATCTCAATGTGTTCACACCATGAACAGGAGGAACATATCTCCCCCAAACCAGTTGTAGCATTGTAGCTTGTATTGTAAATTGTAGAAATTTGCCTTCCATCAGCCCCTAACTACTTTCTAAGGATTCATTTTAAAGCCAGATGAATCACAAATGAACCAGGAATATATGCTAGTCATATCAAACTAGTTGGATGCTCTAGAATAGAGTTGTAATAGCATTTACTTAGAACTAAGTTTTTACCCACAATTTATACCAGGGTACTTGTGAATTATGGAGTCTCTCAATTTTTCTAAAGTAAAGGGAGGTAGATTTAACAGGGAACTAGAAAAAGGAGAAATCTCCCAAGCCTTGGCAAAGTACTCCTGCCAACAGTTATAAGATAGTCACCCAAAATGCTGAGAGCCTTAGGGATGGATGTGCTTAGAGGGCTATGTAGCTAAAGTGAGCATAAGTGACTTTACCTTGATCAACTAGGAAAGAAGTCAATACATTAGCTAGTTTCACAGTGCCAGTGAGGTATGATGTGTTCAGACAAGTCTAACTTCCCTGTGATTCACATTGTGGTATATAAAACAGCAAGGAAGTGATAGGCAAGTAAGGATCTGAGAAGCTTCCAGAAGTTTAGTTGTACTCTTTTTATGGTAGCAAAGAATTAGAGATTAAGGGGATGCCCATCAGTTGGGGAATGGTTGAACAAATTGCGGTATATGATCGTGATGAAATACTATTGTGCTATAAGAAATGATGAGCAGGAAGATTTCAGAAAAACCTGGAGTTACGTGGACTGCTGCTGAGTGAAGTGAGTAGAATCAGGAGAACATGGTACATGGTAACAGTAACATTGTAACATTGTGCTATAATCAGCTATAATTAGATCTAGCTCTTCTCAACAATACAATGATCCAAGACAATTCCAAAAGGGTCATGATGGAAAATGCTATCTATGCCCAGAGAAAGAACTATGGAATCTGAATGAAGAAGATTAAAGCATATTATTTTCACTTTTTTTTTCTTTTTTGTTTTTCATGGGTTTTCTCTTTTGCTCAATTTCTTTTTTTTTTCACAACATGACTGATGTGGAAATATGTTGAAAAAAAAGTTCAACTGTAGTAGTCAAAAGTTTTCTCTTCTTGTCTCCCTGATAGGTCTCCTAGGGGCCATGGCTTCTATACCATTGGAAGGGTAGTCAAGGAAGATCAAGGAGAACGTCTATTTGCCTGGGGTTTCAGGGAGGGAGTGTAATCCCTAGGTGTAATTTCTCTAGTCAGTTATTTTGCTTACATTGTAGTCACATAACAATAAGGAATCCAAACATTCTAAAAACCTAAGGAATATCCTCTTTACATGGTGTTAAACAGAGACCATGAATTTGCCACAGGCTACAAAAACTGGGCACTTTTGTAGGCTTCTTCCCAGAAACCTGGACTGTTCTCCCTCCTCACCTGCATTTCTTGGAACCTCTGCCTTCCCTCAAGGTTCAGTTTAAGTGCCAGATTCTTCAAGAGACTTTCCAATTCCCCTAGTTGTTAGTGCCTCCTAACAATCACTGTTGATTTTGTTATATAGCGTTTGCTTCTTCTGAACATACTGTTTTTCTCCAATGGAATGTGCACTTGTTAAGGACTGAGAGCTTCATACTGCCATTGCCTCATTATACAAGAGGTACTTAATAAATGCTTATCAATGAATTGACTGATTAGACTTTCAGTCCCTGGGTTTCTGCTTTGGGGATTGGTTTAAATATTCAGTAATAAAGAACTATTTTATAGGCTCCCAGTCACTGCAATACCTTTCCATTTTTCCTCTTTGTTGTTTTTTTTTTCTAGAAAAGAGGCTTTGGGAGCACGTGTGTGTGCATGTGTGTGCGTGTGTGCATGAGTGGTGTATGTGTGTGCACGTGGTGTATTAAAGGTTCAGGGTGTCCTCTAAATCATGAGAGTCAGACAAAATCCCCATTGATTAAAGAAGATGTTTTGCTACTAAGGAATGTTCCCTGGTTTTGGAAAGAAACTTCCAAATTTGAATTTTCAAGAAAAGATTTATCCTCTAAAAGTTAAATGTTTTGTATAATTATGACCCTCATAGTGGGCAAGGTCTATCAGCATTCAGTAGGGAAGCTTTTTATTTTCTTCTTTTCTCAAATAGAAGCATCTGATACTGAAGACAGAATGCCATGCTATGGTCACAGAATGTTTTAGACCTTTCTTAAATGAGTCTCTTTGGAATCCTCTTGTTTCTTTGTTATGGACCTTACAAGTCATACTAATACAGCTTTTCCTTTGTTCTCCCCTCCCCCTCCTGCTTTCAGAGGTAGACGTAGATCAACCTGAAGAAGAAAAAGAAGAAAAGAAAGAATGCTACTACAACTTAAACGATGCCAATTTCTGTGACAATGTACTGACATCCAATGTTACTAAGCAAGAGTGCTGCTGCACATTAGGTGCTGGATGGGGAGATAACTGTGAGATCTTCCCGTGCCCTGTCTTTGGAACTGGTAAGGGAATGCTTCCTGGGCTGTTTGGTGCTCATGCTGTCAATAAACTCTCTAGAGAGTTTGTTTTTTTCATTTTTGACTGTAACAATGGAACCTTGTTATCTAGTTGCATAACACAGGACCACTTAGTAAGAGTTATAACTTAAATGGTTCTTTATGTAAATGTCAGATTTTGGATCATTCTTACTTAGACAAATGTAGTACTTTAGTAATTAAACTACTTACTATGAGCTGCAAGAGAAGCTGGCCTTATCTTGACCGCTGCCTAATTGATGAGAGATAATACCATTTTAAATATTAAAAAATAAAATCTCGACTTTGGTACTTAATAGGTCAATGGCAGGATAATGCAGTCGTTTGCATATGAATGACAAGAGTAAGGTAGTGTGACAAAACAGATAAAGTTTTGGATTTAGATTCCAAAATATTAAAGTTTAAATCCTGCCTCTGATACTTACTAGCTTTGTGTCCATGGGAGAGTCAACATCTCAGAGCCTCAAACAACAAATGATAAACAGGATTAAATTTTTCTCAGGGGCAGAACTTCCCACACTATTAAAATCAGGTCTTTGGCAGAGTAATGTTAAGTGAGTCAATTTTTTAATCTTTAATATTTCCTTATTAAACCTTTGAAATAACAAAATATTTGACACATTATTCATAGAGCTAGTTTGAGCTCTGGTATACAAAGAATGTCCTACATTTAAGTAGTCATAAGATGAAGTTAAGTTTATCTGTTTTGTTTATTTTTGAGATTTTGGATGGTAATTCATCGCCATCTCTCCTCTGATTTTGCCACCACCCTGGTGCAGGTCCTCATTAACTCATGCTTGGACTATTGCAATAGCATACTGGTGGACTTACTTGCTTTAAGTCTCTCTCCACTCTAATCCAGCCTTCATTTAGTGACCAGTGATTATTTTCCTAATAATCCAGTCCAAGCAAGTCATCCCCCATTCAATAAATTCCAGTGGCTTTATGTTGCTTCCAAGAACAAATACAAAATCCTCTGTTTGAAATTCAAAGCCTTTTATAACTTATTCTACCCCCACCTTTCCAGTTTTCTTACAACTTGTTACTCCCTGCTATGTACTCTTTGATACAGTGTCACTGGCTTCCTTGCTGTTCCCCAAACGAGATGATATATCTCTTGGTATTTTCTCTGACTGTCTTCCATTCCTGGATGGCTGTCCTTCCTCATCTCTGTCCTGGAGGCTTCTCTGGCTTCCTTCAAGTCCCCACAAAAATTCCATCTTCTACAAGAAAGCCTTTCCCAACTCCTCTTTATTCCACTGCTGTTCCTCTTTTGATTGTTTCCTATTTATCTCGTATATGACTTGTTTGTACACACTTGCTTGTTGTCTCCCTCATCTGAGCTTCTTGAAGGCAGGAACTGTATTTTGCCATTTTTTGTATCACCAGTACTTTGCATGGTACTTGACACATAGTAGACACTTAATAAATATTTATTGACTGCCGTGTCTGACTTGGACAAATTTTTCCTTAAAGCTACTTGAGCATGAGAATTCAATGTTACTTTTTAATTAAAATGTTTTGATTTACTCAGCAAATGTTTATTTAAATACTTTTTATGTGTAAGACACTGGCAATAATAAAATAAAAAGTCCCTCCTCTCAAATAGCCTATATTATACTGGGGAGATTTGATATGCACAGGGATAATTAGGACATAGCAAATCAGGGGTGGATTTGGTTTTGTTTTTTTCCCCATCACAAAAATATTTATTTTGATGATTTTCTCTTTTCTGGAATTAGCTGAATTCACTGAAATGTGTCCTGAAGGAAAAGGTTTCATTCCCACCGACCGCTCATCCTATAGTGTTACTGGTCAGAACTACAAAGGTGAGAACCAGTCATCCATTTAAAGAAGCACACAAGTCCTAAAAGAACTTTATTTTTGTTGTAGAAGAATATAATGTTGAAAATTCTTGTCATTTTTTTGGCAGGGACAGAAAAATTTCTGTCCCTGCCAAAGAGACAGAGAGATCAGAAGCCACATAGCAACTCTTAGGGTTTTTGCCATAATTATAACTTTGTTGTGATCTCCACTTTCTTATCAGTCATCCCAGTACTACCAAGATTTGTTACTAATGGAGAGATGGGAGAAAACGAAGAAGAAAGTAGGGCTAGAAATAGAAACCTCCTTACTCCCCCTTCTATTTCCTCTGTATATGTACAGCCTTCGTTTGGGATAACCTGGTTTCAGATCTATAAATACGGGCATGTTTCTCCATCTCCAATGAGTTTTTATGTTGCTAAGGTGAAAGAAAATGTAGGATTTTTTTTTCTTTTTTCTGTCTTTTTTTTTTTTTTGCATTTTTGTATTTTTTTGCATTCCTTTAAATGATGATGGTTCAAAGTAGAACCTAAAAAAAATCAATCAGAAGATGCTTAATGACTAGAGAAATGAGTGACTCAAAATATATATTTTTGTAGCCCATCCGCTTTTGGAAAGCTAAAATATTGGTTTCTCTTTGCTTCATAATCAGAAATGAAAAATGTTCTAATATTTAATGAATGCACTCAAATTTCATCATAAAATGGAAAAAAAACAATAACTTCAAGATATATTCTGTTTTTGAAAATAATATTTAACATCAGTCTACCTCATTGAGGTGAATACTAAAATTAAAAGAGAAGCTATGGGCACCATACCTGTGTGATTTTATCTGTTTCACTAGCAAATTGTTGTTTGCATGTGTTTTTTTTCCTTTAATAGATACACATGGTATAATGATTTGCATTCTAGGGAAGTTCTGCCCATAGAAATTTTTCACTGAGAATTCTTTGTTCCAAAAAGATATATCCCTGTATTCCTGTCAGTTGACACCAACACAGTATTTTCTTGTGTTTGACTACCTTTATAAGGGATATTGTACAGTGGCATTTTTGCATTATTGCTGAATACATTGGGTTGTTTCATAATTTTCTTCTTACACCTATTTGCTTTGGTTGGGTTTTTTCTGATTATTTCCTCTTAATTTTAAAAGTATATATTTCTTTACCTCTATAAAACAAGATTGAATAGAACTGTGCCTGTGATATTTCAAAATAGAAGAATCTAATGATTATTCCTTTCTTTTAAACTAAAAGGTAATGAAAGTGTGTGTGATGATAAATTCATTGTCATAAACTTCCCTGATATTTTGTCCATAGATGCAGATGAATGTCAACTATTTGGACAAGAAATCTGCAAACATGGCTTTTGTTTGAACACCCAGCCTGGCTATGAATGCTACTGTAAGCAAGGCACATATTATGATCCAGTTAAACTACAGTGTTTTGGTAAGTCTTATTGCAGCATATGTTATTTTTTTTTTGTTTGTTTTTTTGGAGAGGGGAGGGCAAGGAAATTGGGGTTAAGTGACTTGCCCAATGTCACACAGCTACTAAGTGTTAAGTGTCTGGGGCCACATTTGAACTCAGATCCTCCTGACTCCAGGGCCAGTGCTCTATTTACTGTGCCACCTAGCCACCCCAGCATATGTTATTTTTTTAAAAATATGGAAAAAGTAAACAGTTGGGGCCATACAATAAAAATTGTTTCTCATCTTCCCCTTTACCCTTCAAATCAAGTGTTAAAAAAAACTCAAAATATTTTATGAATCTCTTACTTGAATGAAACTTTTATTTTGTAACTGAGTTTTAGTTCTACACACACGTCAGAGAGTCAGTACTCAATACAGAATTATATTTCAGGCCATTGGTACAACTGAAGTGTTTCTATAGTATGTGCAATATCCTGTTTCATCATTTGTACCTTGTGAATTAGTCCTTTTTTTTTTAACACTGATACAGAATTTTTCAGCTTAAAGAAAAAAACTACATAGATTAAACAGAGAAACATATTAAAGGAAAATAGTTTTGAAACCACAGTCATAAGACTTTTTTTTGGAGGGGGGAAGGCAAGGTAATTGGGGTTAAATGACTTGCCCAAGGTCACACAGCTAGTAAGTGTGTCAAGTGTCTGAGATCAGAATGAACTCAGGTCCTCTTGACTCCAGGGCCAGTGCTCTATTCACTGCGCCACCTAGCTGCCCCAGTCATAAGACTTTTTACCTTGAATTTCAGAGAATACCCTGGCCAAAGATATTTTCTTTCCTGGTTCAGTGACATCAGAATCTTCATTATTTCAATGAAGAGAAAATAGAATTTTGTTTCTTTTAGGTTTTGTTTGTTTTAAAATGCAGAATTTTGAAGTAAGAGTTGTTCTACTTTAGTACTGACTTATAATTATTTGAAAAAAGCTAATCAGGAATCTGGTCTCTCCTAAGCAGTGTATCATATATTATTTTCCGTGATTTTTTTTTTACATTTAAGATATGGATGAATGTCAAGATCCCAACAGTTGTATTGATGGTCAGTGCATTAATACTGAAGGATCCTATAACTGTTTCTGTACCCATCCGATGGTGTTGGACACTACAGAAAAGAGGTGCATAAGGCCAACAGATTCAAACGGTATGCTCTTTTGTTGTTATATCAATCAATCTAGTAGACATTTATTAATCACTGACTGTCTCAGGCACTGTGCTGTGCTAGGCTCTGTGGATACAAATACAAACAATGAACTATCCCTACTCTCAAGGACACGTTCTATCAGGAGATACGTATGAATATATATAAGGTATTTAGATATATTTTTTCATCAAGATGGACAACCAAGAACTGAATGGTACTTGATTTAGATCTTGTATTATAATTATGATGCAGGTTATAATGGATTGTGGTATTGTATTCATTTACATTTTTTTAAATGAACAGGTAGAACGAGAGAGTGAAGTAAGTCACTTAGGATACCCCTGGTGCAATTCAAGCAATAAAGCAACTTAAAAATGTCCAGGGAACAATCGTTATTGTCTAGGATATTTAATGTCATAAATACACCCGAGAAAATTACAAACAAATGAAACCACAAAAGGTGGAATGAGAAAATGGAGCAACAGAATGGAAGGGAGGAACTCTTATAGGCATAAGGGAAAACTTAAAGGTCCAAAGGGAGAAGAAGGAGGCTGCTATTAAGGATACAGCAAGTAGACTTAGCTAGTTGTATTAGGAGTTAGTAGTCACATGGCAAAAGACAGTATAGTTAAACAAATAGTCTGGGTATCAGAGACCTTGCTGTGGGATATGAATTAAGTTTTAGCTTGGATACACTGGGTTACAAGGAGCAACTGGAAAGATTTAAAGAAATTGATGACTGAACAGTAGGCATATTTGATATACTGCTTTGGTTATAAGAAATAACATGGAATGAAAGAAACATCACAATTGGGAACTCTAAGAAGTTACAGTAGTTTAGCTTTCTGGAGGAAAGTGTAACGGTCATTTAAGTCAACTCCCTTGTTTTGTTGATTGTAAAATAAGAGTAGTGCTCCAAGAGATGTTTCTTAGAAATATTTCAGTCTTTGGATTGGAGTGTATGTGGGAGACAAAGGAAAGGAAGATACCCAGCCTCTTAAATGAGGGACAGACAAGACAGTGTTGCTGTTGCAGCTGCCTATGGGAAAAGAAAGAATTAAAAAAAAACAACTGGGCTCAAATCCCAGCTTCTCTAATTAAAAGGAGCCCAGAGTGACTCTGAGCAAGTTACCCCACCCCTCTGAGTTTTAGGAACCCCATCTCAAAATTTTAGGCTTGGATTAGACTTTCAGTTCAGTGTGACAAATGTTCACAATCCAGTTCAATGTAACAAATACAAGATTATTTTCTTTCCAACTAAACCTCTCAGCTCTTAATCCTTTGATCCTAAGGAAATTTAGTCCAGGAGCTCTTAACCTTTTTTGTTTCTTGGATCCTTTTGGCGTTCTAATGAATGTACGCCTTCTCAGAATATTATCTTTAAATAATTTAAGGAAATGTTAAATTTTAGTTAGAGGTTAATGAAAATTAAGATGTAACTTTTTTTTTATTTCAAGTTCTCCTCTTCCCTTTTCCCCACTTGGGTTAAGAAGACCTAATTTAGTTGGAAAGAAAAAAGGACTTCTGTGTTTGTCACATTGAATTTAAGGTAGTGATATATCTAGTCAGAATATAGCTTTCAGATATTGAGAGATATAGGGCTAATTGGAGTGAGAAGAGGTCAGGGGTAGAGATGAGGACTAGTAGATTATCTGTATGTAATATTTTGAGAATTGCTGACTTCTTCATGATAACTGATGCTTATGAAATAGGAACAACAGTGTAACAGTGATTTGTTCATATGACTGTGTTGTCTCTTTCAGAACAAACGGAAGAAACTGATGTCTACCAGGATCTTTGTTGGGAACACCTGAGTGAGGAGTATGTTTGTAGCCGACCACTGGTTGGGAAGCAGACAACTTACACTGAATGTTGCTGTTTGTATGGAGAGGCCTGGGGCATGCAATGCGCACTGTGCCCTATGAAGGACTCAGGTATAGAAAGTCCTGTTTAATTCACTTAACCTGGGGGTTCTTAACCTTTTTTTTTGTCTTGAATCTGTTTGACAGTCTGGTAAAGCCAATGGACCTCTTCTCAGAATTGTGTTTTTAAGTGCATAAACAAAATACCTAGGATTACAGAAGAAATAACCTAGATTAAAATATAGTCATCAAGATGTTTTTAAAAACTTAGCCAGAACACTTCTTGAAACGTATTACCAGACGACCTTTGTAGATTGTCTTCTGTGCTATTGTGCAGTAGCTAGCAAATGATGAAAAAATAATCATTTCATTTATTTGCATAAGTAATTCACCTTTCCCCAGATAATTTTGTTTGCACATAGAGATGGGGTAAGAATGGAGCTACACAAACCACCATAGCACACTCCAGTGCTGTGTATCTATGACCTGAATTTGGATTCTTCTTCCTCTAGTTTGTGGATTGTAATCCATCCATGGTTCTCACACCTTGTGCAGTTCTTGTACATATCTTCCCAAGTATCTTCTGTAGAGGATTTTTCACACAAATCATCCCAATACCCTCATATGTAAAATCAAGGGGTTGAGCTGGTTCCTTGCCAAGGTCCCTTTCAGTTCTGAGTCTATGATTCTATAGTATCAGCAATTTCTCTTGATAAATACTGCTTAGAGAGGAAATCTGTCTCTATGCCTTTATAGTGACAGTTCCCTCTATCTGGAATGCATTTCCTCCTTATCTCTACCTTTTCTGAAGCCTAGTTTCCTTCAGTACTCCTCTGAAGGAAGCCTTTCCTGAGTCCCCACAGCTGCTAATGCCACTCTTCTCACACACAAGAAAAATTATCCTGTGTTTACTTCTTATGTATTCTATATATATCTTTATATGAACATAGTATCTTTTATGATAGAGTGTAAGCTCCTTGAGGGCAGGGAATATTTTACTTTTGCCTTTGAATCCTCTATACCTAATGCCAGGCAAAAGTAGCCTCTTCATGTTTGTTGATTGGTTGACTGAAACCACTCTGTAATTGATTACATTAGAGACTTTTCAGTTGATGCCAGTGTGTCTACGATTGAGGAAAAGAAAACAGAAATTGGGGAAATAAGAGAGTGAGAAGTTAACTTACAATTTCTCCAGGGCTAGAATGTGAAACACTTTATTAAAGGAGCCTTGCTGGGCCTGATCAGTGCTTGCTTACCCAACTTTATTACTGAACAAACTTTTTATTAATTGCCCAGAAGTAAGAAGGAACTAAAGATAAGATTTTAAAAGGAATTGAAGGAAAAATACCCAGTAAAATAGGGTGAAATGTGAGTGTTTATTTGATTTCCCTCTTATCACCTCTGATAGTAATAAATGACTGGGTGTTATTTGCTACTTCTTTAAAAAAAATATTATACTTAAGTCTTTGAGCAAATCACTGCTTTCATCTAGAACTCCCTATTGTCCTAATTTGTGAAATGATAGGATTGTTGTTTTTCAGAGTTGTCTGATTGTATTTTTTTGTCAACTGTTTCGTAGACTTCAGATAATTATTTTGTTGTCCATCTTAAATATTTTTCAGAGCTGAAAATTTTGGAGAAGAGTTAATTTAGGGAAAACATTTTTCTGAATTCTTTTCTCAAAACTGATAACTGCGATGGAATTACTTTAAAGAAGAAAATGCCCTACTAAATCTAATAGAATTAATGTCCAACAAAATACAATGAACTTGGACAATCCTACTTAAAATATATTTTAAAATTATTTTATATTTTCTATTTATCACTTTAGAAACAATTTTAAATTAATGTGGTTTAACAATCATAGCAATAGTTAGCAATTATATAATGCTTCAAGGTTTACAAAGTGCATTACAAATATTATGTAATTTTTATCCTCACAGAAGCATGGGAGTATGTGCTGTTATTGTCCCTATTTGGAATAGTGTAATATGTCAAGTCCCCCTCTGCGCAACCCCATTTTTTAAATGAAATCTTAGTTTTCAGAAAGGCGTCATATCCAGGATATAGGGTGATAATAGTCATACTATACCCCTCTTTGATCAGAATACATCTGGAGTATTTAGTTCAATTCTGCATGCCACAATTCAAGAAAAAACATTGGTAAGCTGGAGCCTGGTCAGCAGAGGGAAAGCAAGCTGGTGAAAGGCTTGGAGTTCTTGCCATAAGAAGATTGCTCAAAGGAACTTAGCTTTCAGAAGCCTACCTTTTTGTTCATGGAACATCAAGAGGCCATTGTGACTAGGTCAAAGAATATATGGTGAGGAGTAAGGTCTAAGAAGATTGGAAAGGTAGAAGGGGAAAACCATGTATTTAACACTTATAAAAGACTTAAATGCCAAATTGAGGATTTTGTATTTGATCCTAGAGGCAATATGGAGCCACTGAAGTTTATTGAATTGGGAGTGAGGGAGAGGTGGTGACATGATTTGATTGGTGCTTTCAAAAAATCACTTTAGCATCTGAATAGAGAATGGAGAATTGGATTGGGGAAAGACTCGAGACAGACAGATCCACCAGCAGGTTATTGCAATAGGCCAGGAATGAAGTGATGAGGGCCTGAACCAGAGTAGTGGCCTTGTCAGAGAAGAGAAGGGGGCATATTAGAAAGATATTGCAGAGGTAAAATCAACAGACCTTGGCAACAGATTAGATATGGGGAGGGGGGGGGAATGTTGAGAGATAGTGAGGATTTAAGGATGACTTCCAGGTTGCAAGTGTGAGGTACTGGAAGGACAGGGATAGTGTTGTGTTCTATAATAATAGGGAATATAAGAGGGGGAAAGGCTTTAGGAGAAAAGATAATGAGTTCAGTTTTGGTTATGTTGAGTTTAAAATGTCTATCAGACATCCAGTTTGAGATGTCTCTAAGGCAGGTGGAGATACAAGATTGGATGTCAGCAGAGAGGTTAGGGTAAGATAGGTAGATTTGAGAATCACCATCATAGTAATAATAATTAAGTACTTGGGTGCTGGCTGATGAGGTCACCAAGTGAGCTAGTATATAGATAGAAAGGAGGGGCCAGGATAGAACCCTGAAGGACACTTGTGTGGTTTAACAATCATAGCAATAGTTAGCAATTATATAGCACTTCAAGGCCATTTCTTTGGATGTGGATATCAGCCATTTTAATTTTTCTGCATTTTTTCCCTCTAAATGCTTCCTTGCAGTTAAAAGAACATCAATAGAGGTGGCTAGGTGACGCAGTGAATAGAGCACTGGCCCTGGAGTCAGGAGGACCTGGATTCAAATCTGGCTACAGACACTTAACTCTTGCTAGCTATGTGACCTTGGGCAAGTCACTTAACCCCAATAGCCCTGCCTTCCCCCTGCAAAAAGCAAAAACTAAAAAATAAATAAAAAATAAAAGGATATCGGTGATGGTTCCAGGTTCTAGCAAAACTTGCTGACACTGATGACTTATACATCAGCCGCCTTCTTTAAAGCCCCCACTTAAATCCTGGCGCTCATCTCTCTTTTGGCCTATAGCCTATTAGCTTCCTAATTGGTCTCTCTGCTTCAAATATTTTCCTCACTCCAATTCATCTGATCAACAGTTACCAAAGTGGTTTTCCTAAAGCACAGGTATGCCCATGTTCTTGACTACTTGATAAATTCCAGTGGCTCCCATGACTCCTAGAATCAATGATGAACTCAAAGAGGGGGGACTTCACAGGCTCATATAGCTTAGAATCCATCACATCTATGCCTTCATTTTATACATGATTAATCTGAGGCCCAAAAATGGTAAATATGATTTGAGTCCAAGCTCTCTGACTATGGAACCAATACTCTCAAGTTATTTGTAGTATAGTTGGGCAGAAGAAAACTGTATAGGGCTAAGGTTCACCAGTGGGAGAAACCATGCAACTGGACCTGTAAATAGAATATTAGAGATTAAAGTAGAGACCACAGCTTGTAAGAAAAATGCTTCTGGGAAGATGGGACAGAAAAATAAAGCTACCTTTCCCTGGGCTTTATTAAAGATTACAGTTAGGCAAGAGAAGAACCTATGAGCTTCAAAATCCTTAATTACAACTACATAAATCATGAGTCACAAAACATGCAAATGTAAGCACACTCACCTGAACCTCCTCCAAGATGAATCCCATGGACAAGCACCTATGAGTTCACCTTGAGGGGGAGAGAGAATAGATGTTCTCTGAGCTCTAAGCCAGATGAAAAGTCATAAAGCAAAAGCATCCTTTACAAATAAATAAAAAACAAGATGCCAAGGGATGGGCCAAACCTGCCTCTGCTCTTTGATTTGTATGTCATTGCCACGGAAGTTCACTTTTTTCCCATGGTAGGGATATATCAAGACAAGTAGCATGTCTCTTTCTTTAG
Source organism: Pseudochirops cupreus (assembly GCA_028627135.1). Lineage (NCBI taxonomy): Eukaryota > Metazoa > Chordata > Mammalia > Diprotodontia > Pseudocheiridae > Pseudochirops > Pseudochirops cupreus. Next base: position 177,694,588 of record CM053581.1, on the reverse strand, counting down.
CACTCTACTAGGTTCTGGGAATCCAAAGATAAAAACAAGAGTCCTTGTCCCGAGTGCCTCACTGCATAGAAAGGATGCTTGGCTTGGAGTTAGGAAGATGTGAGTTTGAAACTCATCTCTGATGTATCTTACGTTGTTGTGTGACTAGGAGCAAGTGAGTTACTTCCCCTCTTCAGTAATTACAGGAAAGTCTTTCCAAAATACAATATACCTGCCCGTTTCTCACAGAGGCTTCAAAAAAGTCTCAACACCAGAATTAAAGTAGTCCCAATGAGGAATAAGTCTCTTCTCACTTCCATCCTTCCTTTAGCCTTCACTAATTTTTCATGGATTCCTATGGATCAAAGATGGAACACACACCTTCTCCCTGGCTCCAAAGGGAAAAGTACAATGGGCCCTTTTATCAGCTGATTTTTTGAACTCCTAATGTAAACTGCCTTTTCCCCCAACATTCCATTTGAATTCTTATCAAGCCTTTAGTGCATCAATAAAAGAGGGATCTGTAGTGTCTGTGAGATTACACATATACGTACTTTCATACATACATACACATGTATATTGCGTGTGTGCATGTGGAAGATGTTTGTATATGTATCCACATGCATATATATCATAAACAGAAATCTGCCACAGAATTGTTTCTTGGTTGATTGTCTTCTGTCCACTGTACCTAGCACAGTGCTTGGCACGTGGTGAGTATTAAAATGCTTGTTGATTTGAATAATAACTGACAGTCATAATTGTCAAACCTCAGCATTCATGGGTTTCACATGCATGGTTTTGGTTATTCGCAGATAACCATCGGTAATTAAATGGAATTTTTGGAGATTTGTGGCATATTGAGATAAATCACAGATGACAACTTAAAAAAATTAGTGCATGAATACTATATCTTATTTATCTATTTTGTCACTTACTGCCATAAATATACCTATACAAATTTATTACGAACAGTGTAATTTTGTTTAAAGTTTCAGTGCACTAAAGGACAGGCTATGCACTCTCTTTAGGAACACCCCCTTTGTCTCTCTGTCTTCCAGACTCAGTCACTTTATTTTCTCCTATCTTGCACTTTTCCTAGGAGAAGGAAATCCATGGAACAGTTGTTGCAGCTGCATCTGTGGGTGCAAAGTCTCTGCAGAGTGTGCAAGATATTAATCTCTCTTCTCTTATAAATTGCAACTTTTTAATGAGTACAATGTGTTGTTTTACTTGTTTTGTGTATTAAATAAATATGATCAAAATTATTAAAAATAAAATTTGTGGATAGGGCCTAGAGTTATTGGGGAGCGGTTCATGTTCCCTGGGGGTCCTGTGCCCCCCCTCAGGGATGACAATAGTGCTTCAAACTTCCGAGTACTTTACATGCATTATCTTATTTAAGGAATTGAAAAATGTAGACATAAAAGGGACAGAAGAGATTGAGCGATAGGCTAGCTATAGGAGGAATTAAAAAAAAGAAAGAAAGAACACTAGGCCTAAAACTGGTGAGTGTAAGCTTTAGAAGAGAAAGTGACCCGGATTTTTTTTTTTTTTGCTATGGATTCAGTCAGGTATATTAAATTGAGAAAGAAAAAAAAGAGGTTAAATTCCCTTCTTGGTATGAAAATTAATTTTAAAAATACTGGAAGAAAGGGAAATACTGTTTTCTCCAGAGTCAGAATGATTTTTTAAAAATCCCTGATAGAAGGGAAATGGTTTCTTTCATTTCCTGCTAAACTGTTGAAGACAGAATTCTGGAGGAATATCTTGGAAAGTTTTGGTTCCCAAACCTCAAATCTCCAGTGTCCATATGACTAAGTAAGTGAATTGTTGGAAAGCCAACTCTGGAGGAACAGCAAACATTGCTGGACTCTGAACTCTTGTAATGATGTGCTTTCAGGAGTAGATGAAGCTATTGTCTTATTGTCCTGAAGAAGCCTCAGATACAAAATTAAATATTATATTTAAGGAAAATCTATTAATTCCATTCAATTCCAGAAACATTAATAAGCACTCATTGTGTGTTAGACGCTGGGATGCACAGATATAAAATGACAAAGTCCCTGCCTTAAGTGGGTGTCTAATCTAATAGACTTCCCTCTGTCAGAGGTGTACATTTATCTTAAGAACCAGGAAAAGTAATTAAGTTATGTGGACTCCATCCTTCAACTACATATAATACAGTGATCAGAAGAGAAATAGAATTGTGACAATAGCTTCACTGATGTTCACCAATATATAGCACCTATATTTGTTCAGAAGTTATGTAAAGAATGAATGCAGATAGATAAGCTAAGTAACCGTCAAAAACTTTCCTTAGTTCACAGATGATGCACTTGCCTTACTTTGAAATGTTAATCAGTCATGATTTCATTGCAATTCAGATCATGACTCATTTTAACCCATGTCATTCTTGTCCAAGTCCTTCCATAAGTCTTCCACAGAGAACCTTCCTAATGTGCTAAAGCCTTTTTCTCCTTCTCTTAATATTTCTAGAACAACAGTGTGGCACCCAGGCTTTTTAGCCACAATCCCTCCCTTTATTTTTATGAAATAATACTTCACTCTTGCTGCCTGATCTGTCTATTTAGTTCTCTGGTCATATATATAAAATTGTGTATGTGTACAGATTGTCATATTCTGCTGCCCGTGTATGCCCACAATGTAGCTTCCATAGTCCTTATGTTCACTTGTAGTTTGGTTTTCTATAGACCTTGGGGTTCTGTGTTTTATGACTATATGGTTTCATCAAGAGAAATAAACAATAGTTTGTTGTTTTCATTGCTGCTGCTGAACCAGGTCAGGCTATTTATTAACAACATGATTTATGACAAATTCTGAGGTTTTGAAAGCTTTAAATATATCTTCACATAGTCTTACAAGGAAAAGTCACTATATACGTGAAAGCAGATGAATTTTATTGACTCTATTCCTAATTTTGACGCCTAAAACCCAATTTTTTCAGTATAGATCTAACTTACAGTCATTACTTAAGCTTCACTGGAGTACCACCATTGCTGTACTCACTGTTCCTGGTTCTCGCTCATTGCTAGTGTAACAGTGAGCTAGGGATAACTTACTGAAGGATAGTATCTTCATCTTTCTGTAAAACTGGCTTCCCAGAAGACTAAAACCTTATTCTTGCACAATACTAGGAGGTTATTTTGTGAAGGCATTTATCTATGTGGCTTCTCATTCAGTATCTCAAAAAAACATTTATTAAGCATGTACTGTGTGCCAGGTATGTTGCTAAACATCAGAGATACATAGAAAGGTTAAAAAAGTAGTCCTTACCCTCAAGGAACTCACATTCTAATTGATGAGATAAAATGTAAATAACTAGATACTGTACACATGATATATACTGAGTACATGTAATCTTAGAGTAGAAGGCATTGGTATTTGGAAAGCTTTGAACTTGTAACAAAAAAAAAATTGGTTTCTGTTCCCTGTCATTGAGCCAGTCACTGAGAAAGTGCATACATCAGAAATATAGGATGATCAATACTATCATTGCACTTCTGAATATTCTACTTCCCCTCTCATTGGTCCTTATTGGTTTGATGGATAACATTCTGCTTGAATTTCTCCCTTGACTTTATCCCATTCTCCCTTGCATCCCTATTATTTATGAACATTATTTCTCCTACTTCTCCCCTTAAGATTACGGCTTCTGGTTGACAGGTGTCTGTTTTGTACATATATTTCTGTCCTCAAGACCTAGCACAGTGGCTTACATTTAGTATAGATACTTATAATCACTTTTTCTTGAAATGAATTTGGGTGAGGAAATTAACGTATGTCAAAAATGGGAATGCACAGATGTATTAGCTGAACTTAAGTTTTGAAACTTATTAATAAAACAATTTACTTTCTAAGCACACTTTTAACCAACATTTACAAAAAGAGTTCCTAATTTATGAATATAAGAAAACTTGTATGTTAGGAAATTATTTTATGCACTGATTACTTTTCCTATTCCTTTAACCTCTCAATCCCATCACTTTTGAACAACTTAAAATTAAGAAGAAAAAGGAAGTGAAATGATTTTACCATCCTATCAGTCGGAAAAGGAGGAAGTGGAATGGTAATCTAATTAACAGATGGTGAACTTCTCCCCTCTCCAATCCCATTTGTGACTTCATTATTGAGATTTATCAGTCCCTTTACATATGCTGTAGTATAATCATAGAATTAAAACAGAAATTGGAAGGAACCTTATATGTATTTTTGTTGGGCTCTCTTTGAATGACAGCTGAGGAAAAAGCCCTGAGAAGCAAAGTGGCTTAGCCCAAGGTCACACAGGTAAGAGGTGGCTGAGTTGGAGCTTGAAATGAGTTTCTTTGAGGCTAAATTTTGTGTTACTTTTACTGTACTACTGCTCTGAGCTATTTTTTGTCAAAACCTGGTAATTATTAGTATAAAGCTTGCCTTCAATGAATTTGTGTTGTTTAATAGGCCTATATGAGTATTTCATCTCTCAGGGTTGTTCCTGCATAGCAGGAATTTTCATTGCAAACATAACCTAGGGCTAGCTCCTTAATTTCCCCTCCACACTCCACTTAATTAATCAATAAGATAGCTAAATAAATAAATGAACACTCAAATAAATAAGCCAGACTTGGGTGCATAAAGCAGATCATGAAAAGATCCATTGATATTTCTTTTATGTATATAGAGTCCATAGTAACCTGGCTATAGGTGTTTTATGAAATCTTAAGGTCAAGGAGAGGCAGAAGTCAAAGTGGAAAATGTTTGGTTATGACTATCATAGGATTTAGAGCTATGCTAGTCCAACTCATCACTTTATAGTTTAAGAAACTGGGCACCAGAGAAGTGAAAGGACTTGCTCATGGTTACAGAGGTCTTAAATAGCAAAGCAGGATTCAAACTAAGGTGTTCACAGTTCAAATCAAGGACTCTTTCTCTGTACCCAACATCCCTGGGAGAGGCCTTTCACATTGTATGTTCAGTGTTAGACACGGGGGATCTTGAAGAAAAAACAAAATATTCCCTGCCCATAAGTGGCTTCTATTGTCTTGGGGGAAGAATACAGCATGTTCACAAATAAATACATACGAACTTGATACAGAGTAATACAAAATCATTTCAAGAGGGAGTGAATGCAGATGACAACTCAGAGCACTTTTTGTGGTAAATAGATTCAACCAGGAACCCAAATAATTAGAATTTTTTCTTGAGTAGGAAATTTTAGAAAAGGAAAATAGGTCATTTCAAGGGAATTTTTTTCCCATTCAGGTCACACTGAAGTTTCCTAATTATAGGAGAAAGACCAAGGAGCCATAGTTGGCCATTTTCGTCAAAGAACCTCTGTCCCTTGGACAGCACTAAAGCATCACTAAACAATTTTCTTCTGTCTCCACACTCTTTGCTCGGTTCTGTGCTAGTTCAAGTATTATGTCACTCCCTGCTGTCACTCTAGTCTCTCATGGACTACAGTGGTTACTTTCTCTCAAACATTTTTGTTTTCTGCTTGGATCTTTGCCTGTGTATCTTCCTCCATAATTACTGGGGAAGGATTTATTTTGTTTTTAATTTGTGTGTGTGTTGGTTTCAAATTTTAATTTTAAAATATCATTAAAATTGAATGATACTAAATTGAAACCAGTAGGGTAACTATGCAGTGGATTTGAGCCCTTGCAATGCATAGTGAGAAAAAGTATCTACTTAGTGCACAAGAATCAGCTGGAATCAGACCTATTAAAATGAAATTAAGGGGATTTTCTCAGCCTAGTGTTCTGTAGATTAAATGAATTCATTGAATAGCAGTTATAAACTTAATCTATGTGAGCATGTACTAAAAATTCAAACTCGCTTTCTGATGTGCCAGATATGTGATATTCTGCTGTCCAGATTAGCCCTTTAAAAGTGCTTTATGGGGGCAGCTAGGTGGCACAGTGAATAGAGCACCTGAGTTCAAATCCGGTGTGAGGCACTTGACACACTTACATACTTACTAGCTGTGTGACCTTGGACAAGTCACTTAACCCCAATTGCCTTGCCGCCCTCCCTTAAAAAAATAAAATAAAATGTTTCTTGAAGAATGGGGCAGCTCTCTTGTCAGAATATGTTCATGTGTTAAAGTGACAACAGGGGATCTCATCTACCTGGTTCTAAAAGGATGGGGTACTTTTTATATCTTACCTCAATTTAAAATTAAATTCTTTATTTAATAGACAAAGTCCTAATATGTCTTGCAAATGAAATCAATAGATAGTCAAGATCTGATGTGAACTACCATCATAGGGTACTTTGTATGTTTTCCCCTGTTTTGGTAAAGAGAAAGGGATTTGGACTGACAAGAATTAAGGATGTCAAAAAAGACATCTAGTATGAATCATTTGTTTTTGTGCAGCATCTCAGTGCTAGAATAAGGACAGAGACATGGCTAAAAAAAAGGAAGAGTATTTGCCCCTTAAAAATTGTCACATGGGACAAGACTAAAAGAAAGACCTTACATGCAGCCACCCCAAATACTTAAAAGATAAGCTTTTAATACCTGTTAAATTGAATTAAACAATACTATTTTGGAGGAGGAGGACTCATGAATCGTGGAAGTGTTTTTATAGCTTTTTATACATTGAATGGACTGAACAAACAGTCAAAAGATGATCATGGTATTTTTTGTTTTTGTTTTTGTATGTAAGACAGAAACTCTACACTGGTTCCTTTAATGTCTCCCATATATATTAGCTGACTAGAACCAACAACTACACCTTGCTACTGGACTCTCCCAGAAAATCAGGGGCAGTCGATTCAGTGACTGAATCTCAGAGCTGAAAGAGATCAATGAAGTCATTTCTTCAGAATCTGGACCTGGATGTCCTCTCCCATCCAATCCTCTACATCAAGCACCTTACGGATGGCCAGTCACCCAGACTTTGCTTAAAGATTTCTTGGGAAGGGAGAACCAGAGACAGCCCATTCTGCTTCTGCATAAAGCTGATTGTTAGAAAGATTGTTATATGATGTCTGAAAGTGGCTCTGTTACACTGTCATCATTGCTTCTAGTTCTGCCCTCAGAGGCCAAGCACAACAAATCTAATACCTCTTCCAGATGATAGCCCGTCAAATATTTGAAGCTGTAATGTTAGCTATTATATGTGGTACCCCCCCGCCAAAGTCTTTTGTTTTCCAGGTCAAATCTTTCTAATTCTTTTAGCATATTTGTATGACATGAACTCAAGGCCCTTCACTATTCCTTCTCTGGATGCTTTCCAGATTCTCAGTGTCTTTCTTAAAACATGACATCCAGAACTAATCACAGTACGCAAACGGCCTGACAAGTTCCGAATATAACAGGATTGTCACATCCTTTGTTATCCCTTTGTTGATTGTGGTCCAAATCTTATTGACTTTTGGCTGCCATATCATACTATTGATTTGTGTTGAACTTGAATTTCACTGAAACCTCTCAAACCTTTTAATGATGAAAAGTGTTACTTGTTATGAATCTGTCTAGCCCTATTAACTGGTCACTTCACCATATCCACAAGGATAGTATGAAAGTCTTTTGTCAAATGCTTTGCTGAAATCCAGAAGATAATTTTTCTAAATTGCTCTACTAGTCTAGTAACTGTCAAAAAAGGAGTCTAGCCTTATAAAGGTATATCGGATCTTTTTGATCACTGCTGCTTCTTCTAGATGTTCATAAATTGTCCCTTTAGTAAAATGTGTTCTAAAAATTTTCCAGAAATTGAAGTCAAATTCAATGACATGTAGTTTGCAAATCCCATTCTTTCCCTGTTTTTGAAAATTAGAACATTTGCCCTTTTATTACCCTGCCTTATTTCTGACATTCTCCATTGACTTTCAAAGATCAGTGCTATAGCTCAGCAATCTTATCTGCCTATTCTTTCAGGACTCCGGTATGTAGTTCCAGTTGGCCTGATGATTTAAACTTATAGCTTTTATTTAGTGTTTGTAGTTTTCTAAAGAAAACAAAATGAGGAGGTAATGGTTCAGGACAGATCTTTTAGATACTTCATACATTTTCCTATCATATCTCTATCTTAAATCAAGATAATCATGTCATTGTCCCCTCTAAATCTTGTTTAGATTGAAGCTAATTAGGATGCAGGCTACTGTAATAGAGAACCTAGTGACTTTGGGGCCAATTGAGAACCAAGATTAACATTATAGACTAGGATAGTCTTATATCAATGAGATAGATAGCTCTGCTGTGGTTACTAATTCTTAAATGGAAGTATAATCTACTGACAAGTAGTAATTGTAGAGGATCATGGCCTTGGATCAGGGAGCCAGAGACAAGGATATTAGTAGGCTGGAAGGGTAGGATCAGGACCAACCTATTGCAGCTGGGGAATAGAGTAGCATGCCTCATAACCACTGGAATACCCACATGGGCTAGAAGAGATAATAAGAGCACTGTGGGCCAAAGCCAAGTGAAGTCATGGCCAGTAACGCTGGAAAACCCGGCTTTCTCATGCTTTGATTCCCCAGATCTGAGTTTTTATTTGACTCTAGTGAGTGGGTTCCTTCTTTTTTTTTTTTAAAACAGTATTAGCTACTTAATGCCTTCAAAATGCTTCTGACCACAATTGTATCATTATGTGATAAATAATACATGGTACCTTTCCTCGAAAGAGTTCAAGGCATTTTTACAGACTGCTCATTTTTCTTTCCTCCTTAAGGGGTATGTTGTACTAACTATTCAGATGTTTTTCATTGGTCCAATTTTGGAATGTTCTTTAAACTTGGACTTATGTGTCTCTTCCAATCAGTTTGTCTAACATGTATTTCCAAATATTTAGACATTTTTGCAATTCCTTCAGAGTTTTCCATGTAAGTATGGAAAAATAGAAAAAGCATAGACTAGAAATCAGAACCCCAATTCTGGCTCTACTACTTGCCTTGAACACCCACCACGTTAATTCTCTGAAACTGTTTCTTTATTCCTAGAATCTCATCCTCCATCACTAAGTTGATGTGAAGTTCAAATGAAATGATGTCTTATATTTTTGTGGCATATTATTGTCACTGGGAAGCAGCATGGAGTAGTGATCATTGAGCTGGCCATTAGAATAAGGAACACCTGTGTTCACCTTCCTTCTGACACATGCTGACTGTGTGAACCTGGGCAAGTCATTTAACTTCTTGGTGCCCCCCAGGTAACTCTTAAGAATTTTTAAGATGCAGAAGGGGTGCCAATATATACTGCCATGTCTCACTGAAATCACAGGTCTGGATCCTCCCATAATTATTAATAATAATATTGCAGTTACTGTTGTTGCTATGTGGTCGTGGTGGTGGTGGTAAATCATAAACAGTTTCCATATAACTCTTACTTCTGTGCCTCATTGTGGCAGGGAAGAAGTCAAGAGGTGAGCCAGCCCTCCTGGAGTTCTGTGACAAAGAGCATAACCTCTGATCTCACCTTGTTGGGCAAGGTGATGAATTATATCTATAGCCTAATTTGTATCTAAAGCCTAAAGAGCAGCCCAGCTACATATGGAGATTTCCCATCTCCAGATACCATCAAAATGTTGACTACTAGGAGAAGGATTTTGATTGGGTAGGGTATAATAATTCATGAAGGAGTTGAGATCTGCATTGCTGAAGGGAGTACCCATCCAAGTCTGTAAAAAGATCCAAACAGCATATTAAAGGACATCTCCACAGAAGATGAAGCACATAGAAAGTTCGCCATTTCTCATTTCCAATGCAGCAGACCTACTCAGAAGTGAACGGTGATGTCTCATATTGTTTTTTCTTCTCGGTCCTAGATGACTATGCCCAACTGTGCAACATTCCAGTGACGGGACCTCGGCGGCCATATGGACAGGATGCTTTGGTTGACTTCAATGCACATTATTCTCCAGAGACAGATCCTTACTTTGTTCAGGACCGTAAGTAAATTTTTTTAGTTAATGTAAAATTAACTTGTGTTATGGATTAAGTTCTTAACTCAAGTGAAGGCATTCTTACATGCTGTTGTTTTTTCGAGTTTTTGTTGTTGTTGCTTTTTTTCTTAACAAGAGGGTACCAATGGTTATAGTAACAGAATTTTTTTGTAACGTTGAGTGATGGCCTAGTGCAATCAGTTAATTCATCAGTTGGTCAATAAGCCTTTATGAAGAATCTGCTATGTTCCAGAGACTGTGCTTTGTTTGGTACCAGATCAGTTCAAGATCCAGAATTATCTTTTTAGCCCAGTAGTGTTACAGCTGTTTTCAGTAAACAAAAATGACACATGCTTAATCTACTGAAGTAAAGTGATATTCACAAGTAAGAAATTATGTATACCAGGGGTAAATGTTATGGAGCCAGCTCATAGGAACTGATTGGTAAATTTTCAGTGTGAACACCAACTACTCCAAATCAGGGCTTGATTTATTGTTTTATTGATTTGTCTAGAGTTATAAAAGCAATGCAGAAAATAATAATAATAATGATAATGCAGATTAAACTTTAAAATGTGTCACATCCTTTTTTTCTTTCCAAGAGTCAGTTATTAAATATTTATTGTCATACCACTGGTAAATGCTGACTTTCTGTGGATTCTGAGCAGGATTCAAGTGGGAGGGGTAGTGTGCATGTATAAGCTTGCTTCTCATTCAGGAAGACAATGTTTTATATCATGTGACCAGAACAGCCTTGTACTGGAAAACCAGTTTTTGTTTGTTTGTTTGTTTGATGTAGGAAAGTAGGGACACAAAAGGCTCATATTCAACTTAAAAAATGTTGTTTTGTCAAGGGAAAATTAGTGGACAACACATAACATCCCTCCTTGAACAGAAATGGAACATATTTTATGTGCCATCTGCATATCTCACATGGCTTTCCATCCTCCTGAAAGCAGTGCCTCTTAGGATTCTGGGGAAAGAATTTGCTTTTATCAGATTGCTCCTTTACAAAATGCAAAGAACCATTTTGATTTGCTGTGACTCTTCACCTTTTCCTAAAGCAGACTAATGCCAGCCCCAGAGTGTGAGAGCAGTGAGCAGGACTAGTTACAGCCTTACCCAAGAATTTCTGTTGGATGTGTGCTGTATGCTTCCAGACTAAGAAGAGCATTTGTTTCTAATTAAGTTCAGCATGGTTGAAAAGTTACACAGCAGATTTCTTTGGAGAAATAATAACTGACAGCGCCTTTATGTGACATTGATACCATCTTATTTTCAGAGCCATATATTGCATATTACTCAGTGTAGCTTCTTACACACACCTTCTCTTCTGTCAGAGTGTTAGAGCTAAAGTTAATGTACTGTGTAAGCCTTGGTCCAGCCTCCTCTCCTGGGCCCTACATCCTGTGAATACTCTCCTGTATTACCTATACACCTTGTAATACCTATATACCCATCTCACTGGTGGCATCATTTCACTTCAGCAAGAATGTCCCAGATACTTTGCTATGCAATGATTACATCCACAGCGAGTTTACCTTCTACAAGGACGTTTCTGTATCCATTGATAACAGGTAGATCTCGGGACCTAGAGTCACAAAAACTTTAATTCCAATCTATCTTTAGACATTTACTAGCTATGTACCCCTGGGCAAGCCACTCTGTCTGAAAATCAGGATATTATTAACACCTACCTCCCAAGGTTGTTGTGAGGATCAGATGAGAGAATATTTGCAAAGTATTTTGCAAATCTTAAAGTGCTACGATATACTGACTGCTATTATTATCGTTATTAATTAGGATATACTACTGCTGAGCAGTATTGCATACAGGCCTCCAAAGTAAAAGGAGCAGACTCTGAACACGCAGGAAGAGTATTAGCCATTAGCCTGTTTTATATTAGCCTGAACTTGTGAGGACCATGGCCTAAGGATTTTATTGTGTTTAGCCCCCTTGTAAAAAAGAAAGCAGCTTGGGACCATCAATGAATTACCATACTTAATAGGTTGAAAAAAATATGCCGAAAAGAAGCGAAGTACTGGCGTTTCCAGCAATAACATTCTGCATCTTTAACAACAGTTCTTACGCTGTCCCATGGTCCATGGAAATTTATAATATTACATGATTGTTAAGCTTTCTGGACCCCTAGTATGGAAGTGGCCTGGCTTACGTACCATCTTTTTCATGCTAGCCTTGCATTAATGGTGATTTTTAATTAACTACAAATGTTAAGAAATGAGTCTGTTGGTCCATCATCTGCTTCCTTTATTGGCTGCATAACAGAATTAACAATGACCTGCAGCTTTGGATATGCAAAGCTTTTCTAATTTCTCAGAAGGTACAGGGCACTTCAAAGATTTATCCCACTTATTTCCCTTGAGCACATGACTAGAATTTCTTCATGGGTTGGGCAAGACTCTTTCAGGCATATTAAAAATGAAGGAATATGAAGAACAATGTTAGACGGTTTATTCATTTGATGAACCTATATACTAGTGACTATCATTGCACAGAGCATTGTGGGTATTCTGTTTAGGATACAAAGGTGAATAAGACTGCTCTTCAGGAGTTTATAATTGGGAAGATAATATGTATATGAAATCCTACAGTTTAAGAGGATATGGATTAAATGACACAACAGGAACAAATGAGGCATTACAGGAGAAGGAGGGAATAGAACTGATTGAAAGAAAATGAAATACTTCATAGAGGAGATGATACTGGAGCTGAGCATGAAGGTCAAACAGAGAAGAGGAGAGAAAGCAGATGGAACATCATCAGACAGCATCATGTTTGGAAAATTCAGACTACGAAAAGGGGAAAGTATGTAGCTCTCTTCGGTAAGACTAGCCTGTGGGATAGGGGAATGAGTGGAGGTAAGCATGGAGAATTAAGTTGTGACTCTCTGTTCATACTTAGCCATTAGAGGTCAGAGGCAGAATTTGCCAGGTGGGAAGTGTAGCTATGGGATGGGGATTTGTATGTAAACACTACTGTAGAAAATTGCATAGAATTCACAGGAAATGAATAAGCAATCTGACATAGACACAATGTACCAGTTCTGGAGTCCAAGAAGCTGGATTTAAATCCCAGCTCCACTATATAATCTTGAACAAGTCACTTAAGTAGGTCCCATCTAGCACTAGATCTATAAACCTATTATTTAGTCCCAATAGAAGTTAGATAACATGAATGCTATTAGGTAATTTGAGAGTCAACAGTGTCAGATTTCAAGTCAGAGACCTGGGTTCAAGTTAGCCTCTTGATTGCCATTAGCTATGCAAACATAAATATGTCACTTAACCTATCTGATCTTCTGTTTGCTCATCTGTAAAATGTGAAAAATAATACCAGTAGAAATAATGATAAATATAATAATAAAAATAATACCAGTAGTAAATACCTCTCAGGTTATTGTGGGGTTTCAACAAAGTAGTGTATGCGAATTGCTTTGTAAACTAAAATACTATATAAATGTGAGTTATTACTATAAATTTTAAAGCAGTCCCATGCAGCAAGATTTCATGACTTCTTTCTTCTTTTTAGCAAATCTCAGCCATCCCTAAGTGGGAATAAAGAAAGCAGACAGTGGCAGTTAGTCAGGCTTGTAGATTAGTAAATATGGAAGGTGGAAGGTAGAAGACTAAGGAGGTGAGAAATTTTAAGGTGGCAGTAATCACCAAAGAAAAAAAATCTAGGTTTGTTTTTTCTGTTCCTACCCAGCCTGAACCCCAGGCTTCCATATGCTCTTATCATCATATGCCGCATTCCTTCCTCCACTTCACTCCTTTTGTCCTTCAGAAGAGTGGTACAGATTCAGGCTGCTCAAAGGTTAGGTTTCTTTCCCGTTAGTCCCTCCGTCTATCAGGAATGATGCTTTGCTGCCCTCTGCTGGTCCTTGGAGAGATTTTACTTTGACAACTGAAAAAGCAAATCCCTCCAATCATCAGCGTTAGTTGTTTTTTTAGGTAACTCTTACTGCGGTGAGTGAGGGAGTGGAGAGGGTAGAGGGGGAAGAGAGGGGAGAGAGGCCTAGGGCTGGGGGAGAAGGGATGGAATGGGGGACACTATCACCAGCATATTTGAATCACCACAAGTTTATATTTCCAACCTTCAGTTCTGGCAAAGTAGTTAAAACACTGGTACCCAACAAAGCCATTGTGGCTTTTTTGGGGGGGAGGGGTATTATTATTAAACTCTAGCTCTTTACCTCTAAATGAGTTAAAGTATATCTGGAAGCACAAAGTAAGACAAGAGCTTTATTTAAATCTGCTTTTGATTCTGTAGACAAAAATATGATGTCATTTAGTTGTGCATCAGGATTTTGCAATTCAGTCTCTGTTGTTTTTATACTTTGGTCCTTGGTAGGGTCCCTATGTTAACTAGATGACCTAGTGGATTGAGTGCTGAACTTGGAGTCAGGAAGACCTGAGTTTAAATCTTGTCTCAGACATTTAGGACTATGAGCAAGCTTTCAGTTGCTTAGCTTGAGCTTCTTTATCTGTAAAATGGGGGTAATAGTAGTAGCATTTACCTCATGGGGCTCTTGTGAAGATCAAATGAAATAGTAATGTAAAATATTTTGCAAACTTTAAAGCACTGTATAAATTTTAGCTTGTTGTTAGTGTTCTTCTTGTTTTTAAACCCATATCAAGTAGACTTGGTGAATTTCTTGCCAGCCTAGTCTTTCCCTCAGGCACAAGAACTTGGTTGGAGAATACCCACTCTTTAAATCCTTCGGGTACTCTTTGCAAGTACTCCAGCTATACTTTACAGCAAATGCCTACATAAGCTCAAAAAGAGAATTCCATTGGTTTAATCTTGATTGCTAAATCATATTCATTTCTACCACCTTTCCCTCCACTGCTACTAATGTCATTTCCAGTAAGGATGGTGGAAACTGTGTATTTTACCATAGCATTTCTTCTGTGTTTAACTTTCTTTCCTACTAGTTGATACCTTATTCTATGTGTCTTTTTTGCTATAGTTTTACAGATGACTGTTTAAAATTGTGGGTGAATCCCATGTAGCATAGCCTTTTAAGTATTTATTATTTTTCATATTTATACTGAGAACAGCTTTTCTTTAAATCAGTAAGAAATAGCTAATTTACCATTTGGTCTAATGTCATTTGAAACAAACCGAACACCCAAAAGACACTTAGAGAATTTTATAATAGCTCAGTGACTTGGGATTTTTTTTTCTAATTTTAAATCTGACTTTTTCTCTTTCTAGGTTTTTTAAATAGCTTTGAGGAACTGCAGGCAGAAGAATGTGGAATCCTCAATGGATGTGAAAATGGCCGCTGTGTTAGAGTGCAGGAAGGTTACACATGTGACTGCTTTGATGGCTACCACTTAGATATGACCAAGATGACTTGTGTTGGTAAGAACATGGTGGCATGGTAAAGATGGTTTTCTTCCCTCTCTTTTCCTTTTGTGACCAGATTTACACAAGTAAAGGAAAACAGACATTGGTTCTTCTGGAATGAAGTTGGGTTGGTTTAGAAATCAAAACAGCTTTTGCTTTTCCTCTTTGACTCTTGATTAACTACAAATTTGATGACAAATAGTGACGTCTTTAAGTAATTCATTAACATAAATTAGTGTGGGCATGATCTTTCCCTTGTCACAGAGATTTCAGCATCTTCATGTACCAATAGTTTATTAATTTTACATGTGAAAAGAGGTATCCATTTCAAAGGATACTAGTACTAGTAGGGATATTGAAAAAAAAAGCCTTAGAAATCAAAATCATTTTTCCCAAATAGACCCATCAGGAGACTTGGAGAGTGTTAATCCCATATACCCTCTCCATATTGGGAAGCAGCTTTGAGATAGCTTCAGTGCTTTCCTTTTGAACTGCTTCAGGCTCTAGCTTACATATTATGACTATCAACTACAGCAGAATATCATTGGGGACTAAGATACTGGTTACCATCCAACATTTATTCACTTAACATTGGCACAAGTCCACAAGAGTGTGAGATGATTGAAGCTTCAGTCAAGTCACTTCCAAGTTACATATGCTTGATTTATGTACATCCTTTAAATATGGCAACCTTTCAGGCTAGATGGCTACAGGAATTCATTCTCTCTTCTGTTTCAGAATTCTCTTGTCTTTCTCCTTGATCCACTACTACTGCGTCTTTGTCACTCTCTTATAATCCATTCATCCCAAGCAATCGGCAAACATTTGTTAAATATCTACCATGTTCAGGCACTATTCTAAGCTCCTGAATGAAAACAAAAGTTAGTACTAATAAGGCGCTTTGAGTTTGTAGGTTCAGATCTGCCCCAAACAATTTTTTTTTAATTGTCATGAATCTTTATGCAAGTCATTTCTAGCTTGGAGAGACATGTCCTTGGCATTTTCCAATATCGCTCACTCCAAGAAGATTTCAGACAACAGTCTTGAACAAGAAAAAGATATCTTAAAATACAAGTTAACATTCCAGAATTGAGCAACCTAGTCACTATCCCATTCTTCTTGGACCACCCTCATCCTAGAGCTAAACAAATGGAACTCTTCCCACACACTTCAAGCGGGCAATTGGAGGGGAGACTGCCTTCAGAAGGGCCAATAACCGTGTCACTTCAGGACTCAGAAAGCCAATGAAGTAAATAAGAAAAGATTCATTCTTTGTGAAAAGGTTTGCCACCACCCTTAATCCGCATCCCAAGAAAAGTCCTTGTTTAGAGAGCTTTTCTAAGGGTTTTGGAAAGAGATTTAGAGGAAGATGTTATATCTTAAAGTTTCTAAAGAAGTAAAAAGAGGTTTGTTTTTTTTCCATATGCTTTGTCAGTGCTGTGGATAAAAAGACAAAAGTGAAACAGTCCCTGTTCTCAAAAAGCTTATAGTATAATGGGAATATAGTATATGCATATGTGTGTTTGTGCATGTGTGTGTATACACACACACACACACACATGTATGTGTGTGCGTATGTGTATGTATGTAGGTATATTCACACACACACACACATATATATAGTAGATTGACTTTTTACTAGAGATTTAATGACATATATGTATATACATATGTACATATGTGTATTTATATTTATATATGTGTGTGTGTGTGTATCTTAGCCTCTATACATATATAAGCACATTCAGAATATGTAAAATGAACACATAGTAGTTTTGAGAAGAAGGGCAGCTAGGGCATTAGAACAGACTTAACACTGGTTTGAGCTCTGTTTTGAAAGAAACCGAGGATTCTAAGAGGTGGCAATGCCCCAGGTGGGGGATAGTGTCCCAGGACCAGTTCATGGGTAGATTTGGGAGCAGTAGGAGTAGTGGTGCTAAGGGAGCATGGAGCGGGGGGAGGTCTGTGTGTGTGTTAAATTAGGACATTCTTCCTTACTCTTTACCTCATCCGTGACTCCTTTTCCCACCCTAGTGCTCTTCTTGTGCCAGCCCGATTATAGCCTTTTCTCGGTAATGAGCAATTAATGAATCTGACAAGTCTATAATGAAAACGGATCTCATTATTCCATTCCTTCCTCCCTGCCCCATATCCTCCCTCCCCCAAGTTAGAGATTCATGGAACATTAACATTAAAAGAGACCCAAGAGTTGAAGGGACAGACTTAGGAACTGCCTAGGGATACTACCTTTTCCACAACCTAAAATCCTTCTCACAGAACGGCGCTTCCATTGTTTATTTTTTTTTTACACTTTGCCTCTCTGTGTCTAAAGCTGCAGAGGCCCCACTATTTTTTTTTCTTCAAGTATTTGAAATATTTGAAGAACTGTCTTATGGAAGAGAAATTTTAGACTTGTTCTGTATTGCCCACAGCATAGAACTAGAACAGCGAGCAGAAATTTCCAAAGAAGCAAATGTAGACCTGATAGTGGGGGAAAAGAGATTTTTTTTTTTAATGGTTAAAGCTGTCCATAAATAGAACGGGCTGCTTGGATAAACAGTGGGGTCCTCTCTTCAAACAGAGGCTAGATGACACTTGTCAGGTACTTTATGTGGGTATTTCTTCTCACATAGGGATTGTACTGAAGTCCCTCCGACTGAAATTCTTTGATTCTCTAATGACTTGAAGTTGAAGGCTTAAATTCCTCTACATTTTAGGGACTGTAGATGAAGGGTGGAGGTTGATATTTTTGTAGGGCCCAAAGTAGACTCATGAATGCATTTTCTCGCAGTTGTGAGGTTGCGTAGTATGATTACTGTGGTACTGTATTTAAAACATATCATGGCTTACATTCTCCATAAAAAGTCCTACTCTGATACCTCTTATACTCTGGTTTTGAACCTGAGTTGTCAAATGATGTGGCAGCAGGGAACAAGCTCTAGTGGGTTCTAAAAAGCGCTAAAGCTATAGACAACAGCCCTGGTGAGACTGTATTGGTTATCCAAGAACCACGAGGTTCCATCTTAGCCAAGTTGACCATGAAGTGATTAATTTTTTGGCCACAATGACACCTGAAAAATATGCTTCAATATTTCAGTATATCCATAAGCCCCTCCCATTGTCAAGCACAGCTTACATATGTCTCCTCAACTTGTGTGATTCCTCCCTATGTCCTTCTAAATAATCTCCATGAAAGATTTACCCAGCATCCTAGAAAACCTTCTTCTAAACTCTTTCACTTGACATGGTGCCCATTGCACCACTCAGGCTGCCTATCTGCCATCCTTTGCTCTCTCCATATGGAGTATCATATGTTGTTCCTCACCAACAGCACCTCTATCTCCTAACTCCAGACCTTGTCATTGGTTCTCCCCTGCGTTTGGAATTCTCTTCTTCCTCATCTCTGCCTTCTAGCTTCCCCAGCTTCCTTCAGGTCTCAGTTAAAATATGAAACCTTTCTCAATTCACCCTTAACGCCAAGGCCTTCTTACAGAGTTCATCTTCGATTTATACTGTATATATCTTTTTTGCGTGTGGTTATTTGCATGTTGTCTCCCTCATTAAACAGTGAACTTCTTGAGAGCAAGGACTTTTTTTGTGCCTTTCCTTATAACCCTATTGCTTAGCACAGTGCCTGGAACATAGTATGCAGTAGGTGCTTAATAAATTCTAGTTGACTTTACAAAGCCACCCACCTCCCTTCTTAATTACACATTTACTAGATGATACCTTTTATGACATTCTTTTATTGAAAGCTCTTCAGGGAAGGAGACTGTAGAACCTCACTCAGGAAATGACTAGAAAATCTTCTATGTGTTCTTATGCACACATGATCCCAATTGAAGGAGTCACATATACTGTGTAGAAAAAAGGAAGCCTTAGGAAAGTTAAGAAATAAGATAATGGTCCAGGATGAGACTAGATGCCATAAAAAGCTTGATTAAATTGCCATTTAAATAGTATATTTAAAATAAATTTTCTTTCTGTCACGCTTTTGGGGGTTTCAGATGTGTAAATTCAATGACAAAAGGAATTCTCAGAGTGGGCACTCCTTCTACACATGCAGAGCAGCAGTTTGTCTGTAACATATAGCCTTAGAGAGGTACTCAAGGCTCAGTAAGGATAAGTGACTTGCCCATAATCACTTAGCTAGTATGTGTCAGAGGCAGGATTTGAATCCAGGTCTTACTGACTGCAAAGCTAGTCCTCTTCATACTGTGTCATACTGCCTCTCTTACCTCTTCTTATTGAGTTGAATTTCAAGGCAGATTTATATGCCTGTTCTGATGTTTTATTACAGATGTAAACGAATGCGATGAACTGAACAACAGGATGTCCCTCTGCAAAAATGCCAAGTGCATTAACACAGAAGGTTCATACAAATGCTTGTGTTTGCCTGGCTATGTTCCTTCAGATAAGCCCAACTACTGCACACCCCTGAATCCAGAAAAAGACAGTGACCTGGAGTAGAGAAAAATCATCAGAACTCAAGCCCATATACTCTGCACTGTATAACGAAAAAGAAGTGTATTATACTTGAGACATTGCACCTGCTCCAGAAGGCTGAAAGTACAGAAAACAAAAATGGGTTGTTATTCGTTTAGATGAAATGGCGAGATTAATAGCTACCAGCTTGCCTAAAGTGGCAGACCAAATGGACATTTTTCTGTGTGAAAGAAAAGCAAATATATATATAGTCTGTTCATATGTAAAATTCAGTGGAAAACAGGCAGAACAATGCTGTTATTTTTAACAGAAGGGAGATTGTTTTGTTTTTGAAAACTATTGCTTGATTAAATTTGACATTTAAATAGTGGTGGAAATATTTTATGTTACTTCTGCATTTTTATCGTGCAGTTTCTTGGCTACTGTTTTTCTTCAGATTTTTTTTTTTACCTAAAGTGCAAATTCTTTGATAAACTATTGTTAAGCCATTTTATAAGTACTGTTAATAGGGTTATGCTACTTCTGGTCTGAAATATTGGTCAGTGACTTTTTAAATGCTTATTGTCTGTCCTGTGGAGCAGACGCTGTTATTTTTTTTGTTTCAAACTTTTTATACATCTTGGAGAAAAAAGCCCTTTATATTCATGTTGTAATCTGTCTGCTTTTTTTTTACTGCACAGAAAATTCTGTGCACCCTCTTGGTCAGGCTGCTAGCAGACACCAGTTGGAAACATTTGTACATTGAAATGTAAGAACTCAAAAGTTCGCATCTGTATTGTAATGTTTAAACTGAACACAGAAAAATTCTTACAACTTACCCTAACCTACTAAGACTGTATATTAAACAGTAAAATAAATCACCTTTTTTTTAGAAAAGAAAATATTGAGTGAGTAGCATTTTTAAAAAATGCTTTTATTCAAGGTGTTTTTGTCCCTTTAATTTTTTAAAGTTTGGAAAAGTTCACAGGCCAGGTGTGATGTCAGATATCTATAATCCCTGCTACTGGAGAGGCTGAGGTTGCTGGATTCCTTGAGCTTGGGAGTTCTGAGCAACAGTGAACTCACCTGAAGTCTATGCCAAATTAAGGACCGATATGGAAAGCCCCCTGGAGGGGCGGGGCAGAACCAGACCACAGAAGGAGGGGGGAACCAAAACAAGTTAGAGATATGATGTGTGCCAAAACTCCTGGTCCGGTCGGTAGTGGGACGTGGCCTGTGAGTGGCTGCTGCACTTTAGCCTGGGTGAGATGGCAATACCCAGTCTCCAAAAAAAGGAAAGAAAGTGTACACACTAGTTTGATACTTACAATAATCTAATTTTCCACTGGAACTCTTAGTAAGACAATTGGTACTGTGCAAAGTATTGGACTTGGGGTCAGAGGTTCTAGGTCTGAGTTCTGGCTCTTCTGCTTACTACCAGTGAGACCTTGAGCAAGTCACTTAAGTTTTCTTGGCCTCATTTCCTCATCTGTATGAGGGAGAGCTGGAGACCTCTTACTCACTTCAGATTTAGCTATTAAGTGTTACTACAAATAATTCAGGGGAGGGTGGAATTACACACACACACACACACACACACACACTCTCTCTCTCTCTCTCTCTCTCTCTAAATATATTAGTACTTGCCTATTAGGCACCCTTACAATGCAATTTTTAATAGCAATCTGTATTTTCAATCTAATGCATTTCAGGATTTAATTTTTGTTTTCTCCAAACAAAAAAATCCTGAAATATAAACATATTTAAACAATACTTAAACATATATTGACAAATTGAAAACAATACTTAAACATGCAATGAAAACAACTGTAGATAGAAATTACTATTTTGGGGGGGTTCTACATTTTGTTAAGCAGTATAGAGCATACATTGAGGGAAAAGGGTATTTTTGTGGTTTCTATAACACGACCCAGATATTCTGTACTTTAAAAAAAGAAGAAAAATATTTCTTTAAACACAGTTAATGTTGTAGGACTTTCATGCCCTTCTGGCCACCCACCAGGTTTGGGCTGATGCGGTGATGGCCATGATCCAGCGTAGCCTTGCAGTGATGGAATGTTAGCACTACTTTACCTCTTACTTCAGTTTCAGAACCTTCTAGGAAAATGAGCCTTAGCTGAGGATTGATAGCTGGGAGTTGAATAGCTAGCTTTGGTCATTTAGGAACCCATAAGATAAAGCATTGTGCCCAAGAAATAAGGGAGGGAAAGAAAGACAACTGCAATTTCTTCCTAGAAAAAAGGAATCTGTATTCTATCTAGCAAGATGTAACACATATGAGGGCTATGGATCTAGCAGTAAGAAACTAGGTAAATCGCCTGCCCCTAGGTTACACATATATTGCTGTTCTAAAAATTAGCAACTGAACCAGTGTTTGTCCTCTATTAGTTGCAGACAGAGGAGGAAAGAAACTTTCAGCCTTGGAAATAATTGCTTTATTTAGGAATACAAAAAATTATTTAATAAGTGTGTGAGATATTTTGCATCTGGTGTTCAGATTTTAATTATTTTTTATTAACCACACAGTAGTGGAAAATGCTGAATAGTACTGCAATAATCTTCCTCAGCTCAGTCTTCCTGAGATCCTGTGCCTTCTCATATTTCCATGGAAATGGTCCCTATGCTGTCTAAATATGGAGCTGTTTTATGGGAATTTTCAGAAAAGCACTGATTGTTTTAAAGAAATAACACAAAGTGTTTTAATTTTATTTTTAATAAGACTGAGCATCACTTTCAAATATTACATACAGCCTTCTGATTTGGATCAGTTGGTTCCAGCTCAGAGGCTATGTTCAGCATTGATGTAATATATTTGAAAGTAGATGCATAACTTTAAAAAAAATCTCTAAGCAAGAATCCAGTAAATTCTTAAATACACAAATATATCAAAAATGCAATGGCTGACTCCAGGATTCATATTTCTCTGAGCAGAATTCAAACCTGGAATGAATTATCCCTGAAACTGAAAGGCTGATTTTTAATATTCAGATGAACCTTGTTATTTGAACGTTAGTACTTCAGGCAGCAAAGCAATTTAACTTTCCTTGTTCAGAAGTGTTTGTGAGATTACTAAATAGAATGAAATTCTAGTTTAATTACAGTGGCTCCATATTAATAGAAACAGCAGACTTCATGCAGAATAAAACTGAAATCCACTCAGGGCAGTAGGTCTAGTTCAGTTATACTTAGGACAACAGCATGTTTATTATTTGCTGAAGACCAACCATAACTAACACTTTTCAAGACTAGCTCTTGTAGCAGCAAGCACCCTAGCATACCCAGGGTGGCTGCTAGCACTGGTTCTTAGATCTGCTTTTCTAAAGGAAAGCAACTCAAAATGGGTTAACAGTCTTACTTTAATCAAATACATATCATTTACCTAGTTCAGGGAAAAAAGTCAGCACCCTGAACTTCAGAGCCCCAAAGCAACACCTCACGTCAAGGTATATACAGCCTTCTCCTGGATCACAGAATGTCACAACCCTCTTGTCACAAGCCCAATCACAAAGCTACAAGGCTCGGGCATTCCTGAAAAACAAGCCTCCCACCACAGGCTCCATGTGACCACATTCAGCCTATTAAGGGGCAGAGTATATTTTCAAATCAGGGAAGGTTCTCAGATTCATTTAAGCCTATCAAGGGGCCAAGGGGCAGGGAAGATCTTCAGATTCCCATTACCATTATAGCTCTCAAAAAGTTTAATCTTGAGCAAATCTCTTAAAAGATTTGACCTTGATTTTCAAATACTGGTGTTTGTAAGTGACTGTCCCAGTAACTAATACCTATGTATTGGCACTCAATCACCCCAGAAGAGAACTATCATAAAAAACACAGGATGATGTAGTAAAGAGTTAGTTTAAATTAGGAGTCAAAAGACCTTGGTGCAAGGCTTTCCTTTGCCACTGACTTGCTGTGTGACTTTTTTAAAAAGTCACTTCTTCTCTCTAAGCCATAGGTGCCTCATTTGTAAAATAAAGGGTTTGGATTGGATGATCTCTGGGCCTGCTTCAGGCTCTCAACATCCCATCAGTTTCATACTCCTCAGGTCTTAGATTTCAAGGAACAGAGACGTTCAATAACTGGAGTTTAGTAACATATTCCCTCATACAAAAAGGATATAAGGCTGTGAACTCCACCTCACTGCTACCCTTGCTCACTGCTTTAGCCTGGTTTGGTGAAAGTCATAGGCCTAAGTGCAATACAGATGACTTTGTCTACATTAAGTCTATTCTGGATGTCCAGAGAAGTGCTGATTTATCCCGAAGGTTACTAGAGGCTACTTATAACAAATGCATCCATCTGAGGTAAGAAGTTCTCAGCTACCTCTGAATCTACAGTTTGTAACGGGTTGGCAGAATCATTTCCTTTGGAGTCAGAGATCCACCCTTAAGAGATATTTGTCTTTCTCTCTTGCTGGCTCTAGCTAGTCATCTCTCCTCTTCTAGGTTAAGGGAGTGCAGGGTGCAGAGAACTGAATCAACTAGGCTACATTCAGTCTTTAATATAAAATAGTGAAATAGGGTATAAGTGGCAATCCTAGTTTAAAAATAGGGGTTGGGGCGGGGATGGCTAGGTGACCCAGTGAATAGAGCACGGGCCCTGGAGTCAGTAGGACCTGAGTTCAAATCCGGAGTCAGACACTTAACACTTACTAGCCATGGGACGTTGGGCAAGTCACTTAACCCCAATTGCCCTGCCCTCCACCCTCCAAAAGACAAAAAAAGAAAATTTTTTTTTAAATGGGGTTTGGGGTAGTTTAACAGCAAGTACCCTAGCATAACCAGAATATCCTTCTCTAGGGTCAGAAGACATCACAACCTCTGTGACCCACTGCCTAATTACAAAATAACAAAAGGTGGGCCTTCCTGAAAAACAAGCCTCCCCTAAACAAGCTTCTCTTGTTGGGCTCCAAGTGAGGTCCATTAGGGGCAGGAAAGATCTTTAAATTCCCTAGGCCTGTTAAGGGGCAGGGGAATCTTCACATTCCCTTGCCATCACAGGGAGGGGAAGAATATTTTTTAAAAAATCTTTTTAACTCCTGACTTGACCACAAGCTACTGTTCAGAAAGAGGAAACCACACTCCAGTGAGGTATGAGACTCAATAGTGACTGAGGTCAAGGACATTTTTAAGGGATAAGTATCTTCTAGCCACGGGTTGAGAGGCTCACAGTCCTCACTGGAACACACATTCCCCTAAGTGTATTTCATCAGCCAAAAAGGGTAGGATTCTGGCCATAGGAGGTAGAACAGACTTGTTCCATCACTTTTGTGGCCTTTGAGGATTGAAAAAAAAGTATGTGTGTGTGTGGGGGAAATGAATTCAGTTAGTGTAGTTGGGTTGGGTGTCTGCTCGTGGGTTTGACCAGAAGCCACCAAAGGTTCAACTTGGCCCTGCCCATTTTTCATGCTTTCATGGCAGACTGCTCAGGAATCTGAACTTGTCTGGAGGAAATCCCCTGAGGTCAGACAGTAGTTTCATTTTCCCTGATTTACAACTGACAGGAGTAGTGGAGAGGCATCTTGCAGCCATTCACTGCCTGCCTATTAATGATGTGCTTGTTAACCTGGACATAGGCAAGGAACGTGCATTTATTAAGTATTCACTATCCATGTACCAGGTGCCCTCAATACCTTTGCTAGCTGCTCCTTCCCTGAAGCCTCCATTTTTGTCTTTATGGTCTCTGTACAGCCTGCCCTCTCCTAGCTCAGTTACTTGGGCTTAGGCTCCCTGCCAGGATTCTTTCATAGGAGACTCAGAGGCAGAAAACTCCAGTCCATTCTTCCTTTCTTTACCAGATTCCACTGTTTCCTCAGCAGCCTTCATTAGACAGTAAAGGACATGTTATGGGCGCAAGGCTTAGGAAATAGTGAAGAATTGAGGATCAGGAGACAGATTCTAGGCCTCAGCTGGCAGCTGGGATAAGTATCTTCTAGCCACAGGTTGAGAGGCTCACAGTCCTCACTGGAACACACATTCCCCTAAGTGTATTTCATCAGCCAAAAAGGGTAGGATTCTGGCCATAGGAGGTAGAACAGACTTGTTCCATCACTTTTGTGGCCTTTGAGGATTAAAAAAAAAGTGTGTGTGTGAGGGGGGAAATGAATTCAACAAGAACGAAGTGCCTACTATGTGGCAGCAAGCACCCTAGCATAACTAGAATATCATTCTCTAGGGTCAGAATATTCTAGGAATATTCTTGTAATTACAAGTTGTTTAGTCATTTCTGTCTCTGTGTGACCCCATTTGGGGTTTTCTTGACAAAGATAATTGACAAAGATTCTTGACAAAAAAGCCAGGAGGTTTGCCATTTCCTTTTCCAGCTCATTTTACAGATGAGGAAACTGAAGCAAACAGGGTTAAAATGACTTGCCCAAGGTCACACAGCTAGGAAAGTGTCTGAGGCTTAAGTTTAAATTCAGGAAGTCTTATGGCTCCAGACCTGGCTCTCTGGCACCACCTGGCTGCCCTGGAAGGTACAAGTACAGAGTGAAACAGTCATTTGCAGTGCGTTTACATTTGAATGGGGGAAATAAGTACATATATGAATATAAAGCTGATACACATCCATGCAAAGTAGTTAAATATGAGGTAGTTTGGGAAGGTGGCACTTGCAGTTAGGGGATCAAGAAAGACTTCAAGGACTTAGGAAGAAGTAACTGAATTCAAATACTGCCTCAACCTCAGCTGCCTCAACTTTAAAACGAAGGGTCCCAGTGTGAGGCTTTGAGTTCAAGGGTGGGGGAGCTCTCATAGCATATCCCCAGGAGCTAGCATAATGACTTGTACATAGGAGTACTTAATAAATGCTTGTTGATTCGCTGACTATTTATATATGTATTATACAGAGAGGATAGGTATGTGTGTATATGCATATGTATGTGCATGTGTATATGTACATATACATACATATATATTTTTATATATAAAACTTTCTAAAACAAATCATTTTATCAAATCAGCAAGAATAATGGCAGCAGATTTTCTGCAGGGACACATCATATTACTGATGGAATTTCCAAAAATTCAAAACATATGTTTAAGCAACAAATTCTCCTAACAATTTTTATTTCAGTCAAAAGTAAGTTATGGTATGGAATATATTTCTAAGATTCAAAAAATACTCTGACAAACTCTTATAAATCTGTGATCTTGTCAGTGTAGCTGTTCCTTCCAATGATTTAGGTTGCAGCCCAACCATGGCTATTCAATGTGTAAGACTCTCAACTATGCCCACCCATAATCTTGCCACCTGGAGCCAACTTAAGTTCCTGAGTGAAGAACCTTCTTGTTTTCTTTACATTATGTGGCTGCCAAGGGAGCTCCTAGGTTATCAGTGGTTGGCCCTTTCTTTTGCTGTGTGACTAGTTTTATTTTTTTGGCTTGTTCTTTTATTTCTTATCATACATTTCTCTGATATCATCCTTTGCATAGCCTTACCTATATAATTCCTTGTTCGTAATATGTTTTAACCATCTCAGACTCAGTACGGTATAGTGCCATGTAACAGAAGCAGATTAAAATGTAATTGGGAAATGAGTATTTGACAAAATAAATAAAAATACAATAAAGCATAATGATATTACACTTAAAATTGTCAGCATGCAACTGATAGGATTCTTTATACATGAATTATTGGATCTCAGTTTGGATTTGTTATCTGTGACATAATGGATAGAACATAGGATCTGAAAGCAGCAAGGTCTGGGGTCACATTCTACATCAGACCCTTCCTGGCTGTGTGACCATGAGCAAGTCACAGCGTCTCCAGTCCTCAGTTTTCTCATCTACAAAATGGGGGTGGGGTTGGGGGTTGGACTTCCCCCTTATAGTTCTTAATCTACAGGCTTTTGAGTGATCTTCAACTTCAATTTTTTGGAGATTGTTTTAGAAAATAAAGTGTCATTTGCAGATCTTACAGATCAATATGGTGGAAAATTATGGACACTATGGACATGCATATTTGTTTCAAGGAATTTCTATTTGCAATGGGGGAGGTAAGCAAGAGAGAAAAATGCTATTAACTAAAAATATTTTATTATTAACTAAATTATTAACTAAAAATATTTTAAAAGAAAAAATGTGAATTATGTTTTCTTATAAAAGAGTTATTAGACATGTAAGGAAAAGTGAGTGTGCAGAAAGCTTGGTTTGATGCCCAGGTAAGTCAAAGCATCCCAAGAGCATTCATTATAGAGGATTCTGGGAAGAGGACAATAGCTGAAAAAGGCACAAATCTGCCAGTATTTCTATAACAAACTTGTTTCTTCATCAATGACTGGAACCACAGTATTTGGGCGCTAACAGCTCAGTCTCCAGGGTGCTAAACAAGGAAATGGAAATGTCACTAAAGAAGACAAAGACAGGAAGAGCAGCTGGAACAGACTAAGAGGAAGTGGATGCTGAAGGCAATAGCAGATATGTGAAAGAGGGCAGGATCCTGAATAGTTACTTTTTAAAGTCACAGAGGGTTGTATTAGCCTCCCTCCATAAAGTAATTGATAGGACACCCATCGCTATTGAAAATAAATACCTACTTTAATCCATATAAAAATGTTTATGAGAATAAGCTACCCACATATCAAGTATATCCTTCCTGACAACATGGCAACAGGCAGCCATTTGCAAACAACAGCTGAAGTGATTGCAGCCACTCCCCTTGCAAAACCAAGGACCAGCCTTGGGTTGCATCTCAGGAGGGATTGAGTGAGGAGACCAGAGACCAGAAATGTGTGCAACTTGTAGTTTATTTCAACATGGCCACCAGCAGTAAGCTAGCAAGCTCCTATATTACTCTAAAGTAAGCGTGATTCATGTGTGACCACCTTGTGCACAGGGGGTGTAGGCCAATGGAGGAGACCTGAGCCAGTGACGTCAGCAGTTGTCCAGAAAGCTAGCAGTCTCTTTCGAGACATCCTTGAGAACAACCACTGCACTGTGGTTCTCAGCGCCCTTCTTATCTCTAAGGAGTATACAGAGTGGCCTTGAAACTGAGAGGCCCAGAGGCAGCTCCTAGATTCCCATAAGAGAGAAGATGCTTCAAACAGCATCTTACAGCAGTCCACATTCTAATAGTTACTCAAATTAACTGAGAGGTACAGAGTTTCCAAGATATTACTGTGCTTGTGGATATTTGATTCAATAAAAGTGTTTCCCTTGAGGCATCTAGGTGGTACAAAGGATAAAGTGCTCGACCTAAAAGACAAATAGACCTCTGTTCAAGTCTGTCCTGAGATTTACTGTGTGACCCTGAGTGAGTCATTTAACCGCTGTCTGACTCAGTTTCCTCAGCTATCAAATAGAGATAGTCATAGTGCCTACCTCCTAGGGCTGTGAGGATCAAAAGAAGTATTTGTAGAGTTTAGTACAGATCCCAGCACATAGTAAACATTTACTAAAGACTTATTCCCTTCCCTTCCTTCCATCAGGGCATTTCTCATGTATATGATAAAATAATGGAAAATGTCTTACTAGATGTTACAATAGAGATAACTTAGCTCAATGATTCTCTGGTTATTGCTGCAATGTGAGGAGATAGGGTACATGCTTGCCAAAGGTGTTTGCTATCAAGATAGACCTTGTCTAGTATAGTACAGGAAAAAGAACACTGGATAGGATGTTGAGGCCATAGGATGGAATTCTGTCTCTGCCAGTTACTGGCTTTGTGACCCCAGCCAAGTCACTTAACTTCGATAAACACCAATTTCTTCATCTGTAAAAGGGTGATAATAATGGTCCTTATTTCTCAGGATTATTTTGGGGATCAAGTGTATGTAATGTATGTAAAGTGCTTTGTAAAATTTAAAACACAATAACATTGGTGTTGTTATCATTTACACTGAAGAGTAAAATGGAAGAGGGTGCTAGACTTCATGGGGGTGAGATTTGGCACGTGCTACTCTTTGCAGATAACATTATGCTGATAAGAAAAAGCCCAAGAATATGACAAAGTCCCCTAAAGAATAATAACTGATAGGTATACAGCGCCCCAAATTTTACAAAGTACTTTATGTTCATCTTCACATTAAATCTTTACAACCACTCTCTGAGGAGATCTGTTAGAGGTTTTATTATTGCTAGTTTATGAGGCAGAGAAAGGTGGAGTAAAAGCTAATAAATGTCAACCATTTAAAAGAGTTCAACCCACCAATCCAAACAAGGAAAACCAAATGGATGAAGTGCTGCCCACACTGTGCTGTGTGATTTTGTGGACATCCTTTTGAGCTCATCTATCAGTCCTGCTCTGCAAATGTGGGGTACAGTTCATGTGAATGGCATTTCATGGCATTAGGATGGGCTAGAATGGTTTATTGATAACTCACAGCCAAGTGCAGCATACGATGATACAAAAATTCAGTCAGGGGCAAAATGTGATAGATGATGGCCCAGATGAACACTGACAGTGAGCTATGCTCTGTGGTCAAAGGGACAGAGTGACTAGGACTTGGGTTTGTGTAGGGTTTTCCCACAAAGGTTCTGCTGAGACAGCTGTTGTGTTGCCCCTGAGGCAATTCGGTCAGGCAGCATGGACCAGTTGCAAAAGGTGAGGGGGGAGAACGGAAAGCTCTAAAAATAAACCAGGAAGGCCTATTCAGGGTGTTGTTGTTGTTGTTGAGTTGTGTTCAACACTTCATGACCCATTAGACCACACTCTCCATAGTGTTTTCATCGCAAAAATACTGGAGTGGTTTGCCATTTCCTTCTCCAAAGGGTTAAGGCAAATAGAGGTTAAGGGACTTGCCCAGGATCACAGAGCTAATATTTTGAGTTAGATTGGAACTCAACTCTCCCTGACTCCAGGCCCAGTGGTCTATCCATTGAGCTACCTAGCTGCTTCCAAGACAAATAGAGATTAAGTGACTTGCCCAGGGTCATACAGCCAATAAGTCTGAGGTTGAATTTGAACACAGGTCTTCCTGACTCCAAGCCCAGTGCTCTATCCACTGAGTCACCTAACTGCTTCACAGGATGAGGAAGAGAGAGTTATAACTATGTGTGAGATGAAAGAGTTCAGAGTCTGAATCTGAGGTCACAAAAGGTCTTTATTCTTTCTTATGAGAAAGGATTCTGCCCCTGTTGCCCACATGGAGGCAGGGAGAGAGCAACAGGTAGAAGCCAGCCCATTGTTACATAATCTTCCAATGCAGAAACCCAACCCCCCCAACTGGCCTTCACTCTTATTGATAGGGGGGCTGACCCACAACCTAAGCGTGGGAATCTGTCTCTGAGACAAAGGACCTGGAAACATGTGGGTGTCCAATGAAAGGCCAGGGTTCCTTATTTGGCATATCTTGTGCTGAGGTGGCAATGGAGAGGGTCTCCATTGCTTTAAGTCCCAGATCCCTGGAAGGTCAGGTGATGACTAAACCTAGGCCTAATGAATACTGAAACCATTCTAGATTTGATTTTTCAGAATGAGGAAACCACTATAAATTATCCTTCATGACTATATCACATCAACAAACTTGTAGGAGAATTTAAGCAATTCTAAGTAGAAATGGGTACAGATTCCACCTTAGCCACATCAGGTGTGCATTAACAGGAAACAGTTCTAGGAGAATAGGACCACAGTCTCATCTGGCTTCTCAAATCCATATTTTCTGAGAAGAAATTGCAGGTGGACAGTGAGCTAGGTCTAGAGTTTAAATAGCAGGAACAGAATTATTGAATTTCTTTAAGGAAATTAGGTAGCACTTTCAATTACCCTATGCATCTTGGACTAGGCCTGACTCAGGCTGATCTGGTGTTTCAGGGCTTAGAATTAAAATGAAATGAGGCATTTTCAGACCATCTAATATTTTTGCAAAAAAGAAATTTATTTGACCATACCATGCAAATGATATTCAGTAAGGATACAATCCTGATTCAGATGGGCACAACATTCCTTGTCTTCAGAGGAAACATCTCTAGTAAGAAATTTGTTCTGATTCACATGATGGTGAAATCTGTCAAGTTTGAGAAGCTCACACTCTTCTTGGACTGGAATTTTATGCCCTAAATGGCCAGAAAGCCTTGTCAATACCTTGTGTCCTTGTCTCCTGAATCAATCAAGTGTTGGCTATAGCTTCCCTGGTTTTTGAGGAAAAACTAGTTCAGTCTACATGGCAGGGATATTGTTCTTACCAAAGAATGTTTCTCAAGAAACAAAAAATCATCGTCTTAGCACCAATAGACTTCCAGTAATGCTATAAGTCTACAAATCATTGAATATCACAATTTCTAAAATATCAAAATGGCAGGTGAGCCAAAGAGCAGTGATGCATTGTTGGTGTAAGTAATCTATGTCATATCACTGATAACGACATGTACTTGAAAAGGAGAATATGATATATCATCTAAGATGGCGGTCAGCAAATCATGGCCTGTGGGTCAAACCTGGCTGGGTCATAGTTTGCTTATAGACTGTACAAATCTAACAGACCAGATCTGGCCCACTTGTGTAGTATGCTGATCCCTAATCCAAAAGATACATAATATGGAAAAGGAGGTAGGCAGTTTGGGGAGCAAAAACAAGGAATAACATATAAGACAGCTCAAGTGTTTACTGGTAAGTTGGAAGTTGGTAGAATTTGAGAAAAGACCCCAATAGGTTGGGTAGATCTTCTAAGGAGGATTCATAGGAGGACATGGAGAAGAGTTGCACAAGATAGGAAAACATAGCTGAGTTCTGATTTGAACCACTAGAGGGAGTACCCACATTGAAGGTCCTGTAAAGATGTCAGACACAGTAAAGACTTTACCATTTACGCAGTCCCTCCTTAATAGCCCCACAAAGTGTAAAATTCAAGTATCATTATCCCCATTTTAATAATGAAAAAATGAGCTTTAAGAAGTTAAGTAATTTGTACAAAGTCACACAATTAATAAGTGGTAGATGAAGGCCACATATGTATTATGATAACCTGTTATGTATGCTGTGGGGTCTGGCACTGTCACACTGTCTCCATCTCTTTCCCTCCCTCACCCTCTCCCTCTCCTAACCCCCCTCCTCAGCCTTCTGTCTGTCAGCAGTTCCTCCCCACCTACCCTGTCAAAGATTATGTCATAACAGATTGCAAAAAAACAAATTCTGGATTCATTCAAAGGCATATTACATAGGAGAGAGAGCCTTCTAATGTTAATTTTTTTAATGAGTTATGTTCATTTATTTGCCTATCTCTTCCAATGTTCCTCCCCACCCCCGCCACCCTATCGCCAATGTCTTAACCATCAGAGGTGTCAAACGTGCTGCCAGCAACATTCCCAAGTATAACCTGAACTAGAATAAAATATAATTGAGAAATATTTGACAAAATAAATAAAGATACGATAGACTATAGATAATGTTAATGTGGTTTTCTAAGTCCTTATGTGGCCATCAGGGATCCTTATGTACAGCTGACACCACTATTAGCAAGGATCGATTTAAAAAAAATAGTCAACAAGTATCAATTGCTTGAGATTAAAATCTTTGTACTTCCACCCTGAGGAGGACCTTAAAGGTTATTTACTCCAACCTTCCTAATTTTGATTGTGAGAGTTAAGGTCAAGAGAGGTGAGGGGTCTTGTCCAAGGTTAAACAGTGAGTTAGCAGCAGAGGCAAGATTAGAATCCAGACCTCCTGACTTTTAGTCTTCCCTCTTCAGTACATAGCTGTATTCTTTTAAACATAAGGAGTGTGTGCCCTCTATGTGTAGTGGGCCCCATGTTTTGTTAGACCCTTGTGGGGTGAGAGGCTGCTCTCTCTCCTGTAGCAGTGGCTGTCCTTATGTGGCTTGAGGAGAGGCAGAATAGACATCTTGTCCCCCTGCCTTTCTTTAAGGGACATTTTACGGGACATTGTAGTTCTATGAAGTTGGGGCCAGAGGCCATTCTACTTTCCTCAGAGATAGGGAATGTCTGGCTAGAATTATTTCTATCTGCTGCCTTAAATATTGTTAGTCTTAGGGGATATGATTGAGTTCAAGCTAACTTTTACTAGCTATTTCTCATTATTATTGGGAAGGAGGATCCCAAGCTCTATATTCAAAGCTTGATCCCTTTGCCATCAAATAATACTGGTTCCACAATGACTACACATAAAGAAAGCAAAGAAACTCATTAATCCAAAACATAGCAAAACAGAAATTAGAAGAAGTATAAATCTGCCTATCCCCTTTTCCAGACAATATAGAGTGAAGGAACTCTACCATTGTAATAAGATAACTCAGTTCAACAAAGAGAAAGAGTTCTCACTCAAGCGGAAACCCATTGCAGTTTCTTATGTAGCTATGTGGGGATAGGGACATGATGGAGAGTGCTGACTCCTCTCATGTCTTCCCAGAGTCTTTTCCTTTAATAATGAAATGGAGTTGTCCTTTTCCATCTTTCTTCTTGAAGCTGGATGCCAGAAGCCCCCAGAATGAAGTGAAGCTGGAAGATTGCTAAAGAGAACTAGAGGAAGCTGGAGCTCTGCCATTCTCACCAATTCCATCTGGCCTCTCATAAAGGGCAGGACCTTCATCTCCACCAATAGAGAGAAAGTCCTGCACCAGGGGGAGTTGGGTATCATTTCCTTGTGAGACCTTTCTGGATCCCTCTGGTTATTAGCATTATATTCCTCCTGAAATTGGTTGGAATTACTTTGTACATAGTGTAGGAAGTCAGAAGCAGGATGGTAGAGTAGGAAGATGACTGCCTTGGTGTTAGAGGACCTGGGTCCTAATACTGTCTTTGTCAGTTACTGCCTGTATGTTGCGTGGCCAGTCATATAATCTCTCTGTATTAATTTGTAAAATGAAGGGGCTCTATGACCCTTAAGGCCTCTTCTAGTTCTAAATCTGTTTTCTTATATTATACTCCCAGTGGAATGTAAGCCCACTGCAGGCAGCGACTATTTCATTTTTTAGAAGAAATGTGTAGTATCTAGTACAGTACCTTCATTTATAGATGACACAATATTTGCTGAATTGACTTGGGGATCACATTGTGATTCCTTCTAAACAATGAGTATTCTGAATTTTAAGTATTGGTATAAAATTCAAACAAAGATTTAAAGAATTTTGAATGTTTTGAGGGAAGAAAATATCAGATTCAGTGGCAAAGGATAAACAGAAAAATCCAGGTTCCTGGAATATGGAAAGCACAGATCTTTTCTTGTTGAATGAAAAGAGCTTGCATTGTCTTCTAGATTTCTGTGTTTGTCCATGGCCAGTTTAAAGGAAGGAGGCTCCTGGCCTAGACCAGAGCCTTCTACTGCTGGTCCCTAAAAAAAACATCCCAGCAAATGTGAGTTTGTTGGGATTGGAAGGGTACAGGGCTGAGTAAGCATGCTAAATACCTTCCTGATAGACTATTAGACTAGTCTCTTCCTCTTCTAATAATCCAGACACTTCTATTACAAGACCTGGCCTCCAAAGTAGCAGGCTCGACCAAAAAGTGGTATTTGTTTTTATTGTCAAGAGATGATATCACTGTCTGAGACTACGCTGAACATTCCAGTGTGTGAGCAGGATATTAGAGTAAAAAAGGGTCAAATCTTGGTTAACATGCAATGTCCTTAGTGTCTCAGAAATACTGGATGTGCCTTCTAAAAACTGTAAACCATAATCACTTTACAAGTATTATATAAATTGCATGGTGTTTGTCAGGCTGAAAATTCATCTTTATAAAATGTAATGTGCTATTAGGACAGTTATTTCATGAGATCATAATATTTTAACAACTTTTTTCCTTCTGAAGGTCGATGGAGGCTTTTGCTGACTTAAAGACCAAATGTTGAGTTTGGTGCCTGAGGCCATGTATGCCCCATTCAACTCTTCACTTATATATGACTTAACAACTGCTCTTAAATTATATTAGTCAAGCAAACACTGGCCAGCACTACTACAGCAAATGAAAAAGGAATTAGAAAAAATGAAATAACTAATGGTTAAATAACAGGAATGGGATAATGATGGTGAAATGAATATGGAGCCAGGGTAATGAGCACTTCTCCTTGGGTTGCTTAAAGCAGCAGACTCTACGGAAAGAGGGGCACTTGTAGCGATCTCTGATTTCCAGAGGATAAATGGATGAATGTCCTAGAACTTTCTCTTACTGCAGCTCTTTAGCTGTGATGTGCTTTCTTCTCTATACAGTGGCAGGTGTCTTGTAGCTCCTATGCTCAATAACCCGATGGCTATTATCCTAGTTCTAGCAGTTGGTTTGCTGACATTGGCTTTATTGAAGAGTCTATGGTAGTAGAGAGTAGTTAGCAATCTCTAGGTGGCCCTAAGTTAAGTAGTCATGGTTCCTTTTGCATAGTCCACTTGACCTAGTCAGTTCTCAAACCTGGGAATGCACAGGCTAAGGTCAAGAATCTATAGCCTAAACAAATCAAGACTTCTACTGGATTTGAAGAAATCACTTGCTTGGGGGTGCAGTGGGGTCGTGGGAAAGGAATCTGTGGTTTAAATAAGGCCTCTAGGAAAGAAATCTCATGTGAGAGGGCCTTGATTCAAGATCGGCCTGCTCCACATGACTGAAGAGAGTTTTCTCCATCTATACTCAAGTACCAGCAATATTCTCAGGGCTTAAGAAGAAGAAACAGCTCCAGGTAAGCTGTCATGGTTTCCAGGCTTCCCTAAATACCCCAACAGTGAGACTCTGAGCTCCTTAGCCTTCTTGCTATTAGAATGGACTGGGTTCCAAACTCTCAACTTGGGTGGGGTGGGAAATCAAAGTAAAAATCATTTTGTTTTTCCTTTCATTTAATTGTATTCATTTGTGAACACCCTCCCAAGTAATGTGATTTGCCAAAGGGGTATAATCGATCAATCAACCAGCATTTGCTAAGAGTTTACCTGGGGCCTAGCATTTGGCTATGTTGCTAAAGATACAAAGACAGAAAAGAAACAGTTCCTGCCCTCAATGAACTTACATTCTATTAAGGGTAACCAACAGACCTCAAAGCCATCATTGGGTGAGGAAGATGTCCATTCCAAGCATGTTAAGATTACCCCCACAAAAAAAAGCAGCTTAAAATTGGAGTGGGGCAGCTGGGTAGCACACTGGATAGAGCACTGGTCCTGGAGTCAGGAGGACCTGAATTCAAATCCAGCTTCAGACACTTAATAACTGTGTGGTCCTGGGCAAGTCACTTAACCCTGTTTGTTTCAAAAAATAAGACAAAACAAAACTTCCACCAGCAGACTGAGTAGATGAGAACAATTTGTTTCAACAGCATGAAGGGAGCTGAAGCAGGAACTGTGAAGTACTTGGAGCTTCATCAGCCATTGAAGAAGCCAAGGTCATCTACCAAATCCCAGGCCAATCACCAGTCATTTTGACTTTTATCCTGCCACTGGACTTTGATGATTCTGGAAGAGAGAGTGAGACTGACAACTTAGAGCATGTCTGCCTCACTTAAATGCAATTCACCCAAAAGTCATCACCTATCATCCAACCCCAACATTGTGATGTCATTGGTCCTCTTTGAAAATGAAGGATGAAAACAACAAAAAAAACATTTAATAAGTACTAGAATTGAATCAAGGAGAACTGTTTGAGACCTGATTTTGCTACTAATTTGCTTTGTGATCTTGGCTAAGTGATTTCTCCCTTTTAAAACATTTGATTAGTTCTCTTTCAACTAAATCTGATGATTCCATGTGAATGAAATATTTTTCTTCTCCATGTTTAGTTGATTGCTGTTCAATAGAGTTCTAAGTCTTTTACTAGAGAACTTTTAGGGAGATGATCAATGTGATGTTTAAGATACAGGCAGAATGAGAATGGAATTTTCATACTTGGTAAAATTTTAATTGGAGGAGGGGTAATTTTAATATTAACTGTACAAATAATAGTCTGACCATTGAGATGAAAAAGGGAGACAGGCAGCTTATTCTCAAAATTCCAAAAGTTTTTAGGGAGACAACAAGCCTTGGGAAGATGGCCCATAGTGATCGGGACCCTGGGTTAACATAGAGAGGTATTGGAATAACATTTGCCACAGGGAAGATGCAGGCAGGACCTTCCGGATATTGACACTTTGGGGAAAAAACCTGGTCACCCTGTGCTGCTTATGGCTTTGAGCACAAGACTTCTCAAAACTGGACTTGACTTCTTGGTATTTCTTCCATACATGTAGAGCAATGGTTCTCAACCTTCCTAATGCTGCAATACTTTAATACTTGTATGTGGGCATATCTGCATGTGAGCAGACCCGCCTGGAGACAGATAGAGGAGCGGTGTCTCGTTTCCTAAGACTATCGGAAATATGTGTTTTTTGATGGTCTTAGGTGACCCCTGTGAAAGGGTCGTTCAACTCCCAAAGTGGTCATGACCCACAGGTTAAGAACTGTTGATGTAGAGCCTCATAAATGATGATTATATAGTACCTCGGGGGTGGGGTATTGGGGGGTGGGTGGAGAAGTGCCTCTCGCTGTTCCAACTCCCAGAGGACTTGCAGGAAAGAAGTTACAAAATATCCCCCAAAGCAGGGTTGTACTCTTCCCTCGGATACAAAAGGTTCTTGGGGTGAGTAAGCTCCAACTTAAAGGACAGAAGTAGTGAGGCATACAAGGATACATGAAGCCAAGAGGTCTCTCCTGAATCACAGCCCAAGGAGTTCTTTTCTCTCTTCAAGGAGGCCCCACAAAGTTTGCTTCTGGTAAACAGAACTAGCAAGCTCCTTGTAAGGCCCAGTGTCTTATTTGATTGAATAAGTCAAACAGGTCACTTGGATGCTACTCTGGCTCCTTACCAGACTCAGCTGCTGCCCTACTACAGGTTCCAGTTGCCAGTAGGACAACTCTGATGACTTTCAAGGATTTCCTGAATTCACCAGTTGCTTGGGACTCTCCTTTAGGAATACTTATTCCCCTGAAACTGGAAAAGAACAAA
Source organism: Pseudochirops cupreus (assembly GCA_028627135.1). Taxonomy (NCBI): domain Eukaryota; kingdom Metazoa; phylum Chordata; class Mammalia; order Diprotodontia; family Pseudocheiridae; genus Pseudochirops; species Pseudochirops cupreus. The sequence continues at coordinate 177,656,061 of CM053581.1, read as the reverse complement.
CATGAAAGAAACAGGTGATATTCTTGGGAACAAAGAACTAGGTGGGAATTAAGGGACCTGCCTCTCACCCAATATCTCAGCAATCATCCCCACAGAATGGCCACTAGAAATTATTGGTTGACCGCTTAGTTCTGGCTCAGCCTTTCCTGAGTCATTAGTCCTTCTGACTTTGAAATCAAAGTGAAGGCTTTTCAGCCTCACACAGTATGAATCCCTGAACCATTATGGTCAAAACTGGCTTTCAAAGTTCCACAAATTGGATTGTCAGCTGGCAGAGAATGTCTATGCATGGCTCAAGGACTAGGCCCTCATTGGCCACTTATCCTATCATACTATCTTTTGCTTTAACAACATTTACAGATATGTCCCTTTCTCATTCCTCAAAGTGAAGCTTTTCTTATTACAAAGAAAAACAGTTAAGGAAAACCAACTGATACAGGACTACATCTGAATGTACATATAACATCTTATGCCCACAACACCCTGTCCCCCTCACTCCTTTCTCCCCAGTGAAAGGATAGAAGTGCATTTCTTTATCTGATCTCTGGAACCAATGAGATTGGTCACATAATTATATAGCATTTTATTTTATTATTCTTTGTATTTACATTGCAATAATTATATACTTTATTTTGCTGGTTTGCTTACTTTACTCTTCATCAATTCTTCATGTAAGTCTTCCTATTTTTCTCTGAATTCTTCACATTTGTTGTTTCTTAAAGCACAAGAATATTTCATTATATTTATGTGCTATAATTTGTTCAACCATTCTCCAGTTGATGAGAAATTATACCTCAGGTGCTACAGAGCCACTGAATCCTCTGATCTCATAATTATACTGTTCTCTACTCATTCTTAAGAGTGCTCTCAAGTGCAGCCAAGATGGCGGCATAGGAGCAGCAAGGTACCACAGCTCCCACATAGCCACCTCAAATACCCATAAAATGTGACTCTAAACAAATTTTAAGGCTCCAAAACTCACAAAAATACACCTCCTGCTTAAGGCAGCTGAGCAGGAAGGGATCATCACAGCTCTGGGAGTCAAAACCAGCCCAGCCTGAAACCGTGGTGTGGCCCTGAGGATGGCCAGGACAAGCCACAGCTGGAACCTTCAGGAGAGTGGATCAGTGGCAGCTGTGGTGGTTTCCAGAATTATCAAGCCATAAGGACTAAGTGAAAGGTCAGTGGAACTCAGGCAACTTGGGAGAGAAAAGTGGCCAAACTGTCTTCAGGGCAAGGAAGCGGCAGAAGCAGAAGGCCTGCAGTCACCTTCACCTGGCTGTTTCAGAGCTCCCGGCCTGCAGACTGCAGGGTGGCCAATTGATCATTCAGAAGCCAAGTGCTATTGCATTGAGTGGCCTGAATCCAGATTGTGGTCTTGGGTGGTGGTTGTGGCATGCGTTTTCAGTGAGCCAAAGCTAGTAGGAGCTGCAAAAAAACAACAGCCCCCTAATAGCTCCAGCAGCTGGGAAAACCTCAGCGATTTGGGACAGAGCTTTCCCCTCCAGAAGCAGAGTTCCACAGAGCTAAAAAATCATTGACTGGCCAACATGAGCAGGCAAAGGAAGCAAAGTAAGAATAGCAACCAAACTCTAGATTCCTTCTTTGGGGACTAGAAGGATCAAAGCATGGAACGGAAGGAAAACAACACAGTCAGAACTCCCATACCAAAAGCTTCCAAGAAACATGAAGACTGCCTAAAAGCCATAGATAAGCTTAAGGAGGATTTTGAAAACCAAATAAGAAAAGTGGAGGAAAAATTGGGGAGAGAAATAAGAATGATGCAAGAAAATCATGAAAAGAGAGTCAACAATCTGACTGAAGAAAATAACACCTTAAAAAATAGATTGACTCAAATGGTAAAAGAGGCCCAAAAAGCCAATGAGGAGAAGAATGCCTTAAAAAGAAGTTGAAAGGTATCTTCTTTGTCCTTTCTTTGTCCTAACCTTCCTCCTATATGTGAAAGTGAAAAAATTCGATATTTTCTATTGTTCTTACTCTATGGCTGATAATAGTTTATAAGCCTGTTTCTCTTTTAATAAATGGGTTAATTCCAGTCATCTGGCATTTTATTATTTGCAGGCAGACAGTTTAATCTATGAACAATCCTATAACTTCCAAGTAGAATCTTAAAACTTTAATTTGGAGTTCATTTAATGAACTTATTGGAGCCATAATGCAGTACAGGGTGTAAACACAGGGCCTGGAGACAAAATTCTATCCTTTTTTTGGCAGGGGAGAGTTAGGAGAGACAACAGGAGACCACTTTGTAAGCCTCATAGGCAATCATAAGTAAGGATTTTTCTCCACCCATTTTTTGATTGAATGCTTAAATTCCTTATACTCTGTACTAATATCTAGTATTATACAGGCACAGGGCATAGTGCATCTTTTGTTTATATTCATAATTTCTTCAATATCTATATATTGACTATAGAATAAAATACCAACTACTCTGCCAGAAATTTAAGGCCCTCCACCATTTGGCTCCCCTTGCCTGAATGGGGACCCAGTCAATTGGGTAACTCAACCTGTCCTCTCCCTTTCCCTCTCTCTCTCCCTTTCTTTCTTCCTCTCCCTCTCCCTCTCCCTCTCCTTCTCCTTTCTCCAAATGGAGGTAAAACTTGGTGGCCAGAAACTGCCCAGTTAACTTGGGGTTTACTGGCTAGATCTTCCTCCCTTCCTCCCTTCCTCCCTTCACCCCTTCCTCCTTTCACGCCTTCCTGCCTTCCTTCCTTTCTTTCTTTTTTTTCTTCTTTCTTTCCATAAAACCTTCAACTCTTTCCACTCTGAAGCTCATCGGTTGGACCACAATAGGTCCCTGCCCAAGCTCCACTTAATGGCTATATTTTAGGCCCTTCTGCTTTTGAGTGAATGTCAATGGTAACTGTTTCTCTTTGGAATAGCAACCCTGCAGATCTTCCTCTCCCAGATTGATTTTTTTTCTTTTTTCTAATTAAAGGGACCATCCCTTAACTCATTTCTTAAAGAGACCTATTCAATGAGTGGGTGTTATCTCACTCTAAGTGAGTACCTGAAAAGGCCTTAGCCTAAAATCACCAGGGTCTCCCATTGCATCCTGGGCCATCTCCAGTCATTCTGATGAATATCTGCACACTGAACCCAGATGGCTCTGAAGGAAAAAGTGAGGCTGGTGACCTTGCACAACCTTCCCTCACTCAAATCAAAGTCAACTACAGGTCATGTCATCATTTCCCTGATGTCATGGTCCTCTTTGAAAACAAAGGATAAACACAACCTCTTACCTTTCTAAGTTTTTTTCACCCTGTTCACCATGTTGCCTTTCAGCCAAACTGGACCTCCAGTTGTTACCTGACAATGGTAGGCTGTCTTTGTCCTCTAGGTATTCTCTGGAATGTACTTCCTCCTGCCCCCACAACTTAAAATTCTTTATCTTCCTTCAAAGCTCCATTCAGGTTCCACACCCTCTGTGAAACATTTCCTTATACTTTTGCTGAAAATCTCTTCTAATTTTTTTTCTCTATCATTTACTTGCATTATGTGTGCTCTATTTTGTATTATAATTATTTGTTTGCTTTTTTTATACTTACCACCTACTAGAGCTCCCAGGATAATGTAATTTTCTTAAGGGAGGGGAACATGTTATTTTTAGTCTTTGAATCCTCATTGCTGAATACAGCACCTTGTACATGTTAGAGACTTACTAAGTTTGCTGAATCTGTTAAATTTATCTCTATTTTTATTGTATCATGATGTATTAATATAGTGTTTAAAATATGACTGGCTTTAAATTTATATGACATGTCTTTGTTACCTAGAAGCTCAGTTTATGAGAATGTTTAATGTATATTTGGGGGAAATTTTCTCCATTTTTTCTTTTAGTTTTCTTCACCTGTCTAATTAACCTTATCTCTTCAGCACTTTTTAAGTATTTAACATCATCATTACTTATCTTTTTTTTAAAAAAATTATCATTGACCATTAACAGAGTATTGATTTTCTACTTGTTTTAAAATTCAATTAACTTTAACTTTATAAATGACTTCTTGTGTGTGTGTGTGTGTGTGTGTGTGTGTGTGTGCTTTGAAAAATAAATGGCCCATTGATATGCTCTAATTATTGGTATTGTAACCAAGTATGATATAATATCCATTCTTAAAATTTTAGTACTTTATAATTTCGAGTTTTCTAGATAACATATATTTTCTTAAAATTCTATGACCCAATAACTTTATGATTTCATATATTTTATATTTCAGCTCTCTGTTCTTTTTTATTCTTACGAATTTCATGAAATGTGAAGTGATGCTTTTCTTTGAATGTGCATTCCCTCTCCCTCTTCCCCCCATTGATCGCAGGCTTATTTTGTTTTCCTTGTAGTTTTGAAGTTTGATGATTATGTGTCTGGGTGAGTTGAATTTTCCTTCTTTTTTTCCATATGGAATCCTGTGAATTTCTATTTGCAGTCTAGATGTATTTTTTTTTCCAGTACACTTCAATATTTTAAAAAAACAAGCACCAGATTCAAAGTAGATAGACTTCACATGATTCTACAGGAAATCTTCTGATATAATTTCCTGAACCAAATCAAATTCTTTTCTTTTTTCCTTACAAGGTTGCTGAAACTCTCTGATTCCCTGACCTTGATCTGCCCTCTAGATCAGTCACTTTCATCTGTATGGCTAGAAATTTAAAATTTTCTAGTTGAGTTTTGTTTTCTGGACTCATTTTTCTATTTATACTGTATGTTCCTTGAACCAATCTTTCTTGCAGCAAAATAATTCTACTGCTTCATTGACTCCACAGATGTTTCACATTTTCATTTCGTGTTTCTAAATTACTAAGTATTACCAGTTAAAGAGTAAATAAAATCTAAAGTTTTTGTTGTTCCTTTCTTCCTTCAGTTATATTTAAGTAACCTTCAGAAAGACCCTGATATCTGTAACTCATCTCAACTGTGCAGTAAGTTCTTCTCTTTTCTTCTTTGACAGATATCTGACAAGAGTCTTGATGTCTTGACCTATTTGATACCTAGATTTTTCTGTGAACTTAATTATAGATTCTTTATCTTAATGAAGCTCGCTCTCTCTCTCTCTCTCTCTCTCTCTCTCTCTCTCTCTCTCTCTCTATCTCTCTCTCCCTCTCTCTCATCCCAGTAGAGAGCTACATGTAAACGAAACTTCATGAGGACTATATAAAGAAACAAAGAAATACTTCTAACAATCAGAAATTGTGACCATATGTGCTAAGTTTGAGCCCATTCTCCCCAGAAACCTTGTGTGTACAAGGGAAGAACACACTCCCTGATTTGCTGGGGGAGGAGGGTTATCTTCTGTAACAATAGTCCTTGCTTACCTGCTTCACATTATAAATACCTTTTCATAAAAGCTAATCAAATCTGGATGATAATCAGTGGGCATTATACTGGATGGGAACTCAGAAACAAAACTATTAAATACTCTAGCCTCTTTAATACCCCTAGAATTCCAAGGTGAGGCACAGTTGGCAATCTTGGGGAGATCATACTTAAGTTGGGTTGACAAGCATTTTTTCGATGCTTATTATGTAGCAGGTTCCCTCCTGCATCACTGCCTCATTGTGGTGTAGAAGCTCACATAGCTAAATGAACTATAAGTTATGTCATACAGGGTTACCCAAGATGGACAGGTCACAATAGAGAGTTCTGACAAGATGATTCACTAGAGAAGGAAATAATAGCTAACTACCCCAGTATCTCTGTCAAGGAAATCCTATGGACTGTGGGCCTGGCATACTATGGTCCACAGGGTCACAAAGAGTCAGGCTGGACTGAACAACTGACCAATAATAGTATGTGTGGATTGCTACACTAAGTTCTAGAAATACAAATACAAGCAGAAGGACTTTTCCTGCCCTCAAGGAGCTTATATTCAAATGGAATAGAGAATATATAAAAGAAAGCTGAAAAATGAGAAAAGTAAAAGAGAGTGAGGAGTGCAGACTCTAAAGGAATAAGGACACAGATGGCCCGAGCATCCTTCTTCAGGCTCTGGGAGAGACCAGCCATGCAGAGGGAGAGACTGCAGCAGGGGGGTGGGGAGGTTGGGGGGACATTTTCAGTATTTGAAGTCCAGGGGTAGAGTGAGTTTCCAGATTGAACAGATCTCTGGAGCATTGTAGAAAAAGTATGGGAGAGTCAAGAGTGCAGTCTAGAGAGGGTAACCTGAGTCCAATACTCTATCTCCCATAGAGTCCAATACTCTATCTCCCATACTCTAACTCCCATAAAAATATGCATAACAATTATTTACACCACTGTCATTTCACTTTATAAGCTCTATGTTCTAGACCTGGCTTGAATTTATTGCTGTAATCTGGATCCAGAGAACCTGATCCAAAAGAAAAGGGACCTAAGATTGCTAAATATTGATTGGTGGATGTAGAATGGGAAGGACAGGACCAGCAGATGCTGTCCGGAAGTTCAGGGCTAGGTTGGAAGCTAAATCAAGAGACACTAAGTAGCCAGGGGAAGCAGGAGAGCAATGGGGAAGTGGGGGGAGTTGGAGGGGAGAGAGAAAAAAAAGGGCATCAACAACAATGTTGCCACAGTGACACGAGGGATTGGCTACATAGGGGGAGTCTTATTGTGTCCATGTCCAGATGTTCTCTCTTAGTTGATCCAGAAGGATTTTGTGTCCATTGTAGTTTTTGATATGTCGTCATATAAACTCATTTTAGGGAGTTGACTCATAAGGAATTGTAGGTCCTTGAAATAGCTTTAGAAAAAGCGGGTTAACATAACAAACCAACAGTCTTAACTATAAAAATCTTCTCTTAACTTGTATTTTCACATCCATTATCTCTTCCAATCTTCCTAACAGGTCTATGATTATTAACACCATTTTATAGAGAAAGAAAGGCAAGTTCTGAGAAGATGAGGCAGAGGTGCCATAGTGAACAGATTGTAAGGCTTGGAGTCAGGAAGATTTGAGTCTGAATCTTACCTTTTAAAGGAAGAGTATGTGATCCTGGGCAAGTCATTTCATGCTTTCAGCCTCTATTTCTTCATCAGTAATATCAGAGAGTTGGACTCATGTTATCTAAGGTCCCTTCTAGTGCTAAATCTATGAGTTCATGACCCGTAGTAGCTAGAATTCAAATGAATTGGTCAAAGGCACATGGCTTGTAAGAGGTGGAACCAAGATATTATTCTAGTTCTTCTGATTCCTGGTCCAAGGTTTGTACACTATCCTCTGCTTTCATAATAATTATTAATTAGTCCGTCAAAAATTTGATACCCTCCAGCTGATTAGTACCATATTAATGAAGAATAAAAACAAACAATGAATGGCAGTGTGGAGTAGAGGATACAGTGCTGAAGCCTGGCTTCTTGCTAGGTCTTTGCTGATTGAAGTGACTCCATGTTTGACCACTAACTGACCTGCCTGTGTACCAGGAAGCTCCTTTGTACCCAATGCTGGTTGAGTCAGCTACATTTAGGGAAGGAAAGCAAGGCTATATTTATCATAATCGTTTTAGCAAACTTCATGTAATCCATGTAGGCAAGATTAGCAAATTTTCTTAATCACAGTGCCTACATGGTTGATAAGAGGGTACTGAAAGACTCCCTTCCACTCAATCCATGTGTATCTGCCTAGAAACAAAAATCCAATATGAGGGCAGAGACCCAGAAATCTGGACTCTCAATCTGAGTTCTCATCCCACAGTGGCACAGTCACCATTCCTGTGCCCCAGGGACTATAGAGCTGGGTAATTAATGCTTTATGCTTCTCATTGATAAACTGCCTGATTCATGAGCCTTTTAGCTCTTATGTTTCTTCTCCTTCCCATGTTCACAATCTCCTTGAATCCAGGTTCAAGTCATGCTACACTATAAATATAAGTTCCAAATACTGACATGCATTTGTGTGTGTGTGTGTGTGTGTGTCTGTGTGTGTGTGTGTGCGCTTCAGCAAATTTTAGAGAATGGAGAGTGAGGAACGTGCCAAAGGACAGGACAAGGGAAAATCAAATGTACAGAGTTTCAAAAGAGGGAAGACTATAACATTTGCTCATTACAGAGCAATGATTTTCACTTCTCTTTTCCCTGGAAGTCTAGAACACATTGTTATGACGATAGTTTGTGATTGCTTAGAAAGGAAAGTATTGATCAATGAGGGCCTATATGGCTTCATCTAGAACAGGTCATGCCAGGCTATCTTCTTTTCTTTTCTTTTTGACAAAGTTACTAGCCTAGTGGCTTAGAGAAATGTTGTTGGTATAGTATACTTTCAACAGAGCACTTGACGAAGTCTCCCTGCTGTTCTTAGGGACAGAGGAGAGGCATATAAACTAGAAAATAGGCTAGAAAACAGTGCAGTTAAGTGAACTTAAAGCTGGTTAAATGCCAGGTCCAACTGAATAGTCCTTAGTGAGTTGATATCAACTTGGAAAGGGGTCTCTAGTGATGTGGTCCAGGAATCCATCCCAAGCCCTGTGATGTTCAACATTTTTATCAGCTACTTTGATGAAGGCATAAATTACAGGTTTGTCAAATTTTCAGATTTCACAAAGTATCAAGGTAACCAGCATGATGAGTGATGAGGCAGAAAGATCTTGACAGGCCAAAATTCTGGGCTAAATTGAATAACAAGATATTTAATCAAGAAATCTCAAGTTCTATACTTGAACTGAAAAATTTATATGAAAAGGATGGAGAAGTGACAAGATCATTCCTGGGAAGATTTGAGGTTTTAGTGAACTGCAAACTCAGCTGTATTATATCACAACCCAAAAAGCTAGTCATCCCACACAGCAAGGCATAGTGGGAAAAGAACTGGGCTTTGAGTCCAAAGACCTGGATTCAAATTGTGACTCAAAAGCTTAGTAGCTATATAATTATGGGCAAGTCACATGATTTCTCAGAGCCTCAGTTTTCCACTCTCTAAAAAAGAGGATAATAATACTTTCACTATTATCCTCAAGGATTGCTATGAAGAAAAAACACTTTCAGAATCTTAAAGCATAATGTGTGTAGATGTTTAAATATTTGTTGTTATTATCATAAACTGTTTGATTTTTACTTTATATCTCCACTGTGTAGAAAAGTAATGTGATGTGGAGAGAGACAGAGACAAGAGCTAGATAGTGTGGCATGATAGAGAAAAGTCTGACTTGTAGTCAGGAAGACCCATGTCCTCCCTTGGACACAGGTGTGTGGCCATTGATTGTCACATCTTAATCAAATAATTTGTGTCTTTATGCATTTTCCACACCAAAGAGTTCCCGAGGCTGATAAATCCCAAGTTTGGACTAAAATATAATATTTGTAAGGATCACCAATGATTAACACAGGAATTTGAATATAAGTATTATTATTATAATCTATTAATATTATGTCATTAATAATTGCTCATGGGATTGAATTGAATTGAATAGGAAGGCCAAACAATTCTCTTATCTTCCTCTCCAGTCATTCTAAGGGATGAGTAGTATCTTTCCAGTTTAGGACTGGAGTTGACTTTCATATTATGTAATGGAAAAGATTGTATCTTTCTGAGCCCAGTATTGACAGTACGGCATTTTGGCACTAGAACCACAGACACCACCCATGAATGGATAGGCAGAAGGTACAATTAACTTCAGTTGTGCTCCAACTAGCCTTGGAACAAGTCGACATTGAAATTCTGTTTTAACTGTCACTGGAGAACCTCTGTCATTTGGAATGTGATGGTGTCACGGTTTTTGGTAGTCAAAGGAAAATGACAAAGCAGGAATTAGGGGCATGGTGATGGCGACACTTTAATGAGGCAGATTCTCTTCTTAACGCAAATAAATTCCTCAGAGTAAACTGCACATTGAAGACCCAGGTTAACTTCCAGTCTATAGTGGTAGGATATTCAGAGGTTCCTGCCACAGAATAAATGTAGTGAGATGTTTGTCTGAAAAAGTGACTGTACCTCCCCCAAAGTGTTTCAAGCCACTGGAAGCTGGCATATGTGACCATAGAACACAGTGCAGTTGTTTATGGTGAATCAACTCTTTGGAAATCATCATAACTTAATAACTAAGCTTGGAAAGACCATGTGTGCATATATATGGGTCAAATGTGGAAACTAAATTGTATTCCAGTTTTTGGTTTTATAAAAAAAAATTGTTTTGCATGGTAAACCTTGTTAAATAGGATTTGAAATATAATGTTCAAATTTATAGGATGATCTCCAAGCACTGTCTCTTGTTGGCAGAAAAAAAAAAAACCACAACCCCAAGCCAAAAGTCTTTCTCTTAACCAAAGCTCTATTTCTATATGCTCTCCTTTTCTTTTAAAATTTTTAATTGATATCACTGGTTTTATACCACCGGAATTTTCATATTTCCTTCCCTTACCCCTATTTAGAGAACAATTTCCTGTAACAATGAATGAGAAAGCAATTAAAGAAGACTACCCAGCACATCCGCCGGTGTCTACAACATTCTGTGCCCACAGTCCACCATTCCAGCATGGCAATAAGGAAGGAGAATTTTTCCATCTCTGCTTTTAGACCAAGCTTGAGCATTCTACTCACAGGAGGCAGATTTTGTTGCGATGATTGTTCTTTCCATTTACAGTGTTGTAGTCCTGGTGTATGTTGTTTCCCGGCTTTATTTACTTTGCGTTGGCTCATGTAAGTCTTCTCATGCTTGTCTATATTCTTCCTATTCATCATTTCTCCCAGCACAGTAATAACCCATTATGTTATGTACCACAACTCATTTAGCCATTCCTCACTTCATAGACGTCTACTTTATTTCTAATTCTTTGATACTACTATTTAAAAGTTCCTGTAACTTCTTGGAGTATATGGTATCTTTCTTTTTCCTTTGACCTCCTTGAGGTATATACTAGGTAGTGATATCTCTAGGGAAAAGGGTATATACACATCTTACCTCTTTCCAACTGCAATAGCTTTCCAGACAGAATTTTCAGTTGTGAAACTAGCCCAGTATTGGAACCATGCACTTCTGGCTACTATATTCCAGATGGTGAAGTAGTGTCCTCTTGCCTAAAGGAAACTTTATTGCAAAATGAGATGTGAGATGGCAGGAGGTGGGAGTTTGTTTTGTTTGTTGTGCTAATAGGGATTGTTTTTTGGGGGAGACAACTGACTTGGGGCAGCTTGAAGGGCAACTGTAGTTTGATGAGGTTGTTGCTGACAGTGATATTGACCAAGCACAATTCATGTAGACTTTGGCAGCATCTCACCTGCGGGGACTCTGGTGAGAAAAGCTGCTACTGGATACTGGAGATGGTGGGTCCCTAGATCCCCAGGCTTGTGCCTACCAGGATTCTGAAGAGAAAGTTATAGACTGTTATTCTGCAAAGGTCTGGTTCTTCCTACCTCCTTTGCGGGCAGACCTGGACATTCTCTCCAAGGTTTTCTTTTATTCTCTGTTCTTCAAGTAATCTGCAGTTTCTGATCTTATTGAAATATGTTCTAGTTTTTCCCTGTTTTAAATAATTTTAGCTTTTGGTATTAGATGGATGCCTTTGATTATATTAAAGAAAAATATTTTATTCTTATGCTTCTTAGCACTTTTAACAAATGAGTGCTATAATCTGTTGAATAATTTTTCTTTATCTAGTGATATGATTATGTGATGTTTATTATTTTGTTATTAAGCAGCTACTATATTAAGGCCCTGGGGATATTAATATCATGAATAATTAGTTTATAATTTTCCTAATATTGAAAACTGATATTCCTTATGTCCATTTAACTTGATCATATTGAATAATTTTAGGAATAATCTATGGCAATATTTTTGTGGATATTTTATGAAATGTTTTTGTTTCAATATTAGCAATTTTTTTTTCTCTTCTTTATCTCTTTCTGGTTTGGATAACAGAATTACATTTACCTCAGAGAAAGAATTTGGCAAGATATATTCTCTCTCTCTCTCTCTTTTTTTTAACAGTATGTATAATACAGGATTTATTTATTCTCTAAGGGTTTGTTAGAACTTACTTGCAAATTATCTGTACAAAACATTTTCTTTGGGAATTAATGTATGTGCTAATTGATTATTCTTCCTTTGACCAGTGATTTAGACTGCATGCTATGATTTTTTACGAACAGATGTTTTATATCTTTATGAGCATTCATTTTATTTAAGCTTTCAGTCAGTCAACTAGCATTGAATAAATGCTTTTTATATATCCATCACTGAGCTAAGTGCTGATGATACAAAGAAAGGCAAAAACATGTTTTCTGTGTCAGGCAATTCATACTAGAATGCGGTAGAACAAAGAAAATAGCATAACAGATGTGTGCAAAGTAGTTAGAAAGTAACTTCAAAAGGGAAGACATTAGCAATAGGGAGAACAGAAAGGTCTACTGCAAAGGACGGCATTTGAACTGAGTCTTGAAGGAAACCAGGGACACTAAAAAATGAAGGTGAAGAGAGACAGCATTCTAGGCATGAGGAGCATGCAAAAGCAAAGTAAAGTAGGTAATGAGTTGTTGTGTGTGAAACAGTAAGTGGATCATTGGTGCTGGACTGTATAGAGTGGAAGAAAACAAAGTGTTAGTAGATTTGAAAAGTAGGGAGGGACTAAGGTAAAAAGAGTTTTAAATGCCCAAAACATAACTTTATTTTTGAGGGTGGAGTTATTTGGGAGCCACTGGAATTTATTAAGTTCCTAGATAACATGATCAGAATGATGGTCTAGAAAAAATAATTTTGCCAGCTAAGTGAAAAAGATTAGCATGGTGAGACATGAGTTGAGTAGACCAACTAGAAATTTTCTGCAATAGTCTGAGTGTAAGGTGATGAGGCCTTGTACAAAGAGAGAAAAGGATATATAGGAAAGATATTGTGAAGGTAGAAAGGACAAGATGACAACAGACTGGCTATATGGGATGAGTGTGATTGAGGAGTAGAGGATGAAACTATGGTTATTATACTGAATGACTGTGAGAATGGTAATACCCTTGATAGGAAAATTGGGAAGAGAAGAGAGTTTAGAGTCAGGGTGGGGAAGATAATGAATTCTGTTTCAGAAAAGGTAAGTTTTATATTTCCATAAAACATTTAGTTCAAGATGCCTAAAAGGCATTTGGGAATGTATCTCAGGATATAGAAATATGAGAATCTCCTAT
>CM053581.1:177623327-177642461 GCA_028627135.1 Pseudochirops cupreus | reverse complement strand
CTGGTGATCCGCTCTCCTGAAAGCTACAGCCTGGGCTTCTCCTGGATGGCCTGGGGCTTAAACCTCATGGGGCTGGGCTCTGCTCCCAGTGCTGCAATAAGCGCTTTCTGACCATCTGCTGGGCTGCCTTCAGCGGGAGCCTTGTTTCTCTGTCATTTTATGAGTTCTAGAGCCCTAAAAATTTTTTTAGAGTCATATTTTATAGGTATTTGAGGTAGTTATGGTGGGAGCCATGGCGTTCTCCTGCTTCTACACCACCATCTTGACTCCGTCTCTCCCCCCCCACTGATATTTTTAAAATTAATATGACAGCAAGCTTAAATGTGACTCTTCACAACTTCCACCAGTTGGTCCTTATTCTGCCTTTTGGGGTCAAGCAGAATCACTCTTCAATATGACAACTCCCCAGATACTTAAAAAGAACTATCATGTTCCTCCCAACATCTAAATTTCTTCAGGCGAAACAGTTCCAGTTCCTTCTATTGATCTTCATATATTATGGTATCTAGTCACCCCACCATTTTGGAAGCACCCTACCTTGTCCACATCTTTTCTGGAACTTTTGATTTATCTGACCAAGGAAGAGAAGTCAGACCATCTACTACTTCCTCATTCTGTTTACTTGAGGTTCTCTTAACCCAGCTGGCCTTCCCAGTAGCTTTTTTTTTTCATTTTCATGTAATACTGTTAACTCAGAAAGATGACCAAGACATCGAGATTTTTTTCATAGGAGCAATTTTCTAGCTACAGTTCTTGCTGTCATATTGACTTTTACTTCAATTCCATCTGACTCCATGATGTCTGAGGCTGAATTTGTGTCCTTTTTTTTGGATTTCTAGGTTACCTTGTTTACTACTCAAACTTTGAGCATAGATATAAGAAACCATAGGTTTTATGGTAGGCTCCTAGCTTGTCTTCTATGAATGATTTTCAACATTGACATCCTTTTTCCTATATTATATATGAATTCAGGTCAATAGCAACCCAGTGATACTATTGAGTTAGTGGTCACTGACTTGAATGGCAACTGGCGTTGCAATCTTGGTTGATCCCAATTTGATTGAAGTGCTCTCTTTGCCCTAAGCAGACTTTGCATTTATTAAGCTTTCTTTACTTTTAGTTAATTTCTTGATTTCTATAGAGGCAGAATGGTGATGGGAATGAATGTTTGACTTGGATTCAGGAACACTGGGGTTCAGATCCCAACTTTGACACTTGTTCTTCCATGGCCAAGTCACAGTTTTCTAAGCTTCAATTTCTTCATCTGCAAAATAGGGATAATACACTTGCAGCCTACTTCATAGGATTAATGTAAGGTTAAACGTATAAAGTGTTCTATAAAAATAAACTCTTATTTTGCAATGTGATTTTTTTCCCTTTAAGTGGTAGAGGAGGGGGCAGCTAGATGGCATAGTGAATAGAGCACCAGCCATAAAGTCAGGAGGACCTGAGCTCAAATCTGCCCTCAGACACTTAACACTTACTAACTGTGTGACCTTGGGCAAGTCACTTGACCTCAATTGCCTTACCTTCTACCCTCAAAAAAAAAAAGAAATCTTAAAAAGGGGTAGATGAACTTACAAAGGGAATGTTTATTTGTGGTACCAGCCAGGGAGAAATAGTTGCTGGCATGGAAATGATGAAAACCTTGGGAAGATGTTACCGATCCATCTTAGAATTTCTGATGAAGGAAAATTTAGGGAGAAGAGATTGAAAAGTGTTTCAAGGAGAAGTTCTTTTAAAAATATTTTTGTAATTGTATTTCAACATAATTTCCTTTGAAATTCCAAGTATTTTATTTTGTACATTTAAAAACATTATCCTGAAAAGGAGATCGTAGGCTTCATCAGACTGTCGAAGGGGTCTAACACACCCCAAAAAATTCATTACAATATGATATGCCATTGTAGGCTAGAAAATAGTACAGTTAGGTAGTTTCTAAAATAGTTAGATGGCCAGACCTAAGAAGTCATCATTAATGGCTCCATGTTCACTTGGAATGAAGTTTCTAATAGATGCAGTAACACAGGATCTATGCCTGGTAATGTGTAATACAATTTTGAAAAATCAGTGACTTGGGGGCAGCTAGGTGGCATAGTGAATAGAATTCTGGAGCTGGAGTCAGGAGGACCTGAGTTCTAATCCAACCTCAGATACTTGCTGTATGATCCTAGACAAGTCACTTAACCTTTATTTGCCTCAGTTTCTTCAACTATAAAGTGCAGATCATAATACCTACCTCCCAGGTTGTTGTGAGGAGCAAATGAGATAATAATCATAAAGCGCTTATCAGAGTGTCTGGCACATAGTAGGTGTTTTATAATATTAACTAATATTCATACATGAGGCTCATCAATGGATCATGTGCTTTTGTTTTCCCCCAAAAAGAAATAAAGCTACCTGCATGTATCCACATCCTCCTTCACCATGTCTACTAGGTGACTAATTGCTTACATGTTAAAGATAACTGGCCCATGTTCAGAGTGCAGTCTGTGGCTGTGGCTAAATAAAGTCCTTAGGAATCAAATGCATGACCTTGGGCTTATTGACACAGTGCTTTAAACAGTTCAACCAGCCTAGCAGAGAAGCTGCCAAATGTGAATGGTAGAGTTTTTGAACTCAGGGGCTACATTCATAATGGGGAGAGCAATATTTAGTCTGTTCAAAAAGATAAAAGCTTCCTTTTGATCGTATTACTGAGCCCCATAGTGGGCCAGACAATGAAAGCATGGTTTAGTCTGAAGACTCCACAGGGTTTCCTGCTAGGGGACTCTTCCACGTAGGAATCAGGTAACCCACATAAAAGAATTCTTTGTTTGCAAACCTCTCTTATAGACAAAAGGAAGAAATAACTTTTCATGGTCTCCCTGCCCAATTTAGTTTGATAAATTCTTTGTGGTTCCTCTTTCGGAACTGGATTTAGAATAAAAGAATGTCAGAGAAGGAAAGGACTTCAGAGATCATCTATTCCAAGCCTACCATTTTACAGACAAATAAACTGAGCCCGAAGAGGTAAGTGACCACCTGATGGTCACACTGTGCTATAGGTGAAGTTAGGACTATAGTACAAGCCCCTAGGCTTCTAGTCCAGGCCTCTTTCCAGCATGCCACACTGTCTCTCTTGAATATCCTTTGGGAGGAGCTCTTTCCTAATTGATTCCTCACATGACTGGCAGATTTCTTTATCTCCTTAGCTATGTAACAGCACATCATCTTTGTCTCTGAGAGATATAGCTCATGAGAAATAATAGATTGGCTAATGATTTATGTAAAATGCTTTAAGTATGTCATGGCTGGACAGAAAGTCAGGAAGACATGAGTGTGAGCACTGCCTCAGACACTTACCAGCTGTGTCACTCTGGGCGAGTCATTTAATCCTGAGTTTGTTTTTCCTTATTTGCAAAGTATAAATGGTACTACCTACTTCACAGGACTAATATGGGGTTCAAATGGCATAATTCCTGTCTTAAAGCACATTGCAAACCAGAAAGCACTATGTAAATATAATTTAGAAGTATTCTCTGTTTGAAGGGCATTTTACTTCTCTTTTTAAGGAGCAATCTCTTTTGATTATATAAAAACCTGATCTGGGTTTGAATCTTATCTCTGGTTTTTATTGACATAAACAAGTCAGTCCTTTTTGAGAGTCTCTCAAAGAGAGTTTCAATGTTCTTCCCCATAGATTAATAAAAACAATAACCATAATCCTTACCTCACAGGGTGTTTGTGAGGCATATTGATGTAGCACATGCTGGTAATGGAGTTAACTCGCCCAGTCCAACACTTTTACTGATTGATGGCTTGGGTCTCCCAGAGCAAGGTGACATCTCAGGATTGGAGGAGTATCGGGGAACAGTTTCTGTAACAGTATCATTTTGGAGCCCTTATCTGATGTGTTTCTCTAATATCATTTGATTATTTAATGTAATCTAACCAGTGATTAATAATAGTATAATGACTAGCGATTACTATGGGTCAGTCACTGGCTAAGCACAATTACCATTTCATTTAATTCTTACAACAACCATGCAAGGTAGATATTATTATTATTATCATCTCTATTATACAGATAATAAAACAGAGGCAAAGGAGGTTAAGTGACTTGCCCAGGGTCACACAGCTAGTAAGTGTGTCAAGTGTCTGAGGTTGAATAGTGCAGTGGAGAAAGCACAAGGCCTGGAGTCAGGAAGACCTGAGTTCAACTCCAGTCTCCCTGAGCAAGTCACTTAACTGTTCTTTGCCTCAGTTTCCTTATCTGTAAAATGAGGATCAAATGAGATAATAATTATAAAATACTTAGCACAGGGATTGGTACATAGTAAGAATTACATAAATGTTAGTTCTTATTAATATTATTGCATCATAATGGTGGAAGACAACACATGAGAGATCACTGAAAATTGTGTGGAGGAGATGAAATTACTCTGCATAAGGGCATTATACAAACAATTCACCAAGCCAGAAATGGAGCCTAGAGAGGAATGAAGAAATATTGTCTACTACACATTTGTTGAACAGAATATAATTAATGATCCTATAGTAGCCATGACTGGTTAGTTTTCCACTGAAGCAGCAATGAGATCACCTTATTAAACTGGTCCAGTTTCTTCTCTGTTTCTATCACTGCACAATAATCATTCACAGTATATAATAAATGCTTTAGAGTATACAAAGTCAACACGGACAAAATCAAACCAACAGACCATTTGTTTGACTTAGAACGGCTTATTAATTTGAAGTTGTATTTCCAGGGTTTGGCTGCCTTTAGGACTGTTTTGAGATATCTTGATAAATGAATGAATGAAAAAGCGTTTATTAAGTATAAGTTTCAGGGTGATAAAAATAGAAAAGAAAGTCAATCAGTGAACATTTAGTTAGTGGCTATCTGTGCCAGGCACTGTGCTTAGCCTTAGTTATACAAAGAAAGGGGTGTGTGTGTGTGTGTGTGTGTGTGTGTGTGTGTGTGTGTGTGTTCATGTGTAAAGACCTGAAGCAGGGAGACCGGCCATCAGGTTATTCTAACAATCCAGGTGTGAAATGAAGATGGCCTGTATCAGGTGGGGGCCATGTCAGAGGAGAGAAGAGAGTGGAGTGAGAGATGTTAATTAAGGTAAATTAACAGATGAAGTAGAATGATGACAACAACAACAATAATAGTACCAACTTATATTTACATGAAGGGCATACAGAGTGCTTCCTGACACCAACTCATTTTCATGTGATAGAATGAAAGCTTAGAGAGCTTAAAACATATGCTCAGAGTTACAGTTGGTAAGCGTCAGAGCTCAGCTACCAGGAAACTGAGGTTTCCTGATTTCAAGTCCAGTGCTCTTTCCATGAAAGTTATACTTTTATTAGACTCTACCTATATAAAAAACAGATGACGTCTTTTTCATTGGTTGGACCAATGTGATTTCCTGTATTAAGTATTTGCCAGTTGATGGCTGAATAACTGATGAGACCAAGAATGGCAGATCTAATCTGAATGTGGAACAACCAAAATAATTAGTCAGAAACTAATCCATTACTTGACACTTGACCATATGGACTAGCCTTCAAAGGCTTTTGTCTCTGTTTCCTAACCATACCCCATTTCCTACTTTTCCCCCTCGTCCCCCATGGGTACACACAGGAGTGCAGTAAGAACACCCATCCATGTACAGTTTATGAAGATTAAGGTCATACTATGGAAACATCATGGTCAGAGCCCACAAGCTAAGTTTCCTCCCTGCCCTCAGACAAATGTCAGGCAAGGTCCTTATGACTATGGCCTGCCAACAGCTTTGTTTTCCACACACTTTTTGTCTGTGGGGACTTTAGGTCTGACAGGCTTCTCAAATAAGCACTTGTAGTGGAAGTCCAAAGCGAACAAACAATTAGCAGAGACTAGAAATAGCCTGATAAATATTTTCGTATTTCAGACGTCAGAATTTACCAGAATATTGAAGAGAATTTTCTTTTTGTTCTGCCTGGTCACATCAGAGTGCAAGCTTAGAGGACCGATCAAACTTCTTTGTTTTCTTTTTTTTATTTTGAGTCTCAAGTCTTTTTTTTTTTCTTCCTTAAACCTAATGTGAAAAATGTTGCTTGTTTTACTTCAGGGACTTGGGGAAGTGACAGCTTTAAAATGTAGACTAAAGCCAAACATAGTAGAGTAGGGCTTTGCTCCTGGACTTTGGCAGGATTTATATATTATAGTCCTGGGCTTTCTTGAGAGATTTTAAAATATTTTAATCTTGAGGATTATGTGGTCATTTTGCAAGGTTAAATTTTGACCATATTCACTTAGGTTCATACTGAAGCTAAAACAAAACAAAACAAACAAAAAACCTCAAAACCAAAAACCCCCTAAAACTCAAACTCACTAATGAGTTACTTTGGAATTCAAATAAATGAGAGTTTTTAACTTCTTTCTTATCCAATGTCTACTTTTTCCCTCAACAGAATTGATAATTTAGGATTATAGATTTAGTATTGAATGGTACCTCAGATATCATTTATTCCATTCTCTTTCTTTTAGAGATGAGGAAACAGGTCAAGGGAGAATAATTGACTTGTCCAAGGCCACATGAATGGTATTAGAGGTAAAATTTGAACCCTGATTCTCTGTGGAACACTGAAACCCTGTGATTCAATATCCAGTTCACTTTTCGCTATACCAGGGTTCTGTGTCTTTCTTTCTTTTCTTTTTTTAATAATAGAGATCTGCTTCCCCCTTTTCAATAGTATTTTTATTATGTTTCTCAACATTTAGAAACCCTAACTACCACTTTCTCTGATGTTGGTGAATCAGGTATTCTTCTTTGTCTTTCTTCCCCTCCCCCTTTTTCTGTTGCCCATTTTGCAGATGAGGAAACTGAGGCTCAAAGAAGTTTTAGTTATCTTCATTGTGAGCAATTCCTGATAATGTGAGATATTGAATTTGAACTTTGGGTCTGTTCCTGATGCCTATAACACAATAGCCTTTTCCTTCAAAGTAGATTTCCATTTATAATTTTCCTTCCATAGATTTTAAAAGAGAAAGAACCTATGTTACCTTGAACATAGGTGCAGAATACATATATTATATGAGCAAAAAAGTTTCTTATACAAACTTCTAATCTAAAAGTAATTTAATTCAATACATGTTATTTTTAGATTGGAAGTTTTATGAGAAGTCTTTTTGTTTACACACACTTTGTATATTTCATTTTGAAATATGGTACGGTTCTAGTGTGGTAGATAGAATAGACTTGGATCTACCATGTCCTGATAACTGAATTTCCTTCTTCTACAAAGAAGTCAAAATCTACATCTGTTGTGCCTATCCTACAGTAAATGTTGCTATTTGGTCATCCTGACCCAGCTGTGTTAATTGTTCAACTAGAATTGCATTATATACAATTCATTACAAACAATCAGGGGTATGAACAAATTGAGTGAGTCCGTCATCACCGTGGTCTTGTGGAGAGAGTACTGACTTTGGGTTCAAGTCATGCCTCTAACACATACTAGCACTGTGACCCTGGGAAGTTCACTTAACCTTTCAGTGCAACTCTAAGATTATGACTTGCTGACTTGTATCAATAGAGAAAATTTTCAATCAGGGAGTTGCCACTATATAGATGAAATCATAGATCAGGTTCATTCCCTCTTAGTCTCTCCTTCCAAAGAATGAGAGAAAGAACTCAGAACTGCATGTGGAAGAAGACCCTGAGAATAATGTTGTAGAGAGGGTTCTTGTTCAGTTATGGGTTGGACTACAAGATTACTGGGTTTACTACTAACCCTGAGAGTCCATAAACCTTTAAATCCAATGATTAAAACAAAGTGTTATACTTTTTCACTTTCATCTTGATGATCTAGGATTTATCTTTTTTCAGTGTTGCATTGCTGTAATGCATTTCAGTATTGCATATTGCAGTTTGACTCAAGCTTAAATAGAGCATGCAAATAGATTTCAAAAAGACCCAAGGTATGGGCTAATGCTTAATGTGAAGGTATTTGTAGAGCCTATGTTCTATTGCATGCCGCCATAGGTTGTGGAAGGGAGAAGAAGAGGAAGGAGGAGAAAATTTGGAATTCAAGGGATTATGGAATTGAATGTTGTAAACTAAAAATAGATAAACAAATTTAATAAAATAATTTAAAAAAAAAAGACCCAAGGTATACAAAGTTAGCTTTGGGCCCACTCATTTATCATCACCATTCTTATATCTGAGATGGACCTGAACTGAAGAGGAAGAGGGATGCCTTTGGTTGCCTTTGGTAAATTGCACAGTTATTTTAATTTTTCCCAAGCTTATTTTCTAAATGCAAGTCCAGCTTTTTAACACAACTATTTTGCTAGTGATGATGCACAATAATAAGATGTGGAATATTTCAGTCTCAGAGAACCAAAGAATTTGAAAGTAGGCAGGAACTTGGGGGTCCATCTAGTCCAGTGGTTCTCAACCTTCCTAAGGCCGTGACCCTTAAATACTTGTATATGGGCGTATCTGCATGTGGGCAGACCTACCTGGAGATAGAGGAATAGTGTCTTGGTTCCTAAGATCATCGGAAATATGTGTTTTCCGATGGTCTTAGGCAACCCCTTTTGACCCCCAAAGGGGTTGTGACCCACAGGTTGAGAACTGCTGATCTAGTCTAATCCATGTTTGAAAAGAATAACCATTATAACACACCCAAGAAGTGGTCCTTTAGCTTCTGCTTGAAGGTCTCCAAGGTGGGGTAACCCATTACCTCCAGAAGTCACTTATTTCATGTTTGTACAACTCTCATTGTTGGGAAGCTTTTCCAGACATCAAGCCTCAATTTTCCCTTTTGCAGCTTTCACTTATTGTCCTTGTTTTGCCCTCTAGTAGAGTTAGTCTAACCCCTCCTCTAGATGACAGTCTTTTAAATACTTGAAGATAACTATCATATCCCCCTTTAGTATTCTCTTTTTGAGACTAGACATGCCCAGTTTCTTCAGGCTATATTAAAATGACATGGACTCATGGCAAAAAAAAAAGGAGTTGGTAATAACCTATAGGCATACTATATTGTAGCCATGCAATGCCAAGAGAACTTGAGAAAGGCCTACATATGTTGGGAAGTAATTATTAAGAACCTACTTTGTTATAAGCATTGTGCTAGGAAAACAAAAACAAAACCATCCATGTACTCAAGGAGCTTACATTGATTGGATTTCTGGGAGTTCATAGACAAGAGTCACACTTCATGAGGAGATATGGATAGAAAATGATCTTAATCAGTGGAAAGGTATCCACATAAATGAGACCACAGAACCGTTTGAGTCTTGATGTATCCTAGATCTCTAGATCTAGCCAGATATTTTAAGTTTTCTTTAAAAACCACCAGTATCTCATCCCTACGAGGCTTCTTTCAATTCAGATGAATGCATTATTTCCCTTCTATACTCTAATGAGTTCCTGAAAGTGGATGGTCAATTATTACTGTCATTCTAAACACAGCAATTCTTCCTCTCCTTTGCCTCCTCTTTCTTCCCCTGTGCCTTTCTTCCTTTTCCCCTCCTCCTTCTTTTTGTCCTCCTCTCCCTTCTCTTGCTTCTCCTCCTCGTGTTTTAAGTATATAAACTTTTTGGTCCTATAAGACCTATAATAATAGATTATATTTACTTCACTTTTGGGGGATATGAAATACATGTCATTCACAGTGCTGTTCATAAAGGTAACTTTTCCTTCCCTTGCTTCCTAGGGGAAAAAAAAACCCAAATAAAATGTTATCCTGAAACTCTTGATTATTTAAATCACTCTTAAGTAGGTACTTTCACTTTAATGTAAACATGTTAAAAAAAACAACTTTATTTAAAATATCTTCCCACCTTGATTTACAAAAACTTACTTTTATCAAACCTTACCTCAGAAGGTTATTTGCCTGTGTCAGAGTGAAAGGAATCAAGGCTAAAGTAATTTTCTATTAATTAATTTTCTACAAATCTCCCATAAAGGATCTAATGGCATCTGGAGAGTAGACTTTGCTCAATGTGAACTCCAAACTTTGTTCACTGGAAATTATAGAGAAGTAGTTGCTATTTATTGTAAGTTGGATAAAAATTGGGCTGAAATGCATATATTTGCAACTGAATTATTTATGGAAAAATGATTAAGCTTATTATTCAGTTAAAATCCTAACTTTATTCTGTAATCCATTTTTAAAAGACCCAAGATCTTTCTTTTTAATTCAAATTCATTTCCTGCCTTCTTCTTTCCTCCATACTGGGTTATAACAGGCCTATTTATATCCTAGGGAAGGAAAACACTCCACTGGAGGCAGGAAAACTAAGTTAAGAAAGAATAGGAGGAAGTGTGCTGGCTATTTAGCCAAACAATCTTTAATACATTGAGCTTAAAAGCTAGCAGCTTTACTGTACTGACTTGGAGTAAACAAATTGTATTTTTTCTTTCTCCATTTCTTAACGGGATTTGGATAATGGAGGTGATAAGAGTAATCAAAGTGAGAGAATAAGAGTTTCTAATTATTTAAACACCCCAGAAAGGGTGTTTGAGCTGAAGAAAACTACAGGGAAATTGAGGGAGAACACCAAATGACCACATGTTCTCAGATCAAGGTAAGTGTCTTCTCCGTTTCTTTGTACCTTTGCATGCATTATGGAACCTGGTCACAGAAAATGCATGAGCTTGCATAGAAGTCAGTCTCTATCACTAGACATTGCCTTGTAAGAATCATTGAGGTGATTTAGAAATAACTTCAGTTCTGGCCACCTCAATTCTAACCACAGGAGATTTCAAAATGAGCAGATGTCACTTGCCAGATACCTTAACTAAGATAACTTTATCTATGTAAATTTTTCTTGTCTTAGGTTCTAGTGCCAGAGTAGATGCTGTAACTCATTTAATGTACTTTTTTTCCTAAAGTACTTCTTCCCCAAATTTATCTCTTTCCCCACAGAACTGAAAACATCAGATTTTAAAGCTTTATAATTATTATTTGAATAAATAAGGGTCCAGATGACTCTACAATAGATGCATACAAATGAGCAAGTATGGGATGTTTGGGTTGGCAAAAGTACTATGTGCAATTTAAATTTCATGAAATATCAAATGCACATGTAGATTACTAGATGTACAATGATGTTACCTTTTTCCTTTTCATATACTCATCTGGAGATAAAGGGAAACCAGAATTTTAAAAAGCATATGAAAAATTATGCCAAACACTCTCCAAAAGGAGATAATGAAATGTGACAATTGTTGAAATTTGAAACATAAATGTGACTCCAATGAAAAATCATATTTTGGAAGAAGAAGAAAGGTAGGGAAAGAGTGGATTCAATTCAAGAGCAGTAGACACCACCCAGAAGTACTTGGAAAACTCTAAGGGACATTCCCAGATTCTTTAGACATTCCTCAATATTAAACAAGTACATTTGTTTATATAATGCTCCATATATTACATCTGCTACTAATAATATTCACATTGGTTTCTTTGGAGTAACTTGATTACTGTTACTGCTCGTTGACTATCAAAGGAATAAGGACTTGGTAGCTTCTTGTAAAGTCTTACTGCTGAATAAATGCAAGGAAGAGGAGAAGGAAATGTATGCGTGTTGTTCTTTTGGCTTATCCTAGTGTGAGACTGGTATGTTTAGAATCTGTTGCACTGAAGATAGCCAAGTTGGAAGTTTAAGGAGACACAAAGCAGGGCTGAGCCAGCCTGCTTCAAATGCATGGGATTGACTGCTACTGCTTCTGTCCCTGCCTCAGCTCAGTCTCTATTTATACTTTTTTCTTTGGCTTTTGAAAATAAATTCATTTGCCTCCCTTTATTTCTGAACAGAGTGTTTTATACTATATGTGTGTGTCCTACATGTGTCCTGATAGGTTGACACTCACATATTTTGTGCATTTTCAGTTATCTGAAGTGGCACTTTTCTTTCTCTCTCTTCCTCCCAGATTTTGTTAATAATATAAGGAAAAGCTTGTGATTTCTCTGGTAATTATTTTGCATCCTGTTACTCTCCTGAAGCTATTGTTTTGATTAATTTTCTCATTGAAACTCTGCAGTTCTCTAAGTAAGCCGCTGTGGAGTTAGAAAACAGATTTTTGCCTCATGTTTATTCTCTCAATTTCTTTTTCTTCTCTTACTGCTATAGATAGCAGACACTTCAAGCATTCTTTCAAAAACAGCATAAACAATGGAAATCTTTTGCTTTGTGCTTGGTCTTGGTGGGAAAGCTCCTGAAGTGTAAGTGCCTACTACATGCAGAGAGTATCCTAGGTTATTGGGATGAAAAGATCGAATGAGTGACAGTCTGCTCTCAAGGAACTTATATTCTCCTTGGGGGTGAAGGTGGGGATACAACATGTTAGCAGCTAAGTGCATGCATGATGTTTTCAGGAGAGCTTCTAGTTTCTTCATAGCTCTTGCCTTTATGACAATTCTATTTCTAAAGACAAAGTAATAATACTTTTTTTTTCCTGACTAGACCACCATAGCCATTTCCATAGGAGTTGTGGCAAATTTTGGACATTTTACTTTACTAGGGAGAGTGAGGATATTTCTTAGTACAAAATGTAGAAGAAAATGAAAATGAAATTAACCGACAAACAATGGGTCTAAAGAAATAAGGCATGTGATATTTTAGTATTTCTAGAAAAACAAAACAAAACATTATATTACATCAGAGCCAAGAGTAATTTGGAGTTGATTTTCTTACTTCCAGAGAATGAGCTCTGAAATGTGATTTGTCATCATAGTGCACTGACTCTAATGTAGACATTTCCTTGCAATGGTTCTGATTTCTGCAATATTTGTACATGTTATATTGATGTTCAAAACTATTCTCTTGCTTGATGTGTTTAGATGCTTTCTATAGGATAAGAGCAATGATTGAATGTGGTCAAAATGATTGAAATTATGAATAAAAGTATATCATTTGATATTTTTATATTAAGGATACCTTTTGTAGTCAATCTTATTCAATAGTCGTTTATTGCCAGCTTTCTGGATAACCCTAGATACTTCTGTATGGATTTGCACGTTCATAAATGTTACAGAAAAGTTTCTTGGAATTGATTGGTTTAGATAGTGAAGTTTTTTGTATTGTCAGTCAACAAACATTGATTTATCACCTACTATGTGCCAGGCATTTTGCTAAACCCTGGAACTGCAAAGAAAAGGTAAAAAATAGTCCTTGCTCTCCAGAATGCTACACTTTAATGGGGGTCAGCAACATGTAAACAACTGTGTACAAACAAGGATATACAAGTTAATTTGAAATAATCAACAGAGGGAAGACACTACAGTTAAGGAGATTAGAAAAGGCTTTCTGTAGAGGGTGGGATTTTAGTTGAGACTTGAAGGAAAGCAGAGGAGTTAGCACAGATAAATAGGAAGAGAGTAACAGGCATAGGAAAAAACAGGTAAAAATACTTAGGAGAGGGAGATGGAGTGTCTAATGGAAGGAAATGGAAGGAGGCCACTGTCACTAGATTGCAGAGGTGTACGGGGATACAGGGGGTATAAGAAGCAAGAAGACTAGAAAGGTGGGAAGGGACCAGATATTTTGTTGTTGTTGTTTCAGTTGTGTCCAGCTCTTTATAACCCCATTGGGGTTTTCTTGACAAAGAGACTAGAGTGGTTTGTCATTTTCTTCTCCATCTTATTTTATGGATGAGGTACTGAGGCAAACAAGATTCAGTGAGTTGCCCAGGGTCACACAGCTAGTAAGTGTTTTAAAAGCCAAACTACATTTTATATTTGATCCTGGAAGTTAAGGGAGGGGACATTCATTAAGGGTCAGGCCATGTGCCTGACATTGTGTCAGGAACCACTGGGGTTGATTGATTGTTGGGGTGACATGATCAAACTTGTACTTTGGAAAGATCAGTTTGACACATGAACAGAGCATAGACTGCAGAAGGGAGCAACTTGAGGTAGGGAAGCAACATGTTATTGCAGTAGTCTAGGCATGAGAGGAGTATGAGGGCCTGCTCCAGGGTAGTGGCAGTGTCAGGTGGCCCAGCAGAATCGCAGAATTTAAGAAATAGGAGAGATTTCATTTAACCACCAGTAATGTAAATGGGATATAAGATCATCCCCGCCCCGCCCATTAATAGGCCTCAAGTGGAGCCCATTAAGGGAAGCTTGGTTAGGGGAGGCTTGCCTGTACTAAGGCTTTCACACCTTTTGCTAATTTCTAGTTAGGCACTGGGTCATGAGGGCTGTGATGCCCTCTGGCTCTATAAAGAGTAGCTAACTAACCTCTAACTCAGAGGTTAGCATTTTGTTTTGGGGCTCACTCATTGGAAGACTGTTCTTGTGATTTAACCAAATGAGACTCTGGGTAGCCATTAAAGAACACCTCCCACCCCCCCCTTTGAAAAACCCGGATGTTGGTGCTTCTCTCTCTGGTAAATGTGCATGTATTAACCTTGGTCAGACAGTTGGATCTGTCTGTTGATATGTGCTAATTTCTCAGACATTCAGGAGTCCTGTCTGTTGGTTTTTATTTCTCTGCTTGCATTTTCTCTGTATTTTCTTTGTATTTTCTCTGAAGTTCAGGTTGCTGACTTTTCCCCTGAACTAGTGAATGAAATTGAAAAAGGTTGTTGGGTGAGTGTGTGCATATATATGTATTTGTATACATAGACAGAAGGCACAGGATGAATTGAATATGAAGGGATGGTATCTAAAAATAAAATTAAGAGGTGAAAGAGGAATTTATTGGGAGAAGGAGAAAGGGAGAGATAGATTATGGTAAAGTATCTCATATAAAAGAGGCAAGAGAAAATTGTTACAATGGAGGGGAAGAGAAGGAAGGTAAAAGGGAATGGGACAACCTTACTCCCATTGAATTTGGCTTAAGGAGGGAATAATATACACACTCAATTGGATATCTTACCCTACAGGAAAATGGGGGTGGGTGGGTAGGGGATAAGAAGGGGAATGATAGAAGGGAGGGCAGATCAGGGGAGAGGGTAGTTAGAAGCAAACATTTTTGAAAAGGGATAGGGACAAGGGAGAAAATTAGAATAAGTGGGGAAGGGACAGGATGGAGGGTAAATATAGTTAGTATTTCATAATATAACAATTTTGGAAATGATTTGGGTAACTACACATGTACAACCTATATTGAATTGCTTATCTTCCCAGTGGGGGTGGGTGAGGAGGGAAGAAGGTAAAAAATCTGGAACTCAAAGTTTTAAAAACAAATGTTTATTAAAAAAATTTATCTTTTACATGCAACTGGGAAATAAGATATATAGGCACTAGGGTATAGAAATCCATTTTGCTCCACTAGAAAGTCGGGGGGGGAGTAATGGAGGGGGATATAAGAGAGAACAGATTGAAGGAAAGGGTATTCAGTAGGCTTGCTATTTTGGGGTGTGGAGGTAGGAGAAAGATGGGGAGAAAAAAACTGTAACTCAAAATTTTGTGGAAATGAATGCTGAAAACTAAAAATAAATTAATTAATTAAAAAAAAAAAAGCGCCGGCCCTGGAGTCAGGAGGACCTGAGTTCAAATGTGACCTTAGACACTTAACACAAAACTAGCAGTGTAACCTTGGGCAAGTCACTTAACCCCAATTGCCCTGCCTTCCCCTCTCCAAAAAAAATAGCAAAAAAAAAAGTTGTTGAACCTTAAGCAGCTAGCTTTCCTAGTAAAGCAGATCTAAGAACCTATGCTAATAGCCATCCTGGGTATGCCATTGGGGTTGCCGCTATACTACCTCATTTTAAAGTTGTGGAAGCTGTGGCCTTGAGAAGTTCTATAACTTGCTTAGGATCACTTAATTAGTGGCAGAGAGGAAATTCAAATCTAAGTCTTCTGACTCTCAATTCTAGTCTTCCTTCCACTATATCACACTGTCTTCGAAGGTACTATAGGTTAATAGTCTTTACATTCACATAAACTATGTTTGCTTGTAAGGGATGTCTTATTGCCTTTTTAATGCCTCATTGCCTAGTAAATAGGTGTATAATAAACGTGGAATTTGAATCATCCAACATTCTGTCCCTGGTAGTACCAGGTGGAAAAAAATCATAGTCCCTGACCTCAAATAATTTTTCATCTAGTTGGGAAAGAGCTCATCTGCATCTGTCATTCTTCCATTCTGTTCTGTTGTTTGTCCATTCTTGAAGAGGACCACAACGAGGAAGGGAAAGCGATGCCATGACTTGCAAGTGAATTGGATTTAAGTGAGCCAAGGCTATGCAGATTCAACAGCCTCACATTCCACTGCAGTCATCTGGGTCCAGTGGCAAGATATAGATCAGAACTTTGCTTGAAGGATGTGTGACTCCCTTGGAGTAGTCCTTCCATTCCTCCAAAGCAAATTGTGATGTTTCTACAACTCTTAGTGGACAATATTCCAAGCACAACTGTCAATCTATTGGTCATCAAAGATTTATTAAGCATTCACTATTACTAGGCATTGTGCTGTGTTAGGGATACAAAAATGCAGTAGCTTCCCTCTAAGAACTCACATTCTAATCTGTTTGTTTTTTTTTCCCACATGCTGCATTATATCTTGGTGATTTCTCTTAGTTTAATCTCTCTCATTTTAATGAGACTGGTCCTTATATAACAAACAGTCCATTGTTGGTCTGGGACTTAGACCTTTTCCAGCTTATAAGGACTTGCCAGAGCTTGTCTCCATTGGCTTAGCTTTTGAGAGCTCAATATCAATTCCATGACATGTTGAGGCTCAGAAGAGATACAAAAGAAGAGATGTTTTCTCTCTTCCTTTTTATAATCTACAGAGTGGATGGCTCTTCCTGGTTCAGTCACCAATTTTCAGTACAACCTCTCAGTCACAAGGTTTAGTAAGGAACTGTTGAATCATCCTAAAGTATAAATTCTTTAGTGATGAGCTAGAGAACATGCCCATTTTCATTGCCCCCTTTATGGTTGTATTAAATTCCTATAGAGTGTTACAGATAGTGTGTGCTATAGAATATTCAGAGGAAGAAGAGATTGTTGAGAGGTGGTGTGATTAGGGAACCAATGTGTGATGGAGTATGTGTAGAAGTTAGAAAAAAGGTAAGAAGGTAGGATTGTGATTTCTAGGTAGGAACTCGGTGAACAAAGACATGAGTGCACATAGCTCATTCTGGAGACCAGAAACAGATCAATTGGCTGGAGTTGATTGTGCATGGGCTCATAGTGAAAAATGAAGTTGGAGACATAGGTTGGGATCAAATTGGGAAGATGATAGATTGCCAGGGTCAACTGTGTGGACCTTTTTCTATAAGTAGAGAAGTGATGAGATTAGAGTAGAATTTCAAAAATATTAACGTAGACAAGTGCTAGCCCTCCTGTAGGCTAGCATGGTAGCAGTATGCAGAATGAATTGGAAGGATAAGTTTGTTAAGTAGCCAGAGCAGTTGGGAGGTTGGTACAGTTGTTAATTTATGGTGATAAGGACCTAGATAAGAGTGTGTAATGGTAATGGGAATTTGAAGATCTTCCCTGCCCCTTAATAAGCCTAAGGGAATTTGAAAGCCTTCCCTGATTTGAAGATTTTCCCTGCCCCTTAATAGGCTGAATGTAATCATAAGGAGCCGGCGGTGGAAGGAGTTTGCTGAAGGGTGGAGCAGAGCTCACAGGAAGCTAGGAGTCAGAGCAAGTAGACAGTGGGAGAAAGAGGATGTACCCAGGGAGACAGCTGGGCTTGCAAGTGTTGGTTTGTGGGAATGTTAAAGAATGATGTGGCTCTCTGTTGCGTTGTGGTGTATTAACTTCTGTATTGCTATGATGGATTTGGTTTCCTGGTGTTGGGATTTGGTTTTCTGGTGTCTGAATAAATGTTTTGCTTCTCTCTTATATATGAAGTCTGTTATAGTTTGTGATTGAGAACTATGTTGGCATATTTACAGTTGCCCTTGGTGCTGTGAATATTGTGTTGGTGCTACATGGTGTGGATAATAGATAAGTATTGATGTAAGAGATGCTATAAAGGAAAAGTAAATAGGATGGTAGACATTACAGAGAACAAATCTCAGCTTGACACATTAGGGAAAAAAACCCTCAACAATCAGAACTGACCAATAGTAGAGCTTCCTTAAGAGACAGAAAGCTCCCCATCACTGAAGGTCTTTAAGCTGAGGTTGGATGACTACTTTTTATTCAAGTGGTAGTAGAGGGAATTTCTGATCAAGCACAGACTAGATTATATCATAGGATCATAGCTTTAGAGCTGAAAAAGTCTTTAGAAGTCTGATTCTAAACCCTTATTTTACAAATAAGGAAACAGACTCCATAGGTAGAATGGCTTGCCCATGGTCACATGGACAATCCTGTACCCTGTCCATTGCACCATTTCTCTCAGGTCCCTTCAAAACCTGAGAATCACTCAATAAGTCAATACTACGCTAATCTCTGGGGATACAAAGAATGAGCAAAGAAATCCCTGACTTCAAGGAGCTTACATTCTTCTGGGTAAAACTCTAGGCTAGGACTTACTTGCTAGCCGATTATATGACGGTGTTGAGTAAGATGAAAAAACAAAAAATATTTCTATGCTTTGGAGTCACAGTGACTGGGACAGAAGAGGTGCCAGCAATAAAAGCAGTGAGGCGTGTAAGAGACGCTGCTTTTGGGGGAAGATGGCGAGCCCCGTTTTATTTTGAGATAACAGGGCGAACATCTAAGGGGAAGTGCCCTGTAGGCAGTTAGAAATGTAAAACTGAAGGACAGGTTAAAGATTAGGAGTAGAGACGTAAGTTCAGAAATTAAATGGATAAGATCTCCAAGGTCAAATGTATAAACTAAAGACAGATACTGAGGATTTATTATTATTATTTACATGAAATGTAGTCAAACTTGGAGGGAAGGTAAAAGTGGATCCAGTATGAAAGACAGAGAAAGAGAAGTTCCAGAACTAGTAAGGCAATCAGGACAATATGTTGTGTTGTGGAAGGCAAGAGAAGAAAAAGGTTCAAGAAACCAAAAAGGGCTAGTGGTGGCAGGGTTCAACAACATCAGATAGTGGAGAGGGCAAAGACGATGAGGAATGAGAAAAGATCATTGTATTCTGAGGCATAACATTAGTGTAAAGTATCATAATCAGTAGTGGTATAAGCTAGAAAGGCATATGGTGGGCACAAAAAGGCTGCAACATATTTCCAGGTAACAATTGAAAGGCATCGCGGGGGGGGGGGGGGG
>CM053581.1:177595701-177622827 GCA_028627135.1 Pseudochirops cupreus | reverse complement strand
ATGCATACAAACACATATCTGAGTATGTGTATATATGAATACATAGAGGGCACAAAATCGATTGAATAGGAAGAGACAATACTCTAAAAGGTGAAATCCTCAGGTGGGAGAGGATTAGAAGGAGAGGAGACAGGGAGAGACAGAATGGGGTTAATCATCTCATAGAAGAGGCAAAGGATAATTGTTACAACGCGAGGGAAGAACAGGAAGGCAAAAGGGAAAGAGTCAACCTTACTGTCATTGAACTTGGCTTAGGGAAGGAACGACATAAACTCTAAACTGGGTATCTTGCCACCCAGGAGAGTAGGGGGGATGAAGATGAGAGGTGTGATGATGGAGGTGAGGGTAAGGTGGGGAGGAGGGTTGATGGAAGTACACACATCTGTAAAGGGACAGGAACAGGGACAGGGTAGAGAATAGAACAAGGGGGAGGCAAGATAAGAAGGAGGGACATATAATCAGTCTCTCACAATATGCCCACTGTGGAGAGATTCTGTGTAATTACACATGTACAGCCTATATTTAATTGCTTGTCCTTCCAGTGAGGGTGGGTGATGAGGGAGGAAGAGAAAGAATATAGAATTTAAAGTTCTATAATCAAACGTTAAAAATATATATGTATATATACAATTATTATTATTATTATTATTATTAACTACATCCCACTGGGAATTAAGATACATAGGCACTGTGCTAGGGAGATCCATTCTGCCCTACTGGAAAGTCAGAGGGGTGATGGGAGAGAACATAGGAGAGAATAGATTCAGGGAGGGCTTATACAATGGGATGGCTGTTTTGGGGTGGTGGGTAGGGGAAAGATGGGGAGAAAATTTGTAACTCAAAATCTCATGGAAATGAATGATGTAAACTAAAATAAATAAAAGTTAAAAAAAAAGATATCATGCAAAGCTGGAAATTACTCATTATTCTAATTTGGTAATTCCTCATTTTGGCAATATTCTGTTGTGATCCATGACTTTGTCCTGCTTAAATTTGTTTATATCTAAGAGGGCTACATTAAAGTTGCCAAAGAGTCTGGTTAAAAAAAAAAAGGCATCAGAGAAATATATGGCTGTCTGGTAGTCATGTGGCAAGGCAAGGGAGAGAGACAGTTTGTGCATATCACTGGTATCCACCCAATGTGGAGAGAACTTAAGGAAGACTTCCAGCATATTAGGTAATCCTGGCAAAAGATTTAGAGAAACAGCATGGAATAATGGCCAGAGTAGCAGCTGACCCCACAACTTAGGTCAGCAAGACCTAGGTTATAGATACTTTCTAGCTATGTGACCCTGGGAAAGTCACCTAATTTCTCTATTTCATTTTCTCATCTGTAAAATGGGAATAATTATAATACCTACTCCAAAGGTTTGTTGTGAGAATAAAATCAGATAATACAGGTAACATATTTTGCAAATGTAAAAGATTTATACACATTTTATTTAATACTACTTAATATAAACCAGTATTAAAAATTTTTTTATTATTTGTGGAAGGACAAGGGCAAGGATTATCCAAAACAAGGGGGCATGAGTTGATTGTGATATACATTATAGAAGCAAATACTCACATTAAATTATCAGAGTAAGAATATAAATGACAAGAGGTAACAGTGTTGAGCCCTCACCAAAAAGAGGGTTTGGGGTAACTAACAACTTTGTGGTATGTGCTGGTGGAAAGAAGATTGCCTTGGGAATCAGGAAGCTCAGGGCCTAGATTATGCCACTAATTCTCTGGCTAACTTTGGGCAAGCATTTAACCTTTCGGGGCCTCAGTTTTCTCCACTGTAAAATGAGTGGGATGGACTGGTCTCTAAGGTCCCTTCTAGTTCCAAAATTCTATGATCAAGTGTGTTTACTATAACAAATTTCTCAAAAGTTTTTGTACCATAATATTCAAAATGGAATCCTGAAGTCATTGAAACTTAGCTAAAAGGGACTTGGCCTAGAATCCAGAATTTAGATAGTCTTTGACACAAGCAACTCCAGATTGAAAATGAAATGAAAAAATCACTACATATATTTCTATATTGTCACACATCCATGCATTTATATCAGTCCTTAAATATTGAGAAACAATAGGGTATACTATGTAGAGAGCTGGTCTTCCAGTCAGGAAGACCTAGGGTTTAAAATACAACTCTGAAACAATGGCTCTGGGACCCCTTGACAGCTCATTTAGCTTTTCAATCTTCCGGGCAATTCTCTAAGGCTAAGAATTGAATCAGTAAGAGTTAAACTAGAAAGAGGGTGATGGAACTGCATTGGTGGAGGGAGTCCCTTCACTTGGATGGACAGGTAGCTCATAGAGACAGAGACAGCCAATGTACTAGTTATGAGATAGTTTGCCACAAGAGATAATTTAGCACTTCAGAAGATATGTATAGGTATCTAGTGGCATAGTAGATAGAGTACCTGACTTGGAGTCATAGACCTGAGTTTGAATCCTGCTTCAGACACTTATTAGCTGTGTGACTTGGGCAAGTTACTTTGCTTCTATGTGCCTCAGTTTCCTTATCTGTAAAAGTGCTATGTAGATGTCAGATATTATTATTATTAATTATTTTTATTATACTTATTGTTTTCAATGTGATTATTCCTTTTACCAACACACATTGAAACCTCTTCAGACTTTAAAAGATGATCTCCAAGAATCATTGTGACCTAGAAAGATGTACAATGATTAGAGGGCTGGACCTGACATCAGGAAGACCTGAGTTTAGATCAAGCCTCAGGCATGTAATAGCTATATGACCCTGGCAAGTCACTTAACCTGTCAGCTACAACTTCCTCATCTATAAAATGGTGAAAATAGTATCTATCTACCTCCTAGAAGTATTGTGAAGATAAATTGAGATATTTGTAAAACTCTTTGTGAACCTTCAAAGTGCTATAGAAATGTTATCATCATCCCCATCATCACTATTAATAGTTATATGCTGGTCATCCTTCTGGTGTTGAGCCTCTCTGAAGTTTCCAGGCTTGTCCTCAGATAACAAACAATCTCTGAACTCCCATTCAAAGTCTCTCCCCTCTTGCACTTCATTGGCAGAGCCTTCAAGAGCACAAAGGGACTTTCATACCATGCTGAGGCACTGCAAAAAGACTTTTGAAAATATTCATTTTTACATTGTACATATTATATATGTACATGTATGCACGAATAGATGTGTATATACGTTGGGTATATATATGCATATATACAGAGTACATGTGTCTTTATGATTGGACCTATGATTTCACCAGTTCTTGGTGAGGAACTTTCCCTTTCAATGTATATTGGCACCTGCTCTAACACTCAGTCTTAAGAGAATTGCCAGGGAGGCTGAAGCTTAGTCTGTAAAGATGCAGTGACATTTGTGAATTGCTTGGTTTTCTTCCATACTACAAAACTTCTCATCTCCTTTATCCTTCCCTCTATTTTCAGAACACAAGGTAGCTAAGGTTTTTAGCACTGCTAAGGATACTTATTTTTTCTACTTATGCCCTTACTCACAGACTCTCTAGCCTCTTGTCCATTGTATCATTGCCCACATACACATGAATATCTTTGCTCTCAATTCTCTTCCAATTTTTAAAAACCATTTTTATTTTCTCCTTTGCTGATCTTCTTTCTTCTGCCTTCTAAATGTAAGTGTTGCCAAGGACTGTTTCCTCAGCTCCATTGTCTTCATTCTCCACTCTCTCCCCTTGTAATCTTATCTACTTCCATGGTTTTCCAATATCATCTCTATGCAGCTGACTCCCACTTCTATATATCCAGGTTAATCTGTTTTCTGACTTCTAGTTTCTAATGACTTTCTGAACATATCCATCTGAACATTTCATCAGCATCTTTCGATTTGACATGTACATACCTCATCCCTGTACTCAACTTTCCTGTTTTCTTGATGGTTACACCCTAATGACTCAGTCTCCAACCCTTGTGTTATTTTTTATTCTTCCCTTTTCTCCAGCCATTATATATTATAAATTGCTGGTTCCTGTCAATTATATCATCATAATAGCTTCGAAATCTCTTCCCTCTCATCTAATGAGATTGTAGCCAGGTCTTGATTAGTATGAATAAAGAATCCCTTGAAATAGTCATATGTATTCAAATTCATATTATTCAAAGGTTTATTTATATATAATGTGGCAATTAGTTCCATCTCAATGGAAATACACAGTACAACCTCTTATAATGCAGACACTTCTATTCAAGTGTGACTAAATCTATTCAAGTCCTTTCTTACTTTTCTCCAACCTCCTAGCTCAGCTCCTGGTTTTCAGCCTCTGCTCTCTTCCATCTCTTCTTCACATAGCTTCTGAAATAATCTTTTGGTCTGACCTGAGGGCACTACCCAGTTTGACAATCTCTAGTGACTTCCCACAGCTGAAAGGACAAAATACCTGTAAGTTCTCTACAGTCTGGCTCCAACCAACTTTATTAGCTTTCATTCGATTCTCCTTCATATAATCCTGTTCCAGCCCAACTGTAATAACTAACCATTCCCCAGAATCATCCTGTTCTCTACTGCCTCCAAAAACACATCCTACTTCTGCATCTCTAACTGTTGAAATCTTTCTCTTCCTTCAAGGCCCATCACATGCCACTTCCTCTTTGAAGCCTACCTTAATCTCCCTGGTGAAAGAGATCTCCCTCTTCTTATCTATCTTCTAGCACCTTATCTGCCTCTCATTCACCTTTATCACTTTGTTCCTCCTACCATGCTTACGTGTGTTCATCTTTTCTCTCTGTCTTGTTAAGTTGTACTCTTCTGGAGTGCAGAGACTGTGGTACTCTCCGTTTTTCTGAAACTAGTGCTTATGGGCCACAATGCCTTGACCATACTACAGACTTAGTCAATGTTCATAAATTGAAATGAAATGCCTTCCTGATTCCGTGTTCTCTCTACCTCTCTCATTTGTTCCTAAATCTCCCAGTCAGAAAATGTTTAGTAGAACATAGACTCTATGAGGGAAGAAATGGTTTAATTTTTCTTTTTGTATTCCCAATGCCCAGTATGGTGCCTGGCATATATTAGGTACTTACTAATGCTTATTAACTACTATGGCCAATGGTTAGAAAATAGTTATTATGGTTGAGGTCCCACATATTAGCAAGCATAAAGAAATAAGA
This sequence comes from Pseudochirops cupreus, assembly GCA_028627135.1. Taxonomy (NCBI): domain Eukaryota; kingdom Metazoa; phylum Chordata; class Mammalia; order Diprotodontia; family Pseudocheiridae; genus Pseudochirops; species Pseudochirops cupreus. Next base: position 177,617,706 of record CM053581.1, on the reverse strand, counting down.
AAATGTTGCAGTTTGGGATTTGGTGCTAATAATGTTTTTTTTGCAGGTGGGAGGAGGGAAAAGAGCCATTAAACTGGCTTTTTCCTGTTGGGTTTTTGGTTTCTCCTCAATTTATTTGTTCACACAGGAGAGAAAAATGGACCAATAAAACCATTGACTGTAACACCTTTCCCTGACTGCCCTCTTGTGGGAGCACCAGTTATCACTCTAATAAGCAGATGGCAAGCAGTGGAAGGCCAGAGAAAAAGCCAGGTTTCTCAGCAATTCTCAGACTATTAGAATTGGCCCTGGGATAGATCAGAATTTAGCATCCTTGCTGCTTTGGCACTTCTTTGGTGTATTTAATATGTTTTATACAATTACTTTTATCAGGTAAACAGTCTGGATACTGATTGTATTGAGATTCTGAAGGCATTTCTTTAGACTCATGAGTATGCCTACAACTGGCTCCCCTGAATGAAGGTCAACAAAAGGTATATTATAGATAATCTACTAATCAACAAAAGTTTATTAAGCACCTACAATGTGCCAGGCACTGTGACAGGTACTAGGGATATAAAGGCCAAAAATGAAACAGTCCCTACCCTTAAGAAACATATTCCATCTGGGAAAACAATACGTGCAGATGAGTAAATACATATACATATATATGCATGTATACATACATACACACACACGAAGATTTGGCATAATTTTGCAGGGAGAGAGAGTGGGTAGAGGGAAATGAAGAAATGCTTTGTGCAGAAGGTTGTACATGATCTGAGTTTTGAAGGAAACTAGCATTCATAAGCAGTAGATGAGGAAATGTATTTCAGGAACAGGGCTCAGGCTCTTCAAAGGCAGGGCGACAGCCAATGGAATGATATGTATGAAAAGCAGTAAGTAGACCAGCTTAGCTGGACCATTCATTATTTAATAGCTAACATTCATATAGTGCTTTATGGAATTAAAAGTTTTCCACATACCATTCTTTCATTTGATCCTCACAACAACCCAGAGAAGTAGATACTAATATATTATCCCCACTTTGCATAGGAAGAAAATGAGACTAAGAAAGATTAAGCGACTTGCCTATGGTCACACAACAAAGTATCTGAAGCAGAAATCAAATCCAGGGCTTCCCAACTTCCAGTCCAGCACTGTGGTTTCTATGCTATGCAACTGTTAGGTCTATTTTAGGTTTGACTTAAACTTTCTACGAATTTTTAAAATGACTGGTGAAACATCAGTAATTTCAATGAGAATCAGTTTTGTTTTTCTGAGTGCTTATTCAAAGTGTTATTGTCAAGTGCACATTTTAATGGCTCTCATTAGCAGAATTCTACAGTCCTCCAAATGTTTTTCTAATTATTTTCATGCAATTGTTACAAAATTAAAGATTTATTATTGAGTCAAATGTGGAAAGTCAGACCCGGTGGGTGCTCTAATTCCTTGCTGAGATGACTGACAATAATACTCTTGCACAAATGTTGCCCCTAATAAATCATCTGCTGCATCTTTGCCCAACAAAACACTATATCCTGTTTGTGACAGAATAATTCGTTGTAATGGAAAAGATTATGATGGTTCTAGCAAGTCCTATGACTTCACTGTATCCACGAGCAACAGGAAACAAAGAGAGACTTTTTTCATGTAATTGTTTTAATAATAATCTACAATTGGAGGAAATGAATGGCAGAAAACAATTATGGGTAGACAAGATGGTCAGTAAATGAGATTGGGAAATGCAATTGAGCTGGCCTCAGCTTTATTCATTCAAAGGTTTTCGAGCATTCCCTAGATATTATTTTGGTCTCAATCTCACTCTAAATCGCTATTGTTTTCACCAAGCAGTTGAGCCATTCTTTGTTGGCAGGGATGTTTCCCAATATGTTTTTAGTTTGGTCACATGGCTATATTGCATTAGGGATTTGGAATTGAACTTTTTATTTATGATACTTATTATTGACTTTAAAGGTCATCGAGCAAACTTCTCCATGCATGATCCTGAAAATAACATGGCATTTTGCAATATCCTTTTTTTTTTTTACCCCATTAAACAGCCTACTATTGGATCAAAACATTTCAAAGGATTTTATACTCCCTGTTCCACTTAGTCAAAACTACTTTTTAACAGCAGTCATGTTTCTATCACCTGGGAAATTATTCTTTTACTCATTATGGCATCAGCAACTAATTAAAAAGCATTGAAAGCTAGGAATTCAATAGGCAGAATGGCATAGGAGGAAAACCTCTCAAGTTAGCAGAGGACTTGGGTTTAAATCTTTCTATTCACTGTATCTGTGACCTTGGGCAAGTCAATCCTTTGACCTGCAAAGTGAGGAAGCTGGACTAAACAACCTCCACGTTCCTTTTCAGTTCCAATTCTATGAGTCTATGATCCATTATTCTATAAATAACCAATTTTCCTGCTGAATAATGGGTATAATTAGTGAAAATAAAGACAAAAAAAATGTTGGACACATAAATGGGAATATAAGTGAGATATGGCATGATACAGAAATATTCTCAATAGTACCTGAGCATGGATTCCTACAAAAATTAGACTATGGTTACCTAATTTTTCACTAAATGATGTATTCAGTCCAATATTTATTATATAGCTACAATATGCCAGCAAAAGGAAGCTAGATGTAGTGGACAATGAGCCAGCCACTGAGGTGGCATAGCCTGTGCTCTAGTTTTGCCTCTGAAATATGCTGACTATATGACTCTGAGGTCACTTATCCTCTCACTGCCCCCAAGCAAGTAACTCTCTAAAACAAGAGATCACAGAGCTGTTGTCTCATGGGTAGAGGGAGTTCCCTCACTAGGAATCCTCTATACTGGATGAGATACTGGACATAAAGAAACAAAGTCTTTTTCAGGGACACACTATGTGCTCACACATTTGAGTAACTGTAAGATTATTTCACAAAGGATAGCTATTGGAATGGGAGGTTTGGGATGGGCCTCATGCAGGAGATCACTCCTGAGTCTGCTTTGAAGGAAGTGAGAAATTCCATCAGGCCAAGTAGACTTGTCATGGGGAAGCTCAAGGTCTAATGAGGCACAAAAAGCTTCTTTTAAACCCAACCTGGACAACTTCATTCCCATAGGTAATGTAGAAACCAGTATTAAGAGTTGTTTCATTTTTTTTTTTTACTTTTTGGAGGGCAATTGGGGTTAAATGACTTGCCCAAAGTCACATGGCTAGTAAGTGTGTCAAGTGTCTGAGGCTGGATTTGAACTCAGGTCCTCCTGACTCCAGGGCCAGTGCTGTATTCACTGTGCCACCTAGCCACCCCTATTGAGAGTTTTTTTGTCGGGGAAAAGGGGACCTTAACGTTACTACAGTATTTGTCCTGTCACCTTCCCCTCTTTTCTCATTTGGGAGTGAGTCATGCACCAAATATCCAATATTGACTCCCATCCTGTGTTGTACTGGTAGTTACTATTGTGGCACCCTAGAATGAATTGAACTAGCATTACAGATTTCTGAGTTGTGAAAGATAGCAAAGCATAATAGGTATTGAGTAGAGTGGATAGAATGCAGGATTTATGTCAAGAAGACTCAAGAACAAATTTTACTCTTAGACATTTATTAGCTACGTGACCCCAGGTCGCTTATTTAATCTCTGTGGGTCTCAGTTTTCTCATCTATAAAATGAGAATAATAATAGCACCTTTCTTGTATGGTTGTTATGAGATAGAGGACTGTTAGTAATCTCCCCTAGTTAATTTACCTTGCATTTACTTATCTGAATCCTTAGTTTTTCAAAAAATAAAATGTAAGTTTCTTGAATGTGGGAACCACTTCTTCCCCACTATTGGTTGATGTGTGTGTGTGTGTGTGTGTGTGTGTGTGTGTGTGTGTGTGTGTGTGTAGCTTACTACAATATAGAATATAGTAGGTGTTTAATAAAACACATGCTGAATTAGACTGAAATCATGTGCATAAAAGTTTTGTAACTATTAGTGAAAACATTGGCTAGTAAATCCCAGGACTAAAAGTTCAGAAGCCAAAAGAAAGTGAATAGTTGACAAATGTCACACTTCGTGGACAGCCAAGTTGTCAGTCCAACATGATTATCGTTTGTGTGGGTGATTTAGGCTAAAAACAAAGATCCCCCAGAAGTGATTTAAAAAAAAAATCTAGAGATATTTCTTGATCCCATTAGCTACTTAGTTCCTCATGTGAAAAAAAAATCACCAAATTGCTTTGTGTTTATTTTTTATATACTTATATGTGTGTGTGGAGGCAGCTAGGTGGCTCAGGAGATAGAGTGCTAGGTCTAGAGTCCGAAAGATCTGAGTTCAAATATGACCTCTGACACATATGAGCTGTGTGCCCTTAGGCACAAAACTAACTGGAGAAAGAATTGCCAAAGCATTCTGGTATCTTTGCCAAGAAAACCCCATGATTCGTATTGGCATGCCATGAGGTCATGAAGAGCTGGACACAACTGAATGACTGTAAAACAAGAAAACAGGTGTGTGTATTATCCGCCCTGATGGAACGTAAGCTCCTCAAGGGCAGATGATATATCATTTTTGCTCTTGTGTCCCCTGTGCCAGCAAAGTACTCAATGTGAGCATTTAATAAATTCTTGTTGAGTGATAGATTGAACTAGTGCCAGGATTTGCTATAGATTTGCCAGGATGTTTTTAGCAGGGGTCTCAGCACTGGTAAATTGTCTGTCAAATATTTTAAATGATTTTACAGAAAGTAGCAAATGGCTTCAGTATCAAAGGAATGTGGATTTAGAGCTAGAAAGATTCGTCTCTTCTGACCCCCTCATTTGACACTGGAGGAAACAGAATCAAAGAGGTTTGACATCTTGCTCAAGGTTACACAGGTATTTCATGTCAGAGTTAGAACTTGAACTCTAATTTCAAATTCAATACTCTTTCTGCAAACTCTTAAAATTTATGATTAAATCAGTCTCGAATCTTAAAGAAGAGTATAGGACTGGCTCCTCCCCCACAAAAGCCCCCTAACATTATGACTTTTTTGCTGATGGCATTCATGCTAGACTGAACATTCTTCATTGTCTTCTGCGTAAGAAGCATGCTGCAATGATCTTCTATGACTTCTGCCCTGGGGCCTCTCATGCAGATCAGATGGGAATGGTGAAGCTTGCCCTGTGAACTGCCGAGTGGTGTGCTATAAAAAGAGATGCAGTAGAACTGAGCCGGACCAAAATACACAGGAGGTTCAATTTGCCATGGTCCATCAACTTGACCCTTTGAATGTCTGGGGCCTAGAAATATTAACCTCTGGAGTCATTTTAAAGGAGTTGTGACAAATTGGAATGACCACTTTTTTCAGCCCTTCTTTCTTTACTGTTTTAGAAATAGGCTCATAGGGTCTGGGCATGAAATTACATTGCAAGCAGTAAGAAAATTATAACATCAGAATAAAAGTTGAATAAATTGAAGATGCAAAGAATGCATATGTAAGCAACCTTCCCCATGCATCCTTCACATTGTATTCTTTGGACCTCTGAACACATTGTTCTATAGAAAGATTGTTAAAGAATGGTGGTTAGGTTCTGATTTTAGATTATATTCCCAGGAGGTTATAGTATTGCTGAAATACTACATATTTGCAAAGGAGTACAGGAGAAAACTGTGAGCAATAAAACAAACCAGAAAAGACATTAGGGAAAGAATATCAGAAATTGAAGAGGGAGGTCACATTTCTCTTACTCTTTGCATATGTTGAATATTTGCAAATTAGATAATTGTAATTCAAGGGCAAGAAACACTTATTTATTGGGTTCCAATTTCTAGCCTAGGTTTTGATTTTATGTATTGATCTTTCTTCTTTTCTCCCCCAAACTAACCTTTGATCTACCCTTTCATCTGATAACCCTGTTCCTTTAATTATTCTCAATATTTCTAAACAATTAATCAACCAGATTTTAAGTGCTTGCTGTGTTTCTGGTACTGGGCTGTATGCTGAAATATCAAGATCGAAATGGAACAGTTCTTGCCCTCAAGAAGCTTACATTATTGGGGAGATGTTTTAGCATCTTCTGTCTTTCCATTTCTACTCTGTTCTTTCTACCATTACATGTTAATTGTTAAATCACATATGCTTATATGTATATTTATACATGTATATATGCATATATATGTATATGTATATATATATGTATATAGATACATATATGTATCTATATACCAATCATCAAAGCCTTATGTGACCCTTCTGCACCATTTGGCATTTGTCCTTTCCTTCTTTCCTTTTTAAAAATTGACAAACTTTTCAAATAACTTTTGCATGAAATCTGTCTCAGCTTCTTCACTGTGCATTCTATAATAGCCTCTTATGATCTCACTTTTCCTCCCCGTTCTTCTGAAAATCCATTTTCTTAATTCGCAAATCATCAAATGCACTAGTTATTTCTCTAATATTCTCCTTTGTTCTTCTACATTATTTGATACTTTTAATCATTTGAAATAATCCACTGCCTTGCCTTCCATCTCTATCACCAGATCTTTATCTCTACTTTAGACCTTTTTTCTGAATTTCAGTTACATGTTTCTATTTCTAGCCTTAACTAGGGTACGGTGACTGAGACTTTGTTCCATGGTACTGAAATTTGGAGAGTGCTGATAGGACTTAAAATTCTTCAGCTTGGAAGCAAGTTAGTGAGAATTTGTTTTTCTGACCTGTGATTTCCTTAGTGTAGAGATCTCCCAATGAATAACTGCCTTTACTAATTTAGATCAATGCTTTCTCTAAAATTTGTAATCGAGAATGCATTACCCAGGATCACATGTCTGATAAATGTCAGAGTCAGGACTTAAACCCAGTCTTTTCCACTCAAAGGCCAGTTATCTATCTGTACCATGCTGCCTCTCTATCAAGAATAATTAGTCAAAATAAGAATCCATATGCCTTCTCTGTACTCTTTCCTATGATGCTTCCTGTTCACTACTATGGGTTTACACTCAAGTGAATTTCCCTCTGCTCTGGCCTTACCCTGCCAGGGTGTGTGTGTTTCAGAGAGAAAGACTGTAATATCCTATGTTAGCAAGGGTCTGTGTCTTTAAATGGGATCCCCTGCCAGACTGTGGGAATGGAAAAGCAAATGGTAGGACTGCTTGAGGGTTGGGAATTGACATGATAGACATAAGGTTGAAGAAAATCCAGTGTATTAATGACAGTTTTGTTGAAATGGCTGACCATGCACTCCTAGAATCACAAAATTGATCTCACCATCGTGTATTTGGTTGTACTCTACTCCACCCACCTAGAATATTCTCCTTCCTCCTAGTCCAACTTCATTCAATTCAAAATTCATGTTGACAGCCTATTGAATTCTGTACATTCTCCTTTAACTATATCCATCTGTTAAGTATCAGCTTGTAAAACCATAGAAACATAGAAGCAGAATAACTAGCATTTTCATAGTGCTTTAAGCTTTACAAAGTATTTTATATAAGTTATCTCATTTGGTCCTCACAGCAGTCCTGTGAAGTAGTTGCTATTATAATCCCTATTTTATATGTGAGGGCACTGAGGCAGATAGAGGTCAAGCAACTTGCCCAAGGTCACACTGCTAAGAAGTGTCTTTGACTATATTTCAATTCACATCTTCCTGACTCTGGGCCCAGAGTTTTATCCACTGGGCCACCTACCTAATCATAGATGTAGAACTCAAAAGGATCTCAAGAGATCATTTAGTCCAATGCCACCCCCCACCCCAATACTAGGAAACAGGTCCAGAGAAAGAAATGATTTGTCCAAATTCAAGTTTTCAAAGGTCGTACATTATAACCTTAGGTCTCTTGACTCCAAATGCAATGCTCCTGCCACTATACCACACAGCTGGATTGTGGAAACTCTTGAACACATGACAGAGGAGTTTGAAGTCTATTCTGGAGACAATGAGCAGTTCTAGAAAGGTTTAAAGTGGAGAAGGAGGAGCATGACCAGACCTGTGTGCTAAGGGTGAAGGGTGAATCTGATGGGTGAAGGCTAAATTCTAGGGGAGAGATAATAAAGGGGAGAATATTTTTCAGTGGGTATTTAGTCCAAGTGGGTGGTAATGGTGATGTGTATGTATTTGGATAGAGTCGGTTCCCCACTTCTCCCTGTCCTAATTAATGTAAACACAGAAAATAAGGGGCAGATTACAGAACTACTGAGGCAATAATATGTTAAACTAAAAGTAAAAATGATTCTATTCCCTTGTTGTCTTTTTTCAAAATATGAAGGAATGTTTCCATGTGGAATCAGAGGGTCAGTTTTACAATGGATGGCCACACGTTAGCCATTTCCTTGGCAAGCTCGGCTCTAGCTTGTCTTTCCAAACTTATTACACACGTATGCTACCACGTATACTACTTTCTTGCTATTGCTTACATATTAATCAGCCCCTCACCAAATGTCTTTTCCAGTGCTGTCCCTAAGTCTGAAATGCATTCCTTCCTCATCTTCACCTGTTAAGAGTCCATAATTTCAACTCAAATATTTCCTTTTTCTTGTAGCCTTGGTCCTGATCCTACTAGAAATTACCTCCCACCCCTTCCTTCCCAATTACCTTGCGTTTATTCTGTACAACTCACATAGTCCATAATATCTAGTTAGCCCTAGGCCATGTTTTCCATATTGTTCAATCATCAGCCCTGGCCATCTTCTTGCCAGCCACTTCTTATTGAATCATTTCTGCCATTGCTGCAAGAAAGAGCGTGTCAATCAGATCACCTGTGGATACACTCGCCAACCCCTGATTTTCCAGCACAAAACACCATTCCCTGGTCACCATTCCCCTCTACGTTATCTTGAAGGCAGGAACTGATTCAGTTTTGTATTTGTAGTACTGGTGCCTACCACAGGGTCTGGCAAATAGTATGGGTTTATTTAATATTTTTATGGAGTTGATGTGCGCTATATCACAGAGGTACAATTCATTGCTCCTCTGCTTGTTGAGTGAATAAATGATGCTGAGAATCACCCCTGCCCCGTTGCTTTCTCCTAACTGCCATTGCCTGGAATTCCATTATTGGAAATACATTCCTTACTAGGCATTTTCCTTTGAAATATCAGAGTTTCATAGTAGGAAGATGTCTGTAGACTTGGGACCATCCAGTTCGTATGTGAGGAAGGTCTTTAATAATATACCTGACAGGCAGTCATGTAGCATTTGCTTGAAGGTCTGAAGTGAGGGGAGACTCACTGCCTCACAGTTGGGAGGGTAGGGGAGGAAGAGGTGGTCATTCTACTTTTGTATAGTTCTAATTTTTAGGGAGTTAATTCCTGACATTAAGCCGAAATTTGCCTCTGTATTTCCACTCATTGCTCCACTCACTGGCTCCTAAGTAGAACAAATAACAATGATTTTCTGGAGAAGAATAACATGTTAAGCTATAATGAGTAACCTCTTGGTTTAAATGAATTTTCTGTCAGTTTTATGCTGAAAAAATAATGGGGAGCAGAGTGTTGAGGAAATAAATCTTTGATGGGGTACAGCTTGGACAGGCCTTGGTAGAACACCAAGATTCTGGGTAACCATTCCAGATAACAATGCCAAGGCGCTTGAGTCTCCCCTAGTTATTAGAGGACATGTGCACATTCCGAAGTGGTGTAGTGGATAGAACACTGGTCCTGGAATCAGGACGACTCATCTTCCTGAGTTCAAATCCAGCCTCAGATACTGCTTAGCTGTGTGACCCTGGACAAGTCATTTAACCCTGTTTGCCTCAGTTCTTCATCTGTAAAATGAACCGGAAGAGGAAATGGCAAAGCACTCCAGCATCTTTGCCAAGAAAACTGCAAATGGGGTCATGATGAATCAGACATGACTGAAAAATACTACTGAATGACAACAATAGCACATTTCTCCAAAACATAAAGTAAAAATGTCACCTGTACCCCATCTCCAATGGGTTCTCATAGGGAGCTAGCACCTGCATGTAAACAGCCACCAGCCTTGACTCTTTTCCCTAGTGTTGTATAAGTGGAGCAACAGATGTGTCAGAACAAATGTAGAAATGCTCTAAGTACACCTTTGGGAGGAAAATTCATTCATGCCTCCCTTCTCCACATCTAGCAGGAACAGGGAATGGAGAAGCTATTCTAGACAGGAGGCAAACATTTTTTCCTTTCCTGCCTCCCTCCCTCTGTTCCCCTTTCTATGGCTCTCATCCTCCCCTGCCCTATATTAATTGGCAGAGTATTACCTTCCATGTGTTGAAGTGAGCACGGTCTCTGATTGGGAAAGCCTCAAGAAATATCTAGAACTGACATTTTGTTAGCTAGGAAGTCCAAGAATGTGCTCCTGAAGAAATGCTGGTATTTCCTTCAATATGTTCTATTTACATATAGGAATGTTTTGTATTTGGAAGTTAGAAATGGTATCCTAACCCACTCCTGAAGGAGAGATGCTGCAAAGCTGATCTGCCCATTGGGAAGAACCAATCAATTCCATTTACCGGATCATAGATTTACAGATGAAAGGGCCCTTTGAAAGGGCCCAGTACAATTGTCTCATTTTAAGGATGTAGAAGCTATGACCCAGGGATGTTAAGTGACTTCCACAGGATCACACAGCTAGTAAGAATCTGGGGCAAGATGCAAATCCAACTCTTCTAGATTCCAAATCTGGTGAATGACCCAGTTACTTCTAAAGTGGCACAGGAGGATAGAAATCATTTTTTTCAACATGATAAGCAATTGTGAAAGGCCTCCTTTGTTTCAGGAGCTGGGCTAGGCTCTGGGGGTACAGAAGATTAATCAACTAGTGTTTATGAAGAGCCTATGTATTAGGTACCATGTTAAATGCTAGGGAAACAAAGAAAAGCAAAAACAAAAATAAAATAGTCCCTGCCTTGTGCCTAAAAGGAGCTTACATTCTATTGATTTAAGCCATAGGCATGTCAATAAACTATTTATAACATAAATAGAGATTTTCAGGGGAGGGATAATCTGGAAAGGTCTCTTGTAGGAGGAGATAAGCCTCGGAGGGAGCTGGAGGGTCTGAGATGTAGATATGAAGAAGGAGAGTGTTCTTGGCCTGTGTGTGGACACAACTGTTGTCATACATAGGCACTAGCAAGCAAATCCCTTGGACTGGAATGAGCATGTCATTGGGAGTAATTCGGAATCAGTCTGGAAAAGATAGGTTACAATCCAGTTGTGAGGGAATTTCAATTCCCCCAAAGGAGAGTTTATATTTTTAATCTGAGGGAGTAGAGAGCCAGTGAATCTTCTCAAATAGAGCGGTGACATGGCCAGAGCTGTACTTTACAAAGGTCAATTTGGCATCCTTTCTCCCAAGGGAAAATGTGAAAGGGCCTTGTGCTGTGGTGATATGCTATCTGCTGGAGTCCCCACCACAGGCTCTTTTGCGGAAATAAGCATTTTCCTGAGGTACCTCGTTAGTATCATATCTATAATTAAGAGCTCTGGTGTCCAGGTAGGGAGGTACTGTTTATGAAGAGGCATGAGATGAAGGCTCAATGAAAGCATTCTTTTTTGAAATGATAGGAAAGACTGCTTAAATGTTCTGATTCATTTCTGGTCACTTGAAAATAAATGACCATGGCATGGAAGGAAAAACAGACTGGGTGACATAACCGTTGACAGTTTTCGGGAATGCAGAAACCTGGCAGGGACATCAAGGGATATGATTCATAGAAAAAAAGAATTTTTATGGTTTTTAACTCAACTGGCTATTTTGTATTCCGGAAAATACTTTTTGTCCAAATTTCCTTGCAAATGGCCACTGAATGAATGCAAACTAAACACTCAGCTTTCTGGTTCTATGAGATGTTGGTTTAAAGGACATGCACTAAAATGTGTAAAGCACTTGCTGATGTTTGGTTTGAAATGTCTTGATAATTAGGCTAGAAGGAACAGTTGGAGAATAGCAGCTTATCAGTATGCCACCACATGGCAGGTTTCATCTTTTCCTAGTTCATCACCCAACAACATTCCCTGAAAATCTGACCCAACATCTGCCAAAGCCTAGAGTGCTGGGTAAATTGTGCCAAATGTAACTACCACTTTGGGTGGTCGATTCAAACTTCCTTCCTTTGGAATCTGAGCAAAATCTTTATTTCTGGGAACAACCTTCCATCTGTTTTCTAGAAAAGATTGAATTGAACTTTCAATAGTTTTTCAGATAACACAGAAGAAGAATGGACAGATTGCATAGTCTTTCCTGGTTTGATTTCTTTTAGACTTCCTAGAAAAAAAAAATTTAACTTTCCTGTGTGATTTGGAGCTCATGACTGATACCTCAAGCCTTCAGAAGAGAAAGGAGAGGACCATCCCATCTGTTGGTCATTCCAAGTTTCTCTCTTTTGATTGGAAATTCTAATTTAATTCCAAAGAGTCACCTTCCTTAGCTGTTAGGTCTCTTTGCTTCTTCTAATTTATTGTCATGATTTTGTCATTAAATTATCATTATTTATCTGTTTAAATTTGTCTCCCCCTTATAGAATCTCAAGGAACAGACAGTCCTTCAGTAAACATTTATTAAGTATTTACTATGCACTAAGTGCATGTGATCAAAAAAAGACAAATGATAGTCCTTGGCCTCAAGGAACTCACAAGATAAGAAAATATCCCTTCTGCCTCACTGTAGAGAGGTGGGAATTTACTAGGACAGAATATTCTATATAGCATCAGACATAATCTTTATAGCCGTATCAGATTTTGGTACTTAACTTGTTTCTTGATTTTACTTTTAAAAAAGTTCAATTTAGAGTCAGGCAGGCCTAATTTCAAATCCTACTAGTTGTGTGACCATATACAAGTCAATCGATGTCCTTTAGGCCCAGTTGCTTTATCTATAAAATGGAGATAATATGGGTGACTAGGTGGCACAGTAATTAGAGCACCGGCCTTGGAGTCAGGAGGACCTGAGTTCAAATCCGACCTCAGACACTCAACACAAAAACTAGCCATGTGACCTTGGGCAAGTCACTTAACCCCAATTGCCCTCCCCTCACCTCTCCAAAAAAGCAGAAAAAAAATCCAAACAAACCAAAAAGCCCCCCAACAAAATGGGGATAATAATAGGGACAACTCCTCATAGTAGTGTGAGGATCAGATGAGGTAATATATGTAAAACACTGCAAACCTTAAAACTTTATAAATATTAGCTGTTAGGCTTTATTATATGAGTGCAGGGACTGTTCCACTTTTTGTCTTTGTACTTCCTAGTGGGTACTTAGTAAATGCACGTTGAATCAAATCAAACATTTTAATTTAATTATAGATGTGGCAGTTTTAGCAGCTACATGGTATAATAGAGTATGGGCCTGACTCTGGGCAAGTCACTTAACCCCGTTTGCCTCAGTTTCCTCATCTGTAAAATGAGCTGGAGAAGGAAATGGCAAACCACTCCAGTTGTCTTTGCCAAGAAAACCCCAAACAAGACCATGAAGAGTGGGACATGGCTGAAACAACTGAGTGACAACAGGCAGTTTCCAGTTTGTGCCACTTTCAGAATGCTGCTCTTATTCTTGACTTAAAAGTACTTAGTCTCAATATCAGGTTTTAAAATATTTGGCCCTTTCCCCATAAAACAGATGAGAGGGTGTGACACATCTAAATGGAAAAGCCTTTGAAGAGCTTAGGCAGTTCTCTAATCCTGCTTCTCTACACAGAAACAGTAGATGGAAAATTTTTTGTCTCCTATACAACTTGTACCCAGTAGATCAAAGATGAGAGAATGAGGCTGGTTCTGAGTGGCCCATTTCGTGTTCTGTGGGCTCATTCCAAAGGCAATTGTATCACTTCTCAACCATGTTCTTCCATAGTAGGAAGTGATTTTCTCACAGGTTTGCCAAAACTTAAAGAATTGGTGCCTGTTTAAGAAGATTACAGACATCAAGCAAAGCAGCATTTCAGCATAACTTGTCCCTTTCTTCCATTGTAGTTACTTGGTTTATATGGAATTAGAACACAGTGGAAGTTATGGCCCTAGGGGCAAGTTTTAAAAATAAGTTTTTCTTTTAAAAAATGTTTGTGTCCTTCAGTTTCCTTCCAACAGAAGAAGCAAATGGGACAATTGTTGGACTATTTATAGCAGGTGTTTTAAATACTTTGGGAACAATTGAGGAATAGTTTGTCTGCCAAAGGCACCCTTGCTTTGTTTCCTATATCTGGTACCAGGGTCATGGAATCACAAGGGTCATAGCTTTAGGGCTGGAAGGAACCTTAATTAAAGGTCATGCAGTCCAATCTTCTCATTTTAAAGATGAAGAAACTGAGCAGCTGAACTGTATCAGTTGATAGAGTTTGTACACCAAGAGTACCCTACAATTATGGAATCATAAGCTTAGGCCTCCTCCCTTTGCACTGAAAAAAAAATCCCTATAGAAGAGTGTGTTCTAGTGGAAGTTATGGAAAAACATTTTCTAAGTCATTGCTCTAAGACATCAATACTAAGCTCATCTTGGAAACTCTGGCTCTATTCAAGTCTCCCTTGTGATTGCTGTTATTGCAGCAATCTCCCTCAATTATTTTGAATTCACTTTGTAAATATTTGATATGTCCTTCTTCTGACATGACTCTAGGCCAGTCACTTAACATCTTAGTGCCTCCTTCAAGTCTAAGATGTTATAGAGAAGGTGCCAATCTACATTGTTGGAAGCAGTTTCTTGACCAAGATTTTAATTGAAATTGCAGGTTTTGTCCTGTCTTTCTCTCTCTTTCTCTCTCCTCTCTCTCTCTCTCTCTCTCTCTCTCTCTCTCTCTCTCTCTCTCTCTCTCTCTCTCTCTCTTTCTCAGCAGCTAGATGGCTCAATGGATAGAGCTCAGGAAGACTTAAGTTCAAATTCAGGCTCAGATACTTACTAGCTATGTGACCCTGGCCAAGTCACTTAACCCCTTTAGCTTCGGTTCCTCATCTGTAAAAATGAGCTGGAGAAGGAAATGGCAAGTCACTCCAGTATATTTGCCAAGAAAACCCCAAATGGGGTCACGAAGAGTCAGATATGACTGAAGTGACTGAATAGCAACAACAACAAAATCTCTCTCTATACAATGACATTTCCTCTGTCAATCAAAGGGTGTATAGATTTTGGACTTTCGTGGATTTAAATGAGCAGGTCAGACAGCAGCATAGAAGCAGACAGAATGATGCTTTTTCTCACCAATGAAATTGTTTCTTTTTATTGTAGCATGAATCTTTGATTCAAATCCTGGGATATATAAGACAGATGGATAATTGATTCTATGGGCAGAATTGTCTTTAAAGTTAAAAAGGTTTTTGAATCATGCACTAAGCCTTTATGGTTAGGTAATTGTTGGGGACAAAAACAAAGCCCCAACTCTAAACTTGGATGAAAATAATTTATTCCGGTTACATGAAGTGATTGTTAGCGTTCAACTTTCATTCCACAAATGAAACAAGTTAAAATAGCCTGACTATTGATTGAGAAGTACCATATATATTTAGAAACTTCCTCTGCTATGTTTTCCCCCCAACACATTGTGAGAAAAAGTGAAAAAAATAATGCTGCCTTGAATAAATCTTTCCCAGCCACCCTGTATACTATTTTTCATCCTTTTGCATTCCCTAATAAAACCCAATTGGGACCCAATTAGTTGAAACAATGAATCCCTTTGAAGAGGTCTCATTATTCAGATTCTCACTCCATGTTTCCATTGGATTGGAACCAATTGCCTTATTTTACATAATTATAACTTGAAATAGTGTGAATTCAAATACATGCAAGCACTTCAGGGGATGCATTATTCAAACTATTTGGGACCTAGTAATACATTCTGCCCTAGCACTCTGCATGGAACCCGGTAGGAACTTATTAAATGTTTGTTTGTTTAATTGAATTGAAACCAAGAGAAAGTGAATAATAGGGAATTTAAACTCTAAAACTGAAACTTGAAAGGAAATGAGATCCTAATGTAAGCATCATCATCATCATCATCATCTCTTTCTCTCCCTCCCCTTCCTTCTCTCTCTCCCTCCCTCTCCCTCTCTCTCTCTCTCTCTCCCTCCCTCCCTTCCTTCTCTCTCTCCCTCCCTCTCCCTCTCTCTCTCCCTCTCTCTCTCCTTCCCTTCCTCTCTCTCTCCCTCTCCCTTCCTCTCCCTCCCTCTCTCTCTTCTTGTCCTCTCTCTCTCTCTCTCTCTCTCTTTCTCTCTCTCTCTTCTTTAAAAATATAGACCTTGAAGCAGCCTTTATATAGACTTTCCCTGTATGTAACACTTTTCAGGAACTTGAGGAATTTTTGAAGGAAAAAAGTGATTTTAGGAGATTGAAATTTCAGTTAATGTTACTACTGCTTATATCTCTAAATTTTGTAAAAGTTGAGGAGAGTACTCTTCAAGAGGACCACACAGTAACCAAGGCATTTAGTAACGGTAAACGTTAGTTTTTACATTCGAATTCAGCTTTGGCTAGGGTATGTTTGAAAGGACCCAAGTCAAGGTGTATGTTGTAATTGCAGAGTTATGAAAGTGAGAAATAAATAAGAAAAGAAATCAAGAGAAAAATCAGGTTTTCAAAGATCAAATTCAATAAATACAGGGATGTAGTTCAAGGGCAGATAACAGAGGAGACACCAAAGGAATACTGATATACTGCCTGTCTAACATCTGGATTGACCTTCCTCATGTTTGAGAATGTGATATATTCTTCCATTTGGTTCTGCCCAGATAAGAAGCAGAAGGCCAATAGATAATTCCAAAGAGTTTGTGCTGACCCAGAAAGGGATTCTTTTATTCTTCCTCCTAGTTTCATTTTTAGAAGGCTTCTAATTTGCCAATGGATTGCGCTTCTGAAGTTGTACTTTATTGTCTCAATCAATAAGTATTGTTGATGTTCGAGTGGATAAGTTAGATCTGGAGGCAGAAATGTTATCATTGTTGTTCAGTTGTGTTTGACTTTCCACGATCCCATTTGAGGTTTTCTTGGCAAAGATACTGGAGTGGTTTTCCATTTCTTTCTCCAGCCCATTTTTGCAGATGAGGAAACTGAGGCCAACAGGGTTAAGTGACTTTCCCAGGTCACACAGCTAGTAAATTTCTGAGGTGGGAGTTGAACTCAGGTCTTCCTGATTCCAGGACCAGTGCTCTATCCATTGCCTTTTTTTTCTTAGATCACTCTTCAGATTTCTTTTCAATTGATTTTTCCTTATGATTATGCACATAATAGCAAAGTACTTTCATAGACCCATCACTCCTTATAAACTATTAAGCACCAAATGAGTGTGTAGTGTTGTCACTATCATTCTTTAAAAAATAATTTTTAAAAATTAACCTGAATAACCTTCTCTTCCAAATGGTTCCCTCATCTTTTCTCCAAGGTTCCTAGGGAACTACTGCCTACAGATTGCTTTTTTGAAATGCTGTGTTCTGATCTAGTCTGGGATGTGTGCAAACTGTGTTTGAATACCAGCAATAATGTCATTTAATAGCTATGTGACCACAGGCAAGTTGCTTAACCTCTCTTGAATAGTTTCCTCAATGGCAAAGTAAGGGGTTTGAATTAAATCTCTAAGGCTCCTTCCAGCTTGGATGCTATATGACTATGTGATTGGTAGCTCATGGACTCCAGGGACCTGGTTCAGAACTGAACTTGAATAGGATAAAAAATAAGTCTCAGTTGTTTTCAAAGCTGTTAAATTATGAAATTCTCTTTGTCTGACTCCCAGAGAACTAGAAAAAAAAATTTCTACTCCATTGTCCTTATCAGCTTCCTCTCAAGTATTTCTTTGTTAGAAGGAAGACCTGATACGCCTAAAGGAATTTCCAATATATTTCTATTCCTCTGAATATATAGGTAGATAACTCAGTTTGCTCTCCCAGGGTTTTGTATTTAATCCTTTTTTTGTATAGTAGCAGTGCATTTTGTTTTTGATACAATAGACGTTTCCCAACATACACTGAAACAAACTGCTTAATAAAGAAAGACCATTCTCTGAAAAAAAGAAAAGTTAGGCAATTGCTCGCTAACAGAAAGGAAGGCTGTATCTTAATTTTGGCATCACGGTATAACATTGACTATTGCATTTAACAGAATTTGTTGGTCTTTCTCTGTTGACTTTATTGTCATTTTTGCAGTTAGAGTTACTAATTTTTTGTTTCTGCTGTTTCCTTTTTTTGGCATAACTTCATATATTTTCCCCAAGATTCTCTGAAGTTTTCATGTCTGTCATTCCTTAAGGCACAGTTAACATCTATTACACTCATATACCAAAATTTTTTGAGCCGTACCAATCATTGGGCACATATTTTGGTTTCAGATTTTTATCAATAATGCTTCTTTTCTTGCTGTCAATGTTCTTGTTACTCCCGGTAGTGAAATCTCTGGACCAAACAATAAGAAGACTTTAATGGTTTTTCTTCATAAGTTTCAAATTATTTTCCAGAATAATTAAACCATATCACACCAACAGCAGCAGTGAATTAATTAGTGCATCTTCTCATTGCCTCTCCAGCAAGAATTCCTTTACCCGCCCCCCCCCCCATCCTTAAGTATCTTTACTTGTTTGATGCATAGGAGGAGATGCCCAAGGGTTGTTTTCATGTTCATTTCTCCATTTATTAGTGATTTAAAATTTTTTAGGTAATTATTGATTGTATTTCTTCTTTCAAAATTAAATTTAGGTAAGTAATATAGTAAATAAAATGCCGAATCTGGAATCAAGAAGATCTTCATTCAAATCTTGCCTCAAATACTTAGCTATATGACCCTGGGCAAGTAACTTAAATCTGTCTGCCTCAGTTTTCTCATCTATAAAAAAGCAGTTACATTCCAAGGTTGATGTGATGTGTTGACGTGCTGTAATTTTAAGGTGTTTGCACACCTTAAAGCAATATATAAATTCAATCTTAGAATTTTTGCAGAAGTTATTTGTGTCCATTACTTATTTGCTTTGTTGTCTGATATTGATTCATCTGCTAATATGCATTAAGTTCCTACTATGTGTAATAATTTTAATATTCTTAATTAAGTCCATGAAGACTAAATGGAATTGCAGATCTAATTGATATTGAAGACACATTATAAATATCTAAATTTTTCAAATTATCACTAGATGATCAATTTCTTTGATGGATCTGGAACATTTAAGCATGAGCCAAAACGTCACTGTGCAGAATTCAATGATATAGCATTTTTATAGGGCTCTTGTTCCTGTTACTCATGTCATACTCCAGACCCAAGATCAAAATCTTATGTGTTCAGACAGTACTGTCACATTTCTATATCATAACTGCTAATCATTGTTCTGAAAATATAGATGAAGTGATGATTTATATTTTGTTTGTTTTCTACATTTTCTGGAATATTCTCTCCTTGATCAAGTGGTAGAATTTTTTTGGCTAAAGTTGTTTTAATTATGATTATTAATGCAACTTTGAAAGAATCAATTCCCTTTTTTTCTGATTTCTTTTCATCTGATTCTTTCCTATCCTTTCTAGTTATAGTTTGTCTGTCCATACTTTCCACTTTTTCTTACTGTTCATAGTAAGTGAACAGTCTGTTTATTTTCCAAGTTTTATTACCATTTTTATTATTATTATTGTTACATAGTTCATATTAGAACTAGAAAAAATCATGTCCAATTTCTGACTGAGTACATTATAAATTCATGTTATCTAAATTCAAATGAGCCCTCATTGATGCAAGGCAATCCTTTTATTTCTCCCTATCTGATTCTTCATCTCACATACCTTAGAAGGTATTTAAAACATTTGCTTCTTTCTTTAAGACTTTCACAGTTCCCCCTTCCACTTTAGCAGAGGACCTCATGTCCTACTTTTGGGATAATTAGGTGGCTCAGTGGATAGAGTACTGGGCTTGGAATTGGAAAGACTCATCTACATGAATTAAAGTCTGACCTTAGACACTTACTAGCTGTATGACCCTGGGCAAATCACTTAACCTTACTTGCTTCAGTTTCCTCATCTGTAAAATTAGCTAGAGAAGGAAATGTCAAACCACTCCAGTATCTTTGCCAAAAAAAAAACCAAACAACAACCCCAAAAACAAAATACAAAACACCCAAATGGGGTCACACAGAGTCAGAAATGACTGAAAAAGAATATCTATTTTACTGAGAAAATTGAGGAATTTAACATGAACTCCTTTAAACTTCTTGACACCATCCCTCCAGCTCCTCTCTCTTCATCTCTGACAATAAGGTAGTTCCTCTCTTTGTCAAGGACAACTTTATCTATGTGTTCCCTAGACTCTATTCCTTCCCATTTTCTCTACAAGATTGCAAGTTCAGTTATTCCTTCTCTCAATCTAATCATCAACCCCTCCCTGTCTACTGTTTCCTTTCGTTACCTTCAAAATGATACCTAAATCTTCCTCAACCTTAAATAATCTTCCTTTGACTCTACCATCCACGCCTTCAAGCTAATATCCTACATCTTTCCTCCTTTTTCTCAGGTAAACTACTAGGAAAAACAAACAAATTTGTACATACTTGATCTCTCTACTGCCTCTCTTCTTGCTCTCTCCTCAACCCTTTGAAATCTGACTTTCAATCTTATTACTCAGTTAAAGCTTCTCTCTCTTTCTCCAAAGTTGCCTAATATCTCTTACTCACCAAATCTAATGGTCTTTTCTCAGTCTGCATGCTTCCCAACCTGTCTACTGCATCTGACATTAATGACCATCCTTTTCTATTGGAAACTCTCCTCTCTCTTGCATATACATGACACTATTTGCTCCTGGTTCTGCTCTCTCTCTAACCATGTCTTCTCAGTCTTTTTTTACTGGTAATCATCCATGTCATGCCCCCTAATTAAGACTTAATCATGGGCCATCCATCTCTCTCTATACTCATTTTTGGTGACCTTATTATCTCCTGTATGTTTAAATATTATCTCTATGCAGATGACTACATATCTACATATCACATCCCAACCCCTTTCCTGAGCTTCAATTTTATACCACCAGTGACTCCTGGAGCTTTTCAAACTGAATATACTTGAGGTATTTGAAACTCATCATATCCAATTTTGACCTCATCATGTTTTTCCCAAAACCCATCCCTCTTAGAAAATATCCCTCTTCCTTCCTATTGAAAGTACCACCATTCTCCAAGTTCCTCACATTCCTTATTTTCCTTCACTCCACATATCTAATCAGTTGACAGATTTTGACATTTTCCTCACATCTCTTGCATCTGACTCCTATTCTCTATGTAAACAGTCATCAAATTAGTTCAGATCCACATTACATATCATATAAATTATTGCAAAAGCCCTTTCACAAGACTCTCCCCACTCCAGTTTACTTTCCATATTATTGCCAGAGGGATTTTTCTTAAGCAGAGATGTGTCACCTTCTTTTTTTTTTTTTTTTACTCAGTTGGGTATAGAAATCTATCTTACCCTACAAGAAAGCAGGAGCAGAAGCTGATAAGAGGAAGGAGGGGGGATGATAGAACAGAGGGCAGATTGTGGGACTGTTCAGTGAGAAGTAAAACACTTTTCAGGAGACAGGGTGAAAAGAGAGATAGAATAAATGTGGGGATAGAATAGAGGGAAAGTAAGTGTGAAATTTTATTTTTTTTAGATTTTGGATAGGTATAATTTTACTTTTTTTTAAATTATATTTTAGTTTGCATCATTCATTTCCACAAGATTTTGAGTTACATATTTTCTCCCCCTCTTTCCCCCACCCACCGCCCCAAAACAGCCATCCCAGTGTGTTCCCCCTCCCCCAGTCTATTCTCTCCTATGTCACTTTTCAGTAGGGCAGGGTGGATCTCCCAATCACAGTGCCTGTGTATCTCAAGTTCCAGTTGGATGTAGTCAACAATAATAATAATAATAATTACATATATATATAGATATAGATATGGATATAGATATAGATATAGATATAGATATAGATAGATAGATATATAGATAGATAGATACACATTCACAACATTTGATTATGGAACTCCAGATTCCAGATTCTTTCTCCTCCTCCCTCGCCACCCACTCCCACTGGAAGGACAAGCAATCAAATACAGGCTGAACATGTGACATTACGCAGAACCTCTCCATAGTGAGCACACTGTGAGAGTCT
>CM053581.1:177561324-177595201 GCA_028627135.1 Pseudochirops cupreus | reverse complement strand
TTATAATAACAGTAGCTTTAGGTTTTAGATATATACTGTTCATTGTTTTGAGGAAAAGTTTATTCCTGTATTTTCTTAAACATAAATGGGTGTTGTATTTTGTTAAAAACCTTTTCTACATATATATATGATATATTCATATAATTGTTGTTGTTGTTTTTTCTATTAATCTAGTTAATTAAGTTTATGGTTTCCCTAATATTAAACCGACACTACATTCCTGGTATAAATCCAATCCAATCATAGAGTATAATCTTTGTGATATGTGTGATAAAAATGTACTTGTGAATTTATCTGGCCCTTTTCTTGTTCAATATCTTTCCTCTAAATTGGATTAATCAAATTCTCTATTTCTTGTTCCGCTAGTTTCGGTTTCTTATATTTTCATGAATATTCATTTATTTTATTTAAGTTGTTGGTTTTGTTGGTGTATAGTTGGGTAAAAAGTTTCTAAAAATATCTTTTATTTCTTCTTTATTTATTGTGAATTCGTTTTCATTTTTGATACTGGCAATTTTATTTTCTCCCTTCTTCAAATTATATAAGGTCTTATCTAATTTATTGTTTTTTTTTTCCCAAAAAACTAGTTACAAGTTTTATCAATTCAATTTTTGGCATCAATTTTGTTAATTTCTTCCTATTTTTGGATGATATGCCTCTTCTATAGAGATGTAGCACAAGATCATGTTAATTTTGGGGGGGTACAACATCACCCTGCTGACTAATTGAGCTTGAAGTCCATTAAAACTCCCAGATCTTTTTCTGAACAACTGTTTTATAATTATATCTTGTACTTGTGAAGTTGATTTTTTGTATTCAAGGTTATTTGCATTTGTATTCAAGACTGTATTCACCCTTAGTGAATTTCTTTTTATTAGATTTAGCCCAATGTTCTACCTCAGAGCTATCAAATTTGCCCACAAAATTCACCAAGTGAATCAGATTAAAATGTAATTGGGAAATGCTTAACAAAATAAATTTAAAAATAAAATAGAACATAGATGATGTCAATTTGTGATTTTCTAAGTTAATATACAATTGGCAGGGATCTGTTTCTATTGAGTTTTTCCACTACTGGTCTAGCTTTTTCCTCCTAGGTTTGTGTCATTTGAAAATTTGTACTTCCCATCTATGGCTTTAAGTCATCAATAAAAAATGTTTAATAGCACAGGGAGATGAAGAGATCCTTGGGTACTCCACTGGGGACCACCCTTTTGACATTGAACCATTAGTAACTGTTCTTTGATTCCAACTTCTCCAGGAGTTCTGAATACATTGAATTGTGGTAATGTGCCAGTCCACATCTGGGTAATCTCTAGAACATTGCCCTCATCTACTACTTTAGTAGTCTTGTCCAAAAAAAGAGATGAGGTTAATTTGGTATACCCTAATTCATTCTTTGGGAGCACTATTTCCCAGACTAGAAGTTCACAACCATATCGATGATGATCCGTTCTTGGAGTTTCACCAGAATCCAAGTCAAGCTCATTGGTCTATTGTTTATTGACTCTTCCCTTTTTAGAAAATCAAGACCTTTGCCCTTCTTCAATCTTATAACCTTTCCTGTTTTCTATAATACTTCAAATGTTACTCACAGTGGCTCAGCAATCATATCCCATCTGTTTATTCTCTAATTCAATAAGCATTCATTAAGCATCTATTCTGGAGAAAAAGGGATTATAGACCAGTGTGCTTTTTAGTATGAGAAACATTTTCCACTGTGCCTGTTTAGCATTATTTTCCTTTGGAAAGTCACCCACTGAGAGCTCACAGATCATAGCCTGGTATAGTCATTGAAAATTGTTTTTTCGGTCTCTTTGATAGTGATCCAGCTCATTGTTTGGTGACATTTGGTCAAAGTCATGAAAAGTGACAGTAGATATTTTCCCTTGCACCTGCACCTTATGTTCGCCAAAGCCCAGTGGCAGGGAAAATATTCATCAATAAATGGGTGTGTGATCAATTTCACGTGATAGCTATTCCATAGTTATGTTATAGCATGAAGTAGACTTTTTGAGCATGGAAGTTGGATTATTTTGATGAAATTCTTTTTTTTCCAAAAGAGAAAACAATTTTTCACATGTAAACTAGTGTTGTCTTGTGGTATTACCTGGACCTCTCATTCTTTCCTGCTAGTTGGAAGCGGAAGGGAATAGGCATGATAAGGGAAGAATACCTGTTCTCTTTTGCTGTTAGTTCAACCCTGTGCATTTGGCATCTTCAGAATTTGATGGCTCAAAATAATTGTTTTTAGTTTTGGTGACACTGATATTGATAAAGAATTTAAACCAACCCATAAATTAAATAATTAGAACTCTGAATGACTGATAATGATGGTAAATCCGGATCCATTTTTCTGCCTCTAATATTGGTGACCATCCCCCTAACTTTTGAAAATTAAACCTTTTACTCAATGAAATAATGGTTTACACTAAAGTCAATTGGGTGTTTGCTTGTGTGGAAATTGGTCATTTAAAAGTATAGCACAAATTGCTCATGATTACATTGATTTGTTGCTGCTGAGAATTACTCAGATTTTAAATTTAAACTACAATCTGAAATAAATATAATGTTGTCAATTCTCTATTATCTATGCTATAATGGGAAAGAAAATTTGGGAAAATGACATGTACAGGTAATTTTCTGGCTTCTTTTTCTTTGACTAGATATAAAAACTGCTAGAAAATAACCCCAGAAACTTGGTTTTAGTGGAAAATACACTGCACTGGGAGTCAGGTAAGACCTATTTTCAGTCTTGCATCTAATATCCACCTTTGTGACTTTGAACAAATGACTTAAGCTGTCCAGGTCTCAGTTTCCTCATCCATAACAATCAATCAGCAAAATTTATCATGCACCTACTGTATGCAAGGCACTCTGCTAAGCACTAAAAATACAAATACAGTAAATAAAACTATCTCTAATTGCAAGGAACTTATATTCTAATGGGAGAAGCAACAAAGACACTTCAGCATACGCAGAATATATATGAAGAGAAGAAACACAAAGTAATTCAATGCAAGGAAGTTTGAGAGGGAGGCAACTAACATTTGAGGGGATAGGGCTAGATGAATTCTAAGGTCCTTTGTAGGTATAGATCTATGATCCTATGAGTCTATGGTTCCTGGCTCCAATACTTATTAATTACCTGACTCTAGGCAGTCACCTAGCCTCTCTGAGTCTCAGTTTCCTTATCCAGAAGTTATGATAATATTTGCATTGACTTATTTCAAAGAATTGTTCTTAGAAAAAAAAGTGTGTTTATTATTATTTGAGTAATCTTTTCTTCTGGAACTTGAAAGTACTTAGTTTTTAATTCTGATTAAAGTTACTAAACTTAACTCAAAACCAAAGAACTTGCAATGTCTCTGTATTTAGTACTAGAAAAGTTAGATCATAAACCTAATTACTCCTACAGAAGTTTCTCTTCTAATACTGTATCTTTAGCCAAATGGGTCAACTTGTTCTTCCTCAATATTGACCCTCTATTTTCCAGCTCAGTGCCTTTGCACAGACTGTCCTTTGTGTCTGGAAGTACTTTTCCCTCCACTCCATCTTTTTGAATCTCTAATGTTTTTTTTTTTTGCACTATCTGACATCTTTATGGGTTCCCATTAGTTGTTAATGCTTGCTCATTCCTCCTCAGATAATCATTTATTTTCTTATGTGTATATCCTTCCCTGAGGCTGTTATTTTGTGTTCCTATCTCCAGTGCCTTGTACAATACCTCACCAGTACTAGGTGCTTAATAAATACTTCTTGGACTGAATAGGATTGAATTGAACTGATTTTGGATTCTGAGTTGCTTTGAATTCTGTTGTTTGTGTTTTAAGTAAGCTGTGTTTAATTTCCACATGGACTACATACCATTCCAAATAATATGAATGGATAGGAAGTTTTAAAGGGCAGCATTTTAAGGTAGGGTCTGAGGCTCGTTTGGAATATGGCACTAAAGGATTTTATGTGTATGAATGCTCTCACTCCAGTTCCCTAGAGAAAAGTCTGTTTTCTACAAGACATGTTACCACTGCTTTAACCTACTGCAAAGTACCTTGGTCATGTGGTATCTGTAACAAGCTTTTCTTGGTTTGCATGACTGACATTCAATTCCAGCTCACACATGCACAGTCACCTCATCCCACTGGAAGACCTTTATAGAATCAAAGAAACATCCCAGGATCCTTTGGAGGAGATATTTATAAGCAGTTGTAATGTGGTCACCATTGCTTTTAGCCCTCCCAGGAAGAACTCATTCAAGTCTATATCACAAAGATTGTGTTTTTAATTTTTGTGCTGTGTATATCTGGCAGGACTGCCCTCGAGGACTGCTAGGGAAGCAGGCTTCTAGTCACATGTGACATAAAATCTCAAGAGGAGGACATGCATAAAAACTACCCTGACTACCAGAGCTGGTTGATGAACCAGCACTGACAGCTTGCTTCAAATTCATCATCATCTGTATAAGAAGTGGCACAATATTGATATGAAGGGGGACATCTATGCCCTCTGTACTATTGTCCTTGGTTCCACTGTCAGAGACTAGCTGGACCTGATGCAGTGCAACAATTCTTACATTCTACCATCTGTTCCTAGTCTTATAGTGAAGATTTCTCTGCAAAATCCTGAATTGGACTCCTTTTTTTTTTTGGAGGGTGAAGGTAGGGCAATTGGGGTTAAGTGACTTGCCCAAGGTCATATGGCTAGTTTTCTGTGTTAAGTGTCTGAGGTCAGATTTGAACTCAGGTCCTCCTGACTCCAGGGCTGGTGCTCTATTGACTGCACCACCTAGTTGCCCCAGACTCCTCTTCTTGAAGCTGTGTACACAGAGGCTAATTTGTGATGGGCTAATGTGTCCCTATGCTGCTCAGGCCTGAGGATCTGTCATTTATAGCCATGAGTGGGAAAGATAATAACACTAAAAGCTGATTTATTCAGCACTATAAGATTTGCAAATCTCTTTACAGAGATTTGATCCTCACAATAACTCTGTGAGATAGGTGTGATTATTATCCTCAGTTTTCAGATAACGAAATTGAGGCTTGCTATGGTTAATTCATTTGCCTGGGGCCAGAAATCTTGAGGAACTCAAACCTAGGACTTCCAGATGACAAATCTAGTGCTCTTTCCACTTTGCCTGTCTCTTTAGATGATGAATGGAAGGAGTTCAGCAGCTCTTTAGAAAATAGTTTCTTGCTTTAATTCACATCAGAAGTGAAGAGAGGTTGCATGGTTTGATATAAATGGGACTTATGTCAAATGACAATGAGAAAACTTTTAATATGATCAGATCACATGATCTTAAGATAATTTCAGTGTGTCAATAAATATTTATTGAGAATGTAATAAATGCCTAGTCCAATTTTGGTAGTGACTTATATAGGGGGCCAAGGGCTACATCTTGGGAAAAAATAATTTAATCATATATATATATATATATATATATATATACATACACACACATATATTCATAAGGGGATTGACTCTGAGCTATTAAATATAATGTGAGAAATATGTTTATAATAGTAATTTTAAGCATTTTCCTGAAGTTATCTGGCTAATGTGTGACTGTGTTTGAGAAATACTGAGAATGAACATCAGAACAATACCTTAGGTTCGCACGGTGCTTTCCTTTTCACAAACACCTAGGACAGTGCCTGACAAATAACAGGTATTTAATAAATGGTTATAGACTGACTACTTTCACATATATTATCTCATTCATTCTTTTAAAAATGTTTTATTGGTGCTCTTCCTCAAAATATTACTGTCACTTCCCAGTGACTTCCCTCTCCAAATAGAACCTTCCATAGTAAAAAAATTTGTTCAAGTTGTTCAGTAGTTTCGGTTGTGTCTGACTGACCCCATATGAGGTTTTCTTGGCAAAGATACAGTAGTGGTTTGCCATTTCCTTCTCCAGCTCATTTTCTAGATGAGGAAAATGAGTAAACATTATTAAGTGACTTGCTCAGGGTCACACAACTAATAAGTGTCTGTAACAAAGTAACAGGGAAGGGAAATGAATGTTATGACCCATTCCACACCTATATTCTACCTCTTCTCTAGGAAAAAGTTAGAACATGCTTCAGCACTAGTTTTCTGAGGGCACAATTTGTCACTGAGGTCTGAGATTTACTATGTTATTTTCCTCAACATTATTGTGGTCATAGCGTTCATTGTTCTAGTTCTGCTTATTTTGTTCTATATTAATTTATACAAACTTATTCAAGTTTCTCTGAATCTTTCATATTCATTATTCCTTTAAGTGTAAAAAATTTTCATTCTATTCATATATCATCTAATTTAATTCTTACAATAGTCCTATGAGATTGTAAAGAGCAGGTATTATGACTATTTCATTGATGGGGACAGCTCAAGTGTCACCTTTTACATCACCCTTTTTCTAATCCTCTTGACGATTAATGCCTTCTCCCTAAATTTTTGTGTATCTAAGTGCTTTGCATTCATGCTCTTTATATTTGTTTTATATAGAATATATGTGTATTTCCTATATCCAGTTACAGTATAAGTTCTGTGAGAACAGGAATTGTTTCATTATTTTTCATTGCATCCTCAGTGTCTAGCATAATGCCTGTCACTGAGTAGGCACTTAGTACCTGTCTGTTGATTTATTGATTTGCCTGAATTTCCTTAGTCAGTTAATGTAGAAGCCAGGATGCAAACCCAGGTATTTTCAGTCCAAGTCCAGGGCTTTCTCCTTATATGTTATTTTTGCTGTCTGGACTGTGGTTGATGATACTTTCCACCACCTACAGTCCAATCTCCTGTTTTGCCATCCGTGTTTCAATATGATCCCTGTTGGGGAGGGAACTTGCACGGATCAAAGCCATACAGCATGAGACTTGCTGCCTTTGCATCTGACCAAGGTACTGAAATGTCCTGAGTGAGAGCTAAAACAGTAAGAAAGCATAATTTTACATGGAGGTGAAAGTGTCTTTGAACTATGATAGATAAATGAAGGAAATGAATAATAGAGGGATGGGGGTTTCTGAATATTACCAATATTAATTTGGAGTCTCAAGTCATTCATAATTTTGGGAGGCAGTATATGATTAGAATAGCTGGCATTTTAAAACCACTTCAGGTTTACAAAATATTTTATCAGTGTTACCTTATTGGATCCTCACAACAATATAGTGAAGAAAGTACTGCAGATATTAGTATCTCCAATTTACATATTAAGGAAACTGAGTCTCAGAGTTTGTGGCTGACCTGTGGTCATATACCTAATAAGTATAAGAGATGAGATTTAAATCCAGGTCTTCCTGACTTTTTTCATTATTCTAACCATTTAGTCATTCTACTTCTGAAAAATAAAAGAGGTAACCTTGCGCAAGTCACTTAACCCCAATTGCTCTACCCTCCCCCCTCCAAAAAAAAAAGCAAAAAAAAAAATAAAAAAGGTAGACTGCTTTTTCTTTTTCTTGTAGCGTTAATCAATATTCTGTTATCCATGTATAAAAGTCATGCCAAGGTCTCAAGGGACATGTACTAGAAGAAACTGCGTTAATATTTGTATAAATAATGTATTCTATGTCTCCCAAATGCCTCTCAAAGAGCAAATTCCCTTTTCCCTTTTTCCCTCTTTCCCTCCTTTTCTCCAAAACATAAGACTTGATCAGCCTGACCATCTCAAGAACATTGCCTGTCCTGGTTGTCTCACAATGGGCAAATCTCAACATTTTAAAATTCATTAAAATTTTTTTTGGAGTACCAAAACTTTTCCCCTCCCCTACCTATTGAAAAGGCAAGTAATGTATCAGTCATACACATGAAGTCTTGCAAAACATATTTACATATTAGCCAAGTTAAAAAAAAAACAAGAAGCATAACATGTAGAAAAAATTCACAATCTGCGCTAAGAGTTCATCAGTCCTCTCTCTGGAGATGGTAAACATTTTTCTTCATGGGTCCTTTGGAATTGACTTGGATCATTTTGTTAATCAGAATAGTTTAAGTCTTTCATAGTTGATTATCATTAAAATATTGCTATAACTATAATACAGTCTTCTCTTGGTTCTACTCACTTTACTTTGCATCAGTTCATTTCAGTCTTCTCTGGCATTTCTGAAACCATCCTGCTCATCATTGCCTATGTTGTCATTGCTTAGTTGTTTTCAGTCATGTCTGACTCTTCATGACCCTTTTTAGGGTTTTCTTGGCAAAGATATGGGAGTGGTTTCCCATTTTTTTCCTCTAACTTACTTTACAGATGAAGAAACTGAGGCAAACAGGGTTAGGTGACTTGCCAGTTAAGCATCTGAGGCCAGATGTGAACTCTAGAAGATGAATCTTTCTGACTTGCAGCCTGGCACTCTATCCATTGTGCCACCTAGCTGCCCCCATAATTTCTTATAGTACAACAGTATTCCATCATAATCATATGCCACAACTTACTCAGTCATTCCCTAATTGATGAACTTCTCCTCAATTTCCAATTCTTTGCAACCACAAAAAAGAACTGCTATAATTAGAGTGTGTGTGTGTGTGTGTGTGTGTGTGTGTGTGTGCGTATGTGTGTCTATTATATCCTTTCCCCTTTGATTTGATACACAGACCCATTAGTGGTATTGCTACATCAAAGGGCATACACAGTTCTACAGTTCTTTGTGCATTGTTCCAAATTGTTTTCCAGAATGCCTGGACATCAATTCTCAACTCCACCAATAGTGGATTAGTGTCTTTATTTTTTTCCACATCCCCTCCCAGCATTTAGCATTGTCCTTTTCTGTCATGTCAGCCAATCCGATGAGTGTGAAGTGGTGTCTCAGAGTTGTTGTAATTTGTATTTCTCTAATTAACAGTGCTTTAGAACATTTTTTTGTGTGTGTGTGACTATTGATAGCTTTGATTTCTTCCTCTGAAAATGGCCTGTTCATATCTTATGACCATTTACCCATTGAGGAAAGGCTCTTCTTTTTATAAATTTGGCTCAGTTCCCTCTATATTTGACAAATGCAAAGCTCAGCACGTTAACTGAATTTATATGTGCATAAACACTGGGGTGAATGTAAGCCTTATTGTAAGGAATTCAAAGAACACACTACTTTCCTTGATAATTTTTTCCTCCTTTTTCACTGACTCAGTATAAGTACTATATACCTTGATAGGACTAAAGACTCACTGTCCCTTCCTTTTTTCCTTCTGGTGTTTGTTGTCTATTAGCCCTGCTTATTTGCTTCTGAAAAAGATAGCACATAGATGACCTGAAGAAGTAAGAGGTCAGAAGTAGTGATCTTGAGCCACCCAGCCACAATTAGTCCTACCAGCTGCTAGGAGTAGTAAATACCCTTTCTCTCCTGCCCCTGGTTTCTTTTTCAAATTAGTAAATAACATAGAAACAATGATGGCTGCAAAAACCAATTTCACATGCACAGCCATGGACTACACAAGGGACAAAATTCATCTCTCCTGCCTGGGACCATCCTTTCACACACTGCAGGCACGGATAGCTTATCTTTTCTCAGCATTAGTCACTGGAGACTAAGTGACATGCCCCAACAGTGGAAGTGTGAGCAAATGGGAATTTATTCACCATGGCATTTGGGATGATGTCAAAAAGCACCACCCTTGTAGAATGAATAGGTACATATTCTTTGAAGCACATTTCACCACACATTTCCTTTCCACTAACTTCTTCCAAATTCTTAAAAGTGAACCTGTTTGAATGTGCAATAGATCCAACATCTAGATTTTATGGGGATTATTGAAATAAAACTTTTTATGGATTTTAAGAATTTTCCCAAAGCAAAGACAACAAAATCAAAATGAATTATTAATGGAAAGAGTGCTGGATTTCAAGTCAGAAAACCTGAGTTCAAATCCCAGTTGTTCATCCTATTCAATAATATTTGACACTTCTTGGCAAAGATAGCAGACCAATTTGCCATTTCCTTCTCCAGTTTGTTTTTCAGATAAGAAAGCTGAGGCAAACAGGGTGAAGTGACTTGCCTAGAGTCATACAGCTAGTGAGTGTCTAAGGCTGGGTTTGAATTTAGGTCTTCCTAACTCCAGACCCTGCACTATATCCACTGTGCCACCTAGCTGCCCCGAATCCCACTTCTATCACCTGTATAAAGGCGCTGCTAGATGGAACAGTAGATAGAGCAACAGTCCTTGAATCAGGAAGACCTGAGTTCAAATTTGATCTCAGACATTCTTAGCTGTGTGTTCCTGTGCCAGTCACTTAACCTTGATTGCCTCGGGGGGGGGGGGGATTTGCAAGTAAAGAAATCATAACTGTCAGCCTAAATGAGCCTGGCTATTTATACAATTGTAATTGCCACCACTCCCCACCCCCTCACCATCCTAGATAAGTGTCTATGGGGAGGGGAAAGCCATAGGGAAGTTTAGAAATCGAGAGGCTCTAGGTATCAATGCAGTGGATTCTCTATGGCAAACTGAGGTAGCTGCACAAGGTGAGCAGGCATGGGTGGAGGTTGTGATCTGCAGCATCAGAGAGAGCGTGCACATTGGGTAGGTCACAGATCCATTTGACTAACATCTTAATTGTAGGTTCAGTAATTGATTCATGAGGAAGATTGCAGCTGGTGACCATTTGAAACTGCAGACTTGTGAAATCCCCACAGATTACCACAGAAGCCTGTGAGCTTCTCATTCTAAATTTAGAGTCTTCATGTAAGTTTCACTTACTATTCCAGCCCTTCAAAATCTCCCTCTGACTGTTGAGGTCCACTAGCAAAACAATGGTGTGATATTTCTACGCGATAACTCATTTGGGGCAGCTACTAACATTTATTAGAAGCGGTATTGGGTTAGATGAAAACCACAGGTCAGAACCAGATTCTGGTCGTGGTTCTCCCATGCATTAACCATATGACTTTTGCCAAGTCATTTAACTACTTTGAATTCATTTTCATCGTCTGTGTAATTGGGACAATGTTACCTGCCTTTACTATTCAGAGATATTCTGCAGATGTAATGAAATAACACACAGAAAGGAATTTTAAATTTATTAAGTCACAGGATCATAGAATTAGGACTAGAAGAAACCATTATGAGAAGTATTATTAATATTAATATTTAGAAGACTCAGCACTTTCAAGACTCTAGGATAAGATCGTGCCCATAGACCTTCCACTATTTGGAGCGATTCTGTGAGAACTGACAAGAATGTAGGCCCTTTGAGGACAATGTCTTTAATATATCATTATGTTCTCTACTGAGGGATGTTCTGAGGCTTAAATGAAATAATGGATGTAAAACGCTTTGCAAACTTTTAAGTGTTTTTATAAATGCTAATTGCTGTTGCTGTAGATTTTGCTGTTGTTGTTAGCCTACAGTTACCAGGCCTCCATTCCGGTGATGACTTCATTCCTTGAACCTTCTACTGCACTATTGTTGGACTCAGTGTTTATCAAGCAATACAGCAATGTTTGACAACCAGGCTAATGGGGGTTGGGGAAGGAAGGAGATCACACACACACACACACACACACACACACACACGTATTTTTAAGTTTAATCTGTATGAATATTTTCCTAAGTTTAGACAATCAAAAATACAATAAATCAAGCCTTGATTTCTAGCAATTTATCAGTTTCTTATGTGTAAATGTTCAGATTGAAAATTTAAGAATGGCTCACAAGCCAAATAGCCTTGACTCCTGCACACTCCTGCCCCTTATATACCCACCATGGGGCCTTAAATATTGTGGGTGTTGAATAAATGTTCATTGAGTGAATGATTGAGTTCTAATTGATTGATTCCAATTGATTCTAATAGTTATAAGTGATTAATTTAGTAACTGGTTAACTGTCACTGAACAGGCATAGTCTAATTAATCCCCAAATGTGCTAAATTAATCAGGGTGGATCAGAGAAGCCTTATGTTAGAGGTGTAGAACTGAGACACAGACTTTTTGATTCAGATGGAGTTCTTTCCCCTCAGTGTGCCATCATCGGTGGTGGTGTCATAATTTGGCTCTTATGACCTTTGAAGCTTTTGCAGAGAAAGTCTGTTTTAATAGTTACTGTACAAAATACAAGTTAAGCAAACCATGCTCAGTGGAAAAAGGGAATAGATTCAAATCAGATCTTCTATCTGGGACAATAAATGGGTTAACAGTAAGAATTTATTTTGGATACACGATAGGAAAAAATTCATTGGTATACTGCAAGCATTGATATAGGTGTTCTAATAACCATAAAAATGAAAACAGGCTGTAACAACTAACACATTTTAAAACTGAGTCAAGTCATACAAAATGTATTCAGGACAAGTGGCATGAAATGAGTCTTCAAATGCTGCTTCAGAAGCCAAGGGTGGAGCTGTACAAGATGGCTAGAAGACCAAAGAGCGTACCTGGGGTTGTCAAAGCTGGGGGCCAGAAGTGTAATATCTGGTAGCTTCCAATTTTTATCTAATTATTCTTGTACAATAGATAACACTAAGCTCAATTGTTTCTAAGCTGTTGAATAATTGCAAATGTTGTCAATGCCATCTACGTTTTGGTGCCTGGGGTAAAGTCCCCAGTTGCCCCAGAAGGCTCCAGAATAGAATACATTTAACAGTTTCATAAGTATTTTTTCCTGGCTCTAAGAAGACCTGCACTGGAATTCCTTTAGAGAAGTAAAGTTCATTACAGCATGGTTTAAAAAGAAAGCCTGAATCAGAAATTCTACAGCCTCCAATCAAAGTCCACACCAATATTTAAATAATATTATAATTCCTGATCTAAATACCATTTGCTATTTCTATTTTCTTCCCCCTCCTAATTGTAGGCAGAAAGTAGCATGTAAATCCTCTCCAGGGAATTGTATGGAGAGCAGGTGTCATGAACACAGTAAAACTAGTCATCTCCTTTGAGAGAAACTAATGGTGAAATAATGATAAATCATATTCATAAAAGACTTTAGAAAGTACTTCATATTTCTCATCTGAGTTACAGTAAATATATTGGCATCAGCATCTCTTGAACATTTCTCTATAGCATTGATTCTTTTTTTTCTTTATATGTATATAGTTTTCAACATTTTTGTAAGATTTTTGAGTTCCAATTTTTTTCTTCTTCCTTTCCTTCCCTCTCCCCAAGCTAGCAAGCAATCTGATATAGGTTATACATTCTAATAGCAAGCACCCTAGCACACCCAGGATGGCCTGCTAGCACAGGTTTTTTGATCTGCTTTTAAAGGAAAGACTGCTCAAAAAGTGGTTAACAATCCTACTTTTAATTATATTCACTAGTTCAGGAGAAAGGTTAGTACCCTGAACTTGGAGAAAATGTAAACAGAAAATACAATCAGAGAAATTAGCACAAAGATCAATAGACAGGGCTCCAGTTATCTGAACATAGCAATATTGCCATACACTTTACATACATCACTGAATTGAAGGAGCACAAATATCTAAGCATCGGGGGGCTATGAACATATAGCTACTCAGAGTCTCAACCAGGAAATCAAGAGATCCTTCTAATGAGTGAACCCCCAAAGCAAAATGCCAACCTCCCAGAATATATAACAAAGACTCAATCCTGATTGACTCAGAGCCAGAAGGCACAAAACCTTCTTGACTCAGCACAACTGTGAATTATCAGGGTTCAAAGGAGATTAATCCTTCAGATGTTTACAATTTAGCCCAAATCTGGGAAACTGAACTCCAAAAAGAAAAATAACAAAAATCTCACCTTGCTTGTACTTACATACATGTACAATAATGTTAAACATATTTCCACATTAATCATGTTGTGAATCAAGAATCAAAACAAAAGGGAAAACCATGAGAAAGAAAAAACAAAAAAAAGTGAAAATAATATGCTTTTGCCCTGCATTCAGACTCCATAGTTCTTTCTCTGGATGTGGTTTAGTATTTTCCATCATGAGTCTTTTGGAATTATCTTAGACCTTGTATTGCTGAGAAGAGGCATCACACAGTGTTGCTATTACTGTGTACAACGTTTTCCTGGTTTTGCTTACTTCAATCAACTTCAGTTCATATAAGTCTTTCCAGGTTTTTCTGAAATCTGCCTGTATAGCCTTGATTCTTAAAGTGTAGTCTAAGGAGCCATAGAGGATCCCCAAGACAATTTCAAGGACAAGATTATTTTACTAATATCAAGACATTTTAATTTCTAAAATCATAAACATGGATGGATAGAACTTGTGTAAACAAAAGCTCTTCAGGGTACTAGATGATTTTTAAGATGATTGAAAGGGTCTTGAGACCAACCTATCTGAGAACTACTCTTAGAGAAATGAGGAACATTTGCTGAAGATTCAAAAAGAATGGGAAAGAAGGGCACAGTACTAGGTTCTACAGATACAAGGATGAAAAACAACACAATCCCTACTCTCCAGGAATTTATAACAGTGCCATATGCATGGTACTTTCTGCTTCAAAGTAGGTACTTTTACACTTTTACCATGTAGATATACCCTTAGTAGGGACACACTAACAAATGAGGAGATGAGGTTAGATACCTCAAGTGAAGGGGAGCCCCTCCACATCCTAAGGAAACCCATTTCACACTTATGAATGGATGCTTTGGGGTTTTGAGCGGTTTTTTGGGGGGTAATCTTTTGGATTTAATACACTTTTAGTGGACAGATTGATTGTGTGTGTGTGTTTTATATTAGTCAAGGGATAGAATATTTTAAAGATAACTATATGCGATAATGAGTACATTTGTTTGGAAATTAATCCATGCTGCCAATATAAGCTCAGGTTGAGTGGTTTCATATCCATGAATACTTCCCCCCCCTTTCCTATTATTATTCTGCTAGTTTTCCTTTGGGGGTCAATACCCTTTTTCTGAAAACAGGAAATCTTTCCATTCTGTGAGAAAGGATTATAGCTTATCTCTTCAATTCAACATACACCCATTAAGTGTCTATTATGTGTCAGCCTGTCAATAAGCATTTATTAAATTAAAAGTTAACTTACTATGTTCTTGTGGTAGGATCTAGATGTAAAAGACAAAAGCAAAATAAAGTAGTCCCTGCACCCCAGAAGATTACATAATATTTGATAGAAAGAACATTTACACCTCAGTTTCCTTATCTGCAACATGAAGAAGTTGGGCTAATGATACCTAGAGTCCTCAGCAGCTCTAAATCCTATAATCTATTTAAGTTCAACCCTAACTTCATAAAATACAGTTATGCCTTCTGCATTGCAACTTTCCTCATCATGGTTTCGATCTATCAGCACAAGACATTAAATGGGAATTTTGTGGAGTTTTGCAGAAGCCACAGATGATATGTGAAGGCCAGCAGACAACATAGAAAAAAGTTTAGAAACTCAGAAATGCATAAAATCTATGTGTAGTACTTAACATTGACCTACTTATGGCCTATGATTAAATACTTAACCCACATTTTACAACAAGGTGCTGTAAACACCTCATAAAGGAAGAAGAAAAAAATCAGAATTCTCTGGTATGAAGGGAGTGCCAAAAACTTTTTACATGAATTTTCCCAATCACCGGGTGTCGCACCCCTCATCCCTGTGATGCAGAAGGGATAACTGTACACAGTTCCAACCTACCAGTTCACAGAGTGCCTTGGGATTGAAAATTGAGGGTTAGTATTATTTTCTTTTGGTTGAGGCCCGGGGATGGTGGGAAATCTAAAATCTTATTTTGTTGTTGTTTAATTGTTTTCAGCTCTTTGTGGTCCCTTTTGCAGTTTTCTTGGTAAAGATGCTAGAGTTGTTTGCCGTTTCCTTCCCTAGCTTGTTTTAGAGATAAAGAAACTGAGGCAAATGGGGTTAAGTGATTTTTGCCCAGGGTCACACAGCTAGTACATGTCAGAGACAAGATCTGAACTCAGATCTTCCTGACCTTAGACCCTACATTCTATCTACTGTGCCATCTAGCTGCCCTAAATTCTTAAACTTTTCTTTATTAATTATTTTTTTAACTGATATTCTCTGTTCTTACAACAACCATTTCCAAATTAAATCCTCCTATTCTCCCTACCCCCAAAAAATGTAAAAAAAGAAAAAGAAAAGCAGTTTAACAAAATTAATCGAACACATCATCCAGATTTGAGGGTCTACCAAATGTTTCATTTCCATAGGCCCTCACATGCGTGAACAAGGGGGAAGGGAGGTCATACCTTTATTTTAGGCATAGTAAATTCTCCCTTGATTGATGAAGCATGAGTGAAAGTTGTAACCCATTGGAACTTGACTGAGAGCAGGGACCTCGGGCTTTATTTCCCCAAAGTATAACATGATTACAATTGACCAGTCTCACATGCTAAATAGTTATTGTGGCAGGTGAAAGATGTGGTGCAGTTTTTAAAGTGCTGAGAATATTTTGGTGGGGAATGATGGAAAGAATAGTTAATGGGAGGGAAATAGGAAGGAAAAAGAGGAAGTGAAATCAACTCAAAGAGAAAACATAATTGGAAGAAAGATTAACACTGAGATGGCAGAAACAAAAGGATGCCACACTCAAAGGGTGGAAATAGTACGAAAAATGTTATTTTTGAAGCCTTCATGAATTCTTTTTCAATTGAATAGGTAATATGGATTTGAATGTTGTGTGTTGGAAACACAAAGTACACAATTGGGAAAGGATTGGTGGAAAGTGAGGAAGGAAGACAACTGAGATTGTGACAGCCAGAAGGAAATAGGCTGGACCAAGTATACAAGTGAAAAAAAGTGTATGGATTTTCTCCCGTGATGTCGTTATTTTAAAAATGTGTCTTTAGCCTATGCCCATGGTTACAATCAAAGTTAGATGTAAGACTTATTATCCTAATGGGGGACCCATATTGATCAGGTATAAATCCTGCTTCAGGATTAGAATACCTGGGAGTTAGTTTAGCAAAGAGATTAGAATGCTGGGCTTGGTATAAGGAAGACATGAATTCAAATCTCCCTTCTGACACTGTCTGTATGACCATGGGCAAGTCAGTTAACTTATCTGCCCCTTACTTTTTGTTTTTTATGTTAAGCTGGGGTTGAGGGGAGCCAATTCACCCCAACATACAGATTCACCCATATAGAGTACCCACATGGCTACTGAAATGTAGTTAAATTTCTGTCCTTTATTTTCTTCCCCCTCCAATACAAATTTCCAAACTCAACATCCTTAGCACATACATATGATCATGTTACTCCTCATTTATATAATACCTTTGGTACCTTCCTGTCATCTTCTGAATGTGGTTCAAACTCTACTGCTAGGTGTTCAAGATCTTCCACATGTCAGCAGTGTGGTATATTAGGTGCTTAATAAATGCTTGTTGATTTGATCTGACTATCTAAATGAGTCATTATTGTCATCAGATCGATACTTTCCTAACCTTTGTTCCAACTTTGAAATCCTAGAAGGCAATATCTGTCCCTAGAAGGGAAAAAGAATGAGTTTGGAACTCTGCCAGGCCAAATAGCCGAATGAGACCTTAGTATCCTGGAATAGTCAATACTACCAGGCAATTGGTTAAGCATTGAGAATTCCCCATCCTTATCTGTCTGAAAGCCATCGAATGTGGTGAGAAGTGGTTGAGAAAAGAGATGACTAGGAATGTAAGAATGTGTTGTTCTTAATATATGAACACAGTAGGGTACATATTTCAAAAAGTTTTTCCCCTAGTAATTACACTAAATCATCTAGAACCTCTTCCTTCATCCCTCTTTGTATGAAATATCTTTCTTTTCCTTCAGTATTAGAAGTTAGGGATGTAAATGGGGAGTAGAAATTCAAAATTGGACTCTCAGACTTAGGCCCATTTAGACCAAACTGGAGTCACTACTTATGTAGATCATAGATCTATGGATTTGATCTAGAAGGGACCCTGAAGGACATCTAGTCCAACTTCCTCACTTCAAGGGGTGATGAAATTATATTTTAATCTTACTTTAAAGATAATTTTGTTGTATCTTTTATTATATAACT
Source organism: Pseudochirops cupreus (assembly GCA_028627135.1). Taxonomy (NCBI): domain Eukaryota; kingdom Metazoa; phylum Chordata; class Mammalia; order Diprotodontia; family Pseudocheiridae; genus Pseudochirops; species Pseudochirops cupreus. The sequence goes on along the minus strand of CM053581.1, from coordinate 177,577,313 downwards.
TCTATTTCCCAATATGTCCATCCCTTTCCTTCTCAGGGATTCCTTTGTTAAAAAGACAGGAGGAAATTAATTCAGTAAAACTAAAGGACATATTGACAGTATTCCATGACCATGATCTCCCACATTAGTCAACCTCATTTTATAGATAAGAAAAATGACAGCTTTATTAACAAAGTATAACTATGAAGAATAGTTAATATTAATCACAGAATCATAACGCAAACTAATCTTGATAGAGTAGAATAAGTCCAAACCAACAAGATAAAATTTGTCAGGAAAACTAAATGTAAGGTCATTTTTGATGGGGTACAGGCTCTGGGAAACCCCTTGAACTCTGATTGAATCTTTCCATTTGATGAGGCCATAAGACTTTCATTACAGCTAGGCCCAAATCTCATACTCTTACTAGCCTAGCCCTCCACCCTTCAGAAGCTGCTGCCAGGTCCATGTCCTCCAACGTAAACAGACTGGACTGAGAACCAAGAACCTGAGAATGTCAGGCTGAGTATGAGACAGCCTCCTAGCTGTCTGACCTAATGGGACCTGAGATGTCAGGCCCAAAAAACACCTCCAAGGTACTTGGAGTGCAAGAAGGGAAGAGGGAAAGAGAGAGGCTTATGTACCTTCCAGTCCTGACTGAAGAAGAATTTGAGATTAGCAGTATTTCCCAGGGCCAGGGAACCATAAAATGTTGAGGTTTAAGGTTTAGGGGTATGTGAGACTCCAGAATACCAACATGCTGGGTCCTGCTGAATGAATTCGACTCAAGTCTTCTCTCAGCCAAAGAAAAGCAAAGTTTATTAGGAGCCTAAGTATCTGCGATGCTTGTATTGCACAAGAGGGCCAGGGTAATCTGACACAGAGTGAGTCTGCACTAGATAATTCTAGGCAACCTCATAGAGGCAAGATCGAGCTTATATACAGAAAGATTGTAGAAGGACTCTAGGGGTGGTCTAGAGGAGGAGTTTGGGGAAGATCTTGAGGAGGAGTCAAATGAGGTCACACTACAGTAATGAGATTAAGGGTGGGAAATAGTTGAAGACTACCTGGCGATGACAGACAATGGAGGGCTAGACTTGTTTATAACAGATCTGGGCATAGATATTTTGATAGGATCAAGGGTGGGAAGTAGATAGACAGTGGAGGGGTAGGCTAGTCAGAGTAAGAGATTTGGGCCTACCTATAAGGAAAGTCTTCTGGCCTCATCAAATGGGAAGATTCAATCAGAGTTCAAGGGGTTTCCCAGAACGTGTACCCCATCAATATTCAGGCTCCAAAAAATCAAGTGCATAAAGTACAAAATGGAGCTTACCTGGTTTGGCAGAAGTTCAAATGACAGTTTTAGTTGATCACAAACTTAGTATTTGCTAGTGATGTGATATAGTAGATAAAATGCTACCACAAAAATAGCATTCTTAGAGTAAGTAGGGATTTTAGATGTCTTATAATTTATGACAGGGGAAATACATGTCACTCTCCAGAGTGTTCAAGATGTCTGATTGTAGGTACTAGGATCAGGTGCAGATATTTTGGAAAGAAGTGTCATGGAGATCTGGGGACAAGTGGTATAGACCAAGACGTAGCATTGGTTTAATAATAGACCCTGGAAGTCCTGGGAGGACCACTTCCAATGGAACAGTCAGACAGTAGAAGGTAATTTCTTGAGGGCAAGGCCTTTTTTTTTCTTTGCAAGTAATAGGTGCTTAATAAATTTTTAGTTGAATTGGCATTCTGTGAAAAATAAACAAACAAACAACTGGGACTCAGGCACAACCCTTCATAACTTATCCCCTCTAATTTTTCAGTCTTTCTATAACTTATACCCAGGAGTATTCTGCAATCCAGTGACATGACCTTGTTGCTGTTCCTCAAACAAGAAACTTCATCTCTCTACTTCAGCCATTTTCATTGTCTTTCTCCCAAGCCTGGAACTTTCTCCTCTTCTCTGCTTCCTGGCTTCCTTCAAGTTCTAGCTAAAATCCCAGGTTCTACAGGAAACCTTTCCTTATTCTACTTCCCTTTGTTAATGACCTCCAATTTGTCCTGTATGGAGCTTGTTTACATGTAGCTTGTGTGTTGTCCTTCCCCTTAGACTGTGATCAGCTTGAGAGCAAGGACTGTGTTTTACCTTTCCTTGTATGTCCAGGGCTTAGCACAGTGACTAGTACACAGTAGGTGCTTACTTAATGAATGTTTATTGAATGACTTACTAAAAATTTAAGCAACAACAACTGAAAAACAAGAAGGTAGGCACAGGGAGATGATAGACCTAGTTACTCTTAATGCTTAGCCACAGTGTGGGGACTTGGTTATAACAAAGCAGGGATCCTGCTAGTAAGACTTGAATTTGATCCAGTTTGTTGTTTTTGTCCTTTGTTTTCGAAGAGGACCATGGCATCAGACAATGATAACATGACCTGCAGTTGACTTTGATTTGAGTGAGAGAGGGCTGTGCAACATCAGCAGCCTCACTTTCTCCTTCAGAGCCATCTGGGTTTAATGGCCAGATATTCATCAGAATGACTGGAGATGGCCCAAGATGCAGTGGGAGACCTTGGCCCTTTCAGGCTAAGGACTTTTCACTACTTACTTTGAGTGAGGTAACACCCATGCCCATTCAGTGAATAGGCCTCTTTTAGAAGTGGGTGAAGAGATGGCCCCTTTAATTAGAAAAAGAAAGAAAAAATCAAGCTTGGAGGGGAAGATCCCAGAGGGTTGCTGTTCCAAAGAGAAACAGTTAACATTGACATGCACACTAAGCCAGGAGGGCTCAAAGCATAGCCATTAAGGGGAGTTTGGGCAGGGACCTATTGTGGTCTGATCTGTGACCTTCACAGTCTACTGCTTCTAAGGTTTTGTGAAAGAAAGCTGGGAGGGGCGAAGTAAACAGATACAGTTCCCTGAATTCAGAAAAAGAGGTGTTCCACTCCCTTCAAGTGTCTGTAAATAATCAAAGGAAGATGGAAACGTGGGAATGCTGATTGATCAGTATGGTGCCAGTTGTTAGATAAGACATAAGGGTTGCTTGAGATATACAATTGTGAGAAAACTCCTTACATCAATCTTTGGATCTGGCTGGGTTTTTGGTCAGCATAAGCTAGGTAGAGGTGATTAATGTAATAAGGTTTTCTCCCAATACCCACAATTGAATGAAGTTTTTTCACAAGACAGAAATTGGACTAGACCCATAACAGAATAGAAACTAAGCTAGCTCCAGAAATGAGTCACAAGATGGAGTCAATGTGGTTCACTTAATTTCTACAATTAATCACTCACTGTCCTAATTCCCTCAATTCCCTCAAGGGTGAGGGAACAAGCATTTATTAAGTACTATTGTGTGCCAAGCATTAGGATGAGAGATTTACAAATATTATCTCATTTGATTCTCACAACAACCCTGGCAGGTAGCTATTATTATCCCCATTTTATAACAGTGACTTGCTCAGAGTCACACAGCAAGTAATGTCTAAGGCTGGATTTGACCTCACACTGTCCTGATGATGAGGTACAGGCTCTGGGAACCCCCTTGAGCTCTCCTTGAATCTTTGAGGTACAGGCTCTGGGAACCCCCTTGAGCTCTCCTTGAATCTTTCTCCAGCCCACCATTGCTGGAGGCTCAGAGAACCATAAAAATGATGTGGTTATGGTTAGGACTGCTTGAGACCCCAAAATACCAACACACTGAGTCCTGCCAAATGAATTAGACTCAAGTCCTCTCTCAGCCAAAGAAAAGTAAAGTTTACTAAAACTTTGCCTGTATTGGACAAAGAGCAAGTCTGTGCTAAAAAATTCTATGGTGCTGTCTCACACATGAAGGGAAGAAGGGGTCTTATATACAGAAAGGTTGTGGGAGGAATCTAGGGATGGTCTGGAGGAAGAGTTTGAGGAGGGTCTTCAGGAGGAGTTAATGAGGTCAATGAGTGATTGTGGGTGGGAAGTTGATGGAGGCTACCTGGAGCCAACAGACAATGGTAGGCTAGGCCAGTTCAAAGGTGGATTGATATATTGATTTGGCTCAAGGGTGGGAAGTAGATGGACAATGGAGGACTAGGCTAGTAACAGAGGTCTGGGCAGAGCCACAATGAAAAGCTTATGGCCTCATGAAAATGCCTCATCAAGTGGGAAGATTCAATCAGAGTTCAAGGGGGTTCCCAGAGCCTGCACCTCATCACTGATTCTAGGCTCAGAATTTTTTTCACTGAATGTGACCTCCCTGTATGATCCTTGGCCACATCATTTTACTTCCCTCAGCCTCAGTTTCTTTATCTATGCATTGGCAATAATAATAGTAGCTATCTCTCAGGCTTGGTGTGAAAATCAAATGAGGTAATGTTTATAAAACTTTTTACTAACCTTAGAGTCTTACATCAATGTTAGCTTTTGTTTTTATTAAATAAAAGTCATTCGTTAAATGTCATTCTAGAAATTTTCTGGGAATGGACACTAAATCATCCCCTCTCTGTTCTTCAGAATAAACTCTTCTCCTCTCATTGAGCCACCATTTAAGGTGGCTAGATAACACTCTTATTCTCTCCTTTCCCATCTTAGGTTATGATTTTTTTTTTTTTGCATTTTTTTCTGTTCAGGTTAAAGACCATTTACCGTGGTGGAGAAGATGCAAGTGTTACAGATATTTATTTTCCCTCCCTGGTCTTGTGAATCGTTTGGAACTTGAGGCAGGCAAAAGCGGTGTGTGCTACAAGCACACTGTTACTCATCAGACACCACACCCGATTACACCATAAGGAGACTCAGTTTAGGAGTATCATAAGTCAATCACTACTTGTCAATCATTGGTTCTTGCCCAAACCCACTGGACACTCCTGTTCTTTCCAGATTCAGTCTGCTGTTGAAATCATTTAAAATTTAAGGTCAGGATTAAGCAATTTAATTTGATTCGATCGAAGCCTGGAAAAATTAAAAGCATTTTATATACATCCCATCAGTTACTTCTTAGCATCAATCCCCCCAGGCAAAACAACCACAACAACAAACCATAATCTAAAAAAAAAAAACCATTTCAGATGCAAACCTGATTCCTTCCTCACCCAATGGCTGCATCAGAACTGGAAGCAGGAAGTTTAAATTCATGACTGCTTGTGGCACAGAAGTTCTCTCTTTTTGGAACCAGGAAAGGGGAGAGAAAATGCTCAAAATCTTATACCAGTCTGGGAAAGAGAAAACTGGGGTTTGTTGCCATTGTTCTCTCTGTCCTTTCACTCTCAACCTTTGATAATACTACCTGCATCCTTTGTTAAAGTCACCCCACAAGTCAGTACATCCGATCTAGTTCTGTGCTGGGAAACATCAGCCCCTGTCATCTGATATTCTCATTCACTACCAGTCCAGACTCTGCCCTCAGCAGGACATGCAAAGATATATTGGAATGTCATGGACTTGGGACAAGACTTGCTTCCACACAAGCAAAGTTCAAATTGAACAGCTTTAACCTCTAAAGTATCTCTTTAACCTTTAACCTCTTATTAGTTAATGTTCACCATCATTATGGATCCCTTCCTTATTCTTGTTTTGAATTTAAAAAATCCCTTTTCTTGTTTTTTTGTACGTTATTTAGAGGTGACTCATTTTCAAATTTACTCATTCTTTTACTAAACACTTATTGAACCTTACTATGCCTAAGGCACTGTGGTAGGTGTTAAGGGAGCTACAGAGGCAAATAAGATATAAAACTTATCTCCAAAGAGATTAAAATTTAGTAGAGAAGATATGAAACACCAGATCATTATGATAATAAGGAGGATATGGTAAGTGCATAGAAGGAATATAAACTAAATTTAAAGTAGTTGAGAAGAGGGATAAATTATGCCCAAATAGAAGGTTCAGGAAAAAAAATTTAATTTAAAAATAGGCTCCCAAAGTGGGCAATACTGCCCCTAGGGGGCACTGGAATGATTGGGAGGGGAGGCAGTTGTAGCCTCCACTGCAATTGGGGGGTATTGAATAAAAATAAGGGAGCAGTGGAAGCATAAGGAAAGAAGAGAAAATGAGAAAATTTTGAAAAATTGGTCATACGTATTTCATCTGTTGTATAACAGGGTTAAAGTCATAGTGATTACATTATTTTCCAAATAAACATACCAAATGCAAGTTATAACTCATCAGTGGTCCAGTCTGCCAATGTCTTAACAAGCAAGTGTTGGCAGGTGAGCACATCACTCATTGTCAGAAGCGTGTAATGACTTGTTTACAATAATATGCTGTTACATGACACAATATTGTATCAACAAAATTTTGATGCAGGAAAAAAAATCCAGAAATATCAATAGGTTATTAAATTTAAGATATATCATTTTTAAAAAATATATATTTTTTGAAATGATGCAAAATAAAAAAAAAATAAAGAGAGTAGATTTCCAGGGGGGCACTGAGTAATTTTTCTTTTTTAAAAGAGGGTGGTAGGCCAGAGGGCTCCCTTAGTACCTAACACAATGCTTTATACATAGAGAGTGCTCAATAAGCGTTTGGTACATGAATGAATGAATCTAAAAATGAGTTTCCTCTTAATAACATCTGAAAGAACCCCCTAAAAAAAGGGCCTTTTAAGTTCAAAGCCAAGTACAGAAAACTGTATGAGCACCAAAAGTAGGAAAACCCTGTATAAATTCAGAGAGTGATGAGTAATCAATACTAATTTGGCTAGAGCAGAGGACTGCTCCTTTCTGTTTGTTTTGGGTCAGGGCCCTATGAGTCTTATCTTTTATACATGCCCTTTTAAACTTTGAATTTGTCATTTAGCTCTCTATGCAGACACAGTGATAACTTTTAGATGCTATCTCCTTTTCATATTGATTGGAATAATCTAAGATTAAATAGTAAGAATTTCATTTTTGGAATCCCTATTTTTCTCAGGATTTTTCAACAGATGCTTTCTTGAAGTTTATAGTGTATATCCAACTGTTTTAGTGTTCTTGTTTCTCACTATTTCAACTTCAGGATGACATGGTCACTTATTTCCAAGATTTCAGTCACTTTTACTTCAACAAAGTAGCTCCTCCTTGTTGATCAGAATTAGATGCAGAATACATAGTACCCCTCAATGTCTTTACTTTCTGAGATTTTTTTTTAATTGGCAACAAAAAAGAGATTGTTTTGTTGTTAGGAGTTTGAGATGTAGCCAGAAGGGAAAGGGAATGGTTCTGGTTAATGTAAGTATAAAACCCACAATCCTGCCCCATTCTAATGAACTGCAGAGGGTAGGACAGGCTCAGAGTATCACTGACCTAGCAATTTTGCAGAGATTAGCATGACCTTTAAAAATATGGAAACAAAAGGTTCATAATTACAACTATTGGGCATAAATCATTGACCTACATGTTGAAGACTGGATTTTTACGAATGGAGGATCAATCAGTCAACAAGCATTTATTAACTGCACTTATCATCAACCAGGCACTGGGCTAAGGTCTGGAGAGGAGAATGCAATAAGATTTTGAAAATTGACTGGTATCTTGAGATTTTTAGTCCAGAGAGACAAGTTCTCAGCCCTGAGAGCAATTTTGGATTATCACAATCTTTGAGTCAGAGGGTAGATGAGTCATGACTGGCAGTTTTAAAAGGATACACACATACAATCTTTAATGTGGCTACTAGGTGACACACTGAATAGAGTGTTGAGACTTGAGTCAGGAAGACTCATCTTCATGAGTTCAAATCTAACCTCAGACATTTACTAGCCCTGTGTCCATGGGCAAGTCACCTAACTTTCTTTGCTTCAGTTTCCTCATTTGTGAAATGAGCTGTAGAAGAAAATGACAAAACCACTCCTGTATCTTTGCCAAGAAAACCCCAAATGGGGCCACTGAAAAATGATGGAACAGCATCAACAAATACAGTCTTTGAGGAAACAGAGAAAGGAGCTGGGACTATATGAGCTGAGCATCAATAGCAATGGGCCCACCCACAACTTAACAAGTCAAGTTAGAAAGAATTAGTGCAAAAAAAAAGAAAGACAGTGACACAAAGAAGGGCAGGAAAAAGGAAAAATAGAAAGGAGAGCCAAGCTTCTTCAGCAAAGGGAGAGGTAGAAATGGGCAGTCAGACCTCTGTAGGCATCTTGAAACAGAGAACTCTGAAAACATTGGTGGTAATCACCTCTTTGAGGATAATAGACCCTGCTTGCATCCTTGACCTAAGTGTTTCCCACATTCTGATTTTGTTTCCAATTTAATGAAACCAGGGGTTAGTTGGAAATAGGCAAAATTTAAATTAAAGCATCAAACCTCTGCCTAATTGAGGCATCTGAGTTATTGTGATTGTATTGATAATTTTTCGACTTAAATAAGTTTCACACCATAATAGAGAAAGGAGTCTTATGGATCCGAGAAACATTGTATTGTCTTTGGGCTAAAGGTGAGCTAATTATTGCAACAGCTCCCTGTCTTTCTGGAAATTTAATCATCCTGTTACAACTATTAGCTTGCTGGTAGTTTAGTCCCTTGACTAGGGACAATGTGATATTTGTCTGGAAGGATTGTTGTAACCTCAACAGCAGGAGGGAAATTCAGTAAATGGGCAGGTTATGAGGAGAGATATAAATCCAGACAGTCTTTGAAAGACTATGTAAAGGTATTTCTCTCCCTTACAGGATTATAATTGATAGACCAATGAATTGGAGCTATAAATCTGAATCCTAAACATGCTATCTTGGAAATAGCACAATTTATCAGCTATATCTATCTATAAAGTACTTTAATGTTTACATTGCTCTTTCCTTACAATACCCTGTGGAATGAATAGCTTTTTAATGGTATTATTTTTAAATCCATGCTTAATTACATCAATTTCATGAGACTCCTAGTATTGAAAATTCTTCCACTGATATGAATCAGCAACTCTTTTATGATTTAGTTTTAGATATCTACATAGGGCAATGAAAGGTTAAATGTCTTCGTCGGAGTCACAAAGCCAGCATTTGTCAGAGGTATGACTCAAACTCAGGTCTTTCTGATTCCGGGGCTTGCCCTCTAACCATTGTGTCATACTGCCACTTGGAGTAGATAGTACAAGTATTCTTGTAATATTCTCTGAGTCTCTGTCTGTCTGTCTGTCTGTCTGTCTATCTGTCTGTCTTTTTCTCTTAGAAACAGACTGAAAGAGGTTAACTGATTTGTGCAGTCACACAGCTAGGCAGTGGCGGAACTGAAGGTCTAACCAGTGTGCTCAGACTCTAAATTTAGTGGTCTTTCCACTATACTGTACAACTTTATTAGTTACCAATAGATAAAAAAGAAAGAGAAACTTGTTTTGGTCAAAACTTCATGAAAAAAAGTAAGTTTGGCCATGTTGAGTGAATGAGATAGCTTTTACGTGTGCCAGTCATAAAATGGATTGCTCTTTCCCTTTTTCAACGGCTTCTTTTTGTTGTTCAGCCATTTGAGTCATGTCTGACTCTTCATGCCCTCATTTGGGATTTACTTGGCAAAGATCATTTTAGAGACACAGAAACTGAGGCAAACAGGGTTGAGTGACTTGCCCAAGGTCACACAGCTAGTTAAGTATCTGAGGCCAGATCTGAACTCAGGAAGATGAGTCTTCCTGACTCCAGGCTGGCACTCTATCCACTGCACCACCTAGTCGCCATATTCAATGGCTACCTATTGCCTAAAGGGGAAAGTCTAAACAGTTTTCCCCTTGCCATTTAATGCCCACATCAATCTGGCCCCACCCTATCTTTCTGTCTTCATCTCTCACTATTTCCTTACAAAGTATACTATTCATAATTCACTAAACATGTCCCAAGATTTTTCTACTTCTGTGTGATTCCCTCTGCCTACAAACCCATACCTTTTCTTCCTTCCACTTCTTCCTGCTTTAAGTATTACCTATCGAAATATTAGTTATCCTTTGAGATGTGTCTCTATCAGTTCCTTCATGAAACCTTTCCTGTACTTTCTCCTTTCCTCAATCAAGTTGTAAGGGACCTTAGAAGACCAATAAGTTAGGTACTCTCATATCATAGTGAAGAGGTTTTTCCCATAAAGAGGGTTAGGGTTGCCTGAGACCCCAAAATACCAACATGTCGGGTCCTACAGAAAGAATTCCACTCAAGTCTTCTCAGCCAAAGAAAAGTAAAGTTTATTCCAAGTTCGCCATATTGGGTAGACTCTTAAGGAGCCTAGGTATTTGTGATGCTTGCATTGGACAAGCAGGACAGAGTAAGTCTGTCACAGAATAAGTCTGTGCTAAGCCATTCTACGGCACTCTCACACAGCAAGTCTGTGCTAGAATACTCTATGGCACTCTCACAGAGCAAGTCTGTGCTAGGGACTTTTGTGTCCCTCTCACACCCCGTGGAGGGAAGATGGGATTCTTATATAAAGAGTAATCTAGGGGTGGTCTAGAGGAGGAGTTTGGGGAGGGTCTTCAGGAGAAGTCAATGAGGTCAATGCAAGAGTGGATTGATATTTTGATAGGCTCAAGGGTGGGAAGCAGATGGACAATGGAGGACCAGGATAGTAACAGAGGTTTGGGCCCAGCCACAATGAAATGCTTATGGCCTCTGCAAATGCCTCATCAAGTGGGAAGATTCAATCAGAATTCAAGGGGGGTCCCAGAGTCTACACTTCATCAATAGTTGACATAACTGAAGCTCAGAAGGTTTCATTGACTTGTCCAATGTCACACAGGTAGTTGAATGGCAGACAGAGTTAGAATTCAAGACCCTTGACTACCAATCCAGGGCTCTTTCCTCTATACCAAGTTGTCTTCACTTTGAGTGAGTATAGTCAGTTATTCTTAGTCTTCCCTTCTAGGCTCAAGGATAGTCATTCCATTTTCTGATCACTTTAGGATCAGAAAAGCAACAGTACTAAGCACGCAGGTGAGAGCATTAATGAAGCTTCTAGCATCACACAGTTCTAGCTTTTCTGAGCTTCTGTAATACTCTGAGTATGATAATCAGCAGTAGTTCTGACTTAGGGACAGGGACTCTCATCTCCCATTTCTTGGTGGGTGATTGTTTAATCTAGGTTTGGTCCAGGGGTGGGGAACCTGGGGTCTTCTAAGTCCTTGGTGTGGCCTTTTGACTGAGTCCAAGTTTTTATTGAGGGGATTTGTTCTGTGAAGTTGGGATTCGTTCAAAGAGCTGCCCTTGAGGACCTAGAGGGTCATATGTGGCCTGGAGGTCACAGGTTCCCCATCCCTGCTTTGGTTACTTAGCCTCTCTCTGATTTATTTAAGCCAGGGATATTATGATGATAAGTGACATTCCAGTAGTGTTGGTAAAAATTCTTTGAGTTATACCATCATCAAGGCATTTCAAAAACACACCTACAGACACTGTAGTCATTAGAAAAAAAAATGTAAGGACCTCCCTACCATGGTAATTAGGGACTGGAGAGAACTTATTTCATACGTTTTTGAAGGCTTCTTGGAAGAAAATATCTGTCGTCAAAATGACAAATCTTTAATGTACCCAGGATTTGTGTCAGGAAAAACTAGGGAAATTTCTTTAAAAAAAAAAAAGTGAAACTCAAATGGTGGAAAATATTTGACATTCATCTTCTTTTCTTTTATTTGACTATCATGAACCTCTTTTACATGAAAACTTTACTAATCTGCCCAGCTGCTAGTGCATTTCATCCTCAAACTACTTTCTATTTATTCTTCATATATTTCTATGACATCTCCCTGACAGAACATAAGCTCCTTGGGGATAGGAACTGTTCATTTTTCCCTCTTTGTATCCACAGTACTAAACACAAAACTTGTCAATTGAGAGATTACAATGTCCTTTATATCCAGAATGTCATTTGACCTTAACACCAAGGCCACAGAATAGGTAGTATGGGGATTACAATTATTATTTGACAGATAAATAGTCCGAGGTTCAGAAAGCTGAAGTGTTTTGTGCCCCAGATCTCCTACTCCATAGGTGGCAGAGTTGAAACTCAAACCCCGGTCTTCAGATTCCAAAGTTTAATGCTATTTCTAGGGATAGCAGTGAATAGAGCCCTGGAATCAGGAGGACTTGAGTTCAAATCTAGCTTCAGACACTTGATACTTATTAGCTGTATGATCTTGGGCAAGTAAGTCACTTAACCCCAATTGCCTTGCCTTTCCCACTCTAAACAAACAAACAAACTAATGTTCTTTCTACACACCATAACACCTCTTTTCCTGGCTGACTGATAGTCATCAGTGATCATAATAGATGTTTTCAATTAAATTCAAATATTTATTTGGTATCCAGAATATGCAGAGCACTGTTCAGGACTCTTTGTTGATACAAAGATAAAAATTAAACAATTACTGTCCTAAATGAGTCCACATTCTACCAAATGTGTCTACTGGAGTACATTTGAAATGGAGAATATATACATACATATATATATATATATATATAAACACACACATACACACACATATTCACATATATAATATCAAAATGTTATTTCATAATTATAATCTATTATACATAATCATGTTTATGTATAATGAATATAAAATTTCACATATACAATATATTAAAATTTAATGTTTCCTATAATAACTTATAAATTTAATATAAAGTTAAGGAAAAGCCTCTGGAATGAGTAAGCCATTCACTGACACTTTTAATAAGTGATGGTATTTAAGTTGTGATTATTCAGTTCAAGTCAGTTCAACAAAGCATTTTTGTGAGGCAATGTGGTTTAGGGGAAAGATTGCTGGACCTAGAGTCAAGAAATGCTGGATTCATATTCTGCCTTTGACACCTACTAGCTCTGCGACCATGGGTAAGCTTTTTGAGCCTCAGGCAACTCTAGAATTTCTTAAGTGTTAGGTAGATTATTTTTTGCATTGAAAGGAATTTCTACACTGGCCAAATTTAAAAAAACCTTAGTGTCATATACAAAATTTTTTTCCAATTATTTATCATTGTTAGTAGTAATGATAACTATCCCTATTTGTATAGTACCTTGTAGCTTACAAAGTGATTTTTTCTCCCCATGACAACTCTGTTGTTAGGTAATATAATTATTATTATCATCATACCTACTTACTTGCTGAAGAAACCAAAGTGCAATAAAGAAGTAAGTGACCCAATGTCACATGGTTACTAAGAGGTGGGGCCAGTTCTAGAGTCCAAGTTCTTTTCGACATCAAGGCCAGCACTCTTGAAACTTCCCCATCATGCTCTTGAGTTACAAAGATGCATTTTAAGGACAAATGAAGTAAAACAATGATTGCCTTTTAAAATCAACATCATGCCAGGTCTAGTGATTTTATTTTCTGCTCATTAATTTGGTTATTGTTCATATACAATCTTAAATGTATATTATATTCTTTAGAGTTCTTGGAGACCAAAAATGGTAAAGATTGTTAGCATCTTAATTCTTTCATTTTTTCCCTTTAATAGTTTCTTTTTCTTTTTCAGGCCCATTCCTCAATTTGTTCTGTTCTCTTCAGGTTTCCTGCTAGATGCCTAAAACAGTGATGGCAGCATTCACTCGTAAAAGTTCCAGTGCTAGGAATCAGTCTTGAAATCATTAGGTAAAGTTTTTCTTTAAAGCTATTATAGATATTATAGAGTATAGCCAAATGTGTATGGTATTATTACTATAAAATTTTATGCATGACAAATATAATATTAAAGAGTAAGAACTGCAAAAGCAAATTGTGGTATAATAAAACTCAGATGCCCATGAAATAACAATTTTTTGTAGACCCCAAATAAAACTTCAAGAAGTTTGAAAAGAATTTGCCATCAAAACATTTCATATTCATTTTGATAAATTCAACACCCTCCTCTAAATGTTTCTTCTGAACATTTTTGGTTTTAAAATGAGAAGTCAGTCTAATTGACATAAACCATCTGGTTCTCTTAGAGTAAAAAAATTCAGTACTTTTCTTGAATAAGAAATAAGGCATAAGAATGGACAAATCTTGACTTTTACCATGATCCATGGAGTTCTTCTTGGTTTGGTCTTTGACTGGGTGAAATTCCGAGATCTATTAGTGTCAGGGAGCAAGTCACTTGGCAAATGAAACTGGAGAATTTCATAAAACTCAAAGAAATAGCTTTTCTACGAAGGTTTCAATGGGCTAGAATAAAATTTAATAAAGTGTTTGGAAATTTGGAAAGATGCACAAAAAAATCTAAATCCTTTGACTCAAGCAACTATTAATACTAATCCCTCATCAATCATTCTTAGGCATTCACTTCAATTTAGTTAAATCATTGAAATGCTATTATTCATACTTATTGGAAATAGAAGAATAAACACAAATATGGAACTTGTCTAGTAGTAATGTAGACACTGCCTCATTATTCCAGGAGGTGTGGGAGTAGTACAGACATTGAGTTAAAGCCATCGATGGAAGTTCCATCATGTCTCAGTGGACTGCAATATTATTATAAACCATCCAAAATGGAGATCTACATGGACCAAAGTCACCCAACCTTTGCCAAGTCCCCACATCATCAAGCCTAAGAATATCTGACTTCAGAGAGATATTTTTAAGATAATATATTGGACTCCATGCTCCAGTTTGGGCAAAACCAGTACAAATTGCTTTTAGGAGGGAAAACAGTTCATGACTGCTGCTTTGCTAGATACAGTCAGCCGGCAGCAGGACTAATGGATTTGAGAATCATCACAGATATTTTATAATTGTTTCTTCCTTGTTCTATCCTCAATAGCCCCTGGTCCACACCCAATCTGATCTGAGTGAGAAAGAAGTGATTTTTCTTATGTTGAATCAGGAGACAAAAGTATGACAATACATAAGCCTGTGAGGGGGGGAGGGGGAAGCAAGAGATTGCTAGGGCAAAGACAAAGAAGGGAAATAAATCTGTCAATCAGTCCTCTTCAAAAAATGTAGGAATAAAAACAAAATTAGGTTTTTCCCTTTAACTTTTACCTATTTGTATACATGAATATATTAGTCATTTTAACCTTGCTTCCCTAAAAATATTCATTTTTCTGAGATAATCACTATTACAGTATACTATATACCAAATAAAATTATGTTGGCTATATTCTTAAGTATCATGCCTGCATTAAGAAAAATTAAGAAAGTAAAAACAATCAAAACTATGACAAAATCTCCGCCATAAAGGGCATTTTATGTAGAACAAGAGATCTCTGTGGTCTTAAGGTACCAGGCATTGTCTTTGAGAAAAGAGACAAAACAATAGAAGTTCTTTATCATCATTTTTGTCAAAATGGGCTCGGCCAACTTGGTATTTATTTCACAGGTAGACATGAAGATTTTTTGTAAAGAACTTTGGGTCAGTTGTGTGAACTATGACTAGATATTGCTTATTTGATATATTTAAAAGTGATTTTTTTATTCTATATCTTGTCTCATCAGTTTTCCTGACGTACACCTAAAAATGAAGCCTTCCCTTGACTGCTAATGGCACTCACTTCTATAATTATGGAAATGGTCTTCCTCTTGCTGAAAATGTCTTTAGTTCTTTGACAACGGCTTAAGAACAATGGGGTCAAGTACACTTGGGAAAGCAGCGACATTGGATGAACTGTTGAATACATGCATCGAAATGTTTGGTAGGAACCTCCTCATTTCATTTCGCACAGAAGTGTCTCATTAGCATTGGCATTAAATTAGAAGAGTGGAGCTTATTCAGCTTGACAAGGAATACTAGGAAAATGGCAGATTAAAAAAATATTATTATGGCTACTAGGCAAGATCTTTCTCTACTGATAACATGCAATGGGTATGGCAGAAAGAGAAGGAGATGAGGAAAATACAAGAGTACTTTCTTGAAACTTTTATTTCTGTTTTACAGATGACAGGGGAGAACTGAGCAACAGTTATTTGCCAAGAATCGTTCTTTTGATGCACCGATGGTATCTATCATCCACTGAGCTGGCCGGAAAACTTCTTTCAACATATCTTTGCCAACTATTGTGTCTTTCTCACTAGGCCTTGGCAGTATGACAAATACATTATAAGCGATGCATTTGGGCATTGACTATGTCTGACTAACACAAAGAAGTCATGATTAAAACAGAAAACTT
>CM053581.1:177541181-177560824 GCA_028627135.1 Pseudochirops cupreus | reverse complement strand
CTTACTTGCTGTTACCCTGGGCAAGTCACTTAACCCTGTTTGCCTCAGTGTCCTCATCTATAAAATGAGCTGGAAAAGGAAATGGCAAACCACTCTAATATCCTTGCTAAGAAAATCCCAGATGAGGTCACAAAGAGTTGGACATGACTGAAATGACTTAACAGCAGCAGCAATGGCTCTGTCTAAAAGGAGACAGTTTTCTGTCTATGATTCTTCCTTGATGTCTACCTTATGGTTGTAGCATTTAAACCTTACACTCTGTAAATATGAAACCACAGGTCCACTTCCTCACCATGGAAACCAGGGATCAAAGTTTAGTTAGACCTTTATCTTGTCCTGGAACTCTCCAAAAATATTCCATGCCTTCTCTTTCAACAGCCCTGTGGTGAATAGCAACACGGGGCACAGTGAAAAGGCAGCCCTGTTTCCCAGGTCCTTGGGCCCTTGGTCCAACTTTTTATTTATTTTATTTAAGTATTGTATTTAATTTTATTTAAATATGTTAAGTGTTCATGATAAAATAACTTATCATTCTGGAGTGGAAAATAAGGGAAGAATTCAGTCCTGAAGTTTATCTGATATCATGTAAAACCAGAAGAACCTAAAATCTGAATTACTCATTTTTTTAACTACTTGGATGGGCATTGTATAGAGACAGCCTTTATCTAATTGATGTTCTATATTAAATATGTTTTTACACAAAATATATAGAGCTATATGGAAAAATCACAGAATAATTATTTCTTAATTTCTTATATTTGAGATATTCTCTGAAGAACATAATTTAAAATATTGGGACATACAGATATGGGCCATATGTGTTGAGACCAAATTTTGTGGATTTTTTCAGTTGTTATTTTTCTAAAATCTGTAGAAATAAGTCATATAGATAAACAGATGATAGATGATATTAAGCACCTACTATGTGTCAGACATTGTGCTAAGCAATGGGGTATGAATATAAGCAAACAGAATAGTTCCTTCCCTCAAGGAGAAACACAGTCCTTAAAGGAGTGCTGGACTCACTGTCTGGAAATATCACAGAGCCCTGATTCATGGCAAGATAAGGGAAAAGTCTCCTCTACGGAAGTCAGGGAGAAGCTAAGGGTGTGGTCCACTTTTCTCAGGTTGGAAATGCTTGGAGAGTGGGACTATATCCAGAAAACTTTATCTCTTGATTAATTTTTAAAACAAGAAATTAGAAAATCGTAATCTAACGAGGAAAGAAAATCAAGAAAAATTGTATCATTATTTATCTATAATTAGGGGGATAACAAACTTTGATCTATGATTCAAAGGAATGGAGGTTGGATATGGTGCATTAGACAAGAGAGAGGTAGACCATTTAATTCAGTGAGAGCTCTTGGGCAGAGAATCCAAAGAATGATATAGCCTGAGACTATTACTTGATATTCCATACCTTTCAGATACTGGATTCTGGAGTTCCCAGCAGAATTTAATCTAGATCTTGGTTTGATTCATATGACTGAAGAGTTTCGGGAAGTAGCCAGCCAGCTGGGATATGAAAAACATATCAACCTCATTGACATATCCAGCATGTAAGTAGGGCCCATATGCCCATCCATTGAATATGAGGAATTCTTCTTGGGATTATTAGAGACATTCTGGGCTAACCTCATTATAGACCCATTAAGAACTTATACTTCATATTTTCCCTTTGGAGAGCAACCACATTGGACAAAGCTATAAGATATAGACTGCAATTTCCTTATACTTATTTAACTGTATCATACAATGGGTACCCATAAGTAATGTCAGTCCTGTCTTCCATATGCTGTCAAGATGGCCTTTAAGAAATGGAGAGGGTGGTTTTTAATCATGTGTTTGATGCTTAAGCATCCATATATGTTGATTTATGTACATCCATTCATGTTGATTCTACATGTTGACATAGAAAAATAAATAATATTTGCGTTAACTTTTTCCTTCTTCCCTTTTTCTTGATTACATGGAAATGTAACCATCCCCATGGCCAAAGGTGTGACAGAGAAGAATGCTAGGATAGGTGTTTGGGGAAGGAGACTGGGCTTAGGGAGACATTGATCATGAGGGAACAAAAACATGCCAATGAAATGAACTCTGCCCTTTTCCTTCTCTATCCTCCCTTTCCCCTTTCCCCATAGCTGTTAAGGACCAAGAGGCTAGGATTCTAAAATAAGCAGAGAGGAAAGAAGGCTACTATTCAGTATCCTCACACAGTGTCAGGAAATACATTAAAATAATCATTCCCATAGGGGACAAGGGACGGACTCAAATGGTAGTGAGTGTACTTCTCTAAGCATGTCAGAAGTAATAAGATCCCTCTCTGCTTTTAGAGGGTAGCAAAATGTAGTGGAAAGAGCTCAGGATTTGGAGACCTGGTTCAAACACCAGATTCACCAGTTACTACTTAAATGACCTTGGACAAGACTCTTGGCCTCTCTGGGCTTCAGTTCCTCTATCTATAAAATGAGAGGGATTAAGGTAAATGACCTCAAAGATCCCTTCCAAGTCTGTATCTATGATACTACGGTAATTAAGAGGTAAAGAGTTAAGATCTATATATAGTTATCTCACTGACAGCAAATTAATTCAATTAATTTCTTGAACATCTACCATGCATTTAACAGTGCCCTCTAGGCTCCAGTCAAACCAGATTATTCTCTGTCCTCTGAGTATGCTTTATGCCATTTCTTAGACACTTTCCTTTGCTTATTACTCCTTTCCCCTTCCCTTTATCTGTTGTACTTTTTACAGGTCCTTTAAAGTGCAATTTAAATTTTACCTCCTCGGTGAAACCTTTCATCACATCTTCCCAGGTCTCATGAAGTACTGGATTTTCTGTCTTTATTTATTGTTTTGTGTTGTTGGTACCGTTGTTATGTGCTATGTTCCCAGATTAGACTATATATACTACGTTATGGCTGGCAGTATAATATCTATATTTTGTATCTCTCAGTGGATCTCAGTACTCTGTACCTAGTATGCTTTAAAAAGTTTGTGCAACTGAATCGAATTGAACCAAAGGTCACATACTAAATAAGCCTCTAGCGCTAATCGACAATTATTAAGTGCTTTCTATGTGCCAGGAGCTTTGCTAGGTGCTAAAGATACAAAGACAAAAATGAAATAATCCTTGCCCTACAAGACTACATGAATAGTAATTATTATTATAGCAAAGCAGACAAAATGGGAACAGAGAAATATTTAACACTTTTTTGAACTATTGATCAGATCAGACTCATGAGATTTAGTACGGCTAATATATCATGAGATTTGCTGGGGTGGCCCCTTGGCTAAATTGTGTAGCATGGGCCATTTTCCTCTGCTCTGCCTTTTCTCCCCTATCTTTAGGTCTGGTCAACTGCCTGATTCCTTCATGTTGAGGCCTCTGCATTGATGCTCCATGTGGACCTGCCCTTTGTGGTGGCACATCCTGCCTTAGATATTTCCCATAACTTCAATCTCCATAAAAATGTATTTGCCCTGAGTTTCGTCCATGCAAATGCCATCCTTCATGGGCCTAGTCTATGATGATAACCCTACAGAGCCCTGAATTTGGACTCACCTCAGACATTACTGGATGAGACCACATGCAAGTTATCAAACTCTTCTGAGCTTCAGTTTCCTCATTTGCAAGCTGGAAATAATAACAATAATACCTGCCTTCGAGGGTGTTTGTGATGATCAAGTGATACAGGGGATATTTTGCAAACCAGTGTTATATCAATGCCAGTTATTATTATTACTGTAATTATTAATAACAATGACAATAACTCCTTCCAAGAGATTTTTGCATTGGTAACAGGAACGCATAGGAGATCTCTTAATCCAAAGGCGTGGTTTCAATGCTACATTGCCAGACACCCTGGCAAATCTATTAGGAAGATTATTTCATGCAAACAGGACTTTTCATGTCCCATAATAACAGTCTATAAGAAACTCACAGCTTTACATGCAGAGCGGCCATTGTCACCCTTTGTGCATAATTCAATGAATATTTAGAGTGGTTTGGAAGAAATCTTTGATAGATTTCAGCTAGTCTAATCTCCTAATTTTACGCATAGGGAAACTGAATCTCAGATAGGTGAAGGGATTTAATTAAGATCACTGTGGAGTATAGTAGAGATATGGTCAGGACCCAAGTCTTCTTATTCCCAGGCTCATCAGTGCTCTTTTCACTATACTACAATATGTCATTTTGAACTTAACTCTGAGCTGAGTAAAATCTGAATTTTTAGTTTCATTCCATGTTATTCCATCCAGATAATAACTTTTATGATCTGCCTCCTATCACGTGACTTGGCAATTTCTGGAGTGACTTTCTTTAGTGAACACTATTATACTATGTCAGAAGTTAGAGTATGGTATAGATTAGCTGAGGGTTTCAAGGCTAGTCCCCTTATGGAAAAGTTAAAGTCACAGAGAGAAAAATTTGGATAAACATCTGCCAAATGCATCCTACTTGGCATTTTGGCTTATTTGCTATTGGATGGAACTTCCAGTGAACTGGGCAAAACACTCAAATCAATCAACAAGCAGGTGTTAAGCAGTTATAGGCTTTTTATTAGGTGATGAAAATAAAGAAACTTACAGTTCTACTGGGGGAGACAACAGGTCCTTATATAAGTATGCAGAGAGTAACAACAACTATTGAGCACACTTTACTTAGCATGGGCCTGGACCATGTTGACCAGACTTTCGTTTCTTGCAGTCCTTCCTACGATTGGATGAGAAGAGTCACCCAGAGGAAAAAAGTGTCTAAGAAGGGAAAAGCCTGTCTGCTGTTCGACCATCTGGAGCCCATTGAACTTGCTGAGCACCTTACTTTTCTGGAGCACAAATCTTTCAGAAGGATTTCAGTAAGAAACTTGACATTTTCTATTCCAAGGATAACATGCCAGCTTCCCCAGGAACACCATTTCCATCCTTTGAAAGAGTTGGCAGCCTCTGTCACTGTATCCCCCTGGAAACTTTCTCGTAGTCTCACAAGAACAAGCCTTTTGAAACAAAGAGAAACATTATCCTGTCATTGTTTGTGGCTAAGAGGTTAAACTTCTGCCCATTTTTTTCAATGCCTTCTTTGTGGGACTAAAGTTCATTTTTTGTTTGCTTTTTGTTTTGTTTTGTTTTGTTTTCAGATATGCTCTTGAGTTATTGACATTCAAAGTTAAAATACAGTCATTTAAAAAAAGATTTTTGCTGCTTTGAGGGGAAGGAATGAAACATTTGGGTTTAAGTTAAATGTCTAATTGTGGTTAGCGGCTTAAATCAAAACTTGTAGCCTTCAGGGTGTAGTCCAAAGCTGGGCTCTTTTCTTTCCTGGGATCAGGACCCTGAACTAAAACATCACTTTCCTACTCATCTTGATACTACCTTCTTCCTCTTTTCTACATTTTTTTTTCCTTCTTCAAGCCCTGGGCCCAGTTCTTTCAAGGGGCCTACTCACTCAATTGCTATTGTTATACTTCCATAATCCTCTGCAATTAGTCATTTTCTCATGCAGGCTCTGGAAGCTTTTGTTCGTCCTCCCACGTTCTGTGACTATGTCAGTTCCCTTCTTTGCTCTGTCGTATAGCCTCAGAGGCAGAGAACTCAGGGCTTTCTGCAGCAGTACTTTCATTGCTGAAACAGTTTGTGGATAGTAGAGCATTTGGTGACAAACATGCATTGCTGAAGGATGGTTTCCTCCACTAGGAAATGTGCTCCCATTTGCAATGGATGTTAGGGATTTCCTATAGGAGACACACAGTGGGAGTCAAGGGATCCCTGCACAGAAGACTTATCTGAAGGTGTAAACATATTTGATGGCATTACTGTTGAATATCTGAAAGTATTCCTGACTTGTAGTCTTCACTTAAAAGTAGCCTTAATTCTTCTTGCTTTCATTTCTTAGCCTTTCCTAACAGATTTTTTTTAAAATTTTTGGTTAGCTGCCCCTTTTCCTGGAAGGATATTAATTTCTTCTTCCTTGATATAGGCCTGTTAGATGTGAGAGTCTGAATGTACTTTATGTAAATATACAATGGAGGAACTCTACATATTAAGGAAAAAAAATGTCAAAATTGTATATGTGCTATGGAATGTAAAAAAGATGATAATAGATAATGGATGGATGATAGATAAATGATTTTTGATTACTACACAGATAGGTAAATAGAGCAAAGAAGTCACTTCTCGTCTAAGATTCATTTTGCTTATTCTGCTCCAGGGAAATTCAGCATTTCTAACTCTTCCTTTACTAGTTCACAGATTATCAAAGCTATGTAATTCATGGTTGTCTGGAGAATAACCCAACCCTGGAAAGATCCATTGCTTTATTTAATGGGATTTCTAAATGGGTCCAATTGATGGTTCTTAGCAAACCAACTCCACAGCAAAGAGCTGAAGTCATCACAAAATTTATAAATGTTGCCCAGGTAAGGACATTTTTCTCGTTTTGTATGTGTCTAGTAATTAGACTTAAGGTAAGAAGATATTCTAAACCACTTAACTTTAACATGAACTTATATTTTAATTTTATGTATTTTATTTTAATCATTTAAAAAGTCAGTCTGACAAGGGTTGATTAGGCTTCACTAGATTGCCAAAGAGGTCCAAAGCACAAAGAGTTAAGAACTCCTGTTCCAAATGTTTTTTCAGAACATTCCTTTTACTTAGAAAGGGTAGTGGACAAATTTTACATTCCTCTTACAGACATGCTATATATAATGGGTTTGCCTAATGAATTTCTCATGATTACATTAGGTGTTCCTTGTTTTTTTAATCATTCATTCAAATATTAAGGATTTATTAAGCCCTTCTCCATGACATTTCTCTTTCAGAAACTCCTTCAACTACAGAATTTTAATACATTGATGGCCGTGGTGGGAGGACTGAGTCATAGTTCTATTTCCCGCCTTAAAGAGACTCATTCTCATCTTTCTTCAGAAGTTACGAAGGTACTTGTGGGATTTACACAAATTTAAAACAAAAGTCTTGTTTGCCACAACTTATACATTTGTTTGTAAGGTTTTATTTTCTTCTGTAAATGGCAACTGCAAAATCAGCACTATTCTGTGAAGATAATCATAGTGAAAAGAAAATTAAGTATTTTAAGAACAAGCTAACCTTCCCTGTGAAATCTTTTCATAGTGCAGTGGGGGGGCGGGGGGGAAGTGACCTTTCTCACACTACAACTGACTAAAGTAGTATAAGAAGGAAATAGTGTTATGACGGTAATTTTAATGCAATGTCCCAGTACAATATGTCTCATTTCTTTTAAGCTTTGTCAAGGTTTCCTTCTTGTTCTATTTCTGCAAGGTCAAAATTTATCATCCATTTTTTTTTCTTTCCTGGAAAGTCCTTTCTAATTTTCTGCTAAGAAGAACATCACCTGATCTGGAGAAATTCTCATTGTATTCTATTACTGTATCTTGCCACATTTAACTAAATAAGCCAGATTCTAGTTTTAACTAATTGAGCCAGATTCCAGTTTTCTCATAAAAACTTCCACTTTCCTCTACTTACCTAAAATGTATTCTTGTTTAAAAATTATTTTTATTTCATTAAATATTTCCTGAGTACATATAAAAGAATTGCTAACAGTCCAAATTTTCTCTTTCCTGTCCATTCCCCGTCCTTGAGAAGACAAGCAAATTGATTTCAATTATACATATGAGGTCATGCCAAACATAAATAAAATAAAAAATATGTTTTGATCTACCATTAGAGCTCGTCAATTCTCTCTCTGGAGCTGGATGGCATTTTTTCATTATGGGTCCTTATGAGTTGTCCTGGATCCTTGTATTGATCAGAGCAGCTAACTTTTTACAGTTGATCATTCTTGCCATCCTGGTTCTGCTCACTTCACTTTACATGAGTTCATATATGTCTTTCTCGGTTTTTCTAAAATGATCATGCTTATCATTTCTTGTAGCACAATAGTAATCCATCACAATCCTATACCATAACTTGTTCAGACATTCTCAGATTCAAGGGCATCGCCTTGATATCCAGTTCTTTGCCACCACAAAAAGAGCTACCATGAATAAATAAATATAATATAAATTATATATTTTAACATAATACTATATATAGTACATATAATACTATCTATGTATGTATATATATAGTAGTATACACACACACACATACACACACACACACACACACACACACACACACACACACACTAAATAGGGCCTTTTGCCTTTGATCTCTTTGGATTACAGACCTAACATTGGTATTGCTGGGTCTAGGGGTATGCACACTATTACAGCCCATTGACTTTAGTTTCAAATTGTTCTCCAGAATGGTTGAACTAGCTCACAACTCCACCAAGAGTGTACTAGTGTTCCAATTCTAAAATGCATTCTTAATTCCTTACTGAACAAACTGAGTTAGGGGTTATGGGAGGCCCAAAGAGAAGAAAAGTCCCCATCCTCAACAAACATAACAACTAGGTTGAGGAGAGTAGAAATGATATACATGAGACTCTAAACTAAAGGGCAGTACCAAAACCTGGTCTTTATCATATTTATCCCCAGATTCATAAGGACAAAGTTTTCCCTCACTGAGAAGAAAGAGTAAAGATCACTTCATTCTTTGTATTTTTATTCTCAGTAGTTGGCATAGTGTTTGGCAGATGGTAGGCACTTAGAATAACTGCTTGATGACTGACTAATTGAAAAGATTTTCCAGAATTGTCATTTCATTAAGTTGTGCTTCTACAGATAAATCAGAGTGCTGGGAATCACAGAAGCCAGTCTTCTGCTCTCATATTTCACACCTAACCCCAGTATCCTGGAGGTCTTTGTCCCAATGGGTTTTAGGACCCATTTTATCAGTCATTTGCTTCTAGGTCAACTTAGCAGCTGCTCTGACTGAACCTTGACTGCCTCTGTGGAGGGCTTTAGAGTTCCTTAGAAAAACGTGCCATCATATCTCCAGAGACATGACCAGAGAGGATATAGAAGGAGACACTACTTGGAGATGTTAATTCTATATCTGTTTGCAGGACTGGAATGAAATGACAGAACTCGTCTCCTCCAGTGGCAATTACTGCCGTTACCGAAAAGCTTTTGCTGACTGTGAAGGCTTCAAAATCCCCATCTTGGGCGTTCACTTGAAAGACTTGATCGCCGTTCATGTCATTTTTCCAGACTGGACTGAAGATCATAAAGTCAATATTGTGAAGATGCACCAGCTCTCAGTGACCTTGAGTGAACTGGTCTCCCTCCAGAGCTCCTCACACCACTTGGAACCTAACATGGATTTAATCAACCTCCTAACAGTAAGTATCAAGAACATTTCTGTGTTAGCCCTTCCTTCCTTCCTTCCTTCTTTCCTTCCTTCCCTCCTTCCCTTGTTCCGTCCTTCCTTCCTTCCTTCCTTCCTTCCTTCCTTCCTTCCTTCCTTCTTTCCTTCCTTCCTTCCTTCTTTCCTTCCTTCCTTCCTTCCTTCCTTCCTTCCTTCCTTCTTTCCTTCCTTCCTTCCTTCCTTCCTTCTGTCCTTCCTTCTTTCCTTCCTTCCTTCCTTTCTTCCTTCTTTCCTTCCTTCCTTCCTTCCTTCCTTCCTTCCTTCCTTCCTTCCTTCTTTCCTTCCTCCCTTCTTTCCTAGTCTAGTAAGCTCATGAGGCTCTGTGACAAAAAACGGTTTTGCTGTTGAATGCAGTTCAAATAAATAAATACTGAGTAGATCATGGTCACTAAACTTGTTTTTTAATCATTCATCTCTATAGACAAATTCTGAGCCTGAATATATCTCTATATATGCATGTGTATATATACACATACTTAATATGCAAATATTAATTTATTTAGAAATTATTACACAGATATGATTATACTAATCATTATGTATATTACAATATACAAAATAGAAATTTAAAAGGATAGGATAAAGATGAAATATATTTAAAATAATACTTGGCATATTTATGGGGCTCTGGTGTGGGTAAAATGAAGGTGATGGGCTACCAATGGCACACTCACTATTACTATAGGTGCCTGGGTCATGGTCTACTCTGAGGGACCTTAGCACAGAAGGGGAAAGGTTTAGAGTTTTTACATTTTGTGGGGGAGGGATATTAGGGGACATTACAAGTGAGAGTAGAGGAGAATGTCATGCCACAATGAGTAAATAGTATAGTATACTATATGGTATAGCTGTGTTGAAACAATCATAGAAATTGGCAGGTGTAGAAAGGCAGGATGTGACATGTCTTCCCATCTTCTGACTGGGGTCCTGTCATGTTCCAGTGGAACCATATAGGCCCCACTTAGGAGGCCTCTAGCACACTCTACAAAAAGCTGGACTCAGAGTTGGGAAAACTGAGTTCCCATTTCTCCTTTAACACATGTTCTGTTTGTGACTCTGGGCAAATCCCTTGACCTTTAGCAGAATAGATGCTGATATTTATTTATGGAAGGTGTTTCCTCACTGGGAATTCCTTACACTAGTGAAATCACAGGTCCTATTAAAATATGTTGGGGGAAATGGGATAAGGGCTGCAATCTCTTGCCTATCTGTCCTAGAAGCTGAATTAACTTCCTGTATGCATAATTTCTGGATGAACCTTATCTGTCATAGCTGAGGGAAGAAGCCACAAGTTGTAGTCAAGTATTAATTTAATTTGGTCCACAGGGAGGTGATTCCCAGGGGTTTATTAACCCAGATGCCTGGCCCCAATCATGCTTACCTTTCAGTTCCAGTATGTTTAGAAGAGGAGGAAAGGGAGGAGTATGGTACAGTGTGAAATAAACTGGATTTGGTGTTAAAAGATCTAGGCGTGAATACTGACTATGCCAGTTATTGCCTTTGTGGTCTTATGGCTCTAGCCTTAACCTTTCTAGGCTTTACTTTCCTCATCTGTAAAATGAGTGGGTTGAACTATATGACCTCTGAGGTTCCTTCTAATACTAGGTCTCTGATCTTATGATCCATTGAGCACCATGGTTCCTCTGGGAGCTGGATCTAGACTTCAACATAGATCTCTTTACTGCAGATTCAAGGAAAAAAAGGAATAGTATTGGTCAAAATCTCATGAGATCTCTGGGGAGCACCTGCCAGACTTGAGCTCCTATTCTATTCTTGTGGGAAGTGGCATGAGGTCACTTCTTGTACCACCTCTAGAACTGCCTCAGTTCCTCACCAGGATTGGGATCAAAGGCCTCTTTCCCATACCATTGGGAAGGACAATCTCACTATCCGTGGAAAGAGTACTTCTGTCTGCCCTCAGCCAACCATTTTTACCTTCAGTGATAATGTACAAAAACAGGATCTATTCTACCAATGGTTATCAGATGATCCAAGAGGATAGAGACCATGGCTTTTGGGTAGAGAGGAAGAGTACTTCTTTGGCTCTTGCTACTGCCATGATCATTGCCACTCTTGCTCTTTACCCTAGTGATGATGGTCTTCACAGAGACTATGGTGATTCAAGAATGGAAGATGTCCCTGCCATCAATGGATTGGAGCTAATGGCTGTCCTAATCACATGATGTGCTATTACCACACTCCTGGCTCCACTAGGGTCACCCAAGATTTGTGATAGTAGCCTGGAAGACTAAACTGGATATCTCTGATTATTGGGCTTCTTCAGAGAGGGTGTTGAGAAATATAGGCATCTTAAGGAGGAAGTAGGGTTGCAGTGAATAACAAAAGATGGAAGGAATGTGAGAAAATGTGTAGCATGAATTAGTTATTGCTGTCCAGTCATTTTTTGTTATGTCCAACTATTCATGATCGTATCTGGAGTTTTCTTGGCAAAGATACTGGAGTGGTTTTCCATTTCCTTCCCCAGCTCATTTTTACAGATGAGGAGCTGAGGCAAATAGGGTAAAGTGACTTGCCCAGGGTCATACAGCTAGTAAATGTCTGAGGCCAGATCTGAATTCAAGAAGAGGAGTTTTCTTGACTCCCTGGTTGTCACTCTATTCACTGTGCCACCTTGTACCTTAGTACAAGGTACAGTTTGTTAATGATAGGAGGTTCTAGAACAATCATCAGAGCTAACATCTATATCGTACTTCAAATTTTGGAGAGCACTTTACAAATCAATTCTCATAGCCATCCTGGGAGTTGGGTACTATTATTTCCCCCATTTTACATATGAGGTAACTGAAACAGACAGAGGTTAGGCAACTTGTCCAGGGTCACACACTCAGGGTCTGAAGATGAATTTAAACTCAAGTCTTCCTGATTCCAGTGCTTTATTCATTGTACTATGTAGTTGGGAATAGAAGGCAGAGAAAGACAGGAACTCGGGAGATCTAGGGTTAGCTTTACTATCTCTCTTTCTCCCGCCCCTCCCCCGAGTGTGTGTGTGTGTGTGGGGGGAGGGCCACTGACCTGTTCCTGCATTGCTGACCTCTCTCTCTCGCTGTCATTGACCTGAGTTCTCAGCCAGTTCTAGGTGTTCTGTATGACTTAGGGCATATGAGCTAACCATGTGAATTGGTTCATTGGGGGTGACCCACATTTATGGTAGAGGGGATACTGAAGAAAGTCATGGCAACTAAGAGCCCCAGTGGGAAATTAAAAGTTTTGTCTTCTTCTTCTTCTTTGCTAGAATGATCTAAATAAATTTCCTTGGGCTGCTGGGTTCAAATTTTAAAATGTTCGACTCCTAGACATTTGGTCAAAGTGTTTCTAGACCATATATTTATCTATCAGAGGACTACTAAGAATATCACATGTCATCTGGGATTCTGGGAGAAACAAACAGTCCAAGGTCCAGGTGAGATAGAAGGCTGGTCAGGTCACTAGTAGTCTGCCAGAATATCAGGTCTCAGGGTGAAAGAAGCACCCTCACTCCAGTCATAAGATGTCAGTCCCAGATACAAAAGAAAGTCCTGCCCTGTCCATATTAGTTCTGCCTTTGCCTGGCTCACTTTCACAACTAGATCATAAGGTCATTGAGGGCTGGGACTGATTGTAATTCATCTTTGCACATCTTTGTGCATCTAAGCATACAATGTAGCCTATAACTTCATAGAAATTTAACCTTTGTTTAATTAAGTTGATTGAATATAGTGTCATTGGGGATAGAAAGTCACCTCTATCCCTCTGCATGCTCAGGTAGGTTCCAGGTGTTATAGGGGTTCCAAATTTTTCTTAGGGATAGAGTAGGGAAAGGGTCTCCAAAAAAACACTTGGTTTTTCTATTTCTCTCAAGGATTTAAAGGTTAGGAAAGACAGTTCTTGCCTGGAATTAATTGCTAAGCAGAAATCTCAGAATTGGAAGTTCTCAGAGAGGTCTCATGGCATGGCAGACAGAGAAATGAAATTGGAGGCAGGAAGATCTATATTCAAATCCTATTTCTAACACTCACTATGTGAAGATGAACAAGTCAAATAATTTCTCTGAACCCTGGTTTCCTCATCTATGAAATGAAGGTAGCACTTGTAGTAACTCCTTTACAGCCAGTCAGTCAACAAGTATCGATCAATTAAGTACTGTGCACAAATCAAATATTGTTTTTATAAAAATGCTTTATAAATGAAGGGACAGCTTTAAAGTGCTACATAAATGTCAATTACTGTGATTGTTGTTATTGTCATCATTGACATTCTTTCTGTTCCAGCCTTTACCAAACGTGATAGGAAAATCATACTGTCAGGCTCAAGAAAAACCACAATTCAATCCAACAAAAAACAGATGCTTATTCATTTTTTTAATTTTTTCTTCCCAGGCTTAGGCCTGTGATTGCTCCCACTACCAATGCAGATCAGCAAGTTGTTTGTAATTTATAGTCTTAGAGTAGCCTGGGGCAAAGTGACAGAGGAATTTAAACCCAGGTCTTCCTGTCTCCTACCCCATGCAGCCTGTCCGTTCATTCATATTTGATGCTTATTTGTACTGCCTTATTTGTACAGTTCATTGCTTCTGTCTCTTTAGAGTACTATGTTGCAGATTCTGAAGGTCATTTCTACTTGAATGGCGTGGGAAAAAAGCAGCCAAATTTTCCTACCCTCGCATAAACCGGGTGAGGGAAGGAATCCCTAATCGGATTTATACAATCTCAGCTCTCAGGGGTGGCTTTATATTTCCCACATGTTTTTGTGGCATAGTTTGTTATCAAGTTGAAAAGACTTGGGTTCTAGGTCCAGCTCTGCTTAGCTATGAACTATTTGATCAGCCTCAGATGCCTTATCAGTAAAAGTAGGGGGCTGAACTAGGTGATTGCAAAGGCTCTGTCCAATAATCGTTGCTCATATCCTCATTCTTATTAATGAAGGTGGTGGTGGTGATGATGTTTAGAGTGATGATGGACAGTTTAGTGTAGTGACTAAAGGATTGAGCCTCATAGTCAAGAAAATCTGATTCAAGACCCATACAAACTATTTGACCATAAGTAGGTCACTCACTCTCTCCACACACCGGGCAACTCTCTAAAGACTGTAAATAACAGAAAATCAGGAAAAACAAAGATTTGCATTGGTAGAGGGAGTGTTTGTGTTTTTTTGGGTGGTATTTTCCAACCCCAGTGAAATCACAATCCTCCCTCCCATAAGAGTACTATTATTTTTTCCAATGATTTTATATGGGAAATTATAACAGTGGTCTCCTTATCTTCTCTGCCAAGGTGATGTTATAAATTTCCTCAGGCTGCTGGATTCAAGTTTTAAAATTTATGGTTTCAAGACATTCACTCAAATGATTTCCAGACCGTATATTTGCCGACTAGAGGATAAGATCCCCTGAGAATAGCCCCATATGCCAGTGGGGTCCTTAACATTTCACAGAAACAACCAACTAGTAGAATCTTGTATTTCTCAGGGGTTGAAATCATGCATCATATTTTACACACTCAGACACTCTGGGTTAGAGAAGAAAAAATAATCCAACAAATTGTATACACCTGCATCAGTAAATCATTTGCACATGTAAATTTGTTTCTATGAATAGTAGTCCAGAGCAAGAAACTTGAATCTGGCCCTAAACCCACATGCACATGTGATGTCTGTCCACCAACCACAAAGTGATGCTTTGGTTTTCGAAGCATTTGGTCAGGCTGTTGGAGAAATCAAGACAGTAACTTCATAGTCATGCTTTATTCTGATAGATTCCTCATCTAAATGAAGAGAGAGAGTCATCAACAGAGTCCAATGACGCAGATAGGGCAAAAAGGATGAGAACTGAGAACAAGTCCTTAGATTTCTCATTTAAAAGATTTGCACAAAATAACGAAGAACAAAATGAGCAGAACCAAGAGAACACTGTATACAGTAACAGCAGTATTGTTTTAAGAAAGACATTGAACAAATAAGTTATTTTGACTGCTAAAAATTCCCAAGTTAACTATAAAGGACATATGAAGAAAGACAATATCTGCATCCAGAGAAATAACTGATGAATAGAGTGTATGGAATAATTTTACATACACACACATATGTATGTGTATGTATATGTGTATATTATATACATGCACATAAATATGTACATGTATGCATGCATACATGCACATAAATGTGTACATGTATGCATGCATACATATGTGTATGTGTGTATTTGTGTCTAATGGTAGCCATCCCTAGGGCGGGGGGGGGGGGAGAAAAAAAAAGAAATTTACATCATAATTTTGTTGTATAATTTTGTTTGTATTTTTAAAAGGGATAGCAAGTTCTACATAGTTGATCTGCAGTTTCATATGCAATCATCTTTTTTATTGTACTATGTTATGAAATGCTTGTTTTATTCCATAAATTCAAAACAAAACAAAACAAAACAAAGCAAAACTGTAACCTGTCAAATAGAAGGCTGAGTTTGTTGGAGAAATAAAATGGCCAGCTACCCTTAAAAAAAGAGAGAACAATTGGTAATTTTGACTAGTGCACTTTCAGATGAGAGACCAGGTTGAGAATCAGGTTAGGAAGAGAGTAAGAGAAAGTGCTTTTTCAAGATTTTGATTGAGAAACAGAAGAGAGATATAGGACAATAGCTAGTGGTTAATATATTAGACTATCAATTTTCATACAAACCTACCCTGGGAATATAGGATGATGCAGGTATAAACCTCTGAACTGAGAGTTAGGAAATTTGAACACTTATCTCACCTGTGCTATGTTATCTATGTGTAACATACATACCATTTTTATAGGGCCAGGCAGGCTATAACTTCCCTCAGGGTTCTAGAGTGTCCTAAAGGGCTGGAGCTTTATCTTTCTCCTGTTTTCATAGGTTTGAACCCCACTAGCTATTTCCCACCCATCCACCCACCCCCATTAGGGGTTTGTGAGCAAAGTTTCCGGTTATTGACTTAACATTAAGTAGCTTTTATGAAGAGTTACTTACTTCAGAGATACAGCGATAACAAAATATACTTCCCTCCAAACCTCAGGGGCACAATAGCGCCCCCCCCCAACACCTTGATGCAGGGGATGTGGATTAGACTTATAGATTAACTCTGTTCCTACATAGCATTGGCCCCACCAAATTCATGTCCCCAAAGCGGAATCACTGCTAGATGGATGAGTCCTTGGTTCAGCTTTCACTGGCATAGGTCCAGAAGGTAACACTTGATCACTCCTAGCTCCTTGAAGAATCAATGCTGGACTGGCCTGTATTTTCACTTCTGATTGGGGTGCCTTGATCTCTCAGCTAGGGTCATTCTGTTCTCTACACCTCATGTTCTCTTGCTGGTACTCTAAGCAAAAGAATCACAGAATTTCCCCAGACACAGATAAAGCAAAGAACTTCCCAAAGCTCATTTCTGACTTTTTGAGGACACTGATAGTCCTTGCTGTGCAATCCATCAAAAAGTTTCTTCCCAATACCAAAGTTAGCTAACCAAAATGAGTTACAGAATATCTATTCATGATCCCCAGAATTCTAGTCAAGCTACATTACACTTCTCTTAGAAGTGGCTCCCTATTGTCCTCCAGGTAGAGAACTGCCATCTGAGGCCCTCATTTTATGCTCCAGACCCTTCTTCTCAATGACATCTGTATCCACTTTATAAAAAATAACTTTCAATTCCATAATTATTTTTGGCACAATGTTGTTAATCTAACCAAATGAGGATTTATTAAGCACCTACTGCATGCAAAGCACTGTATCAGGCTCTAGACACAGTCTAAATATATTAGTCAACCATATATTTTTATATAAAACTGAGCACTGGTATTTTTAAGAACTATATAGAAAATCTTGCCGTGTTAGGAATGAAGGGACGAGACTTAAAAGCTTAAAGCTTCAGGCTCAAGTGACATCAGCTGGCTATAAACTTAAAAATAACAACACAAATTTGGCTATTCTGAACAGGAAGTGTGAATTGGTGGCTAAGTAGTTTATTGGACTAGTCATCAGAAGATCTCATTTTTTAAATTTCCTGTTCCTATAGCTTTACTCTCTTGTCTTTTTTTCCAATCTCAGATGAAGTGGCTTTTCTTTCCAAAGCCAGTCCACTCTACCTGTACCCTTAATCCAATCCTCTTGCTGTCCTCCTGAGAGTTTGCCTTTTTGATTTTCTCTCCATGGTATTCTCTGACATTCATTCTCTCTACTTGCTTTTACTCAGCATTCATCCTTCTAAGTTTTGATACAAGTGACCACTCCGTTTTTATAGATACTCTGTCCTATCTAGATTTTAGGACACTCTCTTGGTTCTCTTTTTACCTGTCCAGACACATTTTTCCCCTCAGTCTTCTTGATATTAAACTTCATGTAAAAGAAGTTCAGGATCTCATGGACATGGCAATATGCCTCAAGTTAATATTTAATGGAATGCAAAATCAAATTTATTTATCATAGAGTACGTTGAAAAGCAATTTCAGAGTGAACAGCCAAATGTTCCTCTACTTTTCTGGATCGTCATTTATATGGATGTACCCTAGGATTTTTTTTTCTCCTAGACCCTCTTTACTTCTTTCTCAAATGGTATTTTATTAGCTTCTATGGATTCAACTTCATCTTGGAAGATAAATCTCCAATGTACGTATGCAGGTCTCATCTATCTCCTGAGTTATAGTCCTATATCACCAATTGACTGTTAGGCAAGTCCACTTAGAGGTCCCCAACATATCTCAAATTCTATCTGTCTGAAGAACACATTATTCCAAACTCCTCCCTACTCCCTGCCCAATGAACCCTTTCCCATAATTTCACTATCTCTGTTGAGAGCACTGCCACTCCTCCAGGCACTTCAGGTTTGAAACTTTGGAGTCATTCTTGACTTTTCTCTCTCACCACCCTCTCCTTATCCAATAAGTTGCCTAATCTTGTTGATTTTAGCCCCATAGTATCTGTCACATTTGTCACCTCCCCTGAATTCACACAGCACTATTCTAGTTCACACCCTCACCATTGCTCAGTGATGTAATATTGTAACCTGTAATATTCTCCTAATTGATCTCCCTGCCTTCAGTACCTTCCTTCTTGAATTAATCCTTCACATATCTGCAAAATTGATATTTCTAAAGCATAGCTTTTGGGGGGGAAAGGGGGAGACAATCAGGGTTAAGTGACTTGCCCAGGGTGACACAACTAGTAAGTGTCTGAGGCTAGATTTAAACTCAGGTCCTCCTTAGACTAGTCAGTGCTCTGTCCACTTTACCATCTAGCTGCCCTCCACTACCATTTAAAGCCTTTCACAATTTGCTTCTAGTCTCTTTCCAGAAAGATCTCACTTTATTCATCAGTATATATTCTATGTTCTAGCCAGACTAAGCTATTTGCAGTTCCCTTTACATAATATCCTGTGCTTTCTACTTCTGCATCTTTGCAATCTGTCTCAAATGCCTGGAAGGCTATCCATTCTCACATATGCTTCAAAGAGTTCCTAACTTTCTTCAGGACTCAGCTGAATGAGATACCATCTCCCAATAGAATTCCTGTTTTTTTCTCCCCAGTTGTTACTGTTCTCTCTCTTTTACCTAAATTTACTTTGAATCAGATGGGGCCTTCAGTGAGTAGCTAACTACTTCTTCCTTCAAGGTTGTAGAGGTTGGGAGAGTCCTAGTAGTACCATTGTTCACAAGCCCCTGTCTGGTGTGGGCCCCATTCATTACCAGCTGAAATCAATTAACTAGCTAAACCTAATTAGCTTTTAGTTGGTTATAAACATCCCCCCCCCCCACTAAAAATTTGGACAAACTCTCCCATAAAAACATATACAGTGTAGGAGAAATGAACTCAAGGTTTGGGAGCAAATGAGGCAAGAGGGTAAGTCGGAGCTCCTTATGGAGGGATGTCTTTTTCTATTTTCATGAAGTTGTCATGAAGTGTCCTAATGATATGTGCTACTCTCTTTTGACCCCTTGTAAAGTCCTGCTGTTACTTTTCTCTCCACCCTATAAGAGGCCATGCTCTCTAAAGCTATTTTTCCTCATTATGTCCAGTTTGTCATTTCATACCTTTTGCCCAAATACATTTGGTGTTTGTCCAGTCTCTCTGATAACACGGTAATTTGGGGGAGGAACATAAAACTCCCTTTGGGTTCAATCTCTGAACCCCTGCATCTTGTCCTCTGGTGACAGTCAAAAGGGTCTGGTTCCTTAATGTGATCTCAAAGGTTACCTTTCTTTCTTTTTTTTTTTTTAATACCAAATTTACTTTATTTTTTTTCCCTTTTTTTTTAAAATTTTTTTTATTTACTTATTTACTTTTAATTTACAAGATTCAGTTCCACAATCACTTGAGTTTCAGATTTTCTCCCCTC
>CM053581.1:177450088-177540681 GCA_028627135.1 Pseudochirops cupreus | reverse complement strand
AGAATAGACTGGGGGAGGGGGGACACACTGGGATGGCTGTCTTGGGGCGGTGGGCGGGGGGAAGAGGGGGAGAAAATATGTAACTCAAAATCTTGTGGAAATAAATGATGCAAACTAAAATAAAAAAAATTACTCCTCAAAATTCAAGAAGTTTTGATGTTATTGGGGGTGGGGCTGCTGCTGTTAGTTTGAACAGTTCTTGTACTAGACGCTTTGTGCAGCTGGGGTTTGACTCTGTGGTATACCACCTAAGAGTTAGCAAATAAATGAGGGGATGCAGCAAGCAACAAAAAGGAGAAGCCAACTCTATACCAAGAGCCTACCAGGGATGCAGAGTTCCCCAAGGTATTAACATCCGGGTATGCCTGCCTTCTAGTACTCCTTTACCCCCTATAGTTTGTCTGGAATACAAGGACAAAGGAGCTTACATCTTGTATAGTAATAATTGGATAAACACGAAAAATGGCTGATGAATTGGGCCCATAATTAAAAGGATAGCTGAGTGCCTTATTTTTAGGAAATTGGAAGTTGCTTTTAACAATCTTATTCTTCTCCATGAAAAAAAGGTCCACCTTTTTTAGTGTCAGTATTGTTCTGGGATAGCTAAGTGGAAAAGTAGATAGAGCTCCAGGCCTGGGGTCGGTAAGACCTGAGTTCAAATATGACCTTATACATTTACTAGATTTGTGACTCCAGACAAGTCACTTAATCTTGTTTGCCTTAGTTTCCTTATCTATAAAATGAGCTGGAGAAGAAAATGGCAAACCACTCCACTATCTCTGCTGAGAAAACCCCAAATGGGGTCACCAAAAGTCTGATACTACTGAGATGACTGAACAACAACAAGTTGTGGTGTTGCACAGTTAGGTCATAGAATAGCACAGCCTCTGAAGAACTGCAGTTAAGGCTCACCCACAGGACAAAGGACAAAGTGCTAAGCCGCATAAGCATGTTGGAACACATTACAAAAGAGGAAATAAACCTGAAAAGTTTTAAAGATTTCACCAAAGAACTGTATAATTAGGAAAAAAAAAGGTGGTCTGGTCACATAGCAAGAGCAAAGGATAAATCAGAAGAAACAGAGTAGGATCACATGAAATAATGCTACATGTGAATGTGGAAGGAAGAAGTAAATTCTTGATTAAAAAGCAGAAAGTTGTTCTAGCAGAAAAAAAATCATGTTATCAATTAGGATGTAAATTAATTATATTCTTTAAATCATCTCTTAGAATCCTTATTTCTGTAAAAATGAATAATTAGGGGCAATTAGGTAGCACAGTGAATAGAGTACTGGCCCTGGAGTCAGGAGGCCCTGATTCAAATCTAGTCTCAGACACTTGACACAACTGTGTGACCCTGGGGAAGTCACTTGACCCCAGTTGCCTTGCCTTGCCCCATCCAAGAAAAAAAATGTATAATTAGAAAAAAAAAAGAGATGATCTGTTCACATAGAAAGTGCAAAGGGTAAATGATATATCAAAAGAAATAGAGTAGGATCATATAAAATAATGCTACATGTAAACGTGGAGGGAAGAAATAAATTCTTGATAGAACAGCAGGAGATTGTTCCTAGCAGAAAAGTCACAGTATCAATTAAGATGCAAATTAATTATTTTCTTTAAATCATCTCTCAGAATATTTCTATAATAAGCTTGTTAAGTAAAATATGGATAATAAAATGTTATTACATAAGACAATTTTAAAATTAACTATAACATGTGGGAGGGGGAGTCAACTACATTTGTCAGTATAGCAGCACCATAATTATTATACTTCCCTTTTCGCATGAATGACACTGATTGAGTGACATCAGATGGCATTTCCTAGTCACCTTTGAAGGGTGAATTTGATTTAGATGACCTCCAAGGTCCCTCTAAACTTTGAAATTTTGTGAGTATAAGTTTGGTTCACTCATTTTTAATCTCTTCCCACACCCCAATTTCTCTTCCCCCTTTTACCCCTACCTCTTGACCTTCTCATGTTCTGGCTCCAGGAAACATTGCCAGGCACAGCTACATACATGAGCTAGAGACTACAGAAGTGGTCCATAGAACCAATAGAAAAGGGAGAGGAGGGAACCCTATCCCTCTCGGCTGGACAGATCTCCTATCAATGATATGCTAGTTTCCAAAGGGTTCACTCTACAGATCAAGCAGTTAGCAAACTATTTTGACTTTTTTTTTTGAGGGGAGAAGGCAAGACAATTGGGGTTAAGTGATATTTTGCCTTTATGACTGAATACATTGCCTTAGCTACACAGATACAGCCAAATAACATGAATGCAAAGATTCTCATGTTCTTGGTTCTTTCCCATCAACTGATTTAGGTATATATCTCTATAATGGAAACTCACATCTCTCTCTCTCTCTCTCTCTCTCTCTCTCTCTCTCTCTCTCTCTCTCTCCACACACACACACACACACACACACACACACACACACACACACACACATATAAAATGTTTTAGTTTTAAAATTCTTCTGAATATATTCCCTTCTACTCATTGAACTTGTCCTTATAACAAAAATAGAAAAAAGCAAAAAGCAACTCGGGAAAACTAACCAACACAACTAAGTATATACCATGTTCCACCTCAGAGATTCTTAGCTCTGCAGTGAAGGATGAGAGGTACATTTCTCACCTCTTCTTTAGGTACAAATAGTGAAGTGTTTACAAGCACCATTTATCTCATTTTGCAAAGCAGCTCTGTTAGGTAAGTGCTATCATTAATCTCATTTAAGGGAAGAAGAAACCAAGTGGTCAATTAACTTGCTAATCTTGTAATTGATGAGTGTCTGGGACTGAATTTGAATCCAAGTCTTCTAGATGCCAACTCCAGAACTCTATTCACTTTATCATGCTACCTGTCTAGAAATCTATTGGGGTATAAGTTTGAAACTTACCTCATTACTCTTAACTTCAGCCCTAGTAGCCTAACTTTAAGTGGGAGAATAGGGAGGAAGAGAAGAAGGATGAAAGAAGAAAGGAAGGAAGGAAAGAAGGAAGGAAGGAAGGAAGAAAGAAAGAAAGAAAGAAAGAAAGAAAGAAAGAGAAGGATTTATTAAGTGTATACTATGTGCCATGCACTATGCTAAATACTTTACAAATATTTCATTTGATATTCACAACAATCCTGGAAGATAGGTGCTATGATGATCTCCATTTGAAAATTGTGAAAACTTAAGCAGACAGAGAGTAAGGGTCACATAGCTAGTAAATCTCTAAGGCCAGATTTGTACTCAGATTTTCCTGACTCCAGTCCCAGAGCTCTATCCACTAGTCCACCTCACTGAGTGGGATAAAGGTGGAAAAGGCTACAAAGGCATTGGAAAGAATTGCTAAAGCTTCTCACCTTGCTTTTTAAACTCCTCGACTAACACTTCATGGCAAGGACAAAGCAATCATTCCTGACTTTTGCTGGGTTAAACTGCCTCTCATTCTATACCTATATTTTCACAGCTGCCTCCCTCTGTTCATAAGCAGCCACTTTCTTCCTTGTGTTAGGAATATGGCACGAATTCTATCATTGTTCATATTCTCAAATTTATTTCATCTCTTCATACTTCTTTAGGATTAAATTTTAGTGACATCCAGAGAAAATCAAATATAAAGCATAAGAATGAATATTGCTTTCCTAATAACATGCTATTGGTTGGGCAAATCATTCAGTTTAGCCCAGAAGATGGCAAACTATGACCTATAGGCTGTACAAAAACAGGGAGTGGGTCAGATTTTGTATGGATGTATTGCTAAGTCAGTGTCTCAGACTTCAAGAGTCTGATAATATTTTAAATCTAAAACCACACCCCACACATATGAACCCAGGCACGTATCCAAATGAGAGGTCCTAGTTTTGCTTCTAGTTGACCCTAGACCTATGTATGTTTTCAGATATCATGTTCTAATGGTGTCCTCCTCACAAGAGAAAATTTTACTCAATAATCCTCCAAGTTCCATTTCTATTCTGCTTCATATTTTAATTCACACATAATTTCATTTGATCATTAAAATTATTCTAAGGTCTATAGTTACACTTCTAAGATTTTATATCCTAGTGATAAAATTAAACGTCTTTTTGTACCACAGTTCACACTGAAAAACGTATTTTTTTTTTTTGCAGCCTACCTCTCCTACAACTCCTAACAAGCCAGTAGTGCCATTGGAGTGGGCATCGGGAGTGATGCCAAAACCTGACCTGACCATTATTAACAAGCACATAAGGAAGCTGGTTGAGGTAAGTTGCCAAGTAACAAAAATACACAGTGCATTCAAATTCCTTTGACTCCTCCAAACTTTCTGTCAGTTTTTAGGCATAGGAGTAATTCATAGTCAGAGATTTCCTCAGAACAGGTTACATCAAATTTTTAGATGCCAAGTCACGCATGAGTTTAAAAAGGGGCTTTCAGAACTTGAGTATACCTTTCTCTTTCATAGTGTCTTTTCATTTCAACTTCACCCACCCATTCATTCTCCTTTTTCCCACAGCTTCTTTCCAGTTCCTGTTTTGAACACCATCTTCAATGTTCAAGTTACTGTCCCTAGTCACTAAGTGATAACATTTGAGGCTCAGAATTCTAGGGTTGTTTCGGGGATAAAGAACACATTCTACAGAAATTTCACAGATTAACGTATCTGAATCAGAAAATAGTGGACAAGTCTCTTAATTTCTAGACTGAACATAAATTACTTGAGGGCAGGGAATACTGGATTTTCTTTTTGAAAAAAAACTTAGTCTTGCATCCCTGTGCTTAGTACAACGCCTTATACATGAAGCATGGTTCTTAAGTGTTTATTGAATTCAATAGTTTATGCCATTTACATTTAGGATTTATTATACATAAATGCCATTTGCAAGAAGAAAGAACTTTAAATGACAGATGAGGTTCTGTACATGTTGACTGTGATCTGCTGATGCCACATTGTTTTCCAACAGCTATGACAGCAAGGGAGAAAATAGAGACATCTTTGGAGTTGGAAACCATGTGATGATAAAGGACTTGGTTTAATTGATTGTTACATACTCTAGAATGATAGGCTAAGTCTTTGGGATAAAGGATACTTTCATAATATATATATATTTTTAAATTACACAGAAGGTATTGCATATTGCACAATTTTTAAAATGGTGTTGAAAGAAAAATCTCAGTGAATGTGAACTGGGGAAGAAAAATATTTCTGAGGGTTGTGAAAGGATAGATTTTTTTTTGAGGGTCATACACTGGCATTTATTATTTAAGTTGAAGAACAGGTTATGAAGCAGTGGGGCAAGGGAAGAGACAGAGATGAGAGCCTCTCATCTATATTTGCTCTAGACAAGGTTGATCCTGACTTCTTAGCCATTAAGGAGAGAATTTTTGATGAGGCATGCCATTAAGAAGGTGATCAAATGTGCTTATGGACACAAACTATTTGAATGACAAAATACAAATGTACTTCTACCTTTAGTGTGTGAAAGGTACAAATGTCAGGTATTTTCAGACATTTAAAAGTGCATGCTGAATTGTTTTATTATTGAAACTCAAAGAGTTAAATGGGGTTTCATTGAAGTTTTGGTAACTTGTGATATCCCTGGTCTCCAAGGGCAAACCAGACAAATGTATAGATGCATAAAGACCGTAGAACAAATGGTCAATTTAGTTAGTTTCCAGAAGTACGTTTTGAAACTCCCCCAGTTTGGGAGGTGAGCTCACCTCTCGGCTAGATTTCCTATTGCCGTTGGGTTGGCACTGGTAAACACACATGTTTTTACTTTGCAGTCTGTTTTTAGAAACTATGATCATGACCATGATGGGTATATCTCCCAAGAGGACTTTGAAAGTATTGCCGCCAACTTTCCTTTCTTGGATTCCTTCTGTGTGTTGGACAAAGACCAGTGAGTTGCTTTTTTTTAAAATGTTAACTCTGTCCTTCTCCTTCTCACTCCTCAAACATTTTAGAGAGCAGAATAGATTATTTCATCTGTAGTTCATGTATTTATAGCTTTATATGTAAGACCTTAATGAGAAGACTCAAGCTTGCAGTCTGGTTTGCCACTGGTACTTATGGATCAATTCTCATCTAAATTGTATTATATGTTTTTTTGGTGTGTATGTTATATTCAGATTTTGTTATCAAGATGTGAAATAATCAATTTTTATATTATCTGGGCTCAAGACTTTCTCTTTGTTTTCCTCCTGATGAATTCAGCTATATCAATGGTCTCACAACTTTTATCAGAAGAGCTTTCAGATGAAATTCAGATAGGCCAAAATAGGAGTAATGGTGAAGAATGAATCACAATCACCCAATATATGACATTTTGGGCTAATCTGTGGAACACACCTACTCAGTCCCTATCTGCCCTTCATAATCATGGATGGCCAAGAAATAATGGTTGACTTTCTTAGGAAGAAAAGGGAATTATTTTCATTTTCTACTGATTCTTGAGAAATAAAATAACTCTAAAGATACTTTGGGGTTAGAGAGCCATTTCTATTAGAGAAATATCAGTATATATTACAATACAAACCCCTCAACAATTTTCCTAATGTAAAAATTTTCAAAAACATGATTTGGAATTTGGTGAGCAGCTAGGCAGCACAGTGGATAGAGCACTGACTTTAGAATCAGGAAGACCTGAGTCCAAATCTGACCTCAGACACTAACTAGCTGTGTAAATTTGAGCAAATTGAGCAAAACTTGAGCAAATCACTTAATCCTATTTCCTCTTCTGTAAAATGAGCTGGAGAAGGAAATGGTAAACTACTCCAGTATCTCTGCCAAGAATATCCCAAATGGGGTCACAAAGAGTCAGACGGGACTAATCAATTGAAGAACAACATTTTGGAATTTATTTAACATACCAAACAAAAATCTTGACATTTTATCACAAGTATATCTTAATTAAGCCTCAAATTCATCATTTGATATTTGAAGTATGGAACAACTCATTTGATAGATGGAAGCATTAAATATTAAAATGAACAGTAAAGAAAATATACCTCACAGGGTATTGCTGCTGGTTCATTATGTACTTCATAGAACATTCACGTTTGGTTCATTATCTACTTTGAATGGAATGGAAATCACTTTCTACACTTCTTCCTTCTCTGGATGGAATAGAGAATATCTATCAGGCATGAAAAAATACTTACTACCGTAGCTGCCAGATAAGAGAGTTGACACAGCGGTATCCTTGACCTGAGAGCCAAAGTGGCAGACTTAATGGTCTGCCAAATCCTTCTTCACTTCTATCCCTCAGCCTCCTCACCTTCTGCTCAAAGTGGAGCCTTAAGTACAATTATATGCTTTTTCCCGTTATCCAGTGGGATTCCCCAGTTGGAATCTCAAATTCCAGTATTTTGGATGGAACAGGATCAGAACACATTGGTGAAAGTGAAAGTTGCCTCCAGAGGATTCAATCTAAGCCTGAAAGATAGGACACAATTTTCAGAGCCACCTAACCCATCTTGAAAGCACAGATGAGGGTTTCCAGTGGAATAGCTACCAACAAAATACCACAGAAAGTCAAGTCAATAAATTCTTATTGACTTCACTTGAAAGAGAAAGTGACAATCTCTCTGGGGAAATGGAGCCATCCTGCTTCTGTGGACTTCCAGGTCGAAAACCTAAACAGATATCATTATCCTTGTGCTCACTCAGTTCCCCTAGAAGAGATCAAGTTCGTTATGTATATTAGCATGAATATTAATTCCAGAAATAATTTTGTTCTTGTGAAGATGGTTTGAATGGCAGACTATTTTTTAATTTTGAAAGTCTAAAAACAATGAATTGTTAGGATCTTTTAAACATATTAACCTTAAATATGCTAAAGTTTATAAAAGACTTAATTACATAGATCTTTAAAATCAGAAATCAACTAATTGAATTCTGAACTAAATTGGGTATTATTAATTTTATATACATGTAATATATATACACATAAATGTATATAGATACATATATATACACTTGTCTAATAAAAATTCAAACATAAATCAAATTACAGCCGTGAAAAGCTTAAATTTTAGTAGGAATGAAAGCCAACAGTGCATATTCATATGATCATCCTAATTCAGCTAAATTCAGCAAATGTTTATTAAATATCTTCTTTGTCCAAAGCACCATACTGGATTTTAGGAATACTCATCAGAGCTCAAAAACAGATATGAGAGTTATTTATCTTTATACAAGTAAAAGGTAAAATCATGAGAATCGATGAATTCTCCAAGGAGAAATGACAGAAAACAAGAAGAAAAGAGGCCTGAAACTGAATCACTTACACTTAAAGGATAGGATGAGGAAATGAAATAGGAACTGTATACAGGATGGTTCAAGATATAGAAGCATAACTAGGATAGTTTAGTATCACAGAAGCCGAGAACAGGAGGGAGAGAGAGAGAGAGAGAGAGAGAGAGAGAGAGAGAGAGAGAGTGAGAGATTCAAGAACTTGTGGGTTGGCCAATGGAACTGAATGCTAAGAAGTGAAAGACGAAGAGGATTCAGATAAAACCACTGGTTTGATGAGTATGAAGCCATTTGTGACCTTTAAAAACCATTTTGGTTGAGTTGTGTGCTCAGAAGTCAGACTGAAAGGGATTTACTGGTGTTAGCTGATAAGGAAATAAAGATAATAGAACACTAGCCTTTGAAAGATTTGACAGTGAAAGGAAGAAAAGAAAAACTGGCAGCTACCCAGGGGTGTGTGAGGTTCAAATAGGAAAAGAGATATAAAAAGAACTTTGCAGACCTAAGACTCCATATAATTCTAGTCAGCAGCAGCAGCAGCAGTAATAGACCCAAAAGAGCCAGAGTTCAGTTCCATTTTCAGACACATACTAGCTACATGGATCTAGGCAAGTCACTTAAACCTCTGCTTGCCTTATTTTCTTCATCTGTAAAATGAGCATAATAACA
Organism: Pseudochirops cupreus; assembly: GCA_028627135.1. NCBI lineage: Eukaryota > Metazoa > Chordata > Mammalia > Diprotodontia > Pseudocheiridae > Pseudochirops > Pseudochirops cupreus. The sequence goes on along the minus strand of CM053581.1, from coordinate 177,531,786 downwards.
ATAGCACTTACCTCCTGGGATTTTTGGAAGGCTCAAATGATAAAATATTTGTAAAACACTTAATACAGTGCCTAGCACCTAGTAGGTGCTTAAAATAGATAAATGCTTTTTTCCTTCCTTCCAGCATACCCCTGGTTGTGTGGTCAGAAGTCACACAGAAAGGGATTGAGCAGTAATGTGTTGATAAGTAAATGGAGGCAGGAATTAATTTCCCTTCGGGAGATTTGTCCATGAAAGGAAGAAGAAAAAGCAGGCAGCAAGAATTAAAGAAAAGGATGAAGGGCAGGTTGTTCTAAGAGTAGAGGAGAATTTATTGTGTTTTTAAGCAGACAGAGCAGAAGCCGTGGAGAGGGAGAAATTTAAGATGCGTGAGGGATGGGATTGATTGAACAAGGTCTCTAGAGGAGATGGAAAGGCATGGAATCAAAAGGACAGGCAGATTGATTAGTCTTGAACAGGAGAACTGACAGCTGGAAAGGAGAAGAAGATGAAAAATATAAAAATATTAAGGAAACTGTGGCTAGAAAGATACCTTGTAGCAGAGAAGAGGGAAATGAGGCAGTTTATTCCGCATAATTTTTTCCTTCGTAAACTGTGGGCGAATTTGTCTGCTAAGAGGAAAGCAAGGGAGATATTAGGCCTTGGGACTTACATGAGGAAGGTATCAATGGCTTAGAGCAGCATCTGGGACCTGTGTAGGCAAGCAATAGTAAGTCAATAATGAATAAAGATTTCAAGGAGTAGTAAAGTACCAAGAGAAGTAAAATTGGATAAATGTGAAATGGACTCATCAACTCACTCTATTTTCTTCATGATTCCCACTATCCTGAAGTCCCAAATGCTGTGCTCAAACACAGGGAAATAAAGCTTTTGGGAAAGCAGGAACCCCACACAGGTGATACAACCGTTCAGAACTGGAAATCGGTTTTGCATTTACTGGACACACATGTAAACACATGAAGCGACACGAATGGACACCTCCTCATTTCTTTGTGAGTCACTACCCTCTCTCAGGTTTTATCTGGAGAGTGTACTTGCTCCCAACTGATCCAGTCACCAGAGGCAGGAGGGAAGTGAATGGAAACATGGCACCCGAGTAGAACAAAAGTGAAGGCTTAAATTGTTAATATTATATTAATAGGATTCCTCTGTTCTCTAATTCTCTTAACAGAGATGGCCTAATTAGTAAAGATGAAATGATGGCTTATTTCCTGAGAGCTAAATCCCAACTCCAGTGTAAAATGGGACCAGGATTTGTCCATAATTTTCAAGAGGTGACCTATCTCAAGCCAACTTTCTGTGAACATTGTGCAGGATTTGTAAGTTGTCTTTTTAAAAAAATTTATTCTGTTTTCCCATTTATGTGTATATTTCTATCTCCCTACCTGTTCCTCACCCCATCTCTGTCTCTGTCTCTCTTTTTTTGTGGTAATTTGCTTTGCAGTCTGGGGAATTTAGGGAAAAAAGGAAAATATTATTTTAAAATATTTTGAAATATGCATCTTAAATTTAAAAATTTTAAGTCATTAGACTTGGCAAGAGTGTAATTTGCAAATAACTTATTGACCAATGAAAGATCATATATTTTAGATGTGTGCTTCTGAAATATGTAACTCACAAAAGTAGGTCAGGCATGTGAGGCCTACCTACAAAAGCAGAATGGTTTGCCTAGAAATCTTAATTTTAGAGAAATGCACTAACTGAACAAATACACAAACATGGCTATTATTTGTGTTGTAATCTACTTTGTATAGTCCCAAACTGCCAGTCTTTTGATTCAATGCAAAGATCACTGGTTCAAAGTTGCTTCCAAATTTAAAAAGAAAAAAAAAACAATTGGGCGGTTAGGTGGCACGGTGAATAGAGCACTGGCCCTGGAGTCAGGAGGACATTATTTCAAATATGGCCTCAGACACTTAACACTTACTAGCCGTGTGACCTTGGGCAAGTCAATTGTTCTGCCTTTACCCCCTCCAAAAAGCAAAAAAAAAATATATGAGGTAAGTACTAAAATTTAATGAAACTAGCATGTACTTTGTTGTCCTTATATTTTGAAAATTCTTTGTGGACTAATAGGCTAATGAGAAAATGAAGTCAAATGTCTAGTTTCTCCATGTTTTTTGGGGGGTGATAAGGGGGTTCTGATCCTGTGGTGTCATTTGTCCAGAGAATTTATATTGTAGAAACTCCCTCCACTGATGATGAGTAACTCATCTCTAATAGGCTTAGAGAGTTGCCTTAGTTACTGAAAGGTTGAAATGACTTGTTCACAGTCACACAGTCAGTAAGTATAAGAAGCAGAACTAGAATTCAGTTCTTCCTGATTCCGAAGTCAGCTATTTACCAAAATAACACACTATCTCTCAGCTACCTCATTATCATCTAAATAAGTGAAGACATGTTTTGATAAACTCGAAGACAAGGGAGCCCCACCTGCTCATTATTGGTTAATTGACAGATATGGGAGAATACTTGATGCAAAGAGAAATGTGGGAAAGAGATGATAGTGATATTGGAAATAAAGTTGGTCTTATAGAATAAGTGAATAAATCTTTCACAGAATGTGAAATACGGAAGGGTCCTATGAAGTCTTGTCATCTAAGCCCTTCATTTTATAGATCAGGCAATTGAGGAGACTCTTATCAGTGAAGTCAATGTCACACGAATAGGTAGATATGGGTTTGATTCCTCATTCTGTTACTGCCTGGAGGAATTCTAGCACATAGTAGGTGCTTAATGAATCATTATTGATTAATTGAAGTCACCTGTCTGGGCTTTGACTTTCTCTCTCTTTTTTTTTAAATTTTTTGAGGGGAAAGGCAGGCAATTAAGGTTAAGTGACTTGCCCAAGGTCATATAACTAGTTAAGAGTCTGAGCTGGGATTTGAACTCGGGTCTGAGATTTGAACTCAGGTCCTCCTGACTTTAGGGTTGGTGCTCTATTCACGGCACCACCTAGCTTCCCCTTGCCTTTCTCCTTTGTGGGACTTGGACTCAGTGATTTCTATGGTTTCATTCAGTTTTAAATCCAGTCTGGGTCTAGAACACAGGTCTTGTGAATGACTCCGAGTCTCAAGCATTTTCTATCATATTACATTGCCATGATAACTTTAGCGCACTGGACTTTGCCCATAATTGCGTGCAAATAAGGATACCTTTGTGTTAGGAAAACCATTTTTGATTTTTTTATTGGGTATCACCATGCCCATTTAATGTAAAAAGAAATTGATGTCTAAGTAAGTTATTTGCCTTTATGTGCACACCAAATAAGCGCTAAAGATGGGAGTCCAAAGTTTCTGTCTCACGTCTTTCTGAATCCTTCCTTGCCCAGTGATGCTTCCATTGGATGACATTCATTCCCCTACATATAAATGGGTATATACTAAGCGAAAAAAAGAAAGATATTCTCACATATTCAACAAAATTCAATTGAGTAAGCACTTAACTAAGTTTCTAATATGTTCCAATGGGGCACCTAAATGGTTCAGTGGATAGAGTGCCAGGCCTGGAGTCAGGAAGACTCATCTCCCTGAGTTCAAATCTAACCTCAGACACTTAGTAGCTGTGTGACCCTGGGCAAGTAACTTAACCCTCCTCACTTGTAAAATGAGCTGGAGAAGGAAATGACAAACTACTTCAGTATCTTTGCCAAGAAACCCCCAAATGGGGTCATAAAGAGTTGGACATGACTGCAAATCACTGAACAATAATGACAATATGTGCCAAGTGAGATGTGGGAGCCTGGGGGTAAAAATATAAAAATGAGACCCTCCGCCTTCGAGGAGCTTACATTCTGCCTTGGAGCTGGGGAGCAAAATCTAGACAGATAAGAAAATACAAAATAAATGAAAAGTAACAAAGTGCTAATAGTTAGGGAAAATAGCTCCCGAAGTGTGTGCTGCTATATCGTCCTGCGGCTCTATTAGAAAGGAGCTCTGTGGTGCTGGCTTCCGTATGAAGGCCTTTATTCCTTCCAAAGGTTTTTGTCTCTATTGCCAAGGCCTTCATTCTCTTTCCCTTCTCGTTAGTTGACCTTTACTATTATTATCGTTTAGACATTTTTCAGTCCTGTCTGACTCTGCATGATCCCATTTGGGGTTTTCTTGGCAGAGATACTGGAGTGGTTGGCCATTTCCTTCGCCAGATCATTTTACATATGAGGAAACTGAGGCAAACAGGGTGAAGTGTCTTGCCCAGGGTCACACAGGTAGGAAATGTCTGATGACAGATTTGAACGCAGGTCCTCCTGACTCCAGGCCCAGTGTTCTGTTCGTTGTGTCATGCTCACTATTCTGGCTGAACTGTTTCTCATACGTGACATTCCATCTGCCACCTCAGGCCTTTGTACAGGTTGTCCTCCATGTCTAGAATATTCTTCCTTTCTTACCTCAGACGCCTGGAATTCCTGGCTCTCAGAAATGCTCAGCTGAAATTCTTCTTCCTGCATGAGACATTTTCTGATGCCCTAAATTGTTAGGGCTTTCCCCTCTTGTCATTATTTGCACTCCCCTTGTTTATATATTCTATTTTTTAAAAGTGCACATGTTGGTCTCCCCCTAGTAGAACAAAAGAACAGAGAATATTTTGTTTTTTTCTTTTTTTCCCAACACTTGCACAGGGCCTAGCCTGTAGTAGTTAAACAAATGCTTGTTAAAATTGATTGCCATACAAAGAAGGAACATGAGCCTCAAAGAGATGGGATGATTTGCTCATCTACCTGGAGAGAGCAAGTAATAGGCCCGGGACTCAAACAAGTCATGTGGCTGGCACTTACACAGCACATTTAAGTTTGTAAAGAGTTTTACAAATATCTCGCTTCATCTTCACGACAGCCTTCAGAGGCGGGGCTGTTATTGTCCCCACTTTACAGATCAGGATAGTGAGGCACACCAAAGTTAAGTGACTTGTGCAGTTTCACAGCTAGTAAGTGTCGGGGGTTGAATTGAGTCTTCCTGACACTAGGTCCAATGTTCACTCCATCCACTGCTCTGCCTACTGTCTCCTGACTTCAGTCTGATGTTCTTTCCTTAGCCCTTTTAATCACTCTGGACAAATGGTTCAGAATAGGAGGGAGTGTGGTAGAGAGGAAAGGGGGCTGAGCTTTGCTGCTGGCCTTGGAATCCTGGGACCTGAATTGGAATGTCAGTTCTACTACTTACTTCCTCTATGACCTTGAACAAACAAGGCATTCGGGCGCTTTGGACCTTAATTTTGTCATCAGCAATATGAGTCAGACTAGATGCTAAAGGATCTCTGGGGCCCTTTCAACTCCAAATCCATGATTCTGTGATTGATTCATAGACTCCTTTTTGGCTTAATAAAATGGATGGACAAAGTAGACACATACAACCCAAGTTTACTCAACCACTGTTCATGTGTTTTGATTCATCAGCACTGCCTGGAACTAAGTACTGAGGGAAAATAGAACCACCCCCATCCCCATCCCCATCCCCGCCCCAATCAGTGCTGAATATGCCAAATGATTAAATGTTAGAGATAAATGGGTATGAAGGGGAGAGAGGAGCACATTCACACATACAAAACCAGTGGATTAGATTAGATTATCTCTAGAATTCCTTCTAACTATGCATACTAGAACCCTAGGATCCACTTTTCCCCTAGATTCCCTCCTTCATACTAGGCCCCACTATTCATTCTGTTCTTGATAAGAGGGGAATGCTTGGGCTCTCAGCAGGCACCTATAAGGGCTGAGATGGGATGGCTCTGTCTGTCAACAGAATGCCAAGCACAAGGTGGCTCAAGTTGGTCCTAAATATAGAATAATGCATTCCAAGCAGGCACTATATTTGAAAAGTCACATGTCTTGAGCATGGGTTTGCCTTGATGCTGAGTTACAGGCTAGGGCCTTTTTCTAGTCTAAGGCTACAAATGAAGGTCATTGGGTAATGAAAGTAAATTGGGTAATGGAAGTAAACTGTGACGTGCATATGGGTAAGTAGGTCCAGCCTTTGGCAAAATGAGGAAGTGAGACTAATTCAAGTATATTTTGATGGGAAGAGCAGTGAGCTTTGAGTCAGGAGTCCTGTGTTCTGGATGTTGCTCTGCCACCATCTAACTAACCGACTTGACCTGTCTCTCTGGGCCTCACTTTCTTCACTTATAAAATGAGAAATTGAGCTATATGGAATCCAAATTACCTTTCAGCCCTAACACCAATAATTTGACAAGGTTATTTTTGCTTTCTTCTCATTTTAAAGTGTATTCTTGAGTGCTGAAAAGGCTTTTATGGGTGAAAGGAGTGAATTTCTAATGATGGAATATTAGGTGGTGGGTAAGATTGTTTTGGTAAGAGGCTTTCCTAATGCTCTACACAGTATACTGTTAAAATAATTGGCTGGAATTATCTTTGGGGTTAAAATGATTGGAAGTATCAGCTAAATTACATACTGTAAGGTACACATCAGATGGTTATGTGATTTGCCTTATAGTTAAAATGGCCATACTGGAACCAAACAGAAAGGAAATTTTAAAACTTGTGACAATACTACAGAGGCAGCAGCCTACTTTAACTGTTCATAGGGCTAGCCCTGTTTAGAAATAACCACCTGGTAGCCAAATGATGAACTGAAATCAGTCAGTCAGTCCAGTATTAATGGAATAACTACTATGTACAAAAGGGCCATCTCCAGTCTTCCTGATCTATATCTTATCTTGCCAGTGGACCCAGAAGGCTCTGGAGGAGAAAGTGAGGCTGGTGACTTTGCATGGCCCTCCCTCACTTAAATCCAATTTACTTGCAAGTCATGGCATCACCTTCCTGATGCCATGCCATCGTGATCCTCTTCTAGAACTGAATACAAACAACACCAACAGCAATGTATAAACATTACAATAAATCCTCTAGGGGGAAGGGAAGAATAGTAGACTAAAAACCTCTTAAGGCACAGTCCTTGACTTCCTATGGTGTGTGGGCTAGTTGCTGAGAGAGAGAGAGAGAGAGAGAGAGAGAGAGAGAGAGCGCAATACATACGAGATTTAAATCAAGAAGAAAACTTGCAGGTAATGTAGACCAATACCCGCATTTAAAACATGAAGAAACTGACACACAGCAAAGAGAATCACCATGGCCTAGAGTACAGAAGGAGTAAGAGAGCTGGGATTCATACCCAGCTCTTTTGAATTGAAACCTGGGTTTTTTTACCCTAAACCAGCCATACTCAAACATTTTTGGTTTCAGGCTCCCTTTATACTCTTCAGAAGTACTGAAGGAATCCAAAAAGCTTTTGTTTATATGGGTTATATCTATGAACAAATTTTAAAGTATCTATTCATTTAAAGATAACAATCACAAACACATTACATGTTAACATAAGTCATATTTTTATGAAAAATAACTATATTTTCCAAAATTAAAAAAAATGAGACTAGCATTGCTTTACATATATATTTTCACAAATCTCTTTAATGTCTGGCTTAATAGAAGACAGCTGAACTCTCCTATGTCCTCCAGCATCTTCTGTTGGAAAGTATTTTGGTTGTAGGATATGAAGAAAAGACAGCTAGGCAGGGCAGTGATTAGAGAGCTGTCCCTGGAGTCAGGAAAACCTGAGTTCAAATGTGATCTCAGACACGTACTAACTGTGTGAGCTTGAGCTTGGGCAAGTCACTTAACCCAGTTTGCCTCATTTTCCTCATTTGTAACAAGAACTGCAGAAGGAAATGGCAAACTGCTCCAATATCTTTGCCAAGCAAACCCCTCATGGGGTCAGGAAAAGTTGGATGTGACTGAACAACAACAATATGAAGAAAATTCAGCTTCACGTAGATATGTAGTTGGAAAAGTGAGGAGGTATTTTAATAATCAACCAGCATATTAGTATTATGAAAATAGTTTTGATCCTGTGGACCTCCCAAAAAGAATCTGGGGAATTCCAGGGGACCTTGAACCACACTTGGAGACTTGCTGTACCATACCATGCTTCCCTCTTCTGTTCTCAGCTTCCTCTTTCTCTGAACCTCCCTCTCTTTCCCTCACCCTTTTCCTCCTATGATTCCCAAGGCCCTTCTTCTCTTTTTATAACTATTCCCACCCCACCCCCACGGCCCTCCCATTAAACAGAGAAATCTGAAAAATCAGATCTTCCCAGAATTTTTAAGTTCAATGTCCTCAGAGGCTATCTGGTCTGGTCCAATTTGTACCCAAAGGTGAAGCCTCTCCATTGCTCCTACAACAAAGGGTCATCCATCCTCTAATTAAAAGACTCCAAGGAGGGGCCCCTAGGTGGTGCAGTGGATAGAGCACCAGGCCTGGAGTCAGGTGGGCCCGACTTCAGATCTTACTTCAGATACTTACTAGCTGTGTGACCCTGAGCAAGTCACTTAACCCAAACTCTGCCCTCCCCAAGACTTTAAGGAAGTCCCATTCTATGCACACTTCCACTGCTTTAATTGTTGTTCTACCACATATAATAAATAGAGTCTGGGCCCTTATTGTGATTCCTCTGATGTTGTTATTCAGTCATATCCTGCTTTTCGTGATCCCACATAGAATTTCCTTGGCAAAGATACTGGAATGATTTGCCATTTTCTTCTTCAGCTCATGTTATAGGTGAGGAAACTGAGGTAAACTGGGTTAAGTGATTTGCCCAGAGTCACACACATCTAGCAAGTGTCTGAGGCCAGATTTGAGCTTACCTCGACTCTAGGGCTGTTGCTCTATCCACTGTACCACTCAGCTGCCCCTCTTTGAAGTCTTTTAAGCAGAGGCATCTTAACATTTCTATGATAAAGAGGCAGGGAGGAGTAAGTGGCTAGAGAGCTGAACTCAGTAGTAGATATCCTAGGTTTAAGTCTGTCACAGACTGTCTGTTTGGCCTTGGGTAAAGCACTTGTCCTCTCTATCAACTCTCTTAAATATAAATTGCAGAGCAAATACTAATGTGTATTGGTAGAGGGAATTCCTCTTTGGAAGTCACCTACACTGGAAGCTTCCACCATGTTGGTCCCTTCTCCCATTGGTGAGTTCCCTCTGGACCCAGGGGGACATTGGTTCACCCCCCTCCCTGTGCTGCTTGACTCTCTGCTCTTTTCAATCATGGTACCAGCTTATCTTTCCACCAGTATACTATCTTTTTCTTTGAGTTTGTGTGGTATGTTATGCTGCCAAAATAAAACTACCACAATGCAGGAATTACAGAGGTTAGAAACCTAGGTTTTATAATGACTAAACACAGGTTCAAGATTAAAAAAAAAAACAAAACTAACCCTGATTGGAGTTTCTGAAAACTTTTAATAGAGAGTTATATAAGAGAAACAGAAAAAAGAAATTCTTTTATACATTGCAATATCATACTTTTTTAGGGTATGAAATTTAAAAAAGACACATTCATAATCCCATGGTTCCTTCCATGTCATGAAAGTTGAATAAAACAGAATCATACATCCCTTAAAGAAACAAAGCTAGTTAAATAGACTCTATAGGTAAACTGAGGTTACTGATTAAACTATGTTTAGAAAACTCACAGTGGGTTGAGAGGGGGAGATTTACATATGTACAGTCAGCACCACTAGAATCCTTTCCTTAAGTGAGGTAAGTCAAATCCCTTTGGGAAGCCGTGGCTCCCTTTTCTGGCCTTTTTTCCTGAAGAATATTTGAGGTCTTATCTTAATTTTTACAACCCATAGCACAGGTTAGAGTTAGCTCATTCTCCTAACTAGGAGAAATGGTCCTGACCTCCCATCCTCAAATGATAAAATTAACAAAAGGAAATTTAAAAAATCAGAACTTTTCATTAACACCCCAATACAATTTTGCAGCTTTTTTTGGGTGTGATGTCAGAATTAAGAGTCCATAGACCTTTGTTAAGTATTTGCTGTGGGCCAGGCAGTGTGCTAAGTAAGCAGTGAGGATGGAGAGAAAGACCCAAGACAACCTCCGCAAGGAGCTCAGAGTCTGGTGAGAGAAGACATAAAGGAAGTTGAAAAGAGAAAGAGAAGAATACGTTTACACAGCACGATGAAGGCCTGTAGCTGAGGTGGAAAATGATGGGGAGAGGTGAGAGTTTCTGAGTTGATTTCATCCTACAGAATGATGAGTTTCAAGATATCGTGAAGTCGAGGAGAATAGCCAGGTGGCAAATGAGGAGGTGAATTCCCTGGATGGCTTCCTTAAGTGGTAGCAGATGGGAGAAGAGCTTTCTACTATCTACCCTTCACCCTCTCCACTCAGAGAGGGATTGGGCCCAGGGGCAAGTTTCCTGAAAATCTGAGGTGACTTCATTTTGCAGAATGATGCACTTCTAGAGATGATGAAATCCAGGAAAGCGGCCCGGTGGGAAAGCACACTCCATGACAGAAAGGCATGCTTTTCTTTTTACTTGTATGTATTTGCCTAGTGTTTACCACAGTACCACACACAGAGTAAGCACTGATAATAGAAATCACAGATGTGATTTGGTTGTTTTTTAAGATGGAAGGTAGAGAAATAAAACTGGAACATCAATTTCTTGGTAGCTTTGGAAATTATTATAGCCTAGAAAAAACAGCCTTACTTGTCAGTCTCTTCCCGAAAGGGCACTCTCCACTGTAACTGCAAAGTAGGGTAAAAAAAAGACCATCCTCCTTCTCCTAGTTCCCAGGAAAGTGGTCATTACAGGTACCATAAATCTGATGCATCTTTAATGGTCTGTGATTAATACTTAATTTAATTTCTCTTATTGGCTTAAATTTCTCCATACCCTTTGAATCAGATTTTATTTAATAGAATGTGGAATTTAAACTCCTTGAGAGAAGGGTTTGTTTAATTCTGTGTTTTTTTGTATCCTTAGTATCTAGCACAGTGCCTGGTCCATAAGAGATGTTTAATGAATGGTTGTTGATAAACCGATTGCTTAACCATCAATCAGTCATCATCATGATTGGGTAGGGAAAGGCTTATATGTGAAAGCCTCCAAGCCCCATATCAAAAGAAGGATTGATGACTATTTTTTTTGCAAGTGAATCTGTAGTCAAATTTTTCCCTGATTGACAGCAACTTGACTATTCCCCTTTCCTAGGTGTCAAATAAGAAGCCAGATATCTGAAGCCTGAGCCAAGGTTGACATTTAAAATCCATTCCAAGAACAGAAAGCCAATGAGCAGCTGTAGAAAACATGGGCAGTAGTTACTAAAACAAACAAATCTCTGATAATTGGTGAAGTTAGAGAAATGACTCCTTCACTCTTTTTGCCCTGAGCTATGTATGCAATTGAACTCAGTTCCTAAAATACTAGAGACACAACTTAGCAGCTAAAAATAGAGCAGTGTGTGTTCTTCCCATAGCCTTATATCTCTGTGAATTCTCAGTCTAACAGAAAGGCTGTTGACAAGGACAGCGATAACAAAGCGTTAGCTGCACCCTCCTTTGGCTCTTTTTTTTTTTTGCCATGGAGAGGTGGGGTAGGGAAGGAGCAGTGAAACAGCTGCTCAGTGATATAGCTGCTTTATCACAGAAGACAAATATGAAATGAAATGGCAGATCGCCACTCTCAAAAAATGTACCTACTACTCAGCATGAAGTAAAGCTGTTGTATGTCCGAATGAACCTTTCTTAGGGTAGAGTGCTGTATGTTGTGCCATTTTAGGAAAGGCATAGACAAATTGGTAACAAATTGATTGCCCAGAGGTAATCAGGATAATTAGGGTCCAGGAGATTGTTCCTGAGGAGAACTGGCTGCAGGAAATGTGGATACTGAGCCTGATGAGGAGAAGAGGTAGAGAGGGAGCTGTCTTCAGGTATTTGAAGGCCTGACATAAAGGAGAGGATTTGACTTGTTCTTCTGGACTTAGGACTGAAGCAGTGACCAAGCGTGCTCACTACAGAGGGGCTGATTTCAATTCAATCTAAAGAAAAGCTTTCTAACAATTAAAGCTATCACAAAGTGAAATGGGCTGCCTTGAGAAGCAAGGGTCTCTGCAGCAGAAGGTGAGGGAAGGACATTCCAGGCGTAGCAAATGATCTTAATACAGGTCATGAAACAGGAAAGGACAGAACATGTACAAGTGCATGATGGGGGAGATATTGTTAGAGAGTAGTTTGTCTATTGTCTATTAAGATTTGCAGATTTTAGTAAAGAATAAGCCCAGGTGTATGCTGGTACATGTTTAAAAACCAAATCTCTGAGAAAAAAAGTACATATAATTTTAAGTTTTATCTGCATTTATTGTCATTCATTCATTTTCCAGTCATGTCTGACTTTTGTGGCCCCATTTGGGTTTTTTCTGGTAAAGATGCTAGAGTGGTTTGCCATTTCCTTCTCCTTTGGGTGAAGAAACAGAGGCAAACAGGGTTAAGTGACTTGCCCAGGGCCACAGAGTTAGGAAGTATCTGAGGCCAGATTTGAACTCAAAAAGAGGAGTCTTCCTGATTCCAGGCCTGGCACTCTATCCACCATGCCAGCTAGCTGCCCTGGGCTTCACATACCAGGCTTAATAGTATAGACATTACCAGACAACAGGAACACCTTGAAAGCCCTTGGGCCACGGAGTGTTGTGCTCACAACTGAGTGTTAGGAAGAATTTGAGCATGTCAGGGCACTATGGGCCAATGGAAAGAATTTTGGACTGCAGACAGAGCACCTTTTGGACTGCAGACAGAGCACCTATGTTTGAATCCCAGCCCTTCTACTTACTCCCTGCAGGACCTTGGATAAATCACTTAAATTCTCTGGACTTTAGTTTCCTCATTTTTAAAGTGAAAGAATTGAAATCTGTTAGTTTTAAGTTTTCTTCCATCCCTAATTTTTTTTTGCTTTTTTTTGAAGGGGGAAGGCTGGGCAATTGGGGTTAAGTGACTTGCCCAAGGTCACACGGCTAGTAAGTGTTAAGTGTCTGAGGTCAGATTTGAACTCAAGTCCTCCTTACTCCAGGGCTGGTGCTTTATTTACTACCTAAATTTTTGAACTCCTTCTACCAAAGTCTAGAGGACCACTTAACACACAGTGTCTGGCATTAGTGGCTTAATAAATACTTCTTGATTAGATCAATAGAAGAGATTCTTGATCAGGTAAAATTTGGACTAGATGACTTCTTTCTTCCAATTCAGAGATTCTGTGATTATGGGATATATATTTGGGGTCTTGATGGCAGATGAGATACTTTAAAAGCTAGAATAAATAAATGTACGTTTTACCTTCCAAAAGCCACAGTGACTTTTGAGTCCAAAGGTATAAAGAGTAAGGGCATTTGGTATGATAAGTTCTTTCCAAGTCCCTATTGTTTTCAATACAGCATTATAAATAATGAGAAACATAGAATGAAAAGGTACTTTAATTAGATTGGCACTGGTTTTTTCAATGTCTGTTTGCTAGTAATTCTATGCAGAGGTAGAAGAATGGATAATATAACTTTTAGTACAGTTAAGTTCAGATCAGTTGACTGTGGTGCTTTCTCATTTTTCTTGGAAATGACATTACTAGATCAATGGAGTGTCTCACGGTAAATGAGATCCTTTCAGGCCACTGGCTTTTGGCCAAACAGAGTCTAGACCAAGTGTATGCGTGAGCCAGTTCTGATCCAGGGAATACCTGAAGTTTGAATGGTTTTTTCCTTCTTAAAAGAAATTATTTATTTCTAACATTCTTTTCTTTTACATTTTGTATTTCGAACTCTTTCCCTCCCTTTTACCCCTCTTCTTCACGCTGAGAAGGCAAACAATATGACACAAATTATAGGGTGAAGTCATGCAAAATATTTCCATATTAGCCATATTAAAAAAAACAAAAACAAGCCAGAAAATTATGCTTCAGTTTGTACTCCAAGTTCTTCAGTTCTCTGTCTGGATGAGGACAGCAGTTTTTCATCATGAGTCCTTTGCAATTGTCTTGGATCATTGTATTAATCAGAGTAGCCAAGTCTTTCACAGTTGATCATCGTTACGACATTGCTGTTACTATACACAATGATATCCCAGGTCTCGTTTTACTTTGTGTCAATTCATATAGATTTTGCTGTTTTTCTGAAGCCACTCCCCTCATCATTTCTTATAGCATAATAATACTCCATAACAATCATATGTCACAACTTGTTTAACTATTTTCCAGCTCATGAGCAACCCTTCAATTTCCAGTTCTTTGCCACCATAAAAAAAAAGAGCTGCTATAAATATTTCTGTACATATAGTTCCTTTTCATTTGATTTTTTTGGGATACAAATCTAGTAGTGGTATTGTTGAGTCAAAGGGTATGCACGATTTTGTAGCACTTTGTGCATAGTTCAAATTGTTCTCCCAAATGGTTGGACCAGTTCACTAACATACTTATTTTCCTCATCCCCTCCAGCACTTGTCATTTCTGATAGGTGTGAAGTGGTACCTGAGAGTTCTTTTATTTGTCTTTCTCTAATCAATAGTGATTTGGAGCATTTTTTCATATACCTATAGATAGTTTGGATTTCTTCTTCTGAAAACTTCTGTTCATGTTATCCTTTGACTGTTTTATCAATTGGGGGATGGGTCTTATTTTAGAGTCCAAAATTTGATCTGAGGAATTATTCTAAGGTTGTTTGGAGAGGAACACTGGGAAAGTTCATTTGGGTCTCTGACTATACTCCATCTGATTGTTAAATTTTTTTCTGTAAGTATTTACATTTCAGAAATCAACCACTGCTAATTTGCTACATTGTTGATTATTTAGATTTATGAAAAGGTTAATAATTAATACTGTGAGTTTTTTACACATTTACCAGCATACCTTTGTCTTGCTCTATAAATACTCCTTGAAGTCACCAAGAGGTAGTAGAAGGCTCAGAGAATGAAATCATCACTGGACTATATAGACTTAGAGCCTATAGAGTCTACAGCATTGAATAACAACCACAACCACAACAACTGACATTCATGTAGTTCATATTCTTTGACCTTGGGGGATGGGGAGAAGAAAATCCAAGATAAACCAAAATATTTAAGGCAACAATTTTTTTTTATGGCAGCAAAAAAAAAAAAACAAAAACGAGGACGAAATGAGTGTGGGATATTATTATGCAGTTAGAAATGAATACTATAAGGAGAAACATTAGTAGATCTGCGTGAATGGATGCAGACAGAGTGAAATAAGCAGAACTAGAAGAAAAATATATGCAGTGACTACAATATAAATGTCATAATTACTAAATGGAAGGTAGAGTATGAGAAATACACTTTCACCTTCTGATGTAAAGGAGGGAACTATAAAGGAAGAATGGTATATATGTGTCTGTTTTGCTTAATTTTCTTTCTTTTGTAAAAAAAAAAAGGAGGATTCAGTTCAGAGGCTGGGGGATAGAAGGGATGAAAGTATTGCCAGAAATGACTGTGATATTAAACCAAAAGATATCAATAAAACATTCTGAAAAGAAGTTAAAGGAAGGAAGAGTTTTAAGACTGAAGGGGATGGCAATTGATTTTAAATGACATAAGAAAGGTTGGGGGAGAAGCAGGACAGTTTAGTGTTGTGGAAGCCAAAAGAAAAGAGTTGTAAGGAAGGGATTGGTTTATAATATTGAATGATGCTGCTGAGAACTTAAAGGGAATTTAGACTAAGAAGGGTTGATTGAATTTTATAATTAGGAGGGCATGAGTGAACTTAGAACAGTTTCCATTGAATGATGGGGTTAAAGAAATATTTCCTAATGACAACTGGTGACAATTATATAGCTTTTACATTTTACTATTTTAAAAATCAAATCAAAGACATTTTAAACGATCCTTTTACAAAAGGGATTGTAAAGTGAATTGGAGAAAAGTTTCTTCTGTGTCTAGACTTGATCCTGTGAAGAAAGGAGTCCATCCCCCCATATTACTTTCCCCCAACAAAAAAGACTAGTAGGATTGTTGAGGGCAGGAGTGGGGAACCTGAGACCTTGAGGCCACATGTAGCCTTCTAGGTCCTTGGGTGAGACCTTTTGACTGAGTCCAAGTTTTTCAGAACAAATCCTTTTATTAAGGGGTCTACACTTGTGGACCTAGAGGGCCACTTGTGGTCTCCAGGCCTCAGGTTCTCCACCCCCCAGTCTAGGATGAAAGGGTGGGGTGGGGATGAGGTGGTTCTTGAATGAGGGCCAGGAGGTACAACTTCACTACTTAGCCCAGGGTTAACAAAAGATACAGTTTTCCTTCCAGCTTCAGTTTTCCATCCCAGTTGCTACTCACATAGTTGCAAAAAATCAAAGAGAAGGGGAGCTAGTGTTATCTCCCACAGCTGGAATGGAATGGGAGGGGAGTGAGTCCTCTCTCAACAGGAAGGGTGTTAGAGTAGCTGCATACATCCTGTTTGTGCTTAGAAGCTCCTGGTGCTTCCTCCTGGGTGACCTTGTTTCTGTTCCAGCTTTCCTTTCTGACTCTCTGACTTTATTTTGTCTTTCATTGCAGCTCTGGGGCATAATCAAGCAAGGATACAAATGCAAAGGTAGGTAAAGAAAAAATTGATGGATGTTCTTTTCTAGGCAATCCAGCAAGCTGTTGTTATTCTTGTTTTAAACTGCCAATAACATTTCAAGATTGCTGTGTTTTGGCAAGAGTATAATTTGTTCAGCCAAACAAAAAAAGCTCTGGCATCAAGGGTGAGTATTTTGGCCATTGGTACCTAGAGCCCTGCTGGTGCCAGGTACCTGACAGGTACAGACAATCATGGGAAGAGCCAGAAGTTCAATGTTCCAAGAGGATTTGGTTTGATGCCAATGGGTGAATAAAGAAGCATTTGTCAATCACTTATTAGGGGCCAAGTATTCTACTGGGCACTGATTGTGCAAAAGGAAAAAAAAAAGCAAAGACATTCTGCAATCAAAGAATTTACTTTCTAATGGGAGGAGACAATTATTGATAAGAGGGTGGTAGCCTTGGAGGGGCACTTTTCCTTGAAAGTTCCTCATTGAGTAAGGCCAAGAGAGCAGATTGATCTATGCCATCCAGGAACAACGACAAAGTTGAATTGATCATGTTTCAAGATCCAAAGGGAGTAGGATACCCATAAAACCCGCTTGCAGAGGTTGTGGAAGAGAGGGTCAGAGAGGCAATCACCAATCAGAACATCAAGATCTTTGGAGGGGCAAAGATGGGAAAGTTGAATCCTCTAGGGCATGGTTTCTGATGTGAGCAGCAAGGTAGTTGTTGAAGTTAGAGAGTTTAAGTTATAGATGAGGTACTGATCTATATCCTTGGAGAAACTTTCCATACCAAGATTTTTGTTCCCCCTCCCCCCATGAAATCATAGGTCTAGACTAAAACAAGCAAACAGACAAAATTTCATATTTATACAGTATTCTAAGGTTTGCAAAGCACTATACATACATTATTGTGTTTGATCTGCATGATAGCCTTATGTGTAGTACAATTAATTATCATCCCCATTGTACAGATGAGAGGTTAAGTGACTTGCCCATTATAATATATCTCATAAATATCTGAGCCCCATTAGTACATCTCTGGCCTTACTATGTGTCAGAGGCAAAAATGAGACTGTCTTTGTCCTCAAGTATCTTACATAATACAAGATTCTTAATTTGGCATCCATGAATTTTTAAAAATTTAATAACTGTATTTCCATATGATTGGTTTCATTCATAATCATATGTGTGTGTGTGTGTGTGTGTGTGTATATATATGTATGATATATATATATATATTACTTTGTGAACTTAAAAACATTACTCTGAAAAGGGGTCCAAAAGTATTTCTAGATTGACAGAGACCTATGATACAAAAAAGTTAAGAACCCTTTTACAAGGGGAATATATAATTCACAGATTATAATAGTTAGAATTTATAAAGCCCTTTAAGTCTTGCAAAATGCTTTACAAATATGATTTCATTTTATTCTCACAACAATCCTCAGAGGTAGGGCTAGTATTATCCATTTTTAATAAATGAGGTTAGTTGACTTGCCAAGGGTCACAGAGTTGGTACGTGTCTGAGGCTGGATTTGAACTCAAGTCTTCCTGCCTCTAGTTCTAATGCTCTATCCACTAGACCACCATGCTACCTCACAGGTTTTTGTATGGGTTATGTACAACATGAATACACAAGGGCATTAACATCTGGGGGGCCTATAAGAAAAGGCCTCTTGAAGGAAGTACACGTAAACATGCATACAAACAGGTACGTATACCATATTTAGTTTTGACAAGTTAGTTTCTGGGAGCAAGTCACACATGTGTTCAGTGGAATGTCAATGCAGGTACCCCAGTGACATCTAGGTGGCACAGTGGATAGAGTTTTGGGCTTGGAATCAGGAAGACTCATCTTCCTGAGTTCAAATATGCCCTCAGCCACTTCCTAACTATGTTGCCCTGGGCTTGTCTCAGTTTCCTCATCTATAAAAATGAGTTGGGGAAGGAAATGGTGAACCCCTCTAGTATCTTTGCCAAGAAAACCCCAGATGGCGTCATGAAGAGTCAGATGTGACTCAACAACAAAACCCCCAGTGGTCTCAAAGAACTGACTTATTGTGCCTCCATTTCTACTGAAGCAGTATTTAATTTGGCTTCCTGAGCAAATGCACAGAACAGGACTACAGTTTCACTGTTTCTGCCTTTATTAGAAAGAATATTTGGCTAATCAATCAATACTTATTTTAAGAGCCTCTCTATGTAGCAGGAAAAAACCAGGAGGCCCTGTGAGAAGATGCAAAGACACTTAAGATCCGTCCTTGCATAGGAACACAAATACATACATAAAATGCATACAGGCTAACTTATTATTATAGTTATTATTGTTAATCGTTATTCAGGAGAGGATGAGAGCCGTATAAAACTCCCCCTTCTTGTTGTACTAATACTGGGTTAGTCTCATCCATAATGCTCTTGGGTATGTGGCAGGGCTTGCTGGTATTTCGGCTCTGGCTATAATCAAAGGCAATAAAAACTGTGGCACTTGAACAGTGAAGTATGCAAGGGGGGGTGCAGACTTCTGCCTTTTTTTTTTTGGCCCTATGGGGCAGTGGGACATAGAGATGTCAGAGCAGATGGTGCTACAAGCCCACCTTTCTGGGCTCATTGTATGCTCTCTAACTGGAGCCAAACCAGCCTGCTTGCTAGTCCTCACATTCAACATTTAACTTCCCCTCTTACCTCCTGGAATCCCTAGCTTCCTTCAAAGCAAAGCTTGAGAGCTATCTTTTAGAAGATGAAACTTTTCCTCTCTCTCCCCTCCCCCCCCATTCCTATGAATAGGGCAGCCCCCCCCCCCATATTACTCTGAATTTACTTAAAAAAATTTTTTTTAATATTTCCTTATTCTTTCCTCCAATAGAATGTAATCTTTTTGAGGGTAGGTAATGTTTTTGCCTTTAGGTCCCCAGTGTCTAGTATACAGCAGGTGCTAAATAAGTGGTTGTTGAATGAAGGAATGAAATCTTCATGTTGAAATTTTACAGACTGTGGAGCCAACTGTCACAAGCAATGCAAAGACCTCCTTGTGTTGGCATGCAGGAAATTTGCAAGGGGAACGTCCATGGGAAGTGGTCATGGCTCTCTTCCAGGCAGCCCATCATTGCCTCCAGGTAGTATACTTCTATTTCTATTGGTCTCTAGATCTAAGCCTATTCAATCACCCAGTATGCAAAAAAAAATAAATTAAAAAAAATATGTATATATATATATATATATATATATATATATGTATACACACACACACATATACCATATTGGTCCATATATATTCTATATTTTCCTTCCTTAATTGGCTCATATAGGACCTGAGAGTTAACTAGAATGACTTTTTTTTTCCCACCCAGGATATACCTATACATACCTATAGATGCATGTATTTTTTCCCTTCCAAAGAGACATAATTTTGGGGCAGCTCATATTCAGACCAATACTCTGAACAGGGAATTTTTTTTTGTGTTTTGGACTGCTTTGGCAATCTGGTAAGGCTATGGACACCTTCTAAGAATAATGTTTTTAAATGCAGAAAAATAAAATACATAGGATTACAAAAAATACAGTTATCAAAATATTTTTAAAAACAAATTCATGAATCCCATGTTAATAACTCCTACATTCTAGAATAACAGCAATATATTGTAAACTTTTAGTAATTGGCAGCATGATGTTGGTTTGTGGACCCAGTCTTGTAGGCATAGAGGTATTGGGACTTAAAAGTATGACTTTTGTGTGTCTTCACTCCTGAGATGCCAGGTATAAGTTAGAAAGCATCCAAAGGAAGGCAGCAGGATTGTAAAAGCCCTTGAGTCAACATGCCCCATGAGGAGTAATTGAAGGCACTGTAGATATCAAGTTCACAAAAGAGAAGGGGATAGTGAGAAAGGGGCATGATATCTATCTTCAAATATTTGAAGGGATGTCATGCGGTTTTAAAATAAGAGATTATTTCTAGAAGGTGAAAGTAGGAGCAATGTGTAGAAGTTGCAAGGCGGCAAATTGAGGTTTGATGTTAGGAAAAACTTCCTGAACTCAATTCAGAAAATGGAATAGTCCAGTTCAATAGGCAGTAGGTTCCTCCTCACTGGAGTACCACTTGTCAGGTGTGATGTAGTAGGGATTCTTTATTCTGGTGTGGGTTGGTCTAGATGGCTATTGTGGTCCCTTCCAACTCTAAAATTCTATAATTCTGTGATTCTGTATATTAAATAACATCAGATCCCTTTCCCCTTACAGTTCAGGATGAGGTGTTTGAGTTCCCTGGTGTTGCTGCTGGACATCAGGATCTGGACAGCCGAGCCATCACCTTGGTGACAGGCTCCTCTCGAAAGATCTCCGTGCGCCTTCAGCGGGCCACCACCAGTCAGGCTACTCAGACGGAGCCCATGTGGCCTGAGTCTGGATGGGGTGACTCAGGATCTCATACTTTCCCCAAAATGAAATCCAAGTTCCATGGCAAAGCTGGAAAGGACAAAGGCTTTGCCCGATGGGAGAATGAGAAGCCTGGGGGGCAGGTCAACACGAACGTGGTGACCCAGAGCACAGAGTATGAACTGGACCAGAATGGAGCAGACACCAGTGAAGCCAACCAAGAATGTGAGGTTGGTGTTGATGATGTATAAAAATGCAATTAAAGTCATAGGGTTATAGATTTTAAAGCCACAGAGGACCTCAGCAGCCATCTAGACCAACTCCTTTATTTTATTCTTAAAATTAAAAACAATTAAGACTGGCCCTCCTTATATCACCCAGTCTGGAAGTCCAGGGACTGATTAGGGGCTGATCCCACTATTCATTGGCACTGGAGCTTTGACTTTCTTCGTTTCCAACCTGGACCAGTTATCCCTCCTTAGGTACCCTAATGTCCCATTCCCTCTCACCTCTTACTTCCTGCGACTCACCATAATGATTTAGTGCAGACACCTGATCATCTTAGGCCACTATAGCTAAGAAATCCCAGGCTCAAGAGATCTACCAGCCTCAGTCTCTGTGGTAGCAGAGATCATAAGCAGGCACCACCATACCCAACCTGTCCCTTCGTTGTCCAGAGAAGGAAATGAAGACCTAGAAGGATTAAGTGATTTGCCCAAGGTAATAAGTGAGTGTCAGATATAGGATGTGAACCCAATTACTCTGACACCAAATCTAGTGCTAGTCAGATTTTTCATATGGAAGAAATGAGAATATGAGGATAACTGGGTTCTAACCCTCTCTCTTCCCATTTACTGACTAGCCTTGAACAAGTTACTCTTTGAGTCTCAATTTCTTCACCTGGATTCTAAGAGGATTGGAGTAGAGGATTTTTAACCACACAGATTTCTTTTTTTTTAAAATTTTTTATTTTTTTGACATTGAAGTTTTTTTGTTTTTGTTTTTGCTTTGCTTTTTGGAGGACATTTGGAGTTAAGTAACTTGCCCAAGGTCACATGGCTAGTTTTTGTGTTAAGTGTCTGAGGCTGCATTTGAAGTCAGGTCCTTGAGACTCCATGGCCTGTGCTCTACTCACTGCGCCACCTAGTCGCCCCACCATGCAGATTTCTAAGGAGAGTCATGTAGGTTTTATGCAATGAATGACCTTATTCTCAGTGGATAATGTTAGATTTCAAGTCAGGAGGATTTGAGTTTGAATCTTGCCCCAGGCATTAACTAGCTTTATGACCCTGGGCATGTTAACCTCTCAACCTTAGTTTCTTTAATTACCAAGTGGGGAAGATAATAGTACCAACCCTCTAGGGTCATTTCGAAGATTTGATGACCTGACTTACACAAAGCCCTTTGCAAATCTTAAGCTCCTATATAAATACTAGTTATCATGTGCATTTTAATATTTTCTCCAAACCTACGACGTGTAACCAGCTTGTTTCAGGTAAGAAACAGAGCACAGCATCTGGAGGTGGCTGTGGCCCAGGACAAGGGGCACATAGGGTACTTCTTGAGGGCAGAGACACTCTCATTTTTGTCTTTTGTCTCCTCAGTGCCTGGTACATAGTAAATTTTTAGTAAATTCTTTCTGATTGACCGATAGATGGGGGTGGAGAGAAGTCGGGACAGTGGGAAAACTTACCCCCCAAAGGACATTTTGGTGATATAGCAGGGTTTAACAACCTGTAGAAATGAGAGGCAGCTATCAGAGAATCTAAGAGGGAGGAGAGGTCTAGGTCAGCTCATTGCAACATAGGACTGCTCCTAAAACATCCGTAGAAGATGATGCATGTAAAACTCATTATCCCATGAGGAAACATAAACTGAAATTAGTTCAAGAAGAATATTGATAAAGCAATTAATGATAGATCCACAAAGATAAAGAGAGGGAACTTAAGTATTATTATTCCTAAAGTTTGATGTTTGTTGTCATAGAGAACAGTAAGGGAGGACCCTAATTCTGTTGTCAGACAAAAATAATGGCTAGATGGACCATAGATTTAGAGTTGGAAGGAAGCTTTGAGGCCATCTAGTCTAACTCCACTGTACAGATGAAGAAACTGAGACCTAGTTAGGTTAAGTCACATGTGTGCCCAAGGTCACAAACGTAGTAAGTTGCAGAGCCAAGATAAAATGAGATATTTGCAAAACTTAAAGCATTAGATAAGCTTGTTATTAGTATTTTTAATCCAATCTCCCACTTCAGTAAGGATGTTTTCAGTAACTAAGGCAATGTCTTCTTGAACAATGCATATGATAAGTAGGGGAGTTTTTTTTTGGTAAAGAAAGGAATTCAATGCATTTGTGGAATGGTTTCCATTGTTAGAAAGTTCTTCCGTATTTTATGACAGAATCTACCTTTCTATAATTTCTGTCACCAATGGGTTTTAATTCTGCTTTCTGGATGAAAATAGAGAATAAATTTAGCTTTTCATATGATAATCGTTGAAATGAAGAGCTGGGCCTGTGTGCCAGGTACTACATTATCTCTGGGGAGACAAAAAAAGGCAAAAAGGCAAAAATAAAATAGTCCTTCTCTAGTTGAAAGGAACTTTAAAACATGAAAAATTTAAGGTAAGTATTGTACTTCTCCTTCCTCTGCTTCCCCAGCTAAAAATATCGTAATATCAGAAAATTCCTTAATTTATAAGCAGGGAAACTGAAGACCCAAAATGTTTAGGAACTTGACTCCAAGGGAGTTCTCTTGCCACTGTACCATACCATGACAGCTGAAGATAGGAGCCTTCTCTGATCTTCTTCTCTTTAGTGTAAGCATGTCTAGACCTTTCAACCTTTCCTCATATAATATAAGCAGTTCACATGAAAAATGAATGTAGAGGTTTTAGTTGTCGGCAAGCTCAGCATGAGTTCAGAGATAGATCGTCTAGCAGTCATAAAATGAATACAGTCTTATGCTTCCTAGTTTGTTGTTCAGCTGTGTGACTCTTTGTGACCCCATTTGGTGTTTTCTTGGCAAAGATTTGCCAAGTGATTTGCCACTTCCTTCTCCAGCTCATTTTACAGATAAGGAAACTGAGGCAAACAGAGTTAAGTGACTTGCCCAGGGTCACACAGCCTATAAGGGCATGAGGCCAGATGTATGAGTTAGGTCTTTCTGACTCCAAGTCCAACTCTATCGATTGCACCACCTAGCTATTCTCCTAACCATTAGAGTGATCCAAAAGTTTAATATTAAGGGTTCTCCCTCCCCAATAAAGATTAAATAACTAATTCTTAGATACATAGTAGAAGGAATTCTTATCCAGTTATAGATTGGATTAGATGGCCCTTGAAATCCCCTCAAATTTTGAGATATTCTGTTATTTTCTGATTTCTAGACCCTTCCCCATCTTTATTCCTCTCTTTAGGACACATTCCAGTTTGTCAATGTGTTAAATTGTTACTACAGTTGTTTTAAGCCTAGTATTCTAGATGTGATCTGGCCAAAAGAGTGTTAGGAATATTGTCTCCCTTAATATAGAAATGAAATTACTATCAATTCAATGTGTTTGCCTAAAGCTTTTAAGCAGTCACTTTTGAAATCCCCAAGTCTTTTTCACATTAGATGCACTTAAGCCATGCTGATCTCCTGTACTTGTGCATTAGGTTTTTTAGAAATGTAAATACAGCTTGTGGAATCTAGTGTATCTGGTAAATTTCATCTTACTCATTTTTGATTATCATTCTAGTTATTGGGATCTTTTCAAATCTTGTTTCTGTGATTCAAGTGCCTGGCTGTCTCTTTTAGCTTCATGTCAAGTTTGATACAGACTTCCTTTGGCTTCATTTGAGGCATTGAGAAAAATGAGTATCGGAACCATGTGGCCTAATACAAGACCTCCTTCCAGATTGCACTCAATAATAATTATGAGCATTTCTAGAGTGCTTTAAGATTTGTGAAGTACTTTTGCTTTTTATACATTTTCTTGTTGGAATTTCACATAGCAACCCTGTGAGGCAGTTGCTAGTGGTATTATTACTCCCATTTTATAGATGAAAAAACTAAGACTCACAAAGACTAAGCACTCAGAAGTTGGATTGTTTTCATTTTTCTTCTATCTCCTGCACTTTATGCAGTGCTTGACACATAGCAGGCAGTTAAATGTTTGTTGATTGATTAATCATTCTAGCTAATGAGTATCGGAGATGGATGTCTCTGCGCTGGAAAATCTAGGACTTCTAGACTCTAAACCCATAACTCTGACCATTATACAACACTGCCTCATCATTCAATACTCTTTGAGGGTAGTCTCTGAATTTCCCTACCACCCATGGACTTACCATTAGTGAGAATATAGCCAAGAAGTTGGAAGCTGGCATGGCGCAGTGGAAAGAGAACTCCCTTGGAGTCAAGTTCCTGAACACTTCTGGTCTTCATTTCTCCTGCTTCTAAATTAAGATGTTTTCTGATATTATGATATTTTTAGCTGGGGAAGTGGGGGAAGTAAGTATAGTACTTACCTAAAATTTATCACGTTTTGTAGTTCCTTTCAACTAGAGAAGGCCTATTTTATTTTTTGCCTTTTGTCTTTCTTCTTCCCCCCAGAGCTAATGTTGTACCTGGCACACAGGCCCAGAGCTTAATAAGTATTTGGTGAATAGACTTGAATATCCTATGATGTGAAGTAATCAATGTGTAAAATACTTAACCTCCCCAAATGTCATCCGTCTTCACTGGCAGGAACAAACAAACAAGCCAGTCTTAGATGTGAAGTCTCCCTTGTCTGCTCACACACACAGCTCTATTGTCTGCTCCTTCCTTTGTCCCCACCCCTCTCTTTGTTGGCCTCCTTTCTGTTTGTCCCCCTGATCTAAGCTGAGCTGTAGCCTGTTTATTTTAAAGTGTCTGAGAATTAGGGCAGGCCCTTTCTCTCAGCCAGACAGATGTCCTTTTATTTATCAGGCTGGTGTGAGATTTATTGATTTTGCCTTCAGCACAGTTTGGGAAGAGATCTTGGGTTTGTTTTTTGTTCTTCTCCTGAAAACATTTCAAATAAAAAGAAATCCATTATTCAATGACTTTGCCCTGACTCTCCAAGAGCTCAACGCCGTCTAAATGTAGCTTTGAGTGAGAAGGGCCCCCTCTACCAAGTCTTGGGTGTATAAATCAGAGGAGGTGGTCTCCAGGGGAGAGGGGTCATCTGATTTGCAAACACTTGATGGATTTGGAGGATCTGGACATTTCAGTTTGTACTGAACTGTTGCTTGTTTGTGGGAGGCTATGAATCTTCCAGCTGTCCATCAAGTATATGGAGGTCAAGCAGTCACCTCAAAGAATCCTCGTACTGTTAGGTACTAGGGTGGAGGAGAGTAGTGAGATTGGGACTGTATATGAAAGTCTGAAAGTCCTTTCTCTTAAAAATGTTTATAATTATTATATAATTACATATCATAATATATAATTATTACTTGCTTATCATTTATATATAATTATCATTATGTAATATATAATATATATGGATCTTCCATTAATTATTTCCATGTATACATCCTCTCACCTAAAGAGTCCTCCTTTGTAACAAATAAAAAACATTAAATAAACCCACCTTTTCTAGTGACCCATGCTGACAATGTGTGTGGCAGTCTATTCCCTAGCCCCTTATCTCTCTACTGACAGGGGAGATTTACATTTGACTAAATAGCATTTTTATAGAAAAAAACTCTAACTGTTTCCTGGGAATGTCTAATTATAATGTAGGACAGTTGACAGGTGAAGTGGCTGGACTCTAACCCCTAGAGAATTTGCTTCAAAGTCAGGAACTACTGGGGTTAAAGTCCTACCTCTAGCACATACTGGCTGTGTGACCTTGGGCTAGTCACTTAAGACCTTAGGATTCTAGGCAGCTTTCTACAGCTATAAAATGCTGACCTGCAGCTCGGTGGCACAGCGAATAGAGTGCTGGGCCTAAAGTCAGGAAGATTCATCTTCATGAGTTCAAATTCAGCCTCAGACTAGCTGTGTGACCTTGAGCAAGTCACTTAACCCTGTTTGCTTTAGTTTCCTCATCTGTAAAAGAGCCAGGGAAGGAAATAGCAAACCACTCAAGTACTTCTGCCAAGAAAACTCCAAATGGGGTCACAAAGAGTCAGACATGACTGAAAAACTCCTGAATAACAACAGGTAGTTGGGGGGAGTTTCCTCACCTATACCAATGAGGTCATAGATCCTTTCCCAATCTCTAATTATGATGAAAGTCACTGACAAAAAATTTATCAAAATCAAGCATCTACTCTGAGACAAGTATTGCCCTAGGCACTCAACACCTTTCTCCAAAAATGATTTTTTTTTTTACAAATTTTCAGGGAAAACATCTACTATGTTAAATAAAGTTCACTAATAGAATCAGTATTTCATTTGGTTTGCAGGATGGCTGACCCCTGAATGGGGGAACTGAATGTCTAATGAGTTTGGCAGTTGCATAAAGCAAGATGAGGAATCCTGAAGACCATGTTCCAAGTCTGGGAAAATGATCAAAAAAATATTCCTGCCTCATGAACTCATCAGGTCATCCTGTCCCAATAGCGTGATGGAAGGTCCTTGTCTGTGCAGCACAAAATCAACGTACTATTTATTTCTCCCCTTCACCCCCCGTGACTGATCTGTTAAGCATTTCAGAAACAACAATGAAGACTGCTATATACCAACTCTAATACTCTTGTTTTTTTTTCTTTGAAGCCATTTGTCTGTGGGTGAAAAGAATGCTGTTTGTGCATGCACTACCCATTCTCTAAACTGATTGTATTTTTTTTCTGTGAAAATATTCTTTTATCATTTTTATAAACTTAGTGAGGGTAGAGATCAAGCAAGTGTCAAATCTCTGTGAGTTGAAGTAGAGGTCTACCAGGCAATTCTGGTACCTGAGAGTAATGGACAAATCAAATTTAAGTGGCCTGGCCTGGAGTGGGGTGGGGTGGAGTGAGGAAGAGACTGAATTGCAGGGCCTCCCATAGTGGAAGAGATTTCTACTGGGAAGGCCACTGCTAGGATAGAGAGAAGGGCAGCAAAGGGCCAAGGAAGAACTCACCAAGGGTAGAGCTGCCTAGGTTAGAGAGTCAACCCATGATCTGATAGCCTCCTATTCTAATCAATTTGTTTTGCTAAATAAGTGCTAAACTCACTTATTGCTACCTGCCGGAGGAATACAAGTTCTGTCAGCACACTCTAAGTTTTGGCTCTGGTCATAAAACTCCTGCCACTCCACCCTCATGAAGACTCTGGGTGGAATCCTTCACCACATGCCCTTTTAATATTCATTTTGGGACACACCAGAATTTTTTGTTTCCTCTTTGGAGAATCCTAGAACAGACCCAGCAAAACCTGGAATATAGCATTTCCTCTATGTACTTGTCAACACAGCTATTAGCAAGTTAACTTTGTCCTTTTATTTTTTTTTAACCTTTCTATCACCTTAAATTGTAGCTTCTGAAGCCTCTGTGGAAGTCAAAGATATGGTCTGGAAGAACGGCCTAAACATATTCAGTACCTTATGATTATTTTAGTAGAAAATTAACTGTTCAATTAGGCTGAGTTTAGAAATCTTTTTTTTTAAAGTACTGAAATGTTCCAATCTTAGATGATGAAATTTGAGAGAGGAAAAAAAAAAACCTTAGCTACAGACAAAACAATGACAATGAAAGCAAACTTTTTTTTCTTCCAGGAATCTTGTTGCTAAAAAAAGAACTCTTGGTCACTGAAAGATGATTCTCAGTGTTCTTTGTTTGTAACTGATTATGTAATACCCATAAATAAAAACTAGTCTTTGGAGAGAGATGATTCTCATAAATCGCCACCATCGTGAATCTTTGAGTAATACAGGTATTGAGACACCTGAAACATTGTATCTCAATTATTATAATTGTCAATGACTCAAAAGAGTTAAAGGTTAATTTGTTTTGGGGGCTGGATTTGGGGAAAGTGGGTTCCTGGTACCCCGGAGAGGAGCCAAATGATTGGCCCTGATGATTCTCTTAAGAGAATGTGTTCTTTACCAAGAAAACAGTGAGGAATCTTAATCACAGGACCATAATTCTAGAAGAGAACTGAGAGATAGTGATTTGCCCAAGGTTGCACAAAGATGGTAAGTAGGACAACTGACATTCAAACCCGTGTTCTCTGACACCAAATGCAACAATTTTTTATTGAACCACCCTAGCAAAGATGTAACCTTGGAGATAACTGATGACCCTTTTATTTATATCAAGCAAAACACACATTAGGGAGAAATATGTTGGTTAAAGGTGTTTGCTACTATCATGGAAAACATTCATCAACTGGAAGAGTGATTCTATCTATATAGGTGCCGAGGTCCTTCAAGTGCTCCTATTTTCAGACAACCTTGTACCGATTGCATCAAGTTCCAGAACATTGCAAAGTCTATTAAATGGAAATTATAACCACTCAAAAAACTTGGTCTAACTGTCTACAAGGAAGAATCAAACAGATGAAGAGTAATTATTGTCCAGACTATAATCTGACTGAGGCTAATATTCTGAGAGTTTAGGTTCATGATTGAATGAAGAGACATTCATGGAACATTTAGTAGGTAACAAGTATTTTCTAGTTATGGAGTGAGGATATTCAACAAAAATATTCCATGAAGACGCCATATTAATTAAGCTGAGCCCTTCTCTCCAGTGTTGTTCATGCTGTTCTTTCCAAGGTCAGAAGACAAAGAACTTCTTGTGGCCTACCGCTCTCAGTTGAGCAGGAAGCCTTGTCAAAATGCCAGGTCTTAGTCCCCTGAGCCAGTCAAGTCTCAAGGACAGTTTCAATTCTTTTTAAGATAAAGAACTACAGCTAGGTCCCTAATTAATTGAAATAATGAATCCCCTGAAGTGGTTATACATGTTCAAATTTGTACTTGAAGTTATAATTATGTAAAATATAACTGGTTCTAGCCCAATGGAAGTATGTATTGCAAATTAATATAATGCAACCACTTCAGAGTATTCATTATTTGCACTAATTGAGACCTTGCTGTACCTTAACCTGCACCAAGGAAAAGCCCCAGGAAAAGCTAGGTCAACCTATTGGCAAGGCAGTATAGACTGGCCCCTAGGAAATATTTTTCCAATTACAGGTGTATGATGGACAACCCAAAGTCCATCAGTACACATATATGCTAGAGAGACTGTAACTGTGATTTAATTGGCATAGGCAACTCATGATACAAATTGTGAACTCAACTCAATCCATGTAAATTGGCACCTGCTCGACAACGAACAAAATATAAAGAGTTGCCTTAAGTAGTAATGAGAAGTGACTTACCCAGAGTCACATAGAATATTTCAGAGGCTAGACTTGAAGCCAAGTTTTCCTGACTCACAAGCTGCTTCTCTATTTACTATACCACACACACTTCCTTTCACACACTAAGCAAGATTAATGTTTAATGCCTCCAGTGTAAAAAAAAGTTTTTAATTGTGTCCATCCCTTGAACAAAGGCAATTTTTTTTGTTTTCTTGCTAATTACATTATGGATTTAATAGCTTTGGTTACTTAAAATTATTTTTAAAATGTATATAATAGACTAAATTGAACTAAAAAGATTCCAACAGAGAAAATTAATTGAAGAAAATTATTTAGGTATCTTTTGATAAAACTAAAATCAAGTATTATGGGTCTATAAGAACCTAATTTATAAACACTTAAGGAATGCAGCACTCTGAGTTCTGTAGTACTTGGAAACTTTCACTTTTTGCTTGTTTCTTAACTAGAATGAATTAGTAAGAAGGAATAGACGTGTGAAAAGTTAAAAAAAACTTTACAGAAAACTAAAATAGTCAATAAAAAGAAATATCATTTAAATAGAAAATTTCTATTTTTCTTCTAAAGTAAGGGATAACTATATAATCTACTATGATGTATTGTTTGGCCTGAAGTATGTACGCTTACTGGGATCAACATCAAGTTATCACAATGATATGTAACAGTTGCCATGTCCTTGGATAAGAATTTAAAAATATTCTATCATTTTTTTGTCAATGTCATACTCGAGCAATGTGAATTTAGTCTACTGATTTGTACCTAAAGGACACAGTCCTGTGTTGCAGTTCTCTCTCTTCATTAAGGTTCCCTATTTCCTCAACTTCCCCGGGGACATTCTCTTTCTAGTCTCTGTGCATCAGATGAATCTGACTAGTTACTGATATTTTCTTAAATTTCCCATTATGCCTCATCATTTGAAAACATGCTTAAATGTGCCCTAGTACTATGCCTTCTGCGTAATGCCTTTCTGAATGAAAGTATGATTTGTCCACCATCGAGGATTATATATTAAGCTAGGACTCTACTACACACAGCTTTATTTTTAAAGAGGCATATAATAAATTCAGTGTTTGTTTCAAAGCAATCCTGTTTGTATCTTCCTATAAACTTCCTCTATTCTGCGCATTTGAAAAAATCTTCAATACCATTAGTTTATTTCTTGTCTTTTGACATCACTTTTTTTGGAGGGCAACTGGGGTAAAGTGATTTGCCTAAGGTCACATGGCTAGTAAGTGTTAAGTGTCTGAGGTCGGATTTGAACAGAGGTCCTCCTGACTCCAGGGCCAGTGCTCTATTCACTGAACCACCTAGCTGCCCCTTGACATCACTTAATAATCCATCTTCCCCTAATGCCTTCGATTAAAAAAAAAAGCCCTCCCTTATAACAAAATAAGCATATTCATACAAAAAAAAAACCACGTTGACCGTGTCTGAAAACACATGTGACATCTGCTCCTACCATCTATCAGTTTTGTCAGGAGGTAAGGTAGCATGTTTCATCACTGATCCTTTGGAATTGTGGTTTCTCATGGCCTTGATCAAAATTCTTAAATCTTACAAACTTACTTTTCTTTACAATGTTGTAGTCACTTCTAAACCATGCCACCTGCACTCTGCCTCTCTTCTTCCCATCACCAAAATTCAATCTGTCCCTGGGATGCTGGCTTTTGATAGGTGAGCTTTCACTTTATCTTTCCTAGACCCAGGCATCAAACTACCAGGCCACTCATATTCTTTACTCCATTGCTTCATCATTTTCCAATTCTAACTCCCCTAACATGTAAGCTCCTGGAGGGTAGGAAATGGCTTGCTCATTTAGTACATGGTATTTAAAAATGCCTTTTCATTCATTCTTCATACACAATACAAATTGTTTCCTAAAATCTTCATCAGGTCATAGAGGTCTTCTCGACTTTTTTCTGAAACCATTTCTCAGGGCACAATAATATATTATTACATTCATTTGTCATAATTTGGTTTCTGAGCACCCCTTTCCAGTTTTTTTGCTATGAAAGTGGCTGGTTTTTTATGTATTGGTCCTCTTTCTCTTTGATCTCTTTTGGCATAAATCTAGCAGTCATAAAGTCAGGTCTAAGGGTAAGAACAATTCAGCAATTTTTTTTTTTAATTTGGGACATCTGGTCTGGTGTATTTTCTAGATGTTTGGAGAAGTTTTATGGTGGGAAGATTGCTGCTTAGCTTCCTCCTACCCTGCCACAGGCTTCATTCCCTTCAGATCTTTAGACATTCTGTAGAGAGCAGTGTGGCACTCAGCCTTTGTATTTCCTATCTTGATCTTTGCCACACAACTAATATTTTTTTTGTAATCACGCATTTTTGTACTTTTCCTATTTACACAGACATATGTGTATATACATATATATACATTATAAATGTACTCATATTAAAAAGTCTAGAAATGATAAAACATCTTAAACTGTTTTCTTTACATCTCTATTTCACTTAACATTTTAAAATATCATGTTCAGTAAACTACTGTTATGTTAGATCTGATATTAACATCTATTTAAATAAGAGCTCAAGTACTTTCACTTCAAAATATGATTAAAGTTGGGGTCAATAGTAGGTATTTGTATGGTTTTTTTTTCTATTTTTGTACTTCATTTTTGTAAACCATTTACATAATATTGAAATTGTTCTTTAAATGTTTGATGAATTAATTTACAAATCCATCTGGTCCAGCAGTCCTCACCCACTTAGTTTAGGTAGGTCATTTGTAGCTTGTTCAATTTGCTTTTCGTATTTTTATTTGATAACAATGTGATCATTTTTAAATATCTGAGATTAACTCATCTATTTCTTCTATTAACCTCAATATTTTACATTTTAAAGTATTATCTATCAGTTTTATTGGCACATAATAATTTCTGAAGTTTCCATTTCTTCTCTTTCAGTTGTGAATTTTTGAAACTTAACTGGCCCTTTGCCTGTCTTACTGAACTTTACTTGAAGACAGAGCTCTCTTTGAGAGGACTTGTTTCTTCATCTTCTATTAGCATGTATTTGATTTATCCTTTCCAAATCTAATCCTTTCCAAAAGAAAAAAGTCTATTTTTCTGTTCCTCTTGTCTGCTGGATTTGCATTTCAAAGTTGTCTACTCACCTTAGGGCTCTCCATCAGGATTACTTGGTAGTCCATTTCCTTTAAGATTCTTTCAAACACTCCCTCCCCATTTCCCCCCTCCCCCCATTAATACTTGTTTTCTGGATAGATAGGTTATGTTTGCATGTAAGCCTGTTATCATTTCTTTGGGAATGGGGGCCCATCTTCTAAGAGATTACATTCTATGAGGGAGTTGAAGGGGGGTATCTAACAGTTAAACAAGGCTTGTACAATTCTGCCTGTAGCTCCTTGAAACTTCTTTTTGGCTATTTGCACTATTTTTTTCTTTTTAGCTTGAAGCTTTTGATTTAGGTAATGATATTCTTGGGAATATTCATCTTGGGCTTTCCATAAGGGGATAACTATCGGATTCCATTTTCATTTGGCCATCTGGTTCTAACAGA
Organism: Pseudochirops cupreus; assembly: GCA_028627135.1. Taxonomy (NCBI): domain Eukaryota; kingdom Metazoa; phylum Chordata; class Mammalia; order Diprotodontia; family Pseudocheiridae; genus Pseudochirops; species Pseudochirops cupreus. The sequence goes on along the minus strand of CM053581.1, from coordinate 177,498,215 downwards.
CATTAGCAGCTTTCATTTATGACTTCTTGAAATAGAGTATTTGAGATTTTTTTCTTTTTTGTCTTGATATTTAGGTAGTCTAATGATTTTTTGAAAACCCTTAATCTGTTTTCTAGGTCAATTCTTTTTAATAATATATAACTTACATTAAAAAAATCTTTTGATGTTTTAATATTTTTTTTCTCATAGAGACCTTGTTTTCTTTTTAATCCATTCTAATTTTTAAGGAGTTTAATTCTTGGCTAAGAGTTACCATTATCTCTTATAAAGTGTTAATTCATGCCATCTTCCTCTTCTTGCTTTCATTTTGTGTCTTATTTCATATCTTCCAGGCACTCTTCTAGTCCTTGTTGACAGGCCATTATTTTCTTAGAGGCTGTTAGATTTGCTGTGGAGTTACCTCTTTTTTCTGGATTTACCCTTTGGGCCCTTCTCAGTGTTAAGGTATTTGTTGTGTTTGGTAATTTCTTATGTTTATTCATTTTTCCAGTCTCAATTTCTGGATTATGCTTGGGTCAAACTCTGCTCCAATACACCTAGATGCCTTGGGGTAGGTCCTGCTTGATCTTGAGTTTGGTGGCTAAATGTAGGCTCCACTTTCTGCAGAAATTGTGTTGATCTGTCTTTGTGGCTAAGATCTCAGCATACTGAGTTCAGCATAGGCTACCATGACATTGGTCTAGCCCAATCTCTTGCTGTAAAAAGGGGGGGGTCCCCTCTAGATTGCTCAGAGCTGGAGACTAGTCTGACCTTATCTCCTGCCACAGAAAGGGAGCACTGATATCCTTATGAGGGCTGCTGGTCTGGCCCTGTCTCCTGCTGTGGGACTTGTCTTTGTTTTTTGCCTTCTTCCTACCCTAAATTGTCTCTGCTCTGCACTTTCACAGGATTCTTAAAATCTTTTTTTTTCTTTCTTTAGTTTAGTCTTGGATTGGATGGAGTTTATAGCTAATTCTCCTTGGTTTTATCATTACTCTTTGCAGTTCATTTTTAGAGCTAGATTGGAATGTTTGCAGAGGAACTGAGCTTCTGAAGGTACTAAAATTTAAATTTTCCACAATGTTTTTAGCAATATATTTTGCCATTAACTGATATTCACAGAATGGTTACTGAAGTATGACCTTATCCTGAGCACTTAAAGAAGTAAATGTTATTAAAATTTTGAAGCTACAGTCATTTTTAGGTTTTTGTCTTTTTTTCCCCCAGAAAATGGCACGAGTTCATACAGACAGATTCTATAAGCCCCCTTTAATGTCTGAGATTTTATTCTGAACTACTCTATTTTTTTTTACCTTCACAAACTTTCCCAAACTGCTGGCTTAGAAGTTAAGATAATTTTTCCTACTCTAACACATCTAATCCTACCCAACATGCAAGATAAAACTAACAACTAGGCAGGGGTGGTGAACCTGTGACCTTGAAGCCTCAGGTGGTCCTCCAGTTCCTCCTCCTTTGGCTCTTTGACTGACCCCAAACTTCACAGAACAAATCCCCTTAATAAAAAGGTTTGTTCTGTAAAACTTGGGACTCAGTCAAAGGGCTGCACCCAAGGATCTAGAGGCCACAGGGTTCCCCACCCCTAAACTAGAGTATTCAGGAAATGTTTCCCCCATAGAAGGTAGTACATAAGTTCCTCCTTTAAGGATGGCAAATTGAAGAGAAGAAATTGAGGAGCTAATACGTGTCAGACATGGGAAACAGCCAATCTGACTATTTTTTGACAATGAAATTTCCAAATATATACTAATTGTATCCAAAGCAGAACAGAAACCTTGTCATGCAAAAACCTTGCCACCATCTTGTAGAAGTTATCTGGACAAAACTGGATTCCTATGTGAAACATTTGAAGACACTTCTTTTCTGTAACATTTGAAAGTAATTCTTTCATATGCAAAAGAAAGCTCTGCCTTTTGAATACTATATCCAAGAGATTTATAATGCATGACAAAATACTTCAAAAGTCTTTCACTTTATTGTCTGTTTTTCTTGTATTAAGACATACAGCTTAATTATTTGTAATGTCTACCAAAAACCAAAATGAATTATCTGATTAAGAAGCAATGATGCTAATCCAGCCTCAGACACTTGACATTTACTAGCTGTGTGACCTTGGTCAAGTCACTTAACCCCAATTGCCTTGCTCCCCCCCTTCCCTTTTTTTCAAACAAAAAAGAAGCAATGATGCTAAAATCAAAACAAAGGTGGCAAAAACTCCCCACCTCACTTTAGAATCTAAATAGTCACATTCTCAGCTAGTATATTCATACACTTCAGGATACTTTAAAATCCTCAATTATTACTTTCTTGAAAAACTTCATTTCTAATTATAGATTAAACAAGATAGTCTTCCACCTCAGATGCTGTAGAGAGTAAATTCTCAAAGGACAATAATTTCTTCCCATCAAATTTTAATGGAGTTCAGTGTACAACCTTACTATTTTCTGTACTTTTTTCCACACTTTTTCCTGAAGACAGATCGATGTAGCATCTGTGTTTCACTATTTTGATTAAGGATTTTTCATACATGCAACTTCAGTACCATAGAAGAATGTCTAATTTCATAGTGTCATAAATTTTTAAGTAAATTCCTTGGAGCAAAAAACAAAAACGTGGATTTTTCCCCCTCTCCAAAACAGGGGCTTTGCTATTAAAACATTTTAACAGATCATATAATAAATCATTTTAACCATTCACCTTTCTCAGAGATATGTTCAGAACCTCTAAAGCAGCAGTTCTCAACTTGTGGGTGGCGACCCCTCTGGGGGTCAAACAGGATCACCTAAGACCATTGGAAAATACATACTTCCAATGGTCTTAGGAACTGAGACACTGCACCTCTATCCGTCTCCAGGCGGGTCCACCCACATGCAGATATGCCCACATGTGAGTATTAAAGGGTTGCGGCATTAGGAAGGTTGAGAACCACTGCTCTAAAGGTATGGGGAACCTGCAACTTCAAGGCCACATGTTCCCCACCCCTGCTCTGAACATTTAGATCCATATTTAGTAGAGGATACCTTTAAACAAATGAACACATGGGTGAACACATCCTTTCCTCCTTTTCTGCTTAAAAAATATCACAAACTAATTATCAAAATGTCTAAATAATTTTTCCAATATGTAGATGAGATGAAACTTAAGATATCACTGAAACTCCAAGGAGTTGAAACAACATGGAAATTGCCTGGACTTTATTATCTCTGCTTAGAATTAGCTTACATCAATCACTCAATAAGTTTTTTACTGAGTGTTTACTACTATGTGCCTAGCATTGTGCCAAAGTGCTGTCAATACTTTAGGCTGGCTATAAAGAAATGAGAAAGCAAGCAGACTTAGCTCTTAAATAATTTTCATATAAAATGTTAGCATCCTGTTTTAATCATTGGTGTTAGTAGAAAAAAAGAAACAACAAAAAGGTTCAGCTTATTCTGGTCTCACGTTTGTCCAAGAGGAAAAAATTTAAGGCTTCACATTTCAAAGACTTCCTACTAGGAAATACGTACTTATCATTTCCTCATGAATATTTTTTCTGAAAATTTTATTTACTACAATGTAAAGCTCCTCAGACTATTCCCTAATACTAATATGTGTACTCTACAACATTAAAAAAATTTGACAAGAAAAGAAGACCTTGAATAGTCTGAAGGGAGTTACTATTTTTACAGAACTGGAGCTATATAAAAACGGCAGAAAATAACAGCAACACAATTCATTTTCTGTTGAAAAACGGGAGCTGTAGACATACATTTTTCAATCCATGAAATAAAAATCTTGATCATTTTTCTTCTTAAATGTTGTGTACATTTGTAACGCATACTATACCATATTAGTTTCTTATTTATCCATAAAACTAGATAAGAAGATACATCATCCTTTAAAGATGTTGCTTGTTAGAAAAATGCTTTATGTTTGGCGGGTAGGTTGTAGAATCTGAGAGGAGAAAACTGCAAACCCAGTTGAGTATTGCAGTCAACATAAGTGCACATGAAATAAAGTTTTATATCTAATGTCAAACTTTCAACTGTAAATATAATTGTAAGTCCTAAATGAAAAAATATAAAGAGATAAAAATTTTGGAGGCTCAATATAGGGCTTTAAGGTCAAGCTATTTTTCTACAAGTCATACATCTGCATATTTTTCAAGTCATGACCACTTGGAAAAATGTAATGCACTGTATTTATCAAATCTTTGGAGAAAACCAAAAATACTTAAAATAATTATAATTACACTTGCTTGACATATGAATCAATAGCTACACCCAGTGGCCACAAAGCAGTTATTAGATTATTCTACTTTACAAAGTCCTAGGAAAGGTATTGGATATAGGCTCAAAAATGAATTGGACATCTATTGTACATGGACCAGTCTAGCTACATTGGAACAGGTCATCACCAAAAGGTTGGATATGAAGCAATGAATGCATACTTTTGACATCATCTTTGGAAGACTGTGTAATAAAAGTTAAAAAGGGGTTAGAATTTGTACTGGTGTTATTAAATAATGGTGGCAAACATGGTTCAGTCAATTAAATGGAATTACATTTAAAAAGTTCTGAAGCTTCTGATAACTAATTATCTATTTAAAATGCATCACTTTTACTCATTTATAATAAAGACAGCTTGGAAGAGTGGACAGAGTGAGGGAGATAGATGTGAGTGCAAATCCCTACTCTGTTACTTACTAGCTGGGTGAGTGAGGGAAAGCTACTTAACTTCTCTGAGCCTTGGTCTTCTCATCTGTAAAATGGGGAAAAGAACATCTATAGTACCTAAAATTTCCCAGGGCTGCTGTCTGACTCAAATAATCTATGCAAACTGCTTTGCAGACCTCAGAGAGCTATATAAATTTCAACTATTATAACTAAAGGAAAAGCATAACATACTTAATGTCCTGCACTCTTATGCAGGATCTTAGGATCTCTAATGTTTTCAGTAACTATTTCAAAATAAGCCATTAACTACAACTAATCATTCAAATAAAGCCCAAACAAAACAGAGAACACACGGATACTTTATTGCTCACCTTTCATACAAAGCACACCTTCAGCCATTTTCTTTCACAGCTTGACAATGTTTATGTACACAAAAACCCAGCAAGAAGCATCATGTGGATTTCAGTAAAGAATAATGTAAAACATCAACTCAGCCAGGCTTTTGTTTCTGCAGCAATAATAAAGGGCCTCCTCCTCTAGGCAACATCCATCTTCCTACCTGGTAGTGCATTTCTTCAATTACAACAAAAACAAAAACAAAAACAAAACAAAAAGGCACCTGCCCAAAACAAACTATCTTGTATTTGCTGAGCCAGTGGTATTAAACTCGTGCATAAAACAAATTTCAGTTTGCTGATCCTTCTAGTGAATTTCAAGTAAAAATAAGGTTGTAGGAGGAAATTGTTTTGGATGGATGCAGGTCAGTTTAAATTGCTATACTTAACTATATGCCTACATACTAGAAGTTCACAACTTAGCTTGATTTAGTGATCTTTGCAGATTTTGGCCATATTCAAGGTCTTTAGAGTTGAGCAAATGGTAGTTTTTAATTAACAGAAGATAAGGCTACTGAATGTGCTATAAGCAGAAGAGCTCATATAATAGAAACATACCTATCACTTCTATAGTGAAGCAAATGTGTATAATTTTGCTCTGAATAAAAAAGGCCAATTAAGAGCAGAACTGTACTTGGAAAATATGTGCCAGAATATATAAGCAAAATACATAAAAAGAAATTACTAATATAAAGAAAGAGGGAGGGTTTCCTAGTGAAAAATCTATAAAGAATCTAGAAGAATGCTTATTCTTAGAACTGCCCATTGAAACCACTGCTGGTACTTTCCAAGTAATTTCTTCAAAACATTATGCAGGTTCTGACTATGATATTAGTCTAATCATTAAACATACATGGCTATTTATGTGTTGTTGGTTTTTTTTTTTGTAAATTTTGGTGAAAAGTATGCTTTTCTCAAATAAAGAGCATTAACTAAATCCACTAAAAAAAACCCCAGAACTGCATCTAAACCTATAATTTTGTGCTTAAAGCAGGAATTTCTGGCCATATGCAGTCACATATTAGTTCAACTAGATATTTACCAGGCCTCTAAAATGAAGTTTCTATTACTTGAGCTCTGCTGAAATGTAATCTTTAGTAGCCTCAACTAGAATACTGTCTTCCCTGTCCAAATCCAGAATGATTATATTGATAACCTCCATGCTGGAAATGTTGCTCAAATTGACCCCCCTGATTATAATTCTGGCCCCCTCTTCCTCCCCAGCCTCCACCTTGACCTCCACGAGCTCTGCCTCCTCGACCACCCCTCCCTCCTCGACCACCACCACCTCGTTCACCATGATGCCCACCACCATCTTGGTATCTATTGTCCTGTTGGTATCCACCACCCTGATATCCACTTCCTGTACATGAAGATGACTGGAAGCCACCATAACCACCTCCTTGGTAGCCCCCACTGCCACCATGGTAGCCACCAGCTTGGAAACCTGAATCTCGATAACCACCATCTTGATAGCCACCTCCTCCTCCACTCCCTCCATCTGTCCAGCCTCCTTGATGTTTATTTCCTCTTCCACCCCCTCGACCTCCATGGTCATAACTACCACGTCCACCTCTTCCTCCTCCTTGTTCATGACCTCCTCGTCCTCCATATGACTGTTCATGACCTCCTCGTGCTCCATATGACTGTTCATGACCTCCTTGTCCTCCATATAATTGTTCATGACCTCCTCGTCCTCTGTATGAATGTTCATGACCTCCACGTCCTCCATATGACTGTTCATAACCGCCCCGTCCTCCTCCTCTGCCTCCCGTTTGCTGTTGAGGTCCATCTTGTCTTTTCTGCCATGGTGGCATCTCTGGAGGTGGAGGTTCAATTTCATTGGGTCTACCACCTCTGTCAGGTACCCTGCCCATCAACACCTAAAAATAAAACATTATTGTAAACTATTTTATTTCACAAACAGAAGACAGCTATTAAGAAAAAAGATCATTTTATACTTTTGTGGTTATCTTCACCATGCTATCTCCTAAATTCTGGATACTGAAATTCATCACAATGATAGCTTTCACATAGAATACTTCAAGGCTAGCAAAGTTTTCATAGGTATCTTCTTTGATCCTTGCAATAACACTGTGAAGTAGGTGTTATTATCATCATCACAATTTTATAGATAAGGAAACATAAACTGAGAAAGAATAGGTGACTTGCCCAAGGTCAAATAGTTAATAGGTATCTGATGTGAGATTTGAATTCAGGTTTGCCTAACATGAAGCCCAATGCTCTGTTCACTACACCACGATGGACCTTATATTTCATGAGAAGAATAAATAACTGAGTTCTAAAACAATACTATCAGAACTGATAGAGAGTAAGGCACAGGAGGGGTGGGGAAGGAGTCATTTGGTTAAATTTATCATGATAGAAAACTATTCATCACTTTCAATGAATCCAAGATGTTCCCTGAAACAAAAAGTCATCTTTTAAAAACCAATATTCTCCCAGTGATGTTACATGGCTAAAAATCATGTACCACTATAATGTCTAGACAGAGAAGCAAAATTCCAAGTGACTCAGATGGAAAGATGTATGGTAGGAAAAATTAGATAACAGAGTTACAAATTTAGAGCTAGAAGACACCTTAGAAGCCCATCTAGTATACATCTTAGCCCATTTTATACACATAAGGAAATTGAGGCCTAAGAGGTTAAATTATTTGCCTAAGGTCATATAGTCTATTAAGTATCAGAGCTGTGATCACCAACCATGTTTATCTTATTTCAAATCCAATGTTCCTTTTTTAATTACTATTCTATGCATATACAGTAGCATCATGAATGATCAATTATGTGCAAGTCATGGAACATAAAGCTTTCTCTCAGAAAATGTGTAACTGGAAAAGGAGGTGGGCCAATCCTATAGTCAGAGTGAGGGATAATGGATGGGCAGTTCAAGTACTGCACTGGTATCCACATGATGCTAAAACAGTAGAGAAAAGCCTCCATTATATTAATAAATTCTTCATTAAAGATTTAGAGAGGACACTGATGAGAATCACACAGGATGAGAATATGAGGAAGAGTTGTGATCTGCACCACTGATACTCATATAGAGGAACTCGCAGATATATAGAAGTATAAGATAATTTTAGAAAGGAAGTTACTATAATGGGAATGCTAAATGACTTATGGTAGCATCTTCTTTATAAGTGGAATTTGATCTATCAAATCCTTCAAGATATATTTTTTATAACAGCAAGGCCATAAAAAGCAATAAGGTCATGATGTATTTTCAAAATAAAAAAAACTATTGATTTCCACATTTCATAAGTTGTCAATTAAAAATTAGGACTAGGAATCACCTAACGTATATAATTTTTACAATATATTTTAGGTAAGAGTCTAATGACAAAAAAGATACTTTATGTTAATAACTTATTTTGAGAAAAATCTGTCACAAACACCTTACCTTATTGATGGCACAGGCAGTTTTTTCTCTGATTGATCCACTGCTTGTCCTTAAAATCTTTGAAAGATCCTGCCGAGCAGCCAAAAGATGAGCAACAGAAATAGTACTTTTAGCAGATAAGAGTGTGCGTTTTGGTTGGTAGACCTTGGCTAATTTTTCTGTTTGACTCTGTAGAAAGAAAAGAAAAAGACAAATTTATTTTCAAACCAAGAGCTGTACCAAAGAATTTTATGATTAAACAAAAAAGTTACACATGTCCAAAAAGCACAAGAATATTAAACTATGAACAACTTCTTAAGGACAAGGTTCGTAGGCAATGAAGGAATGGCACAGAATCACAGAAGGTCTGAGCCAGAACGATTCTCAGAGATTATCTAGCTAGTGTGACTTCCTCACTTTATAGATGAGGAAAGCAGGATCCACAAAGCCTAAGTGACTTTCCCAAAGTTACACTGGGAAAAAAGAGGAAAGGATAATACCTTCCTGGGAATGAGAAGGTATAGTCTGAATTAGGAGGACAAATATAAACCAAAAATCTAGGCAGGGTGTCAGAATACCAAAATCCATGAGCTAAGAATGAGTATGAAGACTAGTTCTAGATTAGTGATACAAGTCTGGGGGAGCCTAACAATAACTCATGTAGTGCTTTAATGTTTGCAAAGAACTTTACATACATTTTTTACTTAAGTCTTAAAATAATCCTATGAGGAAAATAAAATGATTATTATTACCCCCATTTTAAAGATAAGAAACTACGTCAAGAAGGGCTAAATGACCCCTCCTTGCTCACACAGCTAATAAATAAATGAATGTCTAAGGCAGGATTTCTACCCAGGTCTGGCTCCATGTTCAATATTACACCATGTTACCCCTCACATGATATTAGGAAGCCTTTTGGAATATCATGGCATTAACGCTTGATTCCCTTAAATTTTGGTCTATTTTCACTCCTTGCATTTCTGACTGGATGGATACCAGTGTGCTTATGAATAATATCCATCACACCTCATCCTTATTCAATCACCTCTCCAAGGTTACCTAGATAGCACTTCTGCCCCCATAATGGCTCCCTAAATGTCAAGGAGCAGTGAGTGGAGTAGTAACAGTGGAAAGCCTCTGTCAATGCCAGGTCATTGTAGGCTGCTGGCTCCTAAGACTTCTTTGGGAAATTTACCTCTGTCATTCTACTAGGTACTAGAGATAATGCCATTCACTCTTTATTGTCACTGTGGACAATAAAGGGGCATTGCATCCCTTTGTCATATCCCTCCACACCTAAAAGACAGTTCTGATTATACACAGCTCCTTCTATCAAGCGACATAATTCTTTAGTCCACTCAGCTTTGGGACTATGCTCTGTGATTGAGTTATCTGGATTGGTCAGTGGACGAATGAAAACTCACCTAATCTGCTATATATGGCTACCCCCAAAACATTTTTCACATCCCAACTGGACATCCATAGGGACACCAAGGCCTACCCCAGTGGAATCTTTGTACCTCTGCCTTGCCACCAGGCACGCATGCCCCAATTTCCCCCTTTCCAGCTCTCGCTCTGGAAACAGCAATTAAAATGACTTATATCATTGCCACTGGAAAGGGTATAACAATATGCTATCCTATGGATCTATTCATGATGCACATGACTGCCTAGATCAAAACTTCCTTCTCTGGATACCATTTCCTTATATGAGTTATATCTTCCTATCAGATCACAAACTCCTTAGGAGCAATGATTTTCTCATTTTTGGGGGGGTATACTCAAGGTCTAACATTAATTTAATAATTATGGTATTTAATAAATTTATGTTCTTTTATTAATTTGTTTTTCTGTACCAGATGCCAGAGACGAATGTACAGGTATGGGTCATGCAGAGCAATATGACAATAGATCTAACTCTCCACAATGGGCTATTGTTACTGTGTATCTGGATATTTAAAGATCAGAGCTAAGGTGAACCAATTTCTCAGAACACTAAATTTGCCTGCCAAATCTAGTATTCAGTGGAAAGCTTTTGGGGGCATTTCAGGCAATAAATAAGAGGCATTACCAAGAGATAACCCTTTGAAACCAAGAAAATGCTGCAAAATTCTACCCTCTCCTTAATAAGCATTTCTACAGTTTGGCAAAGAGTTGGTCTTGGTGTAGGTAGTAGAAGATGACTTGGACTAATCTGACATGGTATGTAGGACTTCTAGAAGTAGAGGGGATAATACAGGGACAAATAACCAACCAACTCATCTAGTAATTCTTAAAATATTGAATCTGTTAACCTTTGAAAAACTGCCAGGATGCTCAAATCACAATGTCTAATAGTCCTACAGATCTCACTGGATCTAGAAAGCAAGTTTCAATTGAACAATTAGTTTTTTTGGGTTGAGCTGGAAGAGTAGGGAGGGACTGCCACACCACCACTATCACTGAATATATAATTAAATGTACACACGTTGATAAATAATTGTGGAGTTTGGTGGCCACATATACTGGGGCTAATTAATTCCAGAAAGTCACAGCCAAGACCACCAAAACCTGATCCTCTAATACAGGGGAAGTTCTGACACAGCTACAGAAGGGGATCACATATTCTATTATTATTCCTGATATCAGGACCCATAATCCCTGATGGAGACAGCAAATCCACTAGTTAAAAATCTCTGCTATTTGCAAAGAAAAGGGAGAATCAAATTTCTCTCTGAGCTCTTAAATGAACTCCCTTTTCCAAGTTGTCCAGAGGCCAGCCTCACCTATCAGACACAGTAAAGCCTTGGTCAACTCTGTGGGAAATTTCTGCTGGAGATGGGAGATCCATGAAGAAATTCTAATGGAAAAGAATCCTGCAAAGTTCTTATTTGACCTGACACAGGAATATGGGGCATTTCAGGTGCTATCCAGGACTAGGGCCACCTCTCCTAAGACTTGCCCAAGTTAGAATCGCACAAACACCTTGTTAGAGGTATTAAACAATAAATAACATGGCTTCAGTCACCGAAGCTTCAATATTGGAGCTTGAATTTTGGAAAGCAGATTTGCCATTGTTGTTGTAAGCAACGTGTTCCTGGAGTCAGATAACATTTAGTGTTAGCTAATGTGTGAGAGAGCTAACATGAATCAGCAATAAGATATCTCCTTGGCAGGTGTAAAAGTAGTCTTCCTTTAGGGTTGAGAAGGCAGGTACAATTTGGAAGGAGAGCTATTGCAAAACAAAAATGCAACACCAGATTGTAAACATGTACACGTGAAGATACAAAGGCTGAAATGAGCTGGCAGACTAGTAACTAGGCTGGAAGTCCATATGATATTAAGAAGTTAAAGTTCATAGAGTAAAAGAGAAGTGACTTTTTGTATGACTTGGCCTGTTTTCCCAGAGCTTTAGTCGTTTTATAGTAACTGCTTGTGTTTTCTGCCCCCTGCTGGCATTAATACACTGGCAAGGTCATTAGCAGGATTTAACTAAGCCTTCTTACTTAGCTGCTCCCATTAAGCCCTGCTAATGTACATATACATATACTATGTAGATACAGACACAATTCTAAACAATTTTTTTTCTTTATCTCTCATCTTTAGGTTCCTGTGAAGTAGTAGATAATTTTAGAAGGGACTATGTAGACCTCACTATTGTTAACAGTAACTCACATCTACACAACACTTTATGGACAAAGTCTCTTTACACACAAACACACGTATGTTTTACATTTTCTTACCTTAAAATAATAATAATTAATAACAATGTAGGGTCCATTTTTACCAACAGGACTCTTCTTTAGTCTAATTTTAAAATGTATGCAACTTTTCTTTTCTAAATTAATACATTAAACTTAAGCAAATCATTGAAGTGCTGCCTGATGCCTCATCTTCAACCCTAGACCTGACCATTTTCTCTTTTGATTTAACAACAAATCAAACTACCATCCAAGGATGCAACTCCACTAATTTGCATGAAATAAAAAATTAGGAAAGTTAAACTTCTCTTTTAATACAGGGGAGAATAGTAGTCTCAAACAGGTAAACTGTCTCCATTTCTTCAGATCACAGAAAGAATCACTAAAGTACTAATCTGAGATTCTATCACAAAGAATGAAGGTTCCTATTACTCCACTAACCTCTTGATGACCATCAATGAACATTTACTAAGTGCCAGGCACTGTGCTAAATGCTGAGAATTTAAAAAAGGGCCAGTTCTTGCCCTCAAAGAGCTCACAGTCTAATGGGGAAGACAAAAAACAAATATGGAAAAATGAGCTCTATACAGGATAAAAAGGGAATAATTAACAGAGGGAATGCACTAGAATTAAAAGGGATTAGGAAAGACTTCCTGTAGAAAGTGGGATTTTTGCCAAATTTATCCCAAAGAGAGTTCAAATGGTAGGGCAAAAGCTTTCCTCATTCCCAGGCTAAATTTTATCATTTCTTGTTTTACAATCTGTGTATACTGTTCAACATGACACATAACGTGAGCCTTTAAAGATTTTACGTACATTATGTTTTTTAAAAATTTCTTCTCTGATGGATTTCTCAGAAGATATTTCAAAGTACTGAAGTATATCCTGCACACAAAATATGTAAAAGGGCAAAACTGCACTTGAAACTACTTATTCATTTTGTCATGAATTCTTGTTCTGGTATGGCATACAATCTGACACTACAAAATTATTTTTCCTCCTTCCTCCATTTTAGGTTTTTCTATTTTCTATTCTAAAGTCCTACTGTGATATCTCATTGTGGTGGGAAGAAGGGCCTGGATGATATACGTAGATTAACCTCAAAAGCCTCAGTATATTTACCCAACACATTTCTTTGGATGCAAGGACCAGTCTAGTTAAGTTTAGACAAGCTCAATACCCAAACTTTGGAGAAAATAATTTTTTCACCCATAGCAACTCATGAAGATCACCTCTTAAGGTATAATAGGGCTGTGATTTCCACTGCTGAAGGACTTACACACATTAATGACATCACATTTACTAGAAGGGTAAGGTTTTACACAATGTTGGTACAAAGTGGAATTAAACAGAAAGTATTTATCACCAGCTATGAGCCTAGCATTGTGCTGGGTATTTTAGAATACGAAATAAATTTAAGATTTGAACCAGGTCCAGACTACTCAATTTAAGAACAAATTTCTTCGAATACCTTTAAAACATTTAATTACATACTACTGATTCCTAATATAAAACTTCTCTTACATTATTGCTGAAAGATTTCACACCTGTTATTTTTCCAGATAACAAACATCCATCCCTTCTAGCAGTAAAATTGTGTATTTTATATTTTTTTTCACAAAGGTTTTTCTCCCAAACATTCATTATATATGTCTTTGTTTTAAAAAAATCAGATTTAGTAGAGTTTAGTCTTTTCTTGATGATTCAGGGTCATCATAATGAATATTCATTATTTTATTGCAAGAGAAATCATTTTTGGGTCTGTCTTTATGTTTCCAATTTCCTCTCTGTTAAGGCTATTATCATCATTTGAGCCTTTTACAAAAGCACCTAACCCACTTCTAGTTTGCTTCTTCCAACCATCTATGGACTCAGATACCGGATAACTAATTTTGCTAAAAGATTCATGTCAGATAATGATAATAATAACCGATAATTACATAATGCTTTAAGGTTTGCACTAAGAACTGAGAGTCAACAAAACGCTTTGAGTGAGAGACAAAGGGATAATGGGAATAAAGGCTTTCATTACTAGTTGAAAGCTGAATCCTGAACAGCTGAGTGATATTACTCTACTTAATGAAAATCATACTACCTTTATGAAATCATATAAGATTTTAATATGCCTGCAACTATATTTCTCAATAGATGAAATTGGACTCTGAGGCTATGATATTATATTTCCTTGAAAATCCCTTTAGCATGGCGTAATGATAGGCCAAGATTAAGTGTTATTCAGTTGTGTCAGACTCTTTGTGAGCCCATTTGGGGTTTTCTTGGTAAAGATACTGGAGTGGTTTGCTATTTCCTTCTCTAGTTTGTTTTTCAGATGAGGAAATTGAGGCAAATGGGGTTAAGTGACTTGCCCAGGGTCACACAGCTATAAAGTATCTGAATCCAGATTAGAACTCAGGTTTTCCTGACGGAGTGTTCTATCTGTACCACCCAGGTGCCCTTCCAGATTAAGTACTGTTAAATGCAACAGAAGAAACTTCCAACCTAGGAAAGACTGTTAGTAATCAAAAGAATCCCCCCACCCCCTGCAACCTTCCCCACAAAGAAAAAAAAGAAAACCAAAGAAACAAAAAAAGAAACTAAAGGGATCAAACATTAAGCTTTAACTAACTCCCTGACCTTGGACAATTCATTTAACTTTTCTAGGCTCTGATTTCTTTATCTGTAAGACAAGGGAACTGGATTAGATGATCTCCAAGTTCTCTTCAAGTTACTATGATTCTATAAATATCCAGGCTTAACTGTTGAACAATTAGATAAATGTAGTTAGTTATATGAAGACTTTACATATTTAAATAAAAAAATAACCTAAGAGTAAGATAACTATAATCCCTGCTTCTTAGTAGGCTGGTTCACTTTTGGAGGGGAAAAATGATTGATGTATTAGCAAGAGTTAAGAAAACATACATTTGGAAAAATTCATGTATGAGTCAATAATGCATTCCCAATTCAAAGTTTGGAAGAAGAAAACCGCTAAATTCCACCAGATTACCTTCTCTGCAAATAGAAGCACACTACTAACATTTTAAATGGCAATTACTAAATCAAATAAAAATTTAAATAGTTTCAAAGAAACTTCTACTGACTCATTTTTCTTCCCCTCTAAATAGTTCCATTCTGACTTGCAAATATCTATTTTGAAGAGAAATAATAATAATTTAAAGAAATTGCCTATCATACTTAGAGGTCATGTCTTTCAATAATCTGTTCTTTTATAGTGCCATGTATACCTTAGCTCTGTCTGACCAGCCAAATGACTGTACGGTGACATCCAGACGTTTCACTAAAAGCTTTCTTCGAACTTCATATTCATTGCTTATGGCTTGGTTAACTGCTTCTATTTTCTCCTACAAAAAAACAAAACAGTCAATATCAGTTGAAATCCTCAACTTTACCTAATGTTAACTTCTATCATACTAGAAGTTAACTGATTTGATTTTCTCCTTGTAATAGGTTAAATGAGATAATTTAAATCCTAACAAATTACATTATGATTACACTTCTAGTTAAATTAAAAGTACAAGATAATAATAGCTTAAATTTATATAGCAATTTATGGGGAAGAGCTATCCTCCCCAAATCCTGTGAACTGGTTAGTACTAAGCATTGCTAAGTAACTCATCCAAAGTCATACAGCTGGTAGTTACTATACTAACTTCAAACATGTTACTCTTTCTATTACACCACACTGTCTCTCAGTGTGATGACAAATACTGATGAATGAGAACGCTAAACTTCAAACAAAAGAAATAATATTAGATTTTTATGTTTGTTATTAATTTGTAAGCACTCTGGCTTAAAAAACAACAGGTAACTTATAACCTCTTTTGATTTAAAATTTCTTATACTGAATTGACCCAATGAAATATTTTAAAACTATTACCTCAAATTTAAACTCCTAATCTTAGAAGGTCTAGACAAATTAAATTTATGCAAAATTTGTATTCTTAGGCATATATTTTTAATGCTAAAATAAATGCAAAGCTTGGGGAAAATCCTTAATTTTACAAAAGAAAAAGTACCTTTAGACTAGATTTAGATTCAGTATTCATTAAAAGATACTTTAAGAAAAAAGTTCAAAGAGCATTATTTCTAATGTCAAAAACATGAAATGTATCATGTACCAATTCACCTCCAAATTAACCCCTACATACCCAGTGAGCTGGTCCCATTGTTTTCTTCAACAAAGGCTTTCCCACATGATTAGGAGGAACTTTTGCTAATGTTTCCTTTAACTGAAATAGGTAAATAAATAAAATGAGTTAAAGATTTGCCCTACCTTCAAAAAGCTTCTTCATATACCCTTATATCAGAAGATCCTGATAACAGAAAGGTAGTCATGGTTAAACTAAAGATCAATGAAGGTCCTAAGGCGGGTGGGAATGAGGGGAACCAGAAAACTGGTTACCCTCGCTCTTGTCCCACTACTTATTTCCCTGCAGAATTATCAGAGAATACGTATAATCTATAACGTGGCTAAATTAGGGCTAATTTTTGTGCTGGAAACCACTCCTGCATTATCTTATTATGGTGCTCCTTATTGTACTCTTATTTATACTTAATTTAGAGACTACAAGTAGCACATCAAGAAAAGAATAAGGACAAAAAATGTGTGACATCAATTTTGATTTTCTTCTGCTTCATAAACTAATACAAATGTTCTGTGGCATTAAGTATACATTGGCTTATAGACCAGACTGTTATTATTGGAAAAACCTTATTTATAAATAAAGCACATATGACACAACAGTGATTGAATTAAGAAATTTAAGTAGTAACATCCTAATTTTTTCCACCTGAGAGAAAGAAGAAAACAAAAAAGATTTTTTGTATGTCTTTTCTTTATAAATTTTAAAATTATAGCATGCAAGGGGAAAAAATTTTTCAAAGCTTAATTCTTATTCTTTTATAATAATGAAGATGACCACTAAACCAAAATACTCTGCAAAATAGGACATCGGTGAATTTTGATTTTGAAAAAGAAATAATACTGTCACTCCAACATTCACCTATAAGAATCACAACAAAAATAACAACTTATTGTTAATATCTGAACCCAAAATTCACTAAAAGATAAAAAAAAAATCAGTCTCTTTGGAAAAAATTCATTGATTCATTTCAGACAAAAACAACTAGGTTTGCTTTAACATATTGCATTTTGGTATAAAAATCTTACTTTTTTTTCTATGCCGCTGAAGAACTGGAACATGGTTATATTGGCTGGAGGTTTGGACATTCCTAAAGCAATACATATGCCCTTCAACTCTTGAAAAACCTCACTACCACCTCCTTCTTGTGCTTTTTTGGGGGGAGAATTCACACACAGCATTCTGGCAGCTTCTAGTTCTGATATGAGGTATGCTGAAAAAAACAAAACCAAACTTCACAACAAAACAGTTATGTCAAACATGATTAAACTTTGGTCAGAACTCTAAGGAACTTAAGAGAACTGCTTCAGAAGACTCCAGTAACTCTCAATAAAACAATCTTTTTGATGCTTATGACTTTAGAAGCAGACCATTCTTGAAAACCTGACTCCTACAATTAAATTTCTAAAGCGCAAGTCAGCAACTAATCCTTGTCCATAAGAATTATAATCTCTCACCACTTCTAGTTGTCAACGCCTACTGAAGACACAAAGGCATACTATATCAACACTGAGCAAAATGTCAAAGGTGGCAAAGTTTGCTTTTGTACCTTTCTCCTCCCTTTGTGTGTTATTTCCTATGTCCCCAAGGCTTTGTGACCTAAAATTATCTTAGACTCCCCACAAATACAATTCAGACTCCCCTTCATCATCTCTAAAATGAATAACAGCATCTACGTCACAGGGTTGCTATAAGGATCAAAAGAGATATATATGTAAAGTGTTCTACAAACTTTAAAGTGCTTTATAATGAAATGTTTCCTATTAAATTATTACTAACTCTGAGTAACCTTCTCCTTATCCTCAATCTTAGGGGGAGAAGGAGCGAGGAGGCCTTAGGGCAGATATTTTAAGAGATACAGAGGTCCGGAGATGCAGAGAATAAAAGATATTATAAGAATCTTGACATAACAATTTTGAAAGTTTGCCAACCCTTGATGTAGAGAGAAAAAGTTAGCAAAATTTTGGGAGGAAAGTTCTTTAAGACTCTATGTTTAAGAACCTCTAACAAATTTGTGTACAATATTCTACACTTATTTACTAGTGAGAGCACATAACACCTCTGAATGAGAATCTATAAATTAAAATCCCACCAGTTTTTAAAGTATTTGATGCATCTAATTTGAGAAATACTATGCTTACTATTTAGAACTGCATTTAATGGCACAATTTTCATTGGTCAAATCAAGTGAATGCCATGAGCATTTATGAACATATAAGAAGATCTTAAGTTACCTATGACAGCCAAGTAAATGGACTCTGATATTTTGGTAATGGAACACATATTCATGATACTTACTAGTTTATGGATATTATCAACAAGAGATATTTAAGCTTAACTATTTCGGATACAACTTGAACCAGGGAATAAGTAAAGATGACTTCTGAGCAGGTTAAAATTTTCTCAGTTCATGCTTCAGAGTTATTAACTTTCCTTTCAAAGGATAGCCTCTTGGGCTTACTCACAGGCTATTTACTTCTAAATGACAAAATTATAACAAGGTTTTTATATGGAAATTTTATACAAAATTAACTCATTTCCAAAATCACAGAATAGATCAAAAGTACAAGCCAAGAGAGGTGCAGCAACAGGGTAGACGGAAAATCACAAAAGTTTTTACAAAAAGTTACAATGACTAAACATGACCAAGAAGATATGAGAAAATGTATTTGTTTCCTTTCTTTGCAGAGGTAAGTAAAGGCAAAAATTCCTAAGTACCTGAATATAGTATAAGGGTATCTAGTTCAACACATACCTATTAAGAGCCCACTATATTTAGTGTACTGTGCTTGGCACTAAGAATAGAAAGATGAAAATTTATTTCATTTATACCTTAGTGAAGCCTAAAAAATTTTATAGCTCATTACAATAACTGATGTTTATATAACAATATAGGGATAGCCTGAAGCCAAGGAAAACCTGCTTATACTCTTTGCAGAGAAATTTCTATGGAAAATGATCAAAATATTTCTTCAACCTTCCAATCTCACCCCTAAAACAAAAGTTCTGGTATGAAATGAACACATTTTCAATTGTCTAGAACAATGAGCTATCCAGAATAACTACTTCACTGATTATTCCTGATATCTAAGATTTTACCATATGAGATTTTGCTATTTCCTTCTCCATCTCATTTTACAGATGAGGAAACTGAAGTAAACAGGGTTAAGTGACTTGCCAGGGTCATATAGCTAATAAGTGTTTGAAGCTCGATTTCAGCTCATGAAAATGAGTCTTCCTGATTCCATGGTTAGTACTCTATCCATTGTGCCACTTTACCTGTCTCCACTATGGGGTAGCAAATGTCAAACGGTTCCTGTATACAATGTTGGTTGTTGACTTGTGCTTTAGGTACTTTAAAGATTTCAGAATCAATTAATGACATCAGATGGGTTGTGCTTTTAGTTTTGTGGAATTACGGTAAAATTAAGATTTAAGCACACTTTAAGAACTTAGGCTGCATATGATAGAACCCAAATGACTAACGGACTTTATAGCCAAGATAAGCTGGAAGATAACAAATAGATAATTAGCTGCCTTTGACACATTCGGGGCACCAGTCTCAGCTAACCTACAACCTAGGGTGCTAAACTGGTGATTATGATTTGCGGTTATTGATGACTTTTGAAAGAAGATTAATAAGAGGTACTACAGTACTAGAAAATAGCAAAAGTCCGAAATTCCAAAGAAAGAAAAGAAAGAAGTAAACAAGCTATGCACTAATGAATTTGAGTGATTCCTAGCAAAATTCTGTAACATACTGTTAAAAGAGTTCTAACTTAACCTATTAAAACAAGCTATGGATGCTGGAAAAATGGGAAATAGAGACATAGAACAACTTCATTTCATAAGGAAGTTTATCTAATGTAAATTGGTAGCCACAATAGTGACCCTAAAACTGCCTCAGTCCAATAAATACTCAATCATTTTGCCTACTACAAAGACTTGGCAGCTAAAGGTCAATTTAGAATATAAATTTGTGTAACTCATGTAGAAAAAAAGAACATCAGACTTTAAGTTAGAAGACCTAGGTTCAAATCCCTTCCTGAATGTTTAAGGCGTCAAACATCTATGGCTCACTGTTGCTTTATCTCCTAAGGTCCTTTTCCAGGTCTATATCTATGATCCTAAGGATGGTAAAGGACTACAAAAAAACAAGAAGCAGTGGAAGAAAAACAAATTACAAAAGGCCTGATCAGGTACCAAATTAAGCCAGATTATTCCAAGAATATTTAAGGATGATACTAGAAGTGAAAAGATGAAAAATGTAAAAGATATTAAAATTCTCTTATAAAAAACTTTTCTTCACTAACAGTGCAGTCATCTTATATTCTAACAACAGTTTCTGATATGCTATATGAGGAAGAAAAGATGCTAGAGAAAACTAAGAGTACTCAAGTAACATGCTGTGCAGGCATTATGCTAGAGAATCTATACGTCCACAGATAAGAATATATCAAGAATACTGAGTAACTAAATGGTGATTGGAAGGTGAGGACTAAAAAGTAGGAAATACCAGGCAAGAAACTGTAAAGAGGTTATTACTTAAGGTGTGCCTTGAAGGGGATTAGGAAATTTAAAAAAGGAAACATAGGGAGGGAGAGTATTTCAGGCTTCAAACAGTCTATGCAAAAGGCACAGGTATAGAAGATGGAATATGGTTCACAAGAAACAGCAAGTTAATTCAGTCTAGAAAGATAGGATGGAGTCAAAATGAAGGGCCTTAAATGCTAAAGAGGAAGTTGTATTTTATTTGAAAGACAATGAAAAGCAACTAAAGTGTTTTGAATTGGGAATAATATGGTTAAAACTATGCAGTCAAATATGGCAACTCTGTGGAAGCTGGATTGAATAGGAGAGAGGCTGGCTTCAAGCAAACTAATTTTAAGGTTGATGCAACAGTCCAGGTAAGAACTGATGAGGCCTGAACTAGAGTGGTTATGGTACAAGAAAAGAGACAGATGTAAGAGATGTAAAGGAGGTGAAATAATCAGACTTGGCAACTTTGGCAAACTCTAAGTGGATATGGGTTTAAGGATAAACCTATTGAGCTCTATTTTAAGATTCCTGAAGGACATCTTGCATGAACTGGAGAGCTCAGGAGAGAGATGGTGGGGGGTAGGGGTGTGAGTTATGTTGACTTGAGAATCGTCTGTATGGAGATGATTGTTGAATCCATGAGACTAGAACTCTGTGGAGCAGTTAGGTGGCACAGTGGATAGAATACCAGATCTGAGTTCAAATGTGACTTCAGACACTTACTAGCTGTGTGACCCTGGGCAAGTCACTTTATCCTGACTACCTTAAAAAAAAGGGAAGAAACATAATCTGTTCAACAACTCTCTATTAATATCAAACATAAAACAGAGAGAGGTATGCTTGTCAAAAGTGATTGTCATGGAGGGCATCCAGTGCAAAATTCAAGCAGAAGAGATTCCTTATAGATCGAGTTATCTGTCCTATGGTCCATGGAATTAAATCCTTAGTTCCACTAATCTCTAACTGAAATTTAGCTTTTCTTTCAACTATTAATTAAAAAAAATAATTGTGAGAAGGAATCCAGAGGCTTCACCAGATTGACAAGGGGGTCCATGACACACAAAAAAGGTTAGAATTCTTTTCATAGATGATAAAGACTTACTGATATTCCTTTTAGTGGATAACTATGTGCTGATATTATAACCTAGAACACTGCAAAGTCCCCTAAAAAGGAACCATCATCACTGAAGAACTTGGCTTTACCCTCCATACCACAAAAATAAAGTGAACTAAGAATGCTTATTACCCAGGATATAATAAGCAATTGGATGAACAGCCCATAACAGAAATGGTTTATCAATAAACCTATCTTGTACTGTTCATACCTAACAGATGAATGATGACCTGGGCCCAGAACTGAGCAGGTTAGATTGTCTTTGGAAAACTGTTCAGTGCTTTAAATGATGCAAGCTCCTGCTTGAGAAGGAGGAAAGAACTTTTTTTTTTAAAAGGAAGGAATCAAGTATTTATTTAGAGCCTACAATGTGCCAAGCTTTACAAATATCTCATTTTAACATCACTTTGATTCTGGTAGTGCCAGATGGGTGCAAATCATGAAATGCCACAATCTCTGAAGAATTACAATTGTAAATCAACTTAAGAACAATGGAAAAATACACAGTGGGCACAAAAGCAACGTAAGAGAACCGTGAAGTGCTGTATGAACAGAAAGATGTACCTATCATGTAGGGAGAAAGGCGCATCTGTTTTGCAGGGATACATAAAGAGCAGGCCATGGGAAACAAAAAGGCAATAGTTTGTCTGAAAATCATCTGGATGTTGAAGTGGTCTGTGAGTCATCAGTGTTATACTCAAATGGATCTACAACCTCATTAATTCAGGAGTTCTCTCCAACAGTACAGACCCATCAATGCCAGCCTGTCCTGTGCTTCCTTTGTCCACCCACATTTTTCTTAAAGTTTGCTGTACATGCATGTAATGGCAAGCAAAGAAGTACTTTGCTGCTTGTTTCAGCTATTCAAGTGCTTTTGAGTCTCACATTTGATTTTATCAAGTCTTGCTTGGAAACAGTATACACTGTGTTGCCCTTAATAGGTCTAAGGGAGTTTGGAGATTTGCCCTGCCCTTAATAGGCCTAACATCATCATGTGGAGACCGTGGTGGGAGCTTGCCAAAATTACAGAAAGGACGCAATAGGAAGGAGCAGAGCAAAGAAAAGCTCCAGTATGAGCAGGGACCAAGAAGAACTGAGAGGGAGAATGCTTGTGATTTCAGCGCTCTGTAGCACTCTGTCTGTTAGTCAGACAAAAGCATCCTGTCTTGTTGTTTTCACACAGAAGTCCTGAAAGAGGACTTTACTGCTGTTTACAGAAGTCCTGGAACTTTACTGTTAATTTGTGTTTGATTTCTCAGACAGAAGCCTTGTCTGTTGAATGTGTTACTTGGTCGGATAGAAAGTGAAATGAAATGATAGTGCCGGCAATGTGTGTAAATACTGTAGCTCTGTTAAGCTTTGTTTTCCTAGAAACAAAAACTTCGAAGTGCTTGGGGTAGAGCAGTAAACCGAGGCATAAAACTGGAGCAGAGAGTTGCCTATGTGTGAATCCAGGCAAGAGTTGGGAGCAGTCTGTGGAAGAGGAGCCCTGGGGTTTGGAAGTCAGCTTCCAGTTGAGATGGAAGACTTTACTTGAGTACTCTGAACTGACTGATGAGATTGTGAATAATTGTGACCTAGGGGCAGATGGTGTTTGTACCTTCTGCTACCCCTTAAGGATGACTGAATTAAGGATTATCGGAAGCCAAACTCAGAGTCAGGATGAAAGAAGACTTTACTCAGGTACTCTATATTGATTGAGGAGACTGATTTACTGAATGATATGTTTTGTTTAAGACTATGTGCCCACCTTAATAGTAAGTTGTTAGGTTATATTGTTGTGAATGTTGTGCTTTAGTTTCCTGAATGCTTTGCTTTAGTTTATTGTGATTAGATCCCTAAAGTTATTCACAGCAGCAGCAGCCCTCATGAGAGCTGCTCGTGTTTGGCTTTACAATTGGAACAGCTACCATGCCTTTCTTATTTTCTCCCAATATGATGAGGGTACTAAAGGAATAACCTACTTGTTTACCTGTTATTTACCCTTCAGCCATCATCCTCATCTTCTTCCCACCAGAACCTTGTATTCCACCCCAGTTCTCTCAGCTCTTATAGGTACCTGACTTTGCTGAGGCTCATGTATTCACCACACTTTCTCAGTTATTTCCTTACCATGAGAAAAAAAATCACATACTTCCTCACCCTCCCTTCTTAGTACCCCCTCCACTGTTACCTTCATCCATCATAATGTAAGGTCTTTGAGGGCAGGGACTGATGCTGGTTTATATGGGTATACCTAAGATTTAACATAATGAATGGCACATAGGAAATGTTTATGCTCTAACTTTATAGTACCTGTCCATCCATCCATTCACCCATCCATCCATTCTTGTCATGTGACCAGTTTATCTTTTCTTTCTATCTTACAATGACTTGGTAATGTCCTTTATTCCTGTTCCTCTTTGGTGTTCCTCATTAGTGATGTGTTATTCAACTACTCACACTTCCACCAGTGTGATATGGTAGCCAAAAAAGCTAACACAATCTTGGGTTGCATTAAGAAGCATAGCATCCAGGCAATTGTCCCCAAATATATTCTGCCCTGGTCAGAACACATCTGGAATATTTTTGTTTGATTCTAGGTACTAAGCTTGAGATCATGCAGAGAAACTAGAGATTTTAAGCCTGAAGGAGACTTTAGGAATGATGTAAAACTGTCTTCTAAAAGCTGAGGATAGTAGAAGATTTAGATATGTTTCCTTCTAGCTCTAGAACATAGAAGTAGATGTAACAGGTGGAAGCTATAAAGAAGCAGATATAGCTTGATTCAAGGAAAAAACTCCCAACAATTGGAGTCACCCCCCCCCCCCAAAATAGAATGGGCCACCTCAAGAGGTCATTTGTGGTTTCAGGCCTTAAAGCAATGCTAGATAATCATTAACACCAATATTGTAGAAGGGATTCTTATGGTAGTGGGGAAGAGTAGATTGTGTGATGAATTTGGAATCAGAAGATTTAGTTTCAAATCTCAGTTTTGTGACTTACTAGTTGTATGACCTTGGTCACAGCACATAACCTTGCTGTGCCTCAATTTCCTCATTTGTAAAATGAGGAACTTGAACCAGTTTCTATGGGTCTCTTCCAGTTTTAAATCTATAAGCCTATATTCAGATATAGGCAGGACTAAATAAATGTTATATCCCTTCCATCATGGCAAGAGGTATGATATTAGTAGTTTTGCTAGGCCACAGGTGGGGAACCTGCAGGTTCCTCACCCCTGTGTTAGCCCATAAGATTCCTGGGTGTAAGAATTCTGTATTATGCCATCTTTGTATTACCTCACAGTACCATTATGGTACCTTGCAGAGAGCAGTGCTTAATAAGTGTTTACTGAATGAACAGAGTTCATCAAAACCTTATTTTCTAAACTAGTCATGTATTTTTAAAATTCTGGTATTTATATCAAGTTGTGGATTTATTCACTATTTCCTTTAGCTAAAAAAACCAAGAATGGTAGTATATACACTCAAAAATTAGGAAAAAAATATTCTTTCAGAAAGCACAGAAAATCACCCTTAAGTACAAGAAAAATTCAAATAACATTTGTAAGAGTACATCTTTCTACTGTATGTCAGTGTATAAAAACAAAACTCTTTCATTATTAAAATAACATAAGTTTGAAGGAATGCACTAATTTACCACATTATTATTTAAAACTCAATTGAATTAAAAATGATCACATTCTATCAGTTAATTTTCCTATGTTCAAAATATAAAGGTGTGATAAATTGACAATTATAATTTTCTACTATATAATCTCAGGATCCTTGCTGTTATGTCAAGTATGTCAAGTATCAAACTGACCCTTATCTCCCATACTCTCAGCAAATAACCTCGCCTTTTACTTTACTGAGAAGATCAAGGCCATCTAGTATAAATTCCCTCATTCCTCTTCTCATTCAAAACTTGTGTCTTCAATTCAAGTTATTTCAAACAACAAGTTTCTATTTTGTGCAGAGCACTATGTTAAGTGCTACAGGAGATACAAAGTTTAGATGATACAGTCCCTTGCCCTCAGGGAGTTTATAGTTTAGAGGGGATAAAATACACATGACAAGCAAGTAAAGTATAAAATTCACAAGTACATGACAGATGTAAGCAAAGTCCTACAAGAAATTCAAGGAAATAAAGATAGTTTACTGAAGTGGAGGGATGGTATAATCATGGAAAGCTTCCTGCAGGTAAAATCTGAATTGGTTATGGTAGGAATTTAAAGAAGGGTAGGAATTCAAGAAGCACTTTAAGAGGGCAGTTCACACAGAAAACATGTTGAACAAAGACAGAGAGAAAAGAAAGTATAAAAAATGTACCAGGGATAGCAAGTTTTCCAAATTAATGGAAGTATAAACCATAAAATATAAGTATAAACTATGTAAAGGGAAACAGTGAGAGGCTAGAAGCATAGGAACTACTGGAGGGGTTCACAACAACTGGGATATAATGAAATCTATGCACAAAGTTAAATGTGGCAGCTGCATGAGTTCACTCATTATCTTTCTTTGCTCCTATTGTTTTAGGTAGAGGTGGTTCTTTCCGCTAACATTTATTTTTCTATACTATGATTCTTAATCACATCAAGTATTCCATTTTTATTTTACATTTTCAATATCTCCCTCTCCAAGGCTCCATATACATAGGTCTCAGCAACCATTTAAGGAAAAAAAAGTACCCTCAAGAGCCACTATACAAATCTTTATTGCCATTTTCACTACATCTCTGAAATGAACATCTTTGAATAAGGGACCTTAGGCTGTACTTTCTTAATTTCTTTTCACTCCTCTAAACTTTTTGAGATGGCTTATCCCCACTAAACTACTAAAAGTGGGTTTCATAAAGGTCACCAATAATTTCCTAAATTTAGAATCCAACAGCCTTTTCTCAGTCTTCATTCTCTTTTGACTTCTTGGCAACATCGAAACATTACTTATATTCTTTTCTCTCTTAGCTTCTATCCTAGCTCTGCACATTATTCACTTCTCACAAGTGGCCTTACCTGTCTGTTCTCTCTAAATCCAATCTGTCTTACACAGCAATAAGAGAGTAGCAATACTCTTCATGTGTTCTAAACACAATTTACTTCAGAACTTCAAGTGATCTCAGTGGTCATTTACTCCATCCCATGCACAGAAAAGAATTCCCATATGAGGAATGGTCATCTAGTTTTTGCTTGAAGATCTTCAATGAGAGGAACCTACTATTTTCCAAAACATCTCACTCTAATTTTGGATAGTTCTAGTTGTTAAGCAGTATTCACTTCTTAAAAGTTTTTGAAGGTAAACTCAATGAATAGAGATTCTTGTCTTGCCTTCATTCTTGTCTTTGTATGACATAGCAGGTTTAACAAAGGCTTGCTGATTCTCCTTATAATTCCTACTCTTTACTCCAATTTCTGGCCAACAGAACAAGTTTAATTGCTCTTTCACAAGATACTCTTTCAAATACTTAGAAGAAAGATATTATCTCCCTCCGCTCCTCCCCCAATTCACACCCCTAATCCCTAAGCCTTCCCTAAGGTAAACACAACTAGTTTATAGGGCAAGGATTTGAAATGCTCTACCCCTCTGGTTGACTTCTGGAAATTTTCCAGCTTATCAACACCCTTTTCAAACTGTAGAGCACAGAACTTTACACAATATTTCAGGTGTGTAGTTTGACCAGAGCAGCATACAGCACACATCATCTTCTTATTCCTGGAAGTATATCCCTTTTAATATATTAGCTTGAGCACATTAGGTTTTTTGGCAATCAACATTTATTATCTACTGTGTGCACAGCACAATTACATAACTGTTTTCTTTCCATGCAGTTTCTATGAAATATAATGCATTTATTTCTGTATATGCATTATCACCCCTAATAGGCTGAAGGAGACTTATTTTTTCTTTGCATTTCTTTCAAATGCCCTCAGTTGCTAGCAGCATAATGCAAACAACAGATGTTGAGTAAATGCTGAATGAATGACTTCTACTCTCATTAACAATAATTACACTGAATGGAGTTTAGTAGTTTAAAAAAAATTGTCACTATGTGCTAAACTGAGAAAAACTATCAGTTACACAGGAAACAATGTTACCAATGCACTGGCATTAAAATCCTCACTTATATTTTGAAGTTTAAGAATATTTTTCCTTAAACAGAAAAGTTTTTTTCCATTTATAACAAGTATCAGTCAAAGAACGTGTAAAATGCCACATAAAGGTAGCCCTGAACTTACTGAGCAACAGGAGACAATTCTTCTGGTTGAGAAGGCGCTTTGTCACATCCCCAGATGTCAGTGAAATATATGGACAGTTCATTTCCCCAAGTAGCCCACTCACCTCAAGCTGGAACTCATCAGCTTCATTTGGGCCTTTAAAAAAACAACAAAACAATACTTTAATGATAGTTTTATTTCTAAGATCATATAAATTAATTTTAACTGGGCTCCCTGACTCCAGTTTCCCACTTCTATAACCACAAATCCATGCATTCTTAAGTATCACTCTTTCATCATGTTACTCTCCAGCTCAAAAATGTTTAATGGCTCCCTATTTTCTGTCATGTTAGATCTTCTTGGTATTTTTGTAATCCATTCTTCCATATGCCTAGCCAATCTTTTTTTTTTCCCACTCTGACACATACATTCTTTACTCCAATCACACCAGTCATCATGCCTTCTCTCATGTTGTCTCTCTTTCATAGAAATCACCTTTCTTCTCATTTCTACCTATCCAAATCCTTTAAGATCTAGCTCAGGGAAGCATTCCTTGCCCACTCCAACCCTCATTGTTTTCCCATCTTCTAAATGTTGACAGCAGTGTATGGTGTACACTACACAATTTAGCACTCAATTATATTCCTATTTGAGTTTAGCAGAGAAGAACCATTTTCCTCACTGTGTCTTGCATGACCACCATGTATAATAAATATCTGCTCTGTCCAAATATACTATAAACTTTGAAGTCAGGGGTCATGTTTTAAGCTTCTTCTATATATTTAGAATCTAACAGCTGAATACACATGTGGAACATAACAAATACTTGCCAACTGAACTAAATTACAATTTATGTTGTTCTTTTCCTTCTACTTCAATGATTCCCCACCAAGTGTAGTACAGCAGAGAGGAACTGCTGTTAGACACAGCATATCTTCTCCAGGTGGGCATCAGTTTGCTCATGTGTAAAATAAGAAGGCACTCAATTAGGTCAGGGCTCAATAAACCCTGAGTGCTAACACCCCGGAGAACTGAAATTTCATCTAGGGACCTAATGGTTTTAACTATATTCAGCATACTACAATACGAACTTTCATGTGTACATTTTCATATTGAATTCTATGCATTAGAATGTTTATTACACATGTGAGGTAATATAATGATTCTGGCTCTTGCCAGGAGAGGAACCAAGTCAGAGGGGATGGAC
The DNA here is from genome assembly GCA_028627135.1 of Pseudochirops cupreus. NCBI lineage: Eukaryota > Metazoa > Chordata > Mammalia > Diprotodontia > Pseudocheiridae > Pseudochirops > Pseudochirops cupreus. Next base: position 177,468,864 of record CM053581.1, on the reverse strand, counting down.
AGTGCTGCTTAGTTCTCCCTTATATTTCTATGCTAGCCAATGATAGCAGCTAAACCAGCCAGATCTGAAAAAGTCTTGGGGACTAGAGTAAATGAGGATAAAACATAGATTCTGAGTTGGAAAGAACTTCAGAGATAATCTAAACTTAGACTTAATACATTTGTTTTAAATCTAAAAGCCAGCCCAAATATTTAGGAACCAGAATAATGTATTAAATAAGTCATATTAAAAAGGGCTTTCAAATGGTTAAATGTGCTTTAATTCATGCATATAGTTGGGGTGGGAGCAATGGGAGTCTTTGGAATGAACTGCAATTTGACCCAAACTAAGCACAAAATAATGGAATTTTTCCTTTGTGGGGAAAAAGAATCCTTTTTTTTTTTTTTGGCAATAATATGGAGCAACCATGAGGGGTATTATACAAGAAAGCTTTCACACAGTTTTCCCACATAATCACAAAGTGGTATAAGATACATAGTAAGAAGCAAAATGGAACAGAGGGTAAAGGGACAGAAATTGAATTTCTTTTAACTATACTGATGCTCCCTACAAAACATACCTCCACCTGCACAGAATCTTCTTGCCCTAAAAAAAAATCCCCAATATACCACACAGATCTATAGCATTAGCTACTATTTGCCTATACTCTAACCTCTCTCATTTTCCACCTCTTCCAGTTACTCTGACCTTCCAACAATGCTTTATGATTAGGTGAAGAGAGCCTACTGAAAGAAAACTGTCTGCCTGAATATGAAAGGTTTGGGAAACCCTTAGGACAGCGGTTCTCAACCTCTGGGTTATGTTCAATTTGTAACAAAAATATATCCTGCATATCAGATATTTACATTACGATTCATAACAGTAGCAAAATTACAGTTGTGAGGTAGCAATGAAAATAATTTTATGGTTGGGGGTCACCACAAGATGAGGAACTGTATTAAAGGGTCGTGGCATTAGGAAGGTTGAGAACCACTGCCTTAGGGTCTCTATCCCTTCCTATATCATAACCCCCTTAGGCTACCTCTTTCAGGTTTGGTTAAGAAAATGGGATTGTAGAGAGAGGGAAATTCCAGTATTTTATAGTTTGGCTCTAGGTCAGGTTGTATTTCAGTCCAGATACCTCTCCCCCCATCTCTGGATTATACGCATGAATCAAAATACTTTTAACCATCTGAAAACACTTAAAAATAATAATTTTAATAAATTAATGGTTCATAAGTATTTGAGATAACTTCTAAATTCAAAGTAAATATAATAAGTCTAAGAACTAAATTACTTCTAAGGTACCGTCCATCTGAGAATGATATATTTTGTTTTCCTTATGCCAATTAGAGCTAATAAAGGATGTAGTTATCTAATTGTTCCCTAGAAATCATTATGTAAGACACTGGAAATCCTCAAAGTATGCTACTCTGTACAATTCATATAGGGTAAAGGTTAGGCATTTTGCCTTAGACACTGCAGGCTTTGATCTCTGGGAAAAAAAAACAAACAAACCTGACTTTACTAAAGTGTTAGGTTTCAGGCTCTTGTCTCATCTGCTGAGAAGAAAATGTAGGTGCTAAAACTTAGTGTACTAAGACTCCATTATAGCACCTCTCAATTCTATGGATTAGATTATAATGTAATTTAAATCACATCCACTTTGTATATAGTAATACACATTATTGTAATGAAAGCTTTTAAAGAGGATGTTCTCCTAAATACTCCAACAAAAGCATTAAATGAAATTGTACTGGGTTTACTTTAGCTTCTACACAGGTGTTTATATCCTGTCAGTTCAGTTTACTAAGGAAGTTTAAAAAGAGTGACTACTGAACAATCATGAACTCCTGTAATTTTTAAAGTTACATAAAGCTGCAGAAGCTTTTGTCTAACTTTCTAAGTATATCTTTTTGACTTTAACTTCTGAATTGTCTTTTCTGTAAATAGGTATTTTTTTTTACAAACAGTTTATGGCTTCCAAATAGAAAGCAAGGAAACTGACAGTTTCCTTGTATATGAAAAACTAGGGAAGCGACAAACCAACTCTATTACAAAATGTCTGTTTTTACTGATTGTCTCTGCCTAGGGGTACTAACATTTGCAAAAAAAAAAGTGGTTTAACAAATCAAAATGCCTAAATTTCATTTCATATTAGGCATCTAAAAATAAATGTCAACTTTTTAAAAATAGTCCTGTTACTTACTGTTAGTTGCTTGCACGTTTTCTTCTAGTTTACAGAACAATCTTAATTCAGATACCAGCCAAGCACAGAGTTTGGTGAATTCAGGGGAATTGGCTCCACCAGTGACTGCCTGAGACAAAGCTCCATCTTCTAACAAAGGACCTTTGTAACTGGTAAAAGAAATTAAACTTCTTAAAATAAATAAAATAACTTTTAATAAATCATAGATAATACATTTACTTACAAGTATAACAAATTTAAATGGAAAAAGTGTAAACAAACAATTACTTCAATATAAGATATAAAATGTGACTATATTGAAGTTTTGGGAAATTATACTACTTCGAGGGAGTAAGCAGTTAAACTGGAGTCATGGAGCTGGGTGTGTTTTGGGAGAGGGTAAGGAAGATGTTGACCACTGTGGCAACCTAGTCCTCTCCCTAACTTCACTCTGTGCCTTCTTTTCTGTAATTGCTCCTCATGTCTGGGAGCATCCATTACTAGTGGGGTAGTAACAGGCAGTGGAGAGGTATGGAAGAAGGAGGCTAGGAGGCTAGTCTTTGGTTAATCAAAAAGAGGCTACACTTTACTCATTTGTCATATGCCAGGTTTTTGAGGGCCCATGAAAGGTGGTTGAGAGCTAGTCATTTCAATCTAACAATCACATCTATTAAACACTTTTCAAGGGGTAGTAAATGGATGAAAAGCAATACAGAATAGCTCCTATAAGAGCTCAAGATCTACTGGGGTTGGTGGAAAGGAGGAGGCAAAGGGAGAAAAGAAGGGAGTAGTGTGCATACCAATAACTGTTGAGTAAGAAACTGATTAATGAGAGGTTAGATTGTGATATTAAAGTTGAGAGGGAAAAGCAGAAATAAGGGAAGATTTCATGGAGGTTGCCTCAAAAGCTTGGTACTGAAGGAAGGACAGGAGTTGAACAGAGGATCTAGCTTCAAATACCTACTCTGTTGATTATCACCTATATGACCTTGGGAAAGTCACTTCATCTCTCTGAGCTTTAGTTTCTTTAACTAAAGAGTTAAGACTAGATGGGCTTTGAGGTCCCTTGCAACTAAACATCTATGATTCTATGGCATAATTTTGGTGACTTTGCTTAAATTTAAACAAAACACATATAAAAATACTTAAGTATGTGATTTTTCTACAAGACCAACCTATTTTTATAATCTACTAGCATGCTATTATATAGCGTTCTTAAAACATTTATTGAAACTTGAATAGGCAAGTTAATAAAATTATAGTTATTTCAGAAGTAAAACCAAGATTATCTTTCTATTAACTATGGAAACTGAGAAGGCTATAAGTACAGTTTTTAATGAAAGGGAGTTGTTTTGGATTACAAACATGCAGTTAACAGAATGCATCAGGAAAATAAAGCCATTGGACAGCTTGCCTTTTTGAATCTATAATGTCAAAAATTCAGTTTTAGAGGTGAATCTATCTCCAAGATGAAGGAGCCTCACTTCAAAGTCTTCCACTTATAAATAGAGCAGCTTAATTTTCTCCCTGACTTTTGATTCAAAGCATAGTTACTGATACTATTTTCTTAATAAAGTAGCTAGGATTCAATCTTTCATTATTGTTAAAGTAATGAGGCATAATTTCCCTCACAGAAAAATAAGACTTCTACCCAATTCTTGTGTCAGTTTCATTAAGAAAAACGTTTACAATATTCTTAGTCTTGGCTCAGCATTTGTTGAGCCAGTCCTTTGCCTAGCTAAGAGCAAGAACTAACAAGACAGAGCTCTAATGGGGCCCTTTGGTGTGAATAGGCAACTTGGTTTAACTAAATGAATAGGTTAGTCAAAGGGTGTGGTATGAACTGCTGAAAACATTTTAACTGGCTTTAAAAAAAGGTTCATGTAATAGAAGAAATTATGAATGTAATGAAGAAACTATGACTTATAGTAAGGATGCATTCCTAATTACATAACTGTTACCTTTACTGAATTTTTTGGAGGTTAGCTATTAACTAGAAACATATTTATTTGTACTGCCTCAGCAGATGTTGTTTAAGATACAATTTTTTTCTAATGGTAGATGAAAACCGTAACAAAATACAATGACACACAAATTCATAGTTGTAGGACAAAAACTTTTTTTTTTAATCATTTCAACTGGTAGCCTCATGATGTAGAAAAATCAGTCTTTACTACTTTGGTCAGTCACTGTTTTTATTTCTGTGGAATACTGAGTATAGTCCTTTCTTCATAGAAAGACAGTAACTGCTTAGAAAAAGTGAAGGGGCATGCTGGTTCTGAAATCGGAGGACCTGAGTTCATGTCCTATTTCTGACACTACTTGTGAAACCCTGGGCAAGACATTTAATCTCCTTGTATCTCATTTTCCTTATTTACAAAAAGTGAAGGATTTGAGGATGACCTCTGAAGGCCTTTCAGCTGTAGATCTGATTCTATGAACTAGTAATAAGGATTCTTCTTCTTTTTGAGTGGGATTTCATTGCTCTAAGAAAGTCTATTGTATTAACTAACTCCTTTAACCAATGAAATTCAGCAGGTAGCTTGGCACCTTGTTATAGTCTAAGAGTTGCCTGAAGGCAGCGAAATTAAATGATTACTTGTTCAGGGTCACATTGCCAGAATATGATAGAGGCCTACTTGAACCAAGACATTCCTGAGTGAGGCTAGCTCTTCATGCATTGTAACAAGATGTCTTGCATCAACAAGCATTAAGTTAGGAATTAAAAATTAATATCAATAAAAATTTTTTTAAAATATCAATAATTTTCCATTTATTTTCATACTTTAAATGAACTGAGAACACAAATACAGCAGCATGGTAGAGCTGTAGTCAGGTTTATCTTGATAGACTACTATGATATGATGTATTTTTGGATAAGGATTCAATCACAAGTTTAGAACCCATGGCCTTCATAAATGATTATTTATGGGATTCAATAAAAAAACTGGAAAAAATAACGAGAGTGAACATTTTTAAAAGACTACTAAGCTTAAATAATTACACTGGCATAATACTCAGAAGACTGCATAAGTTTTCCAGGGGCTTGAGAATGTCACTATTTGTTTCCTTTAAAAGTAATGCTATTGAAACAATATCACAAGGTTAGAGATGAGATTTTCAAATTTAATGAACAATGGAAAGTTTCTAGTAGTTGTCTTATATTTTGTTTGGCCTCTTGTGTGGCATGACATTTAGGTTTTCTGGATCTAGAATTAAGAACATATATGAAACAAAGTATAGATATGGTCTGGGTTCAATATACTAGAAAACCAATTAAATTAAGTGATTTTTTTCCCTCCAGTTAATCTTTCAATGGCATACCGAAACCACCAAGCAAAGCTGCATACTAATGCCTGAACACTTTCCCCTCCAAAGTTAATACTGAACGTAGTAAGCAACTAGGACAGTTTCAGAAAAAAAAAAGTATCTCAAAAATGCATTATAATGCACATCCTGGTGAACTGCAATGACCATCAATTTTATAATAAGTAGTCTTATCTATACAGGTGACCCAACTCTGTAAAGATATTCATAGAAAAAATGATTATTGAGCAAGAGGATAAAAAAGTTGGGAAGAAACTTTCTACTGCAAATAAGTAGAATCACCTATGTAGAAGGGATATATTTAGAGAAGGGTAAAAAAAAAATAAGATATCTTACTAGCTAATTGGTTTGATGTGATTTAGTCTGTGATTTCATTAAGAAATGGGTATTTCTCAGGAATACTTTTATCTTCACACTAACGGAAACCAAGAAAATTCAGAAAGAACACTAAAGGAAAAAAAGTCGATAATATTAATACTTTAAGCAAAACAAAGCAACAAATAATATCACTATCTTTGTGAAAAATTCCCAACAGGATAGCAAGCCCATTAGATAAAATCTAAACAAGTAACAGTTTTTTGTTTTGTTTTGTTTTGTTTTCTGACAGAAATAAGCTCCCCAAACCACGTGGTGGTAAAAATCTGTATAAATAATTTGTTACTTTGTAAATGCAGTAAAGGGATATTTGTCACTATCTCTAAGTACACATTTAAACATAGTTTCTTAAACCATGTTTAGTTCCGAGTGTTTCTTCATTCTCAAGTTTTAATGCAGGACATACATCAGATTGGTCTAATAAGATAACTAGTAGTGTTTTCATCTTGTTTATTGTTGAGTAAGGGTTCTGAAAAGCTAACAACTATTGGCAGGAGTAGGCACCGGTAGATGTAAAATAAATATGAAGAAAATACTAGGGGTTGAATGAGCACCAACAAGTAGTCCCAATCTGGGGTAGAGAAGTCAGGGGGCAACTTATCAATGTACCATTAGATACAACAGTGATATTGATTAGTTGAGAACAGGAGGTGGGTTGAAAGGTGACTGAGGAATGCACTTGCCGAAGCTGGGTAGAGATAGACGAAGATGGTTTTGGCTGAAGGAAATTAAGGGGCAGAAAGGTTAGGGAATGAGAACAGATGAATAAGATTAACAGGTTAGTGACTAGGCAAAACATGAACTGAGTGGATGAGGAAGACGATCCCAGTGAACACATCCAGTAGACAGGGAAAGGAGGACTGGGGATCTAGGATTCAACCAACATTGAATGGATGGGAGGAGCAGAGGGTGAGATCGGGGGTGGTGGTTGGGGAGGAACACAGCAGGCCCACGCGGAGACAACGACAAGGATGACTGACAAATTCCCAGGGTCCAAGTCTGAAGCCCTAGTGACGTGATGGGACCCCAGAAGGTATGAGGAGGTTGATACGAATGGGGAGAATTGAGATGGAAGAGTCTCCCCCTGGGTAGGAGGTAGGAGAGCAGTTCAGAGATACGGGGTGGAATAGGTGAGCCGGCGGGTAGAGGGTGGGGGGAGGGAGGAGGCAGCATCGAGAAGCCACGGGGCGCGGCACCGGGAGGGAAGAGGTGGTCCAGCCAGGGTGAAGGGCCGGGATAACGGAGACTGCGAGGTTCAGGGGTTAAGCGACCGGGACTCTTACCCCAGATCCTCCAACGACTCCAAGATGTCAGTCTCCATGAGGTCACACTCCATGCTACTGTGGTATTCAAATTTCCTAGTCGTCAGGCTCCCCTCTTCCCCGGCACAGTGCAGATTTGCGCATGCGTCACCTCCCCGAACTTCCAAATCGACAGATTTTTGCCTCGGGTCTGGCACTGCGCATATCCGAGCGTGCGCGCTAGTCCCAGTCCTTTCCTTGACCACTCCCCTACCCTGCGTGGAACATCCTCGCCAGGCAGATATGCACATGCGTACTAATGGAGAACGAAGCCGGCTGCCAGTAGACGGGCAAGTGAAGCATGGTTGCGTGGCGGCTGGGCTGGGAGACTAGACCCGGCACGCCGGGTGGCCGCCGGCGCACATACTCCCCACCCCCATCCACCCTCTCCAGTTGTTCATGCGCAGGCTGTGGGGGCGGGGTAAGGAGTTGCTGCCTGGGAAGAATGGGAGGGACTCTCTGCCTGCAGATATCTGGTGCTGAAACATCTGAGGCTTGGGAATTGCCAAAATGAAACTCATGAAGGGGGCTAAGAGCCGCAGATGCAAATAGGATGAGCCGCACAAGATCTTCCAAATACTCGCAGAATTGCTGTACCTCTAAAACTTGTGCATAGACGAGTGTACCATTAGATACACAGGTTTCAGGTAGACAAAATGTTAGATTAGACACAGGAAAATGTCTCATGATTGCAGAATCCTAACAAGAAAGAAAAACTGTCATGTCCATAGACAGGGAAGCAGTCTGGGAGTCAGTAATGAGTCACTTTACTGGCCACCCTACTATATAGCTCCTTTTCTGTGATTTTGTATCAAAAGGCAAGAATCAGAATTAGAGAATGAAAGGACCCTAGAATGCCATCTTGTCCAAATTTAATTTGGACATCTCCTCTACATGTAGTACTGTTGCTCCTACCACACCCATTCTCTTCCAGCAGATTGCCTCCATTATCATCACTTCTCTAATCTATAATTTCCTTTTTATTAGCTACCTTCCAGTTGCCTACAAATATGTCACAAGTCTTTCTCCTTAAAAAAACTAAACCCTACCACCCCATCTCAGAAGCTCATGACCATAGGGCTATAGATTTCCAGCTGGAAGGTACCTTAAAGATCACCTAGTTGACTCCTTCACATTAAAAATGAGGTGACTGAGTTAAGTAACTTATCACAGAAATATCTTAACTCCCAAGTTCTGGGCTTTTTCAACTATTGAGACTCAAGCTATTGCCAAATTGTATTCTCCTTGAGTGTAATTCCTCCCGTTAATCAGCTTATCGTCTTTTATGTGCCAGTCACTGTACTAAGCTCAAGGATACAAAGAATGGCAAAAGACCTTCTGGGCTCTCAAGGTCTAATGGGAAGAGGGAATAGATAACATGTAAACAATTATTGATAAACAATCCTATCCTGTCCTATCTATCTATCTATCTATCTATCTTTCTATCTATCTCTGTAATATATACCTATATCTATATATTCTATATATAGGATAAATGGAAAATAATTAACAGAAAGAAGGCACTAGAATTAAGGGGAGATCAGGAAAGGATTCTGTTACCTTGTAGTCTGGCTTCCAATCAGTTTTTGATCGAAACTACTCTCTCTCAAGTTACCAATGATTTCTTAATTGACAAATTGGATAGCTTTTTTCTTACTCCTCTTCCTTCTTACCCTCCTTGCAGCATATGACAAAACTGACTATGCTCTTCTACTGGATAATCCCTCTCCTGGTTCTCTCCTCCTGTCTGACTGACTGCTCCTTCTCAGCTGCCTTTGCTGTATCATCATCCAAATAATGGCCCATTAGGATAGGTGTATCCCCAAAGTTCTGTCCCCCCTCCCATATTCATTTGGTTACCTCATTGGCTCTCATGAGTTTATTGTTTCTATGCAGATGACTCCTAGATCTATATAACAAGTTCAAATCTCTCTTAGCTCTAGTCCTATATCACAGCTGCCCTTTGGACATCTTGAATTGTTGACCCTGGCTCTACGATATCTTTCATATTCATCTCTTGCTCTCTCACAATCACTATCTGTTCAGGCCCTCATCATCACTTTGTATATAGATTATTACAATATTTTCTTTATTGGTTCTCTCAAGTCCATCCTCTTCAGTCTATTCTACACACAGTGCCATAATGATTTTTGTAAAGTAGAGATCTCACAATGTCACTCTCTTGCTCAATAAACTCCAGCTGGACTTCATCACATCCTAGATCAAATATAAATTCTGTGTTTGACATTGTGACATCACAATCTGGCTCCAACCTCCCTTTTCAGATTTAACAGTATGATCCAGTTAACCAACACTTATTCCCCTAAGTCTAGAAAGTACTCCCTCATGTCTGCCATTTAGAATCCCTAATTTCTTTCAAAGTTAAGCCCACCACCTTCTACAGATGCACCTAGCTGCTAATGCCTCCTGAGGAAAAAAACAAAACAAAACAAAAACCCCCATTATATTTTGTATATACATATCTACGTACATGTTGTCTTCCCTAATAGAATGCAAGATTCTTGAGAAAAGAAGAGTTTCATTTTTGTTTTTGTCTGTTTAGCTCCGGGCACATACGTGCTTAACCCATATTTGGTTAATTGATTGAAAAAGGCTATTAGAGTTGCCATTTAGGAAATGATGGCTACATTGCAGAGAAGTTTCAGTACAGTGATGAGGGTGGAAGCCAGATTGCAAGGGGTTGTGAAGAGGACGGGGGAGGTAGAGAAAGCAAAAATGATAGATAACTCCCCCCTCCCTACCACCCCAGAAATCTGGCTGTGAAAGAGAGAAGAAATGAGGAAGTGGTAGAGTGAAGTGAGGATTTTAAAATTTGTTTTCAAGGATGGAAGACACATTATATTTTAGGCAGTAGAAAAGAAGTTAGTAAATAAGGATAGGTGTAGTTAGGTGAGTCAGAGGATAGAGCACTGGGCTTAGAATCAGAAAGATTCATTTTCATGAGTCCAAATCAGGCCTCAGATACTTACCCTCTGTGTGAATCTGGGCAAGTCACTTAATCTAGTTTGCCTCAGTTTCCTTATCTATAGAATGGGCTGGTGAAGGAAATGGTATCAGTATCTTTGCCAAGAAAACCCCAACCCCAAGTGGGGTCATGAAGAGGGGCGAGACTGAAAATGACTGAACAACAATAACAACAAAAATAAGGAGAGGGATGATAATAAAGCAGTTTGCTGGATGAGGTGAGGTCAAGGACACACACACAGGTGCTGGAAAATATTCACAGCAGCATTTTAGTGGTATAAAAGAATGGATACCCACTGAGGTATGTCTAAACAAATTGAAGTACGGTAACATATTGGAATATTAGTGTGCTGCAAGAAACAGTGAATAAGAATTTGGGGAATACTTATATGAACTGATACAGAGTAAAGCAAGCAGAAGCTGGAAAACAGTGAGCACAAACACAACAATAATATAAATAGACAGGACAACCAAAAGAAGTAGAACATTGTATAATTATAATTACCAAGCTTGGCTCCAAAGAAGAAATGAGAAAATGTATCTCCCTCGCTACTTTTTTTTTTTTTTTGCTTTTTGGAGGGGGAAGGGCAGGGCAGTTGGGGTTAAGTAACTTGCCCAAGGTCACGCGGATAGTAAGTGTTAAGTGTCTGAGGCCAAATTTGAACTCAGGTCCTCCTGACTCCAGGGCTGGTGCTCTATTGACTGCAACACCTAGCCACCCCTTCTCCCTTGCTTCTTTGCTGAGGTGGGAGCTATGGCTGTAGAACATTAGACACATTGACTCAGTTATGTGTGGGTTAATTTTGCTAAACTGCTCCTTCCCCCCTTTTTGTTTTTTACAAAGATGACTCATTGGGTAGGGGAAGAATATATTAGAAACGATGGTGATGTAAACCATAATAATAGTAATAAAAAGCATAATGATAACCAGTCAAGGCCTTCATCTTGACTAGAAAACAAGAACAGTTCTTTATGAGTGACCAGAGTTAAAGTTAAAAGAGGTGAGAATAGAAAATGAAGTCAAGTCATATCTCTACCTGGTATTTAACTACTTTGTGTTTATTAATTTTATATTTATTTTGTATATACATACATATACATGTACAGTGACCTATGTATGTGTGTATACACACACACACACACACACACACATATATGTGTCCTCCATTTATTTGAATGTAAACTCCTTGACCATGCATCCTTTTTCATATTTTCATCCCCAGGGCCTAGAAAAATGCCTGATACTTTAGGTGCTTAATAACTATGCATTGATTAAATAATTTGATATGTAAATTAAGGCAAAGATGAACGGCCCTTTATTTTCTCAAAATATGAGGAAAAATTCTCTGACAGGATGAAAAAGTGGTATGAGAAGTTTCAGGAATGATGAGACTATGTAACTCTTCTGAGGATAGGTACTGTTTTCTTTGTATCTCTGGCACCTAGCACACTGACTAGCCCATAGTACTTACTAATAGATGTTCATTTAACTATCTAAACTGCCATTAGACAGAGCTTCTTTAGATTTTAGCATCCTTATCTGTAAAATGAAATGGTTGAACTAGGTCATATTTTCAGGTTATTTTTTAGTCATTAAAAAATCTAGTTGTAAGGAATAGCCCTATCATATGATGATCTGACTCAAGGACTGGAAGAATGTGCAGCTACTCCATCCTTCCTAGGAGCAGGCTTTTTCCAACTTTCCATTCTGTTCTTGGACTGGACAACTTTGCCTCACACAAATACAAGAGAAAGCATCACCTAGTCTATCTCTATGAGACAGCTGTTTTGAGCGTCTTAGGGAGGTAAGAAAAATGTTGGCTTGAAGGCAGGCTTTTTTAGGTTCTCCTGGGCAGAGTAAACAATAAATCACCTTATTATGTATAAGTTAGAAGAGCAGTCGAATTGAAAACTATGCTTGTCTTAGGAACTTTAGGTGTGAGGAAGTTTGTGAGGAAAAGTATTTCTATATTCTACATTACTTGTAATACTACTAAATGACGTAGATCTCAACGAGTCAAGGGAAGTTACTTCAAAAATTTAAAGCAGAAATTCTTAACCTCTATTTGTAAACTTTTAAAAAAATGTATAAATGTATTTCAATATGACTGGTTTCCTTTGAGAGAACTTTCTAGAAAAATGAAGTGACTGATTTGTAAGGCATTGTTTCATGGTGACAGGAGAGTACCATAAAATAATAAACAGTAATCAACAAATGATAATAAATCGAAGACTTTCAAAGTGATTTTACACACTTCATCTCCCCTCTATGAGGTTAAGTGTCGTCTCCTTTTTAGAGTGAAGGATTTTTCTGTGCTTTTTGTTTCCTTATTGCCAAAATGGCAGGAACAAAAGCACACACTACACAGGCTGTTGTGTGGAGCCAGTGATATGAATGAAGTATGTAAAAGTGCTTTGCAAATCTTAAAGCACTTCTTATTTTGTCATTATTATAAAATGTATGATTATTAATGTCCTATTACCACAGAATAATAGTTTACAAATCAGCCACCCACTGCTTGCCTCCCTGCTCCTCTGCAAAATGATGCCCTCAAGCCCCAGATCTATGATCTCTGTTACACTGTGGATTTAACTATGAGGAAAAGGCACAACTGGAATGACAGAGTGTGCTCTGAATGAGAGTGCTTCCCAAAGGGAACGTTCTAGAAAGTTCTGTCAGGGAGCTCTCCTATCGGGGAGCTCTCCGGTCAGGTCCTGACAGGCCTCCCTCAGCCTCTCACCCCGGGTGTCCTGAGGCACAAAGGCTGGGGCCCGCCCCACGTGCTCAGTCCTTACCTCCCCTTTTGGGCCCTGCCTGCCTCCTCAGGGTGGACTGCCCAGGGTCAAGGCCGCTCCATCGGTCCATTCGGAGGTGACCCCTGGCTGGCCTCGCCCTGTAGTCAGCCAGGGAGCTGTGTCAGTCACACGTGCCCTAACATGGCTGCTGGTTATGGAATGATCCAGGCTAGAAAGGCAGCCAGCCAATGGCGAGACCTGATTCTGGCTGTGCCCTTATATGGAAGGCTCTCCTCCCCCCCACCCCCCACACTGAATCCACTGAGTCCAAAAGGGGAGAAGGTGCTGGCAGGAAGCTGGGAACAGATACCTAGATCAGAGACTATGGTTCACATCTGGCCTCTGATCCTGTCAGCTGTGTGACCTTAAACTGTTTACTCACCTGTAAAATGGGGATAATAATACTTGTAATTTTTGCCTTACTCTGTCTCTGTGTCTGTCTCTCTTCTCCCCAGCTGCTTCTTTGCATAGAAACATTCTCCTATCCCCCAAACAAACCAAAAACCTTCACTGTAAAAATTGGTGAAGTTTCTGAGAATTCTGTAGCTATGTGTCCCCTGGCCACTTTTCCCAGGTTGGCTGTAGCTTGCTTGGCTAATCAGTTTTGCGAATCATAGTCCAAGGTACTTTCCAATAATACAATGTTACTAGACTGTGTAATAGTTATCAACTTAATAGCAAAACCAATTAATGAAGATGCAAAAGTAATGTACATAATAAGAACAAATCAAGTTACAGAACCATTCTCTACCTCCATCCACAACTGGATACAACCTCTTGGAATTCCTGAAGCCTTTAATGGAAATAAAAACTTTCTGGGGAAAATCTAGAAAGGGAAAAGGGAAATCGGTTGGTTGCCATTTCCTCTCAGTAGGGTTTCAGGAACCTGCAGAGCTCATCATTAGTTATTTGTGAACTGGTCTTGTGAAAAGGACCAAAAGAGGTAGAGGGGACAGGAATATGTACTAGAGCCATCTGGAACCTGGCACAAGAGCTGGTTGTTAAATTTTCAGTGTGAGCATTTATACCTTGGAAATCAATGAATGTCACTAGTCTGGGCTTGATTTATTGTTTTGATGATTATCTAAACTTAAGAAAATAATGATAAAAATGTTAATTATGCAAATTAAACTTAGAAGAGTGATCTGTATATGTGTATGTATACACACATACACACATATTTTTGGAGAGCATTTTGCTAAACATTTCCACACCACCAATTGTAGTTCACATAATAGTGTTAGATCTGTTTTGCTTTGTCCTAGGTTTCAGAACTAGGAGCAATGGATGACCATCTAAAATAAACAAATTTAGGGTTACTATAAGGGAAAACTTGCCTACCAAGTAGACTACCCCAAAGTGGAATTCCTAAATGGGTTTTGGAAAAGACAGAATGATAGATGACCACCTTTAAGGCAGTGTGGTAGAATGAGAAGAGGAATTTATTACTGGGCTCAAAGAGGAGTCAGAGTAATTAGCTCAAATCATGGCCTTGCTACTTCCTGCTTGTGACCTTCAGCAAATCACTTAACTTCTTTAGACTTCAGTTTCCTCATTTGTAAAATGAGAGGGTTGTACTATATGATCTCTAAACTCTAAAAATCTATGATCTTGTGTTGTAGAGGTAATCCTCTTACAGGTATAGATTGAACTGGAGATCCCTTCCAAATCTGAAATTCTGTGATTCTCTGAATCTTGGGATAGGGGTGGAGTGGGCAGAAAAACATAATTTAGAGAATGTGATTTACATTTCATGGGTCATGAACTCCTTGAGCTCTTATCCTCTGGTTTCTGTTATGACAACTCTTCTGGTTCTCCTGTCTGCTTCTTTTCTTTTCCCCTTGGTCCTTTTTCTCCTTCTAACCCATAAAAGCTCCTTTGATCATCTCCTCTTCTTTTCATTACTTTTCCTCTCCTCCTGTTATTCCTTGGTGATCTTAACCACTTCTGTTACTTGACTTCCATTACTTCACTTCCATTATATCACTTCACAGTGTTTTATATTTCCACTGAAATGTCCTGTGTCACTCAAAGTTGAATTCATCAACTTTCCACTGTATCTATATTCTTCCTCCTAAATGCCTGTTTTTGTAGATAGCACCAGTTTTTACCAAAGTTCTTTTTGACTGTTTCCTCTCACCTCATTCATCCAGGTTCAACATTTACTATGTCTTTTCATTTTTCATTACATCACTCAAATCCACTCATGTCATTTCAACTCCCCCCCTACTACCCCTAGGTCAGACACTCCTAATGTCCTGCCTGTTCTATTGTAATAGCCTCCTGCTAATTGGTCTTCCTGTCTCCAGCCTTTTCACCCTCAGACCTACTCTTCATACTGCTTAAGAGAAATCTTTCAAGATTATAAATCTGACTGTCTTAACAGATTTAGGAAGATTCCAAAAAATGAAATCTCATACAAGGAAACATTGAACTTACATGACAGTTAAGCAATACAAGTTTAGTTAACGGGGGAGATAGTCACAAAATGAAGGAACAGTTAGGGAGAATGATGAGTACTGATCAAATCTATTGACCACCCCCTTTACCCCAGTGGAATTGGGCATTCAGAGGAAATGTAGTAACCATTAGTAAAGTCTTATAGGGTTTTTATAGGGCTCTTATTTGGATGTAGCAGGATTAGGTATTGGGGGAAAAGATTGAGGACCCTGGATCTAGGACATGTTATGATTCAGACTTTAGAATGTGGGGGAGGGAAAACTACTGGGGAATTGGAGGCTAGTTGATATTCAAACCTCCTCTCTGGCTGGAAAGGAGCATTGGGGTTATTACTTCTTACTCTGACAGGGCGATTCGACTTCCCTGTCAAGGATTTTTGAGCTTATCTGAGACTTCTTCTGTTAGTAGGTTGGAGGGCTACTGTATTCCTTATATACTCCCCTCCTGAAAATTCTTGTTGCTTCCCATTACTTACTGAAAATATTCTTTATCCTGGCATTCAAGGCCCTTCACAATCTACCTAGCTACTATTTTTGTTTTTAGCCTTACCATATACTATACCTTGCATATATTCTATGTTTCAATAAAACTGTTATGCATTGTTCCTCATCTTCCACTGTTCTTTCCCACCTCAGTTCCTTTGCACTTGCAAAAGACTTGGGGTAGTTTCCCCCTACTTCTATACATGTTGACATCTTTTCCTTGATTGGAAACTGAACTCAGGTGCCATCCCCTCCAGGAAACCTTCCCAGATCCTCTCAGCAACATATGGTCTCTTGAATAACTTTTATTACTCTATTTAGGCCTCTCCTATATGCTTGTCATATTTGTTTTTATTGTCCAGTCATGTCTGACTTTTCATGACCCTGTTTGGGGTTTTCTTGTCAAAGATACTAGAGTGTTTTGCCATTTCCTTCTTCAGCTCATTTTACAGATGAGGAAACTTAGGCAATTAGGGTTAATGATTTGTCCAGGATCACACAGCTATTAAGGATCTGAGGCCAGATTTGAACTTGTGAAGATGCCCTGCTTATCATATTATATTATGCTTAATATATATTAAGTATATGCGTATATATACATATGTTATATACATATATACACATGTTATACTTAACATATATGTGTTATACTTAATTGTATTTGTCATTCTCTTCTCCCCTACTCCAAACAGATCATAAATTCCTTGAGCGTAGGAGACTATGTCTTGTTTTGTCTTTGTATCACTAGTGCCCAGGGTCATAGGACTTGTATGTGCTTTTGCTCTGAAACTGTGATTTCATTCATATAAGACAACAGGTGAGAAAATTATTGATACAATCTGTACCTGCTCTTCAAATTATAGTCCAAGTGTTGCTTGGTGGACTGAGAAATCAAGTGATTTGCCAGGATCACACAGCTAATATGCTTCAGGACTTGAACCCAATTGATGCAGACTCTGAGTCCAGTTCTACCCTGTAAGCCAGCTATGTACAAAATAGTGCTTTAATAAATTTTTCTGGAGTTGAAGTAAATTTAGAGAAAATACTAAGACTTTGCAAGGATGGAGATTGGCCTAGATAGTTAACCAGAGAGGTTACTTCCCACCAATGCATACTGTGTAATTAATCTAATGCCCTAATTCCCTTCCCAGCAGGCAACCATGCTTAATTACTTTAAACCCATTTCTTTTGGAGGAATATCTTTTGTTATTAGTAAGTACTTTAAACATTCTGTTTTTAAAACCTATTTATCTTATCCTGTTCTGAATAGTTTCAGTTAATTCATCCTCGCTCTTTATAATTATTGTAACGTCTCAATATCTAATTGATATAATTGTCATGTAACAAGTCTAGTTACAATTTCAGTATTCCTTTCACAATCATATATTTATATTGGTGCTGTGGTGTTTTAATCCAATGTATTCAGTCTTGACTGCCCAAGACTTAAAGTGAAGTTTCATCATTCACTGCCTGATGTTAATGCTGTGAGAGATGCCTCCAGAGACAAAGTGAGAGTTGCCATAGGGTTAGTTTCCTATTCCTATGGGAGATTGTGGGGGGGAGGGTAGGAAGAGGTTCATTCACTGCCTCTGAAGGCTTTTGTAAACAAAGCTCATTTCCATGTTTAGTTCATTTATATGCTATATGAAGTAGCCCAAAGGGGTACATTATAGGCAACTTGAGCTCTTAGTGAACCAGATTTATTGAGTTACTATTCACCTCATTCTTCCTGAATGCCCAGTAACAAAGTTTTTGTCTTTCCATAGGTAGTGAAGCAAGGTCAATCATGCTGTCTGGGTAGATTGTCATACAGAATGTAAATTTAGGCAGATGTATGTATGTGACCAATTTCATGGTATTTTTTTTTGGGGGGGGGTACTCCTCTGTTTAAGTGTACTCCTCTGTTTAAGGAGTAGTGGGTTATGGGAAGAGGCTGTGGCTCTTTTCTCTCTTTCTCAATAATTCTTTCCCAGGGCCTTGACCAGAGGCCTTCTACCAACCACTAAACTGCTAGGCACTCTAATCTCTGATTCCAAACTAGCTTCCTAGTTTTATGTAAGTCTACCCACAGTATCTGACCAAGTCTCTCAGCCAATGTGAACAGATGCCATAGAATAAATTTGTCCAGCAAAACTAAGTATAATCATTTAAGGGGGATGGATGTGGGGGTAAGGAATGGACCCTTAATGAAATAAATTTCCAGGAAGACCCAAATTCAAAAGTGACCTTAGATATTAACTAACAATGTGATTCCTAGTACTGTCTCAATTTCTTCAGTTGTAAAATGGGATTATAACAGCACCTGCTTCACAAACTTGTTTTTTTTTAAATTTTATTTTAGTTTGCATCATTCATTTCCACAAGATTTTGAGTTACATATTTTCTCCCCATATTTCCCCTAGCCACCACCCCAAAACAGCCATCCCAGTGTATTCCCCCTCCCCCAGTCTATTCTCTCCTGTGTCTTCTCCCCTAACCCCTCTGACTTTTTGGTAGGGCAGGATGTATCTCCCAACCACAGTGCCTGTGTATCTCAAGTTCCAGTTGGATGTAGTTAATAATAATAATAATTGCATATATATATCTTTATAGCATTTGATTATGGAACTTTAGATTCTGGATACTTTCTCTTCCTCCCTCGTCACCCACCCCCACTGGAAGGACAAGCAATCAAATACAGGCTGAACATGTGAAATTACACAGAACCTCTCCATAGTGAGCACACTGTGAGAATCTGATTACATGTCCCTTCTTCCTATCCTGCCCCCCCAGCTACTCTCTACCCTGTCCCTGTCCCTCTACAGAAATGTGAATATTCATCAGCCCTCCCCCCGACCCTCCCCTCCCCTCCATCATCCTACCTCTCATCCCCCTTCCCAGCCC
>CM053581.1:177414949-177449588 GCA_028627135.1 Pseudochirops cupreus | reverse complement strand
CTCATGTACAATTCTGTTTCAGCCATACTGACGTACTTGATGCTCCTGTTCCCCGTACGTGACATTTCCTGTCCTGAGTCTGTGTCTTTGCTAACCGTTTCACATGTCTTGTATGCATTCCATCTTCATCTTTGCCTTGGGATCCATAACTGCCTTTTGAGCTTAGCTGAAGTGGCCGCTCCTAGAAGAGACTTTTCTTGATTTTCCCAATACTCTCCCTGCCCTAAATATTTTGTAATTTCTGTGCTCTTTGTATTTATTTTCCTGTTTATGTGTTCTTCTTTCCCAATAGAATGCAAATTTCTTGAGAGCAGACTATTTTATCTTTTCTTTTGGGGCCTGGCACATTGTTGACACATAGATGCTTATTGTAAACCAATCTCTTGATGACTCCTTGTTACTTATAGAAAAGAGAAACTCATCATTCTGTTATTCAGATGAGGCTCTCTCACATCTAATTTTCCAAGGGCACTTGGTTTTGATATCTCCCTTGTCTTTATTATATTCTACATGTTATTATATTTTAATTTGTGTGTATCACATTCCCCCAATTACATGATAAGCACCTTGAGGGTAAAGACTCATTTTCAGTATTCCTATGATTAGTTCCTAGTTCGGCATAAATGCTTTGGTAAATACTTGTTAAATTGAATTGGAAGTCAAGGCCTTCCACCAATTGGCTCTACTTTGTCCCTATATATCTTAATCACATATTTAGAGAATTTATAATATTCCCTGAAATGGCTCTTCTGCTCCAGTCACACCATTACCCTTAGCATGCTCTACAGAACACTATTTATAGGACTATGACTAGGGAAGAATGCCAGGGGCTTTGCTTCAGGGTACCTATAGACAGAAGTGTAAACCTCCTCCTTTTGGCAGTTACAGAAACAAATGTCTCCATGACTCATGGTATTTCTCTTGTTTTTGCTAAGTGGCATGACCCTATTCTCTCAACCTGCCCGTACTACCAATCCAAAATTTCCATGGCACTGCTCGCTAGAGACTCTTCTCCCCCCAAATTCATGGAAATGTTTAGTGAGATTCTTTGGGGATAAGGGGATGGAATGGGACCCTCTCCTGTTGTCATGATATTCATGTTTGGTCTGCCCTCTGAGCAACCCCTGACTCCCTTTCTAGTTCTTTTTTTCCCCTTGCTAAATTGTAAAAAAATTTCTAGTTGTAGCTCTATTTATTCTCATGCCCCCTCCCATGTCTTTTTCTTACCTAAATTCTGCTTTCTGCACTTTGAATATCCTTCTCTTTCCTTTCCACCAACCCAAATCCCTGAATTCCTTCAAGGTCTTGCTTGAGACTTATCTCTTACACAGAGCCTTTCCTGACTAATGGCCAAACCAGTACTTGCTGATCTGAAATGTAACATCTATTGAATGTGGTTAGTCAACTAATTAGATGATTTTGGGTTTCTTCCAACTCTAAATCCTATGATCTTGTGAACTCAAAATTATCTTAATTATTCAAATTACTGAAGGGGAGCCTGCAATTTTGGCTCTTCAAAGGCTATAATATTCTGTGAATTTCAGCCACATAGCATTATTGGGAGAACTCTCAGATGGGTCTCTGCTCTCATCAAAGCGCATATTTCTTCCAACAATTTAGATGGCAACCATCTAT
This sequence comes from Pseudochirops cupreus, assembly GCA_028627135.1. Taxonomy (NCBI): domain Eukaryota; kingdom Metazoa; phylum Chordata; class Mammalia; order Diprotodontia; family Pseudocheiridae; genus Pseudochirops; species Pseudochirops cupreus. The sequence goes on along the minus strand of CM053581.1, from coordinate 177,447,953 downwards.
CTCTGCCTGTGCTATGCAACTCTTGCCCATGTCTTCCTATAAATTTGTCAAAGAGTTTGTACCCAAGGTGCTGGGCCCCTGTTTTATATTATCTTAAAATTATTAGCATATCAATAGGGCAGGAAAATTATCTTTCTCTCTCTATCCCTCTTTTTTCTCTCTCTGAATATACTGACATATATGTATACACATATATTTCAGATTTTTGTTAGTTAGGCATTTATTTGATTACTTTCTTTTATGCTATCTCTACTATGTAATTGACTGTCATAATCCATTAACACCCTCAGCCATAAACTGCATGACCCTTTGGGTGATACTCAAATTTAATTCTCTTTAGACTCTAATATTCTATGACTCCTAGACATATAATAGTACTTGAAGAACATTGAAGCTAAAAAGGTGAGTCTTTGTTTTGGAAGAAGCTTGGAGACAATCGGAAACAAATAATTTTTCTTTAGGCAATTCAGCCTGCTGCCTCCTTCTATTTAATAGTGAGCCTACCTAACTGTTCATTCTCTGTACCTATAAAAGACATATATATATATATATGTATATATATATATATGTATATATGTATATATATGTATGTATATGTTGCTTCTGTATGGGAGTGGCCCCCATTCTTAGTTTCTGGACTGGCTATTCACTCTATCCTGTCCTCATACTAGCAAGTCTGGGACTCCCAGAGATGGACTACCGCCATGTAACTTCACCTCAAATTCTTTCTGGGTCCTAAGGGTAACACTGGTGAGTGTGTGTGTGTGTGTGTGTGTGTGTGTGTGTGTGTGTGCGCGCGTGTGCACATGTGCGCATGCATAAGCAGTGGAAAAATAGAAAAGGGAGGGAAGGATATAAACATTTATATAGCACCAGGCACTATGATAAGAGCTTTTTGCAAATGATTTGATCCTTGTAGCAACCCTACAAATTATATACTATTATTATTCCCATCTTATAATTGAGGAAACTCAAACTGAGGCAAACAGAAGTTAGATGACTTTCCCAGAGTGTAAGTGTCTAAAGCTAAATTGAATCCAGATTTTTCTGAATCCAGGCCCAACTCTCCAGCCTCTATGCCACCAGCACATTACCTGCCTCTGAAGTTCATGATCCCCTTCCAAAGTGCTTAACATAAACTCAATTACCATTGCATCATTAGCTGATACATAAACCATTTTCTTAACGATAAAGCAAAAACAAGAAAAATCAAAACATCGCCATTACTGAATATCAGTCAAAATAATGATAATGAAAATGTCAAAGTTGACATAAAAACTGTGGTGACACTCCCCCACCAGTACACTCAGTGTCTGGAGAATAGTGTGTATCCACTAGAAACCTAGCAGGGAGGCACTTGCATGAGGAAAACCTATGTGCTCAGAGCAACTCATAAATTTGAACTTCAGGCTTACGTACCATTAATTCCTTCAGGAATAAAATATACCACACAAAGCCACTTTTCTGCTAACTTCTCCTGTTCTGGTCCTCATCACTTTTCTAAAGGACAAATCTATTCTATCTCTTCTCTCAAAATGATGAGAAATTTTGATGCAAACATTTTCAACTTACAGTTATTCTTAAATATGATATTAAGTGTTGCTTTTGTGGTAGCATCAACTAGTTCCTTTAACCTAGAAAACTACAAAGCTCTGTAGGCTGGCTCTTTGAGAAATGTAGATGAGTGGAGGTAGCTCTTGACTCAATGGGATTCTGTACCATCCAGTTAGTGCTCAGTATTTTGTTATAGGAAAATGAAGTTCATAGTTAACCTCCTCAGGTTGGCTGTCTGGCCAATGGAAACAAGATCAGCCCGCTCCTTAATAAATAGGATTCTGTATTGTCCTATCAGGATCAAGACCCTTCTTACAGCAAAACTAATACAAAACGATCTATTTCTTTTTCCCAAATCAGAGAAGATAGTAGAGATCAGTAACTTAGTCTGTAGCAGAGTTTAGCTGTCTTCTAGTCATCAGGTTTTAGGCCTTTTTCATCACCTAAGTGCCAAAGCCACACATTTTTCCTAATCAGCAGACTCCATAAAGAACAGCTAAGTTTCTTGTGCTCTTACCAATTTAGGTATTCCCTGGCTTTCTTGCTTAACTTTTTAACTAGGTTACATCATAGTTGGCTTTTCTACTACTCTAAATGCCTGATATCAGAACCTCCTGGTGTTCAGTGACTCATCTTTTCATTTTGAGGCAAAACTCATGGAATCTACTTTTCTGTCAATTAAAAGCAATAGTTCTTATTTTCTTCTCAAAGTCTCTAAATGGTTATTCAATTTGCTGTTCTATGAGTTTTATCCTCTCAAATTCCAAAAAGAATCACATGCAAATGAGTTGAGAAACCACAATGCCCTTCAGAGGTAGTCATCTTTCTGCCCTCAAGTAATTCCTCTCTGGCTAGTCATCTGAGGGAAAAATCTCTATCCAAAACTCCTAACAATCCATTTCTTTCCTCTCATTTTAATGAAAAACTTTTTTTCACAAATTAAATTTATTCTTTTTGTGCTTAAAAGTTCTTTTCGTGACCTTCAGCTATTTAACTGCTCATATATAAAAGGACTAGTAAGTACCATATAATACATAGTCACATAAATATATAAATATAATAGCTAGCTATATGAATATAAATATATATTCAAATCTATAAAACTATATATATATATATATATATATATATATATATGTATGTATCTATTTAGCAATCTATCCCTTATTTATGGTTTAATTTAGTGAATTGTCCATTCAACTGGATGTCCTAGTTTGGCATGATTCATTCATTTGATTCTTACTGCGCAGAATTTTAAGGCAATTTCTTTTGAGTGGCCCTCAATCTCATTGAAGAGGCCCTGTAGTCTCCTGGGACTTGATGTAATCACTAGGATGTCATCCACAACCAGGAGCAAGCTGCAGAATTTAAATCATGTGTGAACCAAAGGTCATTGAGAAATGCCCATGTGCATAAAAAGGCTGCAGTATTCTGCTAACTGTGACTTTCATGTAAGAAGTAACCTAAAGGAAAAGAGGATGGCAGGTCATGCAGTGAAAGTGACAGCCAAGTGCTATACTAGTATATGTGGAATGTGAAATGACATAGAATTAGAAGAAATCTCCTAGCATTTTGATTCAATCCTCCATGGAAGATTTATCAGAGAATATGTAGGGGACTCTCACAGGATGAGATGTGGGCAAACACAGCTTATTCTTCCTCTTTTCCACCTGGCAGAAAAGAAGAGATTTCCTCCCTTGAGATCCACCAGGGAAGAGAGTGAAAGACAAATTGCTAGAACCCTTTGTATACATGTTTAATTTTGGCTCAAACACTACTGCATTATCAGACTTTCTTGCTCTTCAGCCAGACAGAGTTTTCAGCATCATATTGTTGTAATCCTGAGTCATTGTGGCTAAAAACAGCATGTATAACCCACAAGGCAGGGAAGGGAAAGGGAACAAATATTTACTATGTGCCTATTCTGTACCTGGAATTCTGCTAGGCATTTAACAAATATTCTCTTTTGATCCTTACAGTAATCTTTTGAGGTAGGTGCTATTATTATCCCCATTTAATAGTTGAGGACAATGAGGCAGATAGAAGTTAAGTGACTTGCCTAGGGTTACCCAGATAGTAAGTGTCTGAGACTAAATTTAAAGTCAGTTCTTTCTGACCAGCGAGGTGGCCCAGTGGATAGAGCAACAACAGCATGGGAGTTAGGAAGACCTGAGTTCAAATGTGTCTTCAGACTAGCTGGGTGACCCAGGGCAAGTCACTTAACCCTGTTTGCCTCAGTTCCCTTATCTGTAAAATGAACTGAAGAAGGAAATGGCAAAGCACGCCAGTATCTTTGCCAAGAAAACCCCAAATAGTGTCACAGGGAGTTGGACGTGACTGAAAAGACTCAACAACAACTTCCTGACTCCAGGCCCAGTACTCTATCCATTACATTACCTCACTCACTCTAATAAGGAAGGCATTTGATCACACTCCAAGGATTGGATCCTCAATGTCCAGTAACATCACTATAGACTCATACAAGTAAAGCATAGTACTAGAAGTGACTTCAGAGGCAGTATAGATCAACCTCTATTTTGTAAATGAGAAAACTGAGATATATGAAGTTAAGTGACTTGTCCAAGGTTATACAAGAAGTTGTTATCAGTGGTAGAATTTGAACTTCTGACAATAATTATATAAAAACAAAGAGTCCTTTTTTGCACCATAGCTTGAAATCTCAAACAATGGCTACTCCTCATTTATCTTTGTTTCCATTGTGGATTTATCTTATTAATTATTGTCTTTTACATAGGGTGATATTGACATTCTCTAAGCACAATTAAACCCTTGACAGAGTCTGGGATAGAGGGCATCAGGCCCAGAGTAGGAAAGAAAGAAGAGAAAACTAGTCTAGGATACCAGTCCATGACAGACAGAAAACTGAAAGCTCTGTATGTCTTTTGAACCAGAACACCATTGGAATCAAAGTATAAGGGGAGAGCTTTTAATATTTTCCCTTAATACTTGATTTTTGTCAATTCTGCTGGTGCTACAGATACCATTTGAATGTTTCTTTGTCTGAAAAAGAACGTACCAGTTCTATCTGGCTCTAGGGAAAACTTGTCTCCTCTAAAACACTTCCTCACCATGAGCATCCTTGGCATATTGACAGAAAAAGAATTAGAGGTGAAATTTACCTGTCAGGGATTGTGTAGAAGAGATTTCTGCATTGGGTGGGAAAGTGGACGAGATGATATTTAAGGTACTTTCCAACTCTATTATGCTATGTTTCCATTATTTACAGAAGGCAGAATTTTTGTACACAATTGTGTTTTTCATGCTTTCAATAAAACTGAGGACCGCTACCCTCAGTTATTCCTGACGTTAACATCTAGAAGAGGATAAATAACACTTGAAGTAGAACAGTAACTATGTCTTGCTGCCATAATTCTCCCCTCGAGGTTGTAGTTATTCCATAGAAATGGTGCAATGGTTTGAGAGGGAAAAAAGTGAAAAATACTGGTTTTAGCTGAAACTTCAGGGAGAGCTCAGGAAGATTGAATGCAATTACTGTGATAGCTAGGTTAATGAAGCCTTTGGGAATGATGCTGTCTTCTATGCAGTCCCATGTTTAAAAAAAAACAACAACAAACTTAATAAATCACAAGAACAGAATGTCTAGTAGTTGTAGCTTTGGGTAAAAAAAACACACACACACACAACACACAACCTCCCCAACTTCTAATTGCCCAGCCTCTTGGCATCTCAGTTCACTGAGTAAATAAGCCAACTGTGAGCAAAATGATAAATTCTTCCGAATTTCTTTTGTGTCCCCAAACCTCCCTCTACTTTGTATATGCCCTTCCCCTTATTAATACTCCCTTTTATTAATGATTCTTCTCTTCATTAATATTCTTCTTCTTTATTAATACCCCTTCCTTTTCAAATATCAGTAGACTCATTTCATAGACTTTGTAATCTTCCTGTTAACTAAACACTTTCCACCTCAATTCAACAATTACATGCAACAAACATATCTTTTGAACACCTTGGGACACAAACACAAAAACAAAATCTATACCTGCTTCTTTCCTTCTGTGCTCCTACACTTGGCATCATGGAAAAAAGCGTGGTATTTGGAGTCAGAGATATTTGGGGGTGGGGTGGGGTGGAGTGGTGGTGTTTGTGGCAAATCCTGATTCCACAACTTACTACCTGTGTGAGCTAGGTAAATCACTTAACCTTTATGGGTTTCAGCTTCTTCATCTGTAGAATAAGTGCTTGGCAAGTATGTTATAGTAGGAAATCCTTTTGAGTGTGGCTTGGACTCAGTGGTTTCTGGGTTTCCCTCCAATTCTCTTCAATTCTCTAAATTCTGTAATGCCTGAACTGAATACCCTGTTTTACATTTTTATTCAGTGGTACAGATAAACCACTGATGTTATGTTTATCCTGTTTGCTGAGGTGAATGAAAACTTCCAAGAGACAGAGTTTCTGGGTAATTAACAATCAATTTATTAATAAGGTTAGCCAGCAATCAATAAAATGATGGCAATGGTTTCTCTCAGCAACCAAAAATGCCCCATGGAAAGCCTGAAAGCTTTTAAATAGCTCTTGAAAGGGAATTCTCTTGACAACTGAAAATAAACCTCTATTGGCAGACATTTAATAAGAAGATGGGCTAAAAGTGTTCAGCACCTCCTGCTGATAAAATGGCTTGATCATGAGACTCCGCCATCTCTAGGGTTCTGGACAGAAGAATCCATCTCCATCCAGACCACTCTGGTTGGTTTTCTCCTTCATGAACTGGGTCATATTAAACTCTAAAAGAGGGGTATAAGGATAGAATTTCCTTTCCCCAGGCTAAGAATTTGCCTAGACTGGATTCTGTTTATATTCTAAATAGAAGTTAGGTATTCCAGTTGAGTGGGGTACTGCCCAAGATTGAAGAGCATGTTCCTTGAAGGCTAGGAGTATTCTCCTCAATCAGTCATGTCCTTCAGAGACTTCAGTCTCTTTTAACAAGAGCTGGGCCTTAATGAGGAAACTGAGGAGAAAAATCTGAATCCCAATTTAATAAATGGTTATTGGTACAATAGTAAAATAATTTCTTTCATTGCATATGACCCAGAGCTAGGATGGATAGCTTATGTTGGATCACAAAGTCAGGATCCAGGAAGATATTCTCATGCTAGAACATAAAGTCAGACCAAAAAGATGAAATTGTTAAATTGTAAAGTTTAACCCTTCAGTTAAAAACAAAACAAAACAAAACAAAAACCAGCTTTACAAGTACAGAAAGGGAGAGACATGGCTACATAGTAGTATGTTTGAGAAAGATTTTTTGGCTTTAGGGGATTACAAACTCAATACGAGTCAGCAATGTGATAGAAGAAGAAAGAAAAGAAAAGGCTTCCATGAGCTGCGTTGAGAGGTACAGCTTCCAGGAATATGGAGGCTGTAGACTCTCTGTACTCTGCCCAGACCAAATAAGATTTAGATATGGTTTTGTGCTTTACTATGGGGTATTATGTTTAGTTCTGGGCACCACAGTTGAAGGAAAACATTGATAAGCTGGGGAGTGAATTCGTTGAAGTAAATGGAGATGTTTAGCCTGAAGAATAGAATTGAGGTGATAGAATAGCTGTCGTCTAGTATTTGAAGGGTAGTTCTGTGGAGGAGTGATGAGATTTATTCTTTTTGACTTCTGAGTGCAGGAACAGGAGTGATAGGAGGAAGCTGGGAAGAGGACAATTTAGGTTTGATGTTAGAAAAAAACCTTTTTTAGTACCTTTTTTATTTTAGACAAATGCTAAAACTTAAATAATAAGAAAAGAAAAAGAAACGTAAACTTAAGTATAAAATAAGAAAAGAAAAAAATGTCATGTGCACAGCAGAATGTGGTTGTCCATTTTTTCTTTGCTTCCTTGTAGGTTTTTTTTTTTTGGTCTCTGTTGTACACTTTTTTTCCTTTGTTCTGTTTTCCCATTCCTCCCCCCTCAGGTTACAATTAACCAAAGATATATTTATATAGAGATGTTGATGTACACACATATATATATATATATATATATATATTTACATATATATATATATATATATGCACATACATGCATATATAAAGCTATACTTTCCCTAAGAGATTCTACTCCTAATCTTTGTTTATGTTTGTGCATTTCTTTTTTTCTATCTCTCCTAACTCCTCTACTTAACTTCTACCTGCTACTTTGTCTTCCTATTACTTAACCTAGCCCCCACTCTAGTGATGTCTCCCTTATCCTCTAATGCTTGTTGATCTAAACACCTTTGTATATCCCTCTGTTAACCTATTCCCTTCCCCTCCCCTCTAAAGATCCCTCCTTTATCATCTCCCCCTTCCTGTCCTCTTAGAGTTTTATTTCTTTCTAAATTTAGAAAACATTTATACTCTTTTTAAATGTATACGCATTTTTCCCTCTTGAACCCATTCCCAATGAAAGTAGGTTTCCAGAACTAACACTTCCCCTCCCCCATCTAATTCCTCTGTATTGATTCTTCTTTCCACACCTCATTTGTATAAGATAATTACTCTTTTAGCTGTTCTTGAACTGTTTTACTTTTTGAAGTGATATCATATTCAGGTCTACCCCAATCTTTCTTATAAGCTACTTAATTACTAATAACAATCTTAGACATAGGTTTTATATTTTTACATGCATAAAAGCTAAACAATTTACCCTTATTGAATATCTTGTAATTGGTCATTGGTATGTACCTTATATTTCTCTTGGCTCTTGTATGTCAAATCTTCCATTAAGTTCAGGTTTTTTTTTGTAAACAAAGTCCTAAAAGTGTGACAAATTCATTAAATGTCCATTTCTTTTCATTCAGAATTATACTTAACTTTGTTAGGTATCATATTTTTGGCCAGAAGCCCAGTCCTTTTGCTCTTTGATATAGTGTTCCAAAGACCTGCAATATTTTACATCTTGTGTGATTCTAACTGTGGTACTGCCATATAAAAATTGTTTTGTACTTGGGGTTCATAATATTTTGTCCTTGAGTTGGGTATTTTTGAATTTGACTATAATATTCCTGTTTGTTTTCCTCATAGGATTTTTTTCTGGAGGTGATTGGTGGATTATTTTCTGTTTTTACTTTGTCCTCTTGTTCTAATGCTTCAGGACAATTTTCTTTAATTATTTCTTGTATCATTATATCAAGATTCTTTTTTTGATCATAGCTTTCAGGTAGTCTGATTATTCTTATGTTTTTTCATCTTGATCTGTTCTCCAGATCAGATATTTTTCTCATGAGACATTTCACGTTCTCTATTTTTTCATTCTTTATATTTTACCTTTTTATTTCTCAATCACTTAGAAAGGATTCCCCTTTCCCCTATTCTGATTTTCAAGGAGTCATTTTCTTCCCTAAGATTCTGGATCTCCTTTTCCAATTGGTTGAATTTCTTTTCATAATCTTCTTATTTTTCTTGGATTATTCTTATTTTTCTTTTAAATTTTTCTTTAGTCTCTCTCATTTTATTTTTAAAGTCTTTTTAAAGTTCTTTAGTGAATTCTTTTTGGACACCATTTGACATTACTCTCTGGGGTAAAAGAGGATTTCTTTGCTTCAATATGCTCCTCTGAAGGTGAACCCTGGTTTTCTCTATTCCCATGGCAGCTCTCTACCATTGGGTTCTTTCTCCTTTGCCTGTACTTTTTAAAAAATAGTTTAATTTTTATAATCACCTCTAGTCCTGGGGTATGGAAGATGGTACCTCTGACCTCAAACCTCTTCAGGTCTACCCTCTGAACTTGAACTCAAACCAAGACCTCCAGCCTCTTGTAAGTACTCACAGCTAGTGGTGTCCCTGCCCCACTGCTTCTGCACTCACCCGGCATGTGCTGGTTCCTTTTTGCCAACACTGCTCTCGCCAGCACAGCTGGGCCTGGCATTCCTCATCAGCAGAGGTTTCCTAGATCTTCTCTAGTTCAGACACCCAACTCCCCTTATTGTCCTGGAGTAAAATTGAAGTAGTTGAAGTAAATGGAGTAAAAGCTCCTTTGGCTGGTGCCTGGGCAGCCTCTCAACCCAGCTAACCCCAGGGCTTGCAGTTTGTTGTTTAAGCAGTCCCTAGCCTGGAGGTGTGTACTCTTCACAGGGACAAACCCATGCTCTGGGATTTTTCTTCAGTTTCTTTCAGATTGTGCCAGGAGGGCCCCTGTTTCACTCCTACTCTTATTTATTTTCACTGCTCCCTGTTCGTCCTGAGGTGCTACTTTATCTTTTTTTTTGTGGAGGAAAATCTTGAAAGCTTAAAATTTTCTGACCTACTCTACCATCTTCCCAGAATCCTCTCCAAAAAAACTTCTCAATAATGAAATCTATACCAGAAAGAGAGAGGTTGTTTTAGGAGGTAATGGATTCCGCTCCTTGGAGGACTCTAAGGCAGAGAATGGATGAACACCTGTCAGGAATGTTCTAGCTGGGATTTCTAGGCCTCTCACAATGCCTAGTTCTGTGACCTTTTAGGTCTTTCTCACCGTTTCTCTAAGATCTTCTTATCCTTTCCCACTCCCCTCTGATTCTCCCTTGGGAATGAATTTATTAGCTCCCTTATCATTTTTATTGTTCCTATTATTTTGTTCTACCTTATATTTTATTTTACTGTGAATCTATAAATGGATGACCTATTAAACATCATAAACTTCTCTAACTGACCATTAGCTCTCTCACCCCTATGTGGTTTTCATCATTATAGGAGGATTGTTTTCTTAGTTCTTGGGCCATAATGGGCATTACAGTCACATGAGTTTGCATTTTTCTTGCTGAAATTTGTTTGGCTATATCTTATTCATGTTTCTAATTCACTTTAATGGTTTTGAATTATGGTATTTTTTCTCAGTGGTCTTGTAACACCTCCAAAGTGAGTCATGGTTTAAAAAAATCGACTCATAGAATAACTGATCCTTCTCAGAATTTGATTAAGATAGAAAGCTTCAATCAAAAAATACATTTTTCCCCTCCCCACCACCTCTTTTCCATCAACCTTTGTTTCAAATCCAAAGGATAATTCTACAAAATGAGTTTTAGTTTTCTTTGTATTCCTTCTTGCCTGTCTCCTGGGCCTTTTGCTTGGTGTGTGCCTTTGAGATTTTCTCTCTCCACTGGTAGTTGGTAGGTAGAACTAATTTTGTGACATCGTAGACTTACACCTCAAAGGAACCTTAGAAGTTGTCTGATGCAATCCCCTCATTTTATAGATGAGGAAATCGAGGCCTAGAGTGGTTAGGTTACTTGTCCAAAATTACACTGGGGCAGCTTTGTGGCACAGTGAATAGAGCATTGACCCTGGAGTCAGGAGGGACCTGAGTTCAAATGTGAGCTCAGATACTTGACAACCACAATTGCCTTACCAAAAAAGAAAAAAAAGAAAACAAAAGATTACATAGGTAATAAGTGGTAGAATTGGGATTTGAATCTAGCTCCTCTGATTTTGAAATAAAGGGCCCTTTCCATTCATTGTACCAACATCTTTCTGCATTTTCCCTTGTGGATTTCATTTTACGATTAAAATTTCCATGGCAGGATGATCTGACTTAGTTGTTTTAGCTGTGGATTGCCACTGCCTTAGGGATAGTTGTCTCTTGCTTCATTCCTCACACAATTTCCTGAGCTCCACTTTCTGCCTGAATCAGGTTAGATCCTGGTTAGGTTGGTCCCTGCTTACCTGAGGAGAAGGGATAATAATAATTCAGTGAGTGATAAAACCGAGGATGTTGGATGTCATAGATTGTCACTTCCTTTAGCTTCACTTCTGAAACTTGCAACTGATGTTAACAGGGATGAAAAGCTGTCCTGGCCAGGATTTAAGGACTTTTTCTTTTTTAGATTTTTTTTTGTTTTAAAGCATAAATGAGTATTGACTTTTGTCAACAACTTTTTGAATTTCTGTTGAAGTATAGTGGGAAGAATTATATATTAAAACTTTGGTCAGTTAGTTTCCCTCAATCCAACTAATGAAATTACAGATGTAAGAGGATAGATAACAGAGACAATGAGGTATTCAGGTCTTAAATGAAGTAGAAAGGAGTGTATGCACTTGTTACCTCTTTATGAGATGTGAAGAAAATTTTCAGTCAAGCTTGAAAGATTTAAAGGGTGGCTAGCCATTGGCTGGACAAAGGATAGGTCATATGCATGGTACCATTTAAAGAGTAAGACATTCTCTAGAGAGTGTCAGACAGGAGACAGCTCTGAGTAGTGTGAATTCTGACAGGCAAGAGAAGAGCCAGATATAGAAGAACAATCCAGCCTTGAGAAGGCATTATTCCAGTGGGAAATGCTGCATGCTTCAAGCAACACTTCTAGTCATTTGAGACACAAGGTAGGAGGTTTGTGAATTGAGACAGACTTAGCTCTGGCTGTTGGGAGTCAAGCTTTGCAGAGGAACAGTACTGGAAAACCCAACTGAGTGTTTTCTTGCAGGGATGCACTCAGGAGAGCACATGAGGACACCAATGAAAAGAACATTGAGGCCCTGTATCATCAAAAGCATGAATTGTCAGATGTGTAGGCTCCCTATAGGTATGACTCTTTACTAGTATATTCTACGTATATGCTTCTTCTTCCCAGTGATGTCATGTGCAATTATGGGAAAGTGTGCCAGTCTCAAGCTTGTGGGGAAATATTTTATTATTGTTGTTTTTATGATGATACTATGTTAATAAATGGCTTTGCTTAGAGCTAATTAGCTGGTCAGTTGGTTGACTCCAAATGGAAACAGACTGGGGGGCTTGTAAGCTTTAAAAGTGTGGGTCTGGGGTGGCCAGGTGGCATACTGAGTAGAGCACCAGCCCTGGATTCATGAGGACCTGAGTTCAAATCTGACCTCAGATACTTAACACTTACTAGCCATGTGACCTTGGGAAAATTACTTAACCCCAATTGCCCTGCTTTCGCCCCTCCCCCCCCAAAAAAAGCAAAAAAAAAAGCGTGGGTCTCCAGAGTCAGGCTGTTCTTTCTGTTCTGCTCATGGACTATCCATGTCCCATCATTATTATCATCCCTATGAAAAGTAAGGCTTTTGGAAAAGAAAAGTTGTGTTTCCTTATCTAATTCCTATAGTAGTGAATTTGTTGATCTCACACCATAATTTCTTTCTTTACATGTATTTTGTTCAATTTTTCTTATGGAAACCTGCTAAATTTTTACAAATCTCTATTCAAGAAGGAGGCAGTGTGGTGCAGAAGGCTCTACTTTGTATATGAAATCATGAGGCCTAACTTTAACCCCTGGCCTTACTATCACTAGTTGTCCTTCCTATAGCCAATATATCCTAAATACTCACCATTCCCTAGAGTCCCTCTCTCCTAATGTGCAATGCAGCCCCGGAAGGTGCTTTCCTAAGGTACCCATTCATACATCATAAATCATAGGTTCATATATTTAGAACTAGAAGAGACCCTAAAGTCCATGATTTTAGAGATGAGGAAATGAAGGCAGAGAGTTTATATAACTTGTCTAGTACCAGACAGCAAATAAGTCTCTAGGGTAGTATTTGAACCCAGGTCTTCATGACTCCAAATCCAGTCCTCTAACCACAATCCCATAAAACAAAAGATATCTCATATTTTAGTGGCAGTCTATAATTAACTTGCTAGAATCAGATTTCATATCTAATCTTTCTCTTCTACTCCTCTTACGCCATCCTCTCATGGCCTCCATACTCACCAAAAATCACCATCTATTCTCTCTTCTCATGTAGGGAATATGGGAGACAGTCTCTCACTCCCCTCTGTCTCTTGCCTCTCCTCTCCCCATTCAAATGACTTCCTTCTATTTTATCCTTCTCACCCCCAAATATTGTTCCACCTATAGAGAGAAATCGATTTTAGTGAGTAGAATTTTAATTCAATCTTTCCTCCTCTCATTCTGATGCTTTAAATCCCTGTTAAAACTTTATGTCCTTAGAACATTTTTTTTTCTCATCATGGTCACTTTTAGTTCTCTCTTTAGCCCTTGATAACACTTAAAAAAAAAAACCCAACTCAACAACCAATTAACTTTATCTTCATCTAGAAACATAAACGAATTGATTTCTTTGCTTAGAGTATTCTTATTAACTACATATGTGTTTCTTCTGTTTCTCTTGTGTGTTGTGTTTGAAAGTATGATGCTCTGTTTCTATCTGATTTCTTTTGGAGAAATGGTTTACAGCTTTCTTTGGTTCAAGGTCAATACTTGATGATTAGACTCGGCTTTGAAGGACATGTTATTGTGGGATGTAGTCTTGGGAAGTTTTCTGAGTTACTTTTCTTTTAAAAATATTCTGTTTTAACATCTCTTGTGATTTCTTCTGGATGTGTAATAGTTCTGAGCTATTCATATTGGCTTTCTACCACAGCTGAGGCTTGAAACACAAACCTTTTAGGTTTTTAGTGTTAGAGGTGCAGCTGATATGCAGTCAGGCTAGGGGTAGTTGAGGACAGGAAGTAAGAATACTTTGGCTCTTCTATTACTTCCATTCTGTTGGGGGGGGTTTCTGTTTTTTTCTTTTTCTTACTTTGATTTCACCTGTGGTTCCAAGAAGCTATATGCTATAGCATGTGCAGTCGTCATACCCTGGTAAAACCATCTCAGCAGGCAGACTAAACCAGCGTGAGGGTAACCCACAGTCCTTACACCTGTAGGTGAGTTAGGAGGATATCTCTCCCAAAATATGAAGACTTCCCCTGGTGGAATGGGCAGATGAGAATGGTTTGTTTCAATGGCCATGAAGGCAGCTTAAGCAGGTGCTGTGTGAAGCACTCTTGGAGTTTGGTCAGACACTGAACATGCCAAGGTCATCTATTGAGTGCTGGGCCATTGCCATTCATCTTGACTTTTGTCCTCCCACTAGACTTTGAAAGATAGTGAGGTTGATGACTGTACAATTATGTCTCACTTAAAGCTGATTCATGCACAAGGCAATATAGCACCTGTGATGTCATTGGTCCTCTTTGAAAACAAGGGATGAACAACAACAAAAACACCTTTGATCTGAATCACTATTAATCTGATGCATTTCTTCTTGATTTTAGGTTCCTGAATGATGGAAATATTGGCTACACTGTCATTATAGTATTCTTCTTACTCCCCTGCTTTACTTTTGAATACTCATTCCATGATATCCTATTGAGTTTACAGATACATAAAATGAAGGGTATTCCCTGTTATGAATTTTCTCTTCTTTCAAGGCATAATTCAGATGCTAATTGATCTCTGCTTTTTAAATTTTTTAATAGAAATTTTGATCTCTCCTTTGAACTGCTTCTATTATATTTGCATCATTGCTATTGACAGGCCCATTTTATTCCCTCATTAGAATGTAAATTCTTTGAGAACAGGAATAGTGTCTTAGTTCATCTTTTTATATAATGTGCCTAGAATAGTGCCTTCCTTATAATGGGTACTCAATACAATTTGAGATGAATAAGTGCTAGGATATTTCCATGGGGGAATATTTGTGTTCCTTTGAAACATCTCCTTTTAAAAGTGGGTTAGAAGAGGGAAAATAAAGCATAATTGATTGCTCATTCCATCCAGCCACTTGAGTGTAGTCAGACAGGGCAGAAAGAAATGGAAGCTCCAGGTTTCAATGCTGCACTATAACTCTAAAAATGCTCCTAGAAAATCAACTTATCAAATCATAATGTAAAATAGTTACTCTCACAAATTTCCTATTTATGAAGCTTGCTCTCTTTTGTGTGAATGACACTATTCCAATCAATAGCTATTCACTGTTAAGGTGCCTGGCCTTGTTGAAATATCTACATACATGTATGAGGAGAAGCAGTTCTTTTCCAGTTACAGAGTCTGATACTTATAATGCTTCATGTCCCTGGGGAGCTGAAGCTAATGGTGCCCACTAT
The DNA here is from genome assembly GCA_028627135.1 of Pseudochirops cupreus. Classification (NCBI taxonomy): domain Eukaryota; kingdom Metazoa; phylum Chordata; class Mammalia; order Diprotodontia; family Pseudocheiridae; genus Pseudochirops; species Pseudochirops cupreus. The sequence continues at coordinate 177,432,561 of CM053581.1, read as the reverse complement.
AAAATAGGAATTCCAGAACCTGAGACATTTCAATTGACTTTCTCTGTCTCTCTCTCTGGCACATTTACTCCTGTGTTTCCATGTGTGGTTGAGATAGACTGGAGTCAGAGGTTATTAGTGTTGAGGTTGAAAAACTCAGCGGAGAGGGGAAAGGTTTTGAAGGGGATAGGGAGCAGGTATTGGAGTGGAGATGAAGACCATGACCTAGTTATGAAATTTATTTGGGAAAACAGAAAGTCATCTGGAAATTCATTTATTTAAGGAAGGAGAGGTGGTTTCTGAATGATGGTAGCAGATGGGTGGCAGCAGAGAGCAAGAAGTATGCCAATGCCACTTCTTGGCTCTGTGTGTCAAGAGGTATGACAGAAGAAAAAGCCAGCCCTAGAGAGAAGGTAGTGTTAGGGCACAAGCTAGGTTTCAGTGAGTACCAGAAGATGCAAGACAAATGAGAGTAAGAGATCTTGGGATCATAGATTTATAGTTAGAAGAGACATTAGATTCATCCAATAACTTTACTTTACAGATAAAAAAATCAAGGTCCATATAAAAAAAGGTCCAAGGTCATACAATTAGTGTCAGAACTTCTGATTATAAATCCAGGGCTCTTTCCAGCATACTACTAAAAGGGGCTAGGGGTGTGTGTGTGTGTGTGTGTGTGTGTGTGTGTGTGTGTGTGTGTGTGTGTAATTCAGAGGCTACGGTGGAAAGGAAGGGCAAAGGAGGATAGGAGGTGTAAAAGACTAGGAGGAGTGTACTCTGAGGAAGAGGACAGAGAAACCTGCACAGTGGCTCTGACTAGTGTGGTCAGCCTGCTTCACTATTCCAGTGATTCTTATATGTTGGAGTCCTCCAGGTGAGATAAATTCATAATCATTTAATCAATTAAGAATCATTTATTAAACTCCTACTCTGACTTAGGTCTAGGAGCAAAAGACAAAAAATGAACAATAGTTCCCTTCAAGGAGTTTACATTTTAAGGGAAGGAGATTGCATATGTGTGGGCATTATTTGGTATTAAGACAGAAAGAGAGACTTTAAAGAGCCATAGGATGAGGGTTGGGGCCAGGCGATAGGGAAAGGAACAGAGTGACTGGGCAACTAGAAAAGAACTCAGGAGGAGAAGGAATCACTCCCCCAGGGTTGTTATTATCTAGGAGCACAGTTGCTTCCTCTCTGGACACTATTATCTTGTTTACTACTGCCAAAGAATAGGTTTTGTGTGAGTCAAAGAACCACTTACCCAAAAATTAAGAAACAGAAGTAGAAGTGAAGTGGACAGGAAGCTTTATTCCATTTCCCAGGAAAGGGGCATCCCCCACTGAGATAAATCAGGGGAAAGAGGAACCCAACATGGGACAAAGTAGGGTTTTTAAACTGTAACTCAGTCGGATCACATTCCCCCACTGTCCCTCACTTCCATTGGCCAGGAGGTAGGCTCACAGTGTAAGACAGGAAGGAGACAAAGAATGGCAGAAGGCTGAGTGCTGTCCCTTGTTCCCATTGGCTGGGAAGTGGGCTCAGAGTCTAAGGTGGGAAGGAAGATAATGAACCACAGAAAGCTGTCTAATCTAAATATATATACCTCTTTGAAAAACACTACCACAGGGAAAAGGGAGTGCTTCTTTTTTTTTAAAAAAAGAAGCTTTGAAAGGGTTTAATGTTAATGTACCAGCAAGGGAATGGGAAAGGGTCCTGAGTTGTGTACTTTTCTTAGGGAACCCAGGACTCAGCTCTAATTTCTCTCTCTCTCTCCTTCCTTATTCTGGGAAATCTTCACTGAGAGCACAGAGTGCATCCCATTCAGTTTCAAATTTTTCTTAGATATTACACTGACTGTAACATAAGAGTAACAATAAATATGCACCTTTCTGTAGTACCTTAACATGTTTGCTAAGTGCTTTTCCTCAGAATAGTCCTCTGAAGTAGGTACTGCATGAATAACTATCATCATTTGAAAAATTAGGAAATGAAATGTTAGAGTTTAAGTGATTTTAGTCACACAGCTAGTAAGTATTAGAGTCAGGGTGAGATCCTCAGTTTCTTTTCCCTCCCCTCTCCTTCCCTCCTTCCCTTTCCCCTTCTTTTCCCTTCCCTTCCTTTCATTCTCTGATGAATGAAAGAACATTTATTTATACGTTATTATATGCAAAGCACTATGCTAATCACTGAAGATATAAACTGAAAAGTAAGATAATCTCTGTTCTCAAGGAGCTCAAATTCTAATAGGGGACCAAGAATAGAGAGTTATAGCTGTAATTTTCATTCTATGAGGCTTTTTTTGGTGGACTTGTGAAAATGTGTGTGTGTGTGTGTGTGTGTTTGTGTGAGTGTGTGTGTGTTTGTGTGAGTGTGTGTGTGTGTGTGTGTGAAAAAAATTTGAAGAAGCAGAGTAGAATAAGGTGAGTAAAAGTTTTAGAAATTTAGAAATGTTGACTTATTTCATGGAGAAATTTTATAAAGAGAATTTTATGAAGAACATGTCTGGAGAAATATTAAGAGGGAAGGCTTGAGAAAAGTCAAAGGGGGAAAATTTTTTCTTGTCATAGAGATAAACTAGAGAAGACAGAGAGAAAAAAGACCGATGTATCTTCTTACTTTATGAAGTTATTGTTACCATTTTGAGAAAAGGATGAAGATGATTGTGGGGAAGACTGTTTATCCTGGATGAACTAAATAATGCAGGGATGTGCACTTAGAAATACAGAGAAGTCATCTGTTGTTACAGTGAAAAATTGAGATGACTTGCTGTGATTTTTCTCACTCTTAAAATATTATAAATATTTATATCCATATTTCATTATTAATTTCATGGTTAACAAATGGTATATTCAGTAACTTTACTATTTATTTAATTCTATGAGATTAAGGGATTTAATATATAAAGAGATGAGTAACTACTATTGGGAAAGGAAGTTTATCCAGTTTATCTGATAAACTGGGGGTGGGGACTCTGAGCTTAGTTGATTAATTGAAAACTATTTGAAAGTTTTCAAATTGGGGAAGTAACATCTGCATATATTCTTGGCTTAGGATAATGAGATTAAGTATGAAACAATTCAAGTAATAGGTTGAAGACTGACCTACAAGTGAGTGTAGATGACCCCATGTAACTTTTTTATATCTTTCTTTGTTGTTTTCTCTTTTTCTTCTTCACAATATTGTCATTACTATTCTTATTATTAAAACTACTATTAACTGGAAATATAGGGGATGCCCATCAATTGGGGAATGGCTGAACAAGTTGTGGTATATGAATTTAATGGAATACTATTGTGCTATAAGAAATGCGAAGGAGATGGACTTCATAATTACCTGGAGAGGCTTATACAAACTGATGCTAAGTGAGAAGAGCAGAACCAGGAAAAATTTGTACATAATCACAGACACATTGCATGTGTGATGACCAGCCTTGATAAACTGGACTCTCCTCAGCAACGCACAGCTAAAAGACAACTCTACAAGCCTCAGGATGGAAGGAGATATCAACATCCAGAGAAAGATCTAGAAAGACTAGAGTTTAAATGGAGACTAAAGCAATACATGCTATGGTTATTTTTCATGTTTGGTTTTGTTTCCTTTTTCCCAGTGTTCACTCATTGGTTACAACCCTTCTATACAACCAGACTATTGTACAATGTGAAAATATTTGCAGATCCTGTACATGATTGCACGCCACCATGAGGGGAGGGGGGAAAGGAGGGGAGAAAATCTGGAACCTAAGGGATTGTGGAACTGAATCTTGTAAACTAAAAGTAAATAATAAAAAAAAGAATACCAGACATTCCCCAAATGATAAATGGTCAAAGGATACAAACAGGCAGTTTTCAGAGGAAGAAATTAAAGTTATCTATAGTCATATGAAAAAATGCTCTAAATCACTATTGATTAGAGAAATGCAAATCAAAACAACTTTGAGGTACCACATCACACCTATCAGATTGGCTAACATGACAAAACAGGAAAATGATAAATGTTGGAGAAAATGTGGGAAAATTGTAACACTAATTCATTCTTAGAGTTGTGAATTGATCCAAACATTCTGGAGAGCAATTTGGAACTATGTCCAAATGGCTATAAAATTGTGCATGCCCTTTGACCCAGCAATACCATTTCTAGGGCTGTATTCCAAGGATATCATAAAAATGGGAAAAGGACCCACATGTACAAAATATTTATAGCAGCTCTTTTTCTGGTGGCCAAGAACTGGAAATTGAGGGGATGCCCATCAACTGAGAAATGACTAAAGAAGTTGTGGTATGTGAATGTAATGGAATACTATTGTGGTGTAAGAAATGATGAACAAGCTGACTTCAGAAAAACCTGTGAAGACTTATTATATGAACTGATGCTGAGTGAAGTGAGTAGAATTAGGAGAACATTGTACACAATTAACAGCCACAGTGATCGGTAGCTGATTTTGATGAGACTTAGCCCTTCTCAGCAATGCAAGGACCTAAAATAATTCCAAAAGACTCATGATGGAAAACACCATCCCCATCCAGAGAAAGAACTATGGAGTTTGAATGCAGAGTGAAGCAGACTATTTTCTATTTTTGTTGTTTTTTCTTTCTCATGATTTCTCCCATTTGTGCTGGTTCTTCTATACAACTTGACTAATCAAAAAATGTTTAGTAAAAATGTATATGTAGAGCCTAAAAAAAACAAAAACAAAAACTACTATTACCATGACAAGAAAGACTTTTATTTATATAATACTTTTTGTTGTTAAGTAATTTACATGTATTATTTTATCCTCACACCTACCAGAAGGGTTATGAAAGACAAATAATATTATTCCCCTTTTACTGATGATGCAAGTACTGCTCAGCACAATTATGTGATTTGCCTAAGGTTCCATGGCTTTTAGTTGTTGGAGTTGATACTCTAATCTAGATATATTGACTCCTATCCTGAGCTCTTTCCTTGACATTCTGATGACAAGTAGATCAATTTCAGGTTCTATTTGTTCATGGATAACATAGGGATTAAATTTAAACCTAGTAGAACTTAAGTACCTCAATATTTTGGGGTGTGTGTGTGTGTGTGTGTGTGTGTGTGTGTGTGAGAGAGAGAGAGAGAGAGAGAGAGAGAGAGAGAGAGAGAGAGAGAGAGAAAGAGGAGAGTGAATGATTTAGGATCTCTTAAAAATCATATACAATGCACCTGAATTTGGGTCAAACACTTTTTTCCTAATTTAGGCATGAATTGAATCAATTGAATATATACAGATGATATAAGCTCCCTCTGCCATGTGGAATCTATTTTTAGGGCAGGAGAGACATCCACAAAGGTGAGAGAGAAAGAGAGAGAGAGAGAAAGAGGGAAAGAGAGAGAGAGGCAAAGAGAGAGAGAGAGGGAGAGAGATGGAGAGAGAAATAGAGAGAGAAGAGAGAAAAAATAGAGAGGGAAAGAGGCAGAGAGAGTGAGAGAGAGAGAGAGAGAGAGAGGGAGAGGGAGGGAGAGAGAGAATGATGGTTATGGTGTGTTTATTAAAATCAACTAACCAGGAGATGTTCATTGGTATCACCCCATGCCTTGGACTGTCAGGTTTTAAAGTGTGAGGTTACAACAATATAGCAGCAACATTAGGACAAAAATGAGCTGCAAAGTGACCAGAGACCTTTAGAATATTACATCAGCACTAATACAAATGAATCAGAATTGCAAAGTCATAACAAAGACAAAACCTTTTGATACCACCAATGTGAAGAAATTCATCCCACAGAATTGATTTGGAAGCAATTAGAACTAGTTATTAATTAGAGAAGAAAATAGGATAATGAGATGGGAGGTTTGGGGGAGTAATAATATTTAACAGTAATAAGAATTGACATTTAAATAAAGCTTTAAGGTTTACAAAGCATTTTATATTTATTTTCTCAGTTGATCTTCATAATAGCCCCACAAGATAGGCACTTCCTCCAAAGTTCTAGGATTTTATAACTATGGGTCCCCCTTCCATTAATACTTTTCTATATCCCCTTAACTTAGTATACGCATTGCTGTGGTAAGAATTGCCATAATTAAAAATTTCAGCACTCAGTAACCAAATTGGAAATGAGTCTTTCTCGACTGAGGTAGACTGGTCCTCAGGAGGGTATACACTATGATTGGCTATAACACCCTTAACTGATACCTTTCTAGCTCACTCTTACCTAGTTGAGCTTACACTGTGTTGGTATGACCTTCTAGAGCCAGGGTCCCCTTCATACTACAATGAAAGATTTGAGTAGAACTTTATTATTTTATTCTCTAGTCTCTGGTGAAGAGGCAACTTTTCTCTTTGGGCGAAGTCAACCTCTCTACTTGTGTCTTCCCCCAAATCTGTTCCCCTCCCAATCTTTTCATTGTCATTTTTTTTTGCAATGAACATATATTTTTTCTTTTTTCTCTCTAGCTCCAGTGAAAAAAAGGAAAAAACTGTAACAAATAAGCATAACCAAGCAATGTAGTTTCATATTGACCATGTCCCAAATGTCATTCTGCATATAGTCCATCACCTCTCTGTATGGATGTGGGCATACATCTTTCAAAGTGGCTCATTTTTACAACACTGTGTTATAATTGTTCTCCCAGTTCCACTCACCTCATACGAGTATCCATAGCTTTTTCTGGATGTGACCCCTTCTTAATTTCTTATAACATAGTAGTATCCCTCCCACCTTTGTAGATTCCAATTTCTTCTGGTGGATTATTCCTATAATCATCTCCATCCCTCTTTAATCTAAAATGTTTTACTATCTACTTATTCCTTCCCAGCTGCCTACAAAACATACCTAGATCTCTCCTTATTGTTAAAAAACCATCACATTATAACCACTTTCTCTTCAAGTTATCTTACTACTTCTTGCCTCCCTTTCACAGTTGAACTCTGAGAAAAAATTATTGCCTCCATTTTCTCTACTCTCATTCATTTCTCAGATTCTAGTGTTAAAATGGTGAGACTTGAAATCTGTCTTTTGACCTCATCACATTGGCTGAAATGGCTATCATCAAAGTCTCTCGATTGCCAAATTTGATGACCTTTGCTCAGCCCTCTTCCTTCTTGAATTCTCTAAGGCATCTGACTCTGTTTATAATCTTTTCGTCCTGGATTTTTTTCTCTAAGTTTTCATAATATTGTACTGTAATTGTTCTCCTACCTATCTTACTGCTACTACTTCTCAGTTTCATTTTTGTATCAGCATTCATGTTATTTCCACTGAATACTGGTGTAATCTAAGGCTCCATCCTGGGCCCCCTTCTTTTCTCTGTACACCTTCTCAATGACTTCATTAGCACTTGTGTTTTCAATCATTTCTATGCAGAGAACTTCAAGATCCATATATCTAGCCATAATCTCTATCCTGAACTGTAGTTCTACATCACTAACTGCTCATTCAACATATTAAACCCATTGTCTCAAAGGTATTTTAAACTCAACGTGTCTAAAACAGAACTCATTTTCTCTCCTCCTCCCCCAAATTTACCCCACTTCAAAACACCCTTATTTCTGTTAAGGGCACCATCAATCTTCCATTCCCTCTGTTTTACAACCTCAAAGTTATCTTTAACTTTTCTATTTCCATCATCCCTCATATCTAATCACTGGACAAATCTTGTAAATTCTACTTCCATATCTCTCCCAGTCACTCCCTTCTTTCCCTCATATGGATGCTTTTCTGGTTCAGATCCTTACCTCCCATTTTTCCTTTCCTAAACCACTGTAGTAGTGTCCTATTAAGTTTTCATCCAAAGAGCAATGTGTTTAGAGTTAGAAAACATGGGTTCATGTTTGAACTCTACTAGTTATTATGTGTTTAACTTTAGGGAAGTCACTTAACCTCATTGCACTGGCTTTATTTTTAAAATGGGGCGGGGGAAGTTGACCTTGATAATCTTAAAGGCCCTTTTCAACTCTATAGCTTATTCATCCTTCACAGACTTGAAAAAACTATATTCCTAAAATACTAATTTAACCATCCCATTCTTTTGCTCTAGGGGTTCCTTATTGCTTCCAGGATGAAATGCAAATGCATGTATTTGTCATTTAAATCCTTACAGAATCTGCCTTTAGGCTATGTTTCTGGTTATATTGTATCTTATCGCCCTTTGAACACTTCATGTGTTGGCCAAACTGACCTACTTGATAACTTTCACACAGCACTCCTTCTCTTGCCTATCAGCCTTTTTAGAGCCTTTCCATCAAACTAAAAGCACTCTCTCCCTACTCTGTCTTTTAGAATTTGTAATGACTTGACATTTTTGTATATATTTCGTATCTAATTTTATATATATACATGTCATCTCCTTCAATAACATGTAAACTACTTGAGGGTAAGGTTATTTTAATTTTGTCTTTGTATCCTCAGTGCCTAGAAAATTGCTCGGCACATAATAGGTACTTAATAAATGTTCACTGATTGATTGATACTGGTAGAATGTACCTTAAGTATTATCATCCTCATTCTATAGATGAAGAAACTGAAGCTTAGTGAATTGTCAATGGTCATAAGTGTCAGGGACCTCTTTAGACCTCTTTTCATTGTAATAAGGAGCCATACTAAGCACTGTAGGGACTGCAGAGAAATATACAACATGGTCACAATTTTAAATAGTTTTTATATTTAATCCTCCCTCTCTCTCCTCTTTGGAAGACATGGAGAAATAGTGATGGAAAATAACCTTTGAGTGGGAAGTATCTGTAATCTTATCTTTTATTAGAATAGCTGTGGGTGTGAAAGCAAGATATTAAATCCCCCCCCTCCCCCACTTCTATCATCTTCTTTCACCCCAGTGAAAAAAGCCTGAGTGGATTATATTTACCTGACTGCAAAATTTACTTTCCCTATGTAGGGGAGTGACCCTCAACAGTTAACTTGTCTAGGGACATGTATCTGCTTCTGAGAAAAAGTAGTTGATGAGCTTGTCTGCTTTAGCAGTTTACTTGTGTGTGGGTATAAGTTTGTGATAAAGTTTTTAAAGAATCATTTTCTGAATTAAGTCTGAATCAGCTTACTACTTATTTTCATATGACAAACTATAGAACATCACAGTGAATGGAGAATGATTTTCTTTAGTGATTAGCTTTTGAAGAATTGGAGAGCTTCTAGGTTAATAACTAGGAATAAATGGATTTTGGAACTGTTCTATTATCATGGAACAAAAGTAGTTTATCTGATTATAGTCAGAAGATGAGGATTTGTTTATTAATTATAAGGTGAGATCTTTTGCAGAGAATATCCACCTGCTGAACCAAGAAAATTGTTAGAGGTTAAAGGACAAATTTCATGACTACATTAAAGAGATCATAACACTCTATGCACTGTCATTTGTTACCATGTATGTTGCTTGGACAGCAAGAGTTAGGAATGTTCTCCTTTGACATCTACTGTTGAGAAGGAGTAGAGATAATATTTTCTGCTTGCTACTAAGGAAAAGAAGGAATAGAGAAAACATTATTCTTGCTATTATGATTTGCTACTGAGAAGAGAAAAGAGAAGAAAACTCAGAACATATTTCTTTGTTCTGTTATTTCTCAAAAGTAGAGAAGAATAATGCTGAAAAGACAGAGAGTTGGAGAGACTTCTGCTAACTTTAGAATAAAGATCATCATCTTTTCCTGAAAAAGTATAACACTACTTCATCTGAAGGCATCAGCTAAATCTGAAATTAGAAATGATAGATACTACTGCTGCTATTAAAGCGCAATACCAGCTAAGTCAAGGAACAGCTTGTAAACAGAGCATAAAAGAAGTATCCCAGTGGACTAACTGGTCCAGTCAAGACTTTGTGAGCTGCCAAGTGAGCACAGAACAAATAAACCCAGCCTAGCAATCAAGGCATCTATTCAACAAGGCACATCAAGGAACTTTGATGGCCAATTCCTAAGACAGAAAGAAGACATCAAACTCTACAATTACAGAATTATGTGTAACCCTGGCCATATATATTCCTTAAGAGCATGTTTCACTACCTTAAGACTCTAGATATATGTCCATTTTCCATGTGTGAACTGTGTACGTTGATAGGAGACTGTAATTGAGGTTTATATGTACAATGGCATGCAAATAATATGTGCTTTCTTTGAGTTTTAAATAAATGTTTTAGTTAGGATTAGTTGAGTATGAAATTAATTGATTTATTAATGGGAAAAACAGTGGTGTGTGTTCATGAACTATAATGTTGGTAGGAATAGTAACCCACAAGAGCTACCCCAGGACCTTGAAAGTTATAGTAGTAGCTACTTGGTCATTCCTCTAGGAAACCATTCCAACCTGATTAAGTAGGTGTAGAAGGGGTGAACAAGCTAGCTCTAGTCCAGGAAGAGAGAAAGCATAGGGAGAATTGGGGATCAGTGTTATTCCAGAGCTCCAGTTAGAATTATTCTGACTTTAAGGTTGACAGAGCTTATCTTAGATCATGAGAAATGATTTGATACTTTCCTTTTCATTTTTTTCAAATGTAAATATATGTCATAGTTTCTGAAAAAGAATAACAGTCTCTTATTGAATTATGACTATACTATTTGGAGTATTCATTTGCATTTTAGTATTTTATGAAGGACTTTACTTGAAGTCATCCAGGTCCTGTATGAATGTAATGTAAATGTAGAAAAGTTTTATCCAGGAAAAATGAGAAGCCAACTTTTAGCTTCGTATGTGTATATATGTAAATGTTTGTGTGTATTTATATATGCATGTATGTATATATATATACATGTATATATATATATATATATATATATATATATATATATATATTCACATATAAGAATATAGCTAACAGTTGCCCTCTCACAGTAAAGATCAGTTTAGGAAGGCAGATAGGTGGTGCAGTAAATAGAGCACTGGCCCTGGAGTCAAGAGGACCTGAGTTCAAATCCAGCCTCAGACACTTACCACTTACTAGCTGTGTGACCTTGAGCAAGTTACTCAACCCCAATTACCCTGCATTCCTTCCTCCAAAAAGACACACACACACACACACACACACACACACACACACACACACGCACACACGCACACACACACAAAAGGTCAGTTTACATCTCAATCCTAAAGAAGGGCAATGCCAAAGAATGTTCAAATTACCAAACAAATACACTTTTTTCACACTCCAGCAAGTTTATGCTTAAGATTCTGCAAGCAAGCCTTTGGCAATATGAGAACCAAAACTTATCAGAAGGGCTGGCTGATTTTTGGAGAGGGAGAGGAATGAGAGACCAAATTGCCAACATTTTCTGGATTATAGAGAAAGCAAAAGAGTTCCAGAAAAAATCCACTTCTGCTTCATTGACTATACTAAAGCCTTTGACTATGTGGCTGACAACAAAATGTGACAAGTCCAGGGATTACCACATCATCTTGCTTGTCTCCTGAGATACCTGTATGTGGGTGAAGAAACCACAGTTGGAACTAAACATGGGGCAACTGATTGGTTTAAGATTGGAAAAGGAGTACAACAAAGCTGTGTTGTCACCTTATCTGTTTAACTTAGATGCAGAGTACATCATGAAAAATGTCAAGCTGGATTAATCAAAAGCTGGAATTAAGGTTGTCAGAAGAAATATCAACATTCGCAAATATGTAGACAATACCACTCTGATGATGGAAGGTGAAGAAGAGTTAAGAAACTTCTTGTTGAAGGTGAAAGAGGAGAATATGGCTTGAACTTCAACATTAAAAAATAAAATAAAACTAAGATCATGGCAACTGGTCCCATCACTTCCTGGCAAATGGAGGGACAAGAAATGGAATCAGCATCAAATTGTATATTCCTGGGCTCAAAGAAATTAAAAGATACTTGCTCCTTGGAAAGAAAAGCTATGGCAAATCTGGACAGCACATTAAAAAGTAGAGACATTAACTTGCCAAAAACATTCCATAGAGTTAAACCTATGGTTTTTCCATTAGATAATGTATGGCTGTCCAACTCTCCTTGGACTATAAGGAAAGCTGAGCACTACAGAAATGATTCTTTTGAATTATAATACTGGAGAAGACTTTTGAGAGTCCCTTGGACACCATGGAGATCAAATCAATCGAGACTTAAAGAAATTAATTCAGACTATTCATTGGAAGGACAAATGCTAAAGCTGAAACTTGAACACTTTGATCATGTAATGAGAAGACAGGACTCAATGGAAAAGATCCTGATGTCAAGAGACATTGAAGGTAAAAAGAGAAAGGAATGGCAGAGGATGTGATGAATAGATAGTGTCATGGAAGCAATGAATATGAGCTTGGACAGACTTTGGGAGATAGTGGACTATGGTCCATGGGGTCACACAGAGTCAGACATAACTGTACAACTGAACAACAATAACAACAACAAAAATATATCTTATATATATATAATATAGTATATACAAATATGTAATGTGTAAAATAGTTACATATTTGTGATATTATTTACTTTGTTATTCAATAGAACATAAGATCTTCGAGTACAATAATATTTCACTTTTGTCTTTGTATTCTAGTACCCAGCACAAAGTCTCTCATATAGTATGTATGGAATTGAATTGAGCATTTATGATCATAATGAATGTGGGATTAGAAATGACATACATATGAAGACTTTTTTTTGTATTTATCATATAAAATAATGTAATATAATAGTATATAATCACACTATATAACAATTATACAACAATAAATGATCTACTTCATGACTTGACTCTGTATGTGTTGCTTGTCCCTGTAGAATATATGCTCCTTATGAGCAAGAACTGTTTTCATCTTTGTCTTTGTGTCTATAGTGTTGGCATGTACTAGGTGCTTAATCAATACTTTTAAAGCTAAATCTTTGTATTCTGTCTCCCCACCCCTTAGTTTTTTATTAAGTGTCCACTATGTGTCAGGCACTAGGGCTGGGAACACAAAGAATGAAACCATTTTTCCAGGAGTTTATATTTTATTATGAATTCTTAAAAACTGTCAGTACCTCCCCATTGTTTTTAAGATAAAATACAAACTTCTCAACCTTATTTAAGCTCATACATATTCTCACTCCAATTTACTTCTTTTACAATGTTGAAGGAATGTATGAAGGAATTAGTGAATGGATGAATACAGTGGTTAACTATATAGCCTGTAATTTCCAAATACTCTTGATAATCACCCCATCATTATCTGAGAGTTATCTTTAAATGGGTATCTTTTAATAATGAGGATACTTAGTCCTGATGATATTCAAATACCTGATAGAAACTGATATCCATATCTTTGCTTTTTCACTTTTGTTCTCACTTGTACTAAGACCTTTGTAAAATACAGAGGGTTTACACGATAGGCATGATATTTCAGTGCTAGCAATTGGTAAGCAAAAGATAGGAATTTTGGTGAATGTGATCCCCAGTTATATTTTTCTAGTAGGATCAACTTCCCTTTCACATTTAGATTAGTGTGTACATATGACCATTTGGCTAAATGAATACCTGTGGTCACTTTAAGTTCCTTGTGTTTTCTGGAAAATTTCAGTATCTATGTATTCTAACCCCACATTCATTATGATCATAAATATTCAGCTCAATTCCATGCACATTCACAGGGTACTTATTATACATAAGACTGTGTTAGGTGCTGGGATACACAAGCAATACTGAAACAGTATTATCCCCTAAGATCTTACTTCTTTTGAGCAGTGATTGGAGGGGAGGGTGGCAATAACAAATTTATGAAGAAGTACAGTACTCCATAATGTAAGAAGTTATGGGACAAGGAGAGTAAAGGAATGATCTAAACCAACTGCTTTTGGAATATTTGTAGAGGAAGAGACATTATCAGTTGGGGAGTGGGATCAGGAAAGACTATATGGAGATGGAGACTAATGAGCTGAGCCTTCAACGATGATAAGGGTTGTGAAAGACAGAGATAAGAAGGGAGTGCATTCCACCATAGGCACCAGCCTGTTTGAGTGCAGAAGTACAGATAACACGTCAAGTTTAGGGAACAGTTCAGTTTGATTGGAATAGAGAGTATGTGAAGCAGAATGTTGTAAAAGAAGTAAATTGGAGTGAGAATATGTGTGAGCTTAAGTGTAAGGTTAAGGAGTTCGTATTTTATCTTAAAAACAATAGGGAGGCACTGAAAGTTTTTAAGAATTCATAATAGAATACAAATTCCTGGAAAGATGGTTTCATTCTTTGTGTTCCCAGCCCTAGTGCCTGACACATAGTGGACACTTAATAAATGCTTCTTAATTGATTAACTGAACATAGTATTCCAGATGTGGCCTGATCAAGAAATAGCTAAGGATGACACTAGCTTTCTTGGTTGCCATGCCATATTGCTGAATCCTATTGAGCTTGCTGCCTAAGACTCTGAGGAAGCTATGTGTTGGTGAGGTTGGTAGAAAGATCTTAGTTTTCTCATTTTATAGATAAGAAAATTCATGAGTGTAAATGACTGACCTAAGTCATGTAATCATAGAATTTGATTGAGAAAGAAATGAGTTGTATGATGGTGGAGACTTATATGATGCCTGTTTCCCTGTGCTACACTCCTTACTTTCCCACCCCTAGATGCCACCATCACTATCATTAATATTAGAATGTTGTGCTTGGTTGTATCATCTTTAAAATTAAGGATTGGACTCAATCTTTAAGGTTCTTTTCATTTTAAAATTCCACCACTGCTACCTTTGAGGGTAGCTTTCCCTGTTGCTAATGAAATCTTGATCTGCATCATTTCACAAGAACTGACTTTTCCTGAATCTTTTAAACTGATGAGCCTTTTATATCTTTGTAAACACTTACATCTTACACCTTAATTAGAGCTTGCCCAATTTTGAGTCAAAGGCCTTCCTTCCAATGCTAATGATTAGTCTGCAGATCTATCAACTATAACATGGTATATCATTAAATTCCAATCTGTCATTACAAACCCAATTACAATCATTTCAAATAAATTTTAGAGGATCACAGATGTTGGGCTAGAAGAGAACTGAGAGATTATCCAGTCTGTTTCACATCAATGGAAACTACAAAAAGTGAGTGTTTTTGTTGACTCTTTTCCAATATTCTATCAGAAAGAGGTGTTAGAATCCTATAGGTTCTAATAAAGAATGCTGCAATGCTAAATGATAGAAGACATTAAACTAAAAGGAAGGGGGTATGGGCTGGAGATGTCAGTATAGATGTTATCTTTTTAATGCAAGGGAATTACTTTAACACATATATTACAAAACTTTATGCTCCACAGTGATTTGGGAAATAATAGGGCCCTTCCTGATAAAAACTAATGGAGCTCTTACAGTTCAGCACTTCCTTCATGTAGTACTGATGAATTTAACATTATGTTAGCTTTTGGAAATGTCACACAAAATGGATGAGGACAGAGCAACCAGAGAAAGGGTGTAATCAATTTTTAGAAACCACAATTTTCTTCTCCCGTTAATCATGTTCTCAAACTTATGTGAGGGAAATGACTAGGAATGGAGAGGAGATTGTGTGAAATGAAAACAAGCAAACAAGCCTACCTCTGTCTTTGGGAGTTGGGAGCAATTATATGGAACTATAGGATGGATAACACAAGAAACCCTGGGCATCATCTTGTCAATCTTCTCTCTTCCTACTTTTATAGAACAGAAAGGACTTATCCAAAGTCATGCAGGAAGTAAATAGTGCCTTGGAGATGAAAACCTGAGCCGAGTCCTGAGGTCTTTGCGTTCTATAATTCTCTCCCTTGCAGTTAATTCAAACCATTGTCTGTTATCCTGAAGCATGAATGATAAATAGGTTGCAGTCTTTGGCACAAATGCATCACCCCTGCTCAAGTACAAAGACCTCATGTGTCCTAGAATTGCAGAATCAAAGAATCCTAGAGTTAGATGGGACTTCTGAGATTAACTAGTTCAATTTATACCTATACTCTTCCTTTCAATGCAGGCTGATTGCTATAGCTTTTTAAGCTGCCATATCACTACACTAATGACTCCTTCAACACTTCCAGTTTTAAATGGAGCACTGGGCTTGGAGTCAGGAAGACCTGAGGTGAAATCTGACCTCAGACACCTACTTGTGGGATGACCCTGGTTAAGTCATTTAACCTCTATCTGCCTTACTTTACTCCCCTGTAAAATAGGAATAATAATATCATCTATCTCCTAGGCTTGTTATGAATATCAAAAGAGATGATATTTGTAAAAAATTTGGCCCAGTGCCTGGCACACTTAATACATGCTTATTTCCTTCCTCTTTTCTTCCCTTAAAAACCTCAGACCTTTTTTTCATATGACTTCAAGTCACATCTTCCCCAAAATGGGGAAAAAATATTCTTCTGAATTGGATTTTCTTAAATATGTTTATAAGCCTTTACATTTCTCCCTACTAATTTAACTTTATATTTTGTTGTTTTTCAGTTGTTTCAGTCATGTCATACTCTTTGGGACTCCATTTGGGGTTTTGCTGGCAAAGATACTAGAGTGGTTTGCTATTTTTTTCTTCCAGCTCATTTTATAGATGAGTATACTGAGGCAAACAGAATTAAGTGACTTACCCAGGGTCAAAGGGCTAGTAGTATCTGAAGCCAGATTTGGACTACAGAAGATGAGCCTTCCTGACTTCAGGCCCAATAGTCTATCCACTGTGCTAGCCAGCTGTACCTTTGACTTTATTGGAAATAGACTAATGTTCTGATGCTAGGTAGCCTTCCTTAGTTCAAATCTGGCCTCAGACACTAACTAGATATGTGACCCTGGGCAAATCATTTAACCTTGTTTGCCTCAGTTTCCCTATCTGTAAAGTGAGCTAGAGAGGGAAATGGCAAACCATTCCACTCTCTTTGCCAAGAAAATCCCAAATGGGGACCTAAGGAGTTGGACATGACTGAATGACATGACAACGATGATGATGATGATTATGACAAAAATTACAAGCTGTTTTGACCTATGAATCCTGAAAATGTCAATGTGTTAGCTATCACTTCCAGCTCCGCAAATTTAGGAAGTACTCTACTATCTATGTCTTTTTTCACATTATTGGTAAACATGTTAAATAGCATAGAGTCAAACACAGATCCTTGGGAGCATTCCACAACCGCTGGAGGTCTCCTTAAATGACAATGAATAATTAATGAGTACTCTTTGGATCAAATTATTTAACCAGTTCTGAAGTCACTTTACTATATTATTGTCTAGCCTACAACTTTCTATCTCCTTACTTAATAAATTCTATTAGCTCAGAAGGCCTTTGACATTTTAACACTCTCAATAACTTAGTCCCCTCCTGACCTACTTGTTATTCCTCACATATGTAAGAGGGGATATTATCTTGTTTTGCTCGCACAAAAGTTATTGGAAGATAATCAATAGCTACGGGGAAGTTTGCTTATCTTACTAAGACCTTACCTAAGATGTTATTAAGTGGCTTTCCTGGAACTATGACAATGGCCAGAGGGAACTAGAAAGGTGGGGGTGTGGCAAACAGCTCAGACCTTGGAAGAAGTCATGCTGGTCACAAGTATCCTCACTACCATGCCTATGTAATCTGCATATAATCTGCATATATAGAGGGAATGTAGGGAAATAAAGTGAGGAATCTGACTAACCCTAATTGTACCAGGAAGAACAAAACTATATAGCCTCATTCTTGCTTCTGCATTGGTGTGGGTGTGTTCCTAATGAGCACC